>CM061532.1:168413160-168473844 GCA_030545055.2 Neoaliturus tenellus | reverse complement strand
AAATCACCCTTTCTTTAACAATGTGTAGGAGACGGTGAGAGAAGCCCAAGAACAAGCCCAAAAAATGAGTCCAAGAACAAGTTGATTAAGCTAACCATAAAATATATTGTGTAGCCTGGTTTATACAGCCATTTTGCTGCTTTGTAAAAAAATAATAACAGTCACATATTCTCATTTAAAAATATGAAGGAAAAATTCAAAATTAAAAAAAATTATTATGTACAAGGTGACTTATAATACACATTTCATGTACAGTAGACTCCCTCTTAACCGGCCAATCCGGGCACAAAAACTTCTTTTTAATTGGCCATCTTTGATCTCAACATCGCTTTAACCGGCTGTGTTTCGCCAGAAATGTTTCCTTATCTACTGTTTCATTCAATTCAACGTTAGCCTACATGTTACTGTATTGACCTTCTCAAACCAATTAAAATGAACTGTCCTGGACGATTGTGTATGCCACTCGAAGTGAGAGCGTTTGTACCTGCTATCCATTAGACAAAATAGCCTAAGGAAACAAATCATTATTAGTTTAGTCGTTGATATAATGGGTGTCAGATGTTAGCAATAAATTGTATAGGGTAACAAGAGAACTGAATTAAGCTATATAAATTTTAGGCTGGCGTTTTTAAAGGTACATCAGTTTAACCGGCCAAATTGTTATCCAGCCGAGGCCACCGGTTAAGAGGGAGTCTACTGTATCCACTTATAAAGTATAATAAATCAACAATAACTGAAATTTGATTAAATTGAAGTTTTTAAGAGACACTTTTGATGTGAGCCAGTCGCTGATTGACCACCTCCATTTCTTTGAGCAACAGAGCAACACTGTGGCGAAGCGAGTGGAACTTGGATACTGGAAGTTCAACACTTTGCTTCTCTCCGGTGTCAAGTGTGAACTCCAGTCGAACCACAGGCTCAAGAATACGTGACAGGTCCCTGAAATAAAATAGTTTTGAGGAGGTGCAGAGATAATTTAATAGACCAAACTAACCAAACCATCATTAAGTCTAAATTGTATCCAATTTAGCCTATATAGTATAATAAACTTCCTCTAATCCGGCACGACTTTCAGAACAATTTTTATTAATAGGTATAAAAATAATAACGAGTGTTCAAATTTATTTCGGATTGGAAATCAAGAGAGACAACACTGTGCCATACAAAGCACTTCTAAATGTGTGGAGGGGAGACGAGTCACATTCATCTGACATCGGTTGACTGTGTAGTTCTCATTTTAGTTTCATAATCATGTATGGTATTTTTCATTAGTGTACGTTATGCAATATGTTTTTATGCTGTGGAAATAAAGCTGTTTAAAGAATAAAATAGGCCTACATATTTCAATCTAAACGTGATGGTAACCTGAAGGCTTGATCAAATCATGAAACTATGGGAATAGATCAATTTCAAATTTCTGGAGGTAAGCCTAATTAGGGATAACAAAAGCGTTCAGGCTAACTATCATATGTTCAAGAAGGATCTGACACATATCACAGCATAATTTTTTTAACTTTTCTACGGGGTGTCACAAAAAACCGTGACCGGTTTTTGCCCGGTTATACATATTACTCTATATAGTTTAATCTCATTAATTATAACAGTCCACCTGATAATGTTATACCTTAAAAAACCGTGTTTGAGCCATGTTGCTTTAAAAAAAATTTAAAATTTCTTTAGATGGTAGCCTGCAAAGTAAGTTTTGAATAAAGCTCCATTGGCCTTTTGTCACACCATACATCTATCTATTAAGCATCTTAGAATACAGAAAACCAATAATCCAGAAAACTATTGTAACTTATCTTACATTAGCTCATTAATAATTGGTAGTTAATACATTAATATTTTATTGGTCACCCCAATGACTCACTGCCAACTTATCAGCTTAATACCAAATTTCCCATTACTTGGCCTAGCTTTCTGACACACTATTAGGGTTAATGTACTATACTACTCAAATGTAAACCATCAGTAACATGAAAAAAGATTTCACGAATAAAATATGTAACATACCTGGATGAGATGATGATGTCTATGCGCCAACTTAAATTATCTTTGGTAACATTTGTTACTTCCATCTTTGTAAAATATTAATCTGTAACAAACCTGAATATGAATGAGAGATGAGTGTAGGATGATTGATATTTGCTTACTCACTCCTTGTTTCGAACAAAGGAAAAGAAACTTAGGCCTACTCAAATTTTTGTTTTGCCCTCGAAAACCAGAGGAAAATAAAGCACTGATGCTAAGAATACTCATGCTAAGTACTGGTTACTATCATGGAAAATGCTCTTTCTATCTCTTAAAAGTCAAAATGACCATATTTGTTTACAAAAATAAATAATAACAATAACAAACTTCTGCAATATTATTCTAGTCTGTTTCCTTAACCAATCATCATAATCCTTACGTAAATAAAAATTAATTACATTTTGGTGGTGCTATCTGTGTTTCAAGGGTTCCGCTCTCACTTCCCTACAAAGATGTCCCTACTTATTCGGTTCTGTATAAGATTGGAGATATATTGGGCCTGGTATTACTCTTGCCCCAGATCATAAGCCTCGTAAGGTTAACATATTTTAATTTCCTAGTAAAAAAAAAAACTAATAATATTTTTGTTAGTGAATTAAAAACTACAAAATCTACTTTATAACATCATATAAAATTCATCAGAATACTTACATTAAATTTAGGAGCAATAGCCATTTAAAATCAATTAACAGTTTTGGTTGTTGCACTTATCCCAATTCACCTTATCTTTAAAACATAGGGACTTTACTTCAAAATACAATAACTTCAAAACAGACTCACACTAGAGATGTGCTTTGCCGCAAAATGTTCTACTATTCCTAAATTGAAAATTATTTATAATATGACATAGGCTTATGATTGAATCTCCTAGACCTCCTTTAGGGAATCATATATAGTTTCAATTAGCATACATTGTAATTTACATCGTTTTAAAGGGTGATTATACAACATATTATGAACAATACGACACTTTAAACCAAACCTTAAAAGATAGAATGTAATGTGAGTTCACAAATTTTTTATTGTCATAAGTTGACAAATAATTAAAAAAAAGGATAGGGAAAGGGGACAGTAATGAGTTTTGGGGTCGCTTACAACTTATAGAAAATAAAATAAAGCATTAAAACACATGTAATGTTTGTTTAGTTTAAGAAAACACAATTGAAATGGGTTATAATAAAAAATATCTGATATTAAGGTGTAAAAATATAATTTTTTTGCCCAGGGAATGAAAGAGTCAAATTTTGAGAGAATGACCCTCCCAGGCTCATCCCTACAGTAAAAGTGACTACTATCGGAATACCTGTTTGTTTATACAAAAAAAAAAAAAAAAAAAAAAAATATATATATATATATATATATATATATATATTATATATATATATATAGGCCTGGGCCTAGTTAAAACTTCAATTTTCCTGAAAACACAAAAAAAAACAAAAAAAACTTTACTACCAAGTGTGTAGGCTTCAGTAGATAAGCTATAAAACTAATATTGATTGTATAATGTAGATATTTATGGCCAAAATACTTAAATAAGTTTAATAGAGTTCAAATAATTATTACATTTTATATTGTTCAGTACTGGTTGTGGATGGCCAATAATCCCTTTGCGGAAAAGGATATTTGTCACTGCTTCCGCTTTCTTGATCATGTCATTATTATTTGAAACAGTTATAAAAAATTGCACACAGTCACAGTTGTAACTATTGTATAACCCTCGGAGCGTTAAACGTCGATTTTTCGACCTCCGAGCATTAGAGTAGATTTTTCAACGGTTCGAAAACATAATGTAACTTTATTGTGATTGACAGAAACGGACCCGTGTTACCATGAGATTCTAAGCTATCCAAAAACACCCATTTCAAATGGCGGAACGTGATTGCTTGTTTGTAATATGCAATGAAACATCTGGGAAAAACTGTTAGGCCTATCACCAGCTAACTTTGTAAACAACGAAATACGTAGGCCTACCGTATTTTACCAATTAATTGTTTTAAGGTTATAAGTGATTAAAAGTGTTACAAATACTATTAATTTACATTATTGGAATAAATTTATATGTTTTATCAAGTTTATAATCATTAATATGAGTAGGAATTAGTATAATATTCCTAACTTCATTTTACATGTGTTCTTATGAGATTAAGGTAAGTGCAAGACGTATTTTGTTTTATTCGTCACCATTTTTTTTTCAAATGCTTCTTGCCTATATTAATTGTATACCTATTTTCTTGTTCTCCATAAGATTATAAACAAAATGTATACCTTGGAATTTTGATTAGGCTATGTGTAGCCTATCTAAAATTATTTTAGGGGAGAGCAAAGTTAGGCTACATAAAATATTTTCTTTATACATTTTAATTTTTGTAACTTAAAAGATTAAGTTAGCCTATTTTTGTAACGAAAAGTGAGGGTAAAAATTTTTGTATTGTTAGATTGTCCATTTTATTTACTTTTACATAATAGGCCTATAAGTATACATTTATAGAGCTAGGTCATAAAATATATTTTTTAATATTTTTTATTTGAAAGTATGCAAAATCTTTAAAAATGCGTAACGCTCCAGGAGTGCTATATTGAATGCTCGGAGGGATAAAGAATCTGAAGGATTGCTTCCAACAAGTCCACTTCCATTCAGTTCCGTTCGTCTGTCGATTCTGGTTCTTACATAATTGCTAGATAGGGCACAACTCCGCAAAAGCAATAGTACATTTCAACTGTAGACCTATACTTGCAGAAGGGATTGAAATTGAAAGATATTGCTTATTTATTAAATTTGAATCGGCCAATATTTATGTCTCAATATTTTTTAATCCCTTTAACCCTCCGAGCGTTAATCGTCGATTTTGCGGTCCAGCTTTTCGGCCTCCGAGCGTTTGAGTCGATTTTTCGACCTTTTAAAAAAGTGACGTAAATTTATAGTGAATGACAGAAAAGGACCCGTGAACGCTACCGCTGTTACCGGGGGATTCTAAGCTATCCAAAAACACCCATTTCAAATGGCGGAACGTGATTGGTTGTTTGTAATATGCAATGAAACATCTGGTAAAAAAACTGTTACCATCTGCTAACTTTGTAAACAACCAAATGCATATTTTACCAATCGTTTTAAGGTTATGAATGATTAAAAGTGTTACTAATACCTTTAATTTACATAATTGGAATAAACTAATATGTTTTATTGAGTTTATAATCATAAATATGAGTAGGAATTAGTGTAACATTCCTAGCTTGGTTTTACATGTGTTCTTATGGGATTAGGGTAAGTACCGTAGGGCATATTTGGTTTTATTCAACATAAATTTTTTTCAAATACTTCAAACGTATATAAATTATATATTTTCTTGAACTGCATAAAATTCTAAACAAAATGTATATCATGGAATTTTAATTATGTGTATCCAAAAATATTTTGGGGGAGAGCAAAGTTAGGCCTATATACAAAATTTTTTTTTGTAATTTTTTAATTTTTAACCTATAGCCTAATTTTGGTAACAATAAGTAGGCTAAGGGTAAAAATTTTTGTATTATTAGGTAGTCCATTTTATCTACTTTCATATAATATATGCATTTATAGTGCTAGGTCATAAAATATATTTTTTACTAATTTTTATTTGAAACTATGCAAATACTTCAAAAAATGCGTAACGCTCCAGGGGTGCTATATTGAACGCTTGGAGGGTTAAAACTGAATTCAGGGACTTTTGGACGTCCCGATACAACTTTCTGGGACATGGCATGACATGATGAAAAGCCGGGATAATCCCGGTTTTCCGGAACGTTTGGTCACCCTAGGCCTAATATAGTCTCGTGAGAAAAACGGATGGAAGGTGTTTCATTAACTTTGGAAATAATCGTAAGGCTGCTTTTTAAGTCAGTTACATTCTCCTGAGCTGTTAGTTATGATGACTGGTTACGGATTACTCAAGTACCTAAGTAATGACTCTACTTCTTATCTCAGGTGAAACTAATAAAATAAATGCTACAAGGTACAATAGGTATAAGAACAGGTTAAGAAACAAAAACCAATTTTGTTCTGGCCCTTGATATTTAAAGTAATTTCGATTGATCAATCTTACCAATTTTGAATAGAGGGTTGGATTTTTATCATGAATCCGTTTTTTAGTTGAACTTAAAATAATCTACAACTACAAATTATTAAATACAACCTTCTTGACCAACTAAGTAAAAAAATTGAGGTTAAGTTTGGGAACGAGAACACTTGATTTTTTATTTATTATCTTGTTTTTTTTGCAATGGAGCTAAGGTGTAAAGCCATGCAGCCTCGAGGTACACTATATAAAAATAGTCTTGGTTGGCTCCAATGTGAATCTGAAATTGAGGAGTTTGGTGGAAAAACGACCTCAGTCCAAAAAACGTGTTTTGAGATAATCAACTTTGAATATTAAACTTATGTTTTATAGGCTTTTACCAAATTGCATTACCCTTAGGATAGTTATACTATGCAAGATACATTCTTTTGGATTAAGAATATAATCTTTATTTTTTTATATGTCCTTTCCATCAGAAGTTATTGAACAAAATATGAAGCAGAGTCAGAGGTCGTTTTTCCATCAAACCACTTTTTCAATATTAAAAACTTAGATTTTATGCATTTAAACTCATCAAAGTGGATAAAAATAAAGTAAAATAAAATATTTATTCGACCTAAATTTATATGAAATAAAATCAAATAGGTCTAGCAACGGTTTCATTCATTAAAACTTAAAATAAACTTGTAGAGATTCAATGGTCCATCAAAGACTTTACTTAAGGTTTTTAAACATTTAAATGACAGATAGCTTGTTTAAACATCAATTTTCACACATAGAAAACCTATACAACGTTTAGCAATAACCCATAATGTTTGTCTGCACAAGAATGTTTCCTCCAGCTGAAGCCAGGATGCCTCGTAACAGCTGACAGCATTCAGAAAAAAATTCATAACTCAGCGAAAACACAAGATATTGACATGAAACAAACACTGCTGCAAAGAGGATTAAATAACGGATCATTTTAAGCGTTTTACCACGGTCATCTTTGTTATGGTCATCATAAAAAATGCACAGACTATTTTTGCTCCAGAGATTTGATTGTTTTGGTTATTTTCAATTTTATAAGAGGATGAAAATCCGTTTAAGAGCCAATAAAAAAGCTTTTAATTATTGGTCTTAGTTAATTTATCAAAATGCTCGCCGAATTTCATATACTTCTCGCCGACTTTCAAACACGGCTCGCCGACTTTCTAACACGGCTCGCCGTCTTCCAAACACGGCTCGCCGACTTTTAAACACGGCTCGCCGACTTTTAAACGCGGCTTGCCGTCTTTAAAACACAGCTCGCCGTCTTTGAAACACGGCTCGCCGTCTTCTAAACACGACGGTGTAAAAAATGACCGCTTACTCTTTGGCCCTTCAGGGCTTCCGTAATTTTGAGACCATACATCGAGGAAAACTGCCGTATTATTTTCTCCGTAGTCCCGCCCTCGAACACGAACACAGCCACAGCCGTTGTTTACATTATATAAAAATGTTTGTTTAATGGCTGCGTGGAAGTATTCCGAAGCCAAGCCTTTTTGGCAAAAAAAAGAATAAAAAGAAAAAGAAAATGTTTGTTGTTGTTTTTTGTTTAGGTTAGGTAGTAAAAAAAGAAAAGTTTGTCAAGTTGTCAAGTTTGTCAGCAGTGTTGCCAGAAACCGGGTAATTACCCGGTTTTCGGGTATTTTGGTGGCTGTGCGGGTAATTTTCGGGGATTAACACAAAACCGGGTAAAACCGGGGATTTTGAGTCCAAGTTGCGGGGATTGACCCTCGAAATCGGGTATTTTCCATGAGGTAATTGGTGTGGAGGAAAATGGTGCTACTCCAAGTAAATAACTTTTAAAAAGTGTTAAAAAAAAGACTATTTTACTCTTTGTTACCAGTAAGTTAGTGTACCAAAGTTGTAGGAAACAATAATTATTTTTCTTGGAGATTATTTTTCAACATTTACAATAGTAAGGAATTTAAACGTACACAAAGGTCCCAATCATCTCTTTGACACTTCACTGAAAGGAACTTTGTATAAATCAATCCAGCCAAAGTCCTCCCATCTTGTAGTGGTTTAAGACAATTTTTATAAAAAGAAGAAAACTTCAAATTTGTCGCCTACGGTTTGAACATGCTAGCAAGGCGAAGAAAATATCGTTCCAAATTCATAAAATTGATTCTCCTTTGTGTAGATTTTGTAATAGTAAATTTGCAAAAACTATGCAACACATTTTCAGCGAGCCATTGAGTGCACTAGATTTAGTAAACAATAAAAACTTCTCTTCTTCAAAAAATTACCTATTAATGACAGTAGTTTTCTAATTCCCAATGATATTTAAGAATTGTTAACAATAATTGAGAAAATACATCTATGGTAGGGATTAAGTAGACATCTGTAGTAGGGATTGTGTGAAAGGGCTCGTCTCAAATCAGATTAGTTTTCTTTTCTTTTTGTAAATTTGGTCAATCTACATCCATAATTAAATTCATTTCAAGCCATAAAAAACTCAACTTGACAACTAACTGTTTTAGTTTTAACATTTCATATCCAAAACACACAAAAAAGGTTTTAGCAGACCTAGGAAAGTAGATAATATGCTCTTCCTGTACCGATTTTGCTGTTTCATAGTTTAATGGTGATCACTGATCAGTGACAGTGGCCGATCAGAGCTCAAATCATAACTAATTCTGAGTATTCAACATTCGTATTTCCTCAGTGTAAACAAGAACGACAGTTAATATCCTCAAAGTTGTTAAATAATTATAATAAATCTCCATAATAGATGTTAAAGGGGTTAATCATTCTAAATAGTGCAAAATCGAAAATAATAATAGACCTGCCACGCTTACCATCTTATTGAGGTGCCCTATATATCATTCAGATGAAAGAGTCTAGTCGTCTATAATCTAAAATCAATGACATCATTAATGAGGATTGTCTCCTGTGTGATGTAATGTGACATATAAGTTAGGTGTATTGTGTAAGGTTTCGGGCAATTGCTTTGCTGTTTCCAAGATATTACACGACATTTGGGTATTTTTAGTCCAACCGGGGATTTTTCGGGGATTACAGCCAAATTACCGGGTAAAACCGGGGATTTCATTGGGACTTTGCGGGTAAAAGGGCAAACCCAGTCTGGCAACACTGTTTGTCAGTTAGTTAGTCCGAGAAGAAAAATCGTAATTGGTCAGAACAATCACCAGTATTAAAAGTAGCCTATTTGTAGTTTTTAGTTTGGTTGATAAATTTATATTAGAGCGTATGTTTTGTTAATTGTTGTTGCAAAACACTTACCCTTTGGCCAAAATGGGTTTTTAACCTTGCGCAGGACCAGTCTATTCATTCGAAAAGAAGACCTAGGCTAGGCTAACTGATCCAGGTCTCACTCATAGGCTAAAATTCTGTCGGCTAGTCCGCTACTACACCACGGTGCACTAAAGGAGGCCTAGAATAAGTAGTTGAGAGAAAGTATTTATCTAGGCATAGAACTTCAAAGGATCGTGTTGCAGCATATTCTTCCATATTCAGTTTTTAACCTAAAATTAAGTTGGGATCTTGAGTCCTATTTTATTTTTAAACCCTTCTAAAAGCAAGTCATGCTTGGCCTGCATGTATTCTCAAAGATTAATTTGGGTTTTCTAATTGGACGAAGCACAGTGGTATTTTCTTAAGATGCTGAAGTAACATGGACTCTCAAACCTACTCAAGGTTATTAAGCTATGTTGTTTGTGAAACAACTATGCCAATTAAAAAACATGTCTACAATTTTGCTATTAGTGGCCAAACGTCTTTAAATCCACAAATAATTTGTGCAGCTACCCAGTCTGCCATATCACAAAAACAAGGAAATTGCCAATTGATATCAAAAATACTTCCGAAGAGAGTAAAGATGTCTGGTTTACCTAAGGAAGAAAATGATGTAAGTTCTGTCAGCCATCAAACTGAAGAGTTGTGTGAAGGTACTGAAATAGAAAAAAGTGCTCTCGGCGATATTTTGAACTGTGAAAGTTTTGATCAAAGCAAAGTAGGCCTAAAGAGAAATTTTCCCATAGAAAATGTGGCAAAAAAACAGTCAGTGCCTAAAAGAAGATGTTATTCAAAAGAGGAAAATGAAGTTCAAGTGATAGATGAAGTATCAAGCAAACTAGAAGGAAATTCAAAATGCATTTTGAGAAAAACTGAAATTCAAAATGATATGAATCAAAGCCACCACACAGTCTCTAGTGATTCTTTCCTCTTTTCTGACCCTCTGCTGCTATGTAGTGATGAAGACTTCAAAGTTATGTTTCGAGTATCTCGCTCTACATATAAGGTAAAAACTTGTAACTAGGCCTAAGCCTTGAAAATAGTCATCTTCATCTTTGGTCTTTTAACACATTCGGCTATGTTAACCATACGGCTTTTGGGCAAAACATGGTACCGTACTTTATTCCCTTGTTTTGGACGCCCTCTCTTCGGCCGAATTTCTTACATTACCGTAAATTAACTTGGAAATTGTTTAGTTGAATAAGTTTCGTATTATTTTAAAGTTTGAAAATGTGAAAATATTAAGTTACTCTTAGTGACTTCAAAGTAACTCAATTAGGCTTGCCTTATTACTTTTAAGATTTTTAACGAATTTCCCAATCTAGGGAATAAGTGCGCCATTAACTTAAGTAACTTAACTCTTGACCTAAAGCAGTACCCCATCAACAAAGCTATGTATTCCTTTGATGAGTTATAATTTTAAATTATTTTGTTAAATTCTGAGATTTAGGCTAAGTGACTTTTTTTTAATAGGCCTACCTATAAACATTAGACACTATTCATGTACCGGTATGTATTTCACTACAAATGAATAAAGATATTTTAAATTGAATTGAATTGAGTTTAGCTACGACCTTCGGCAACTGTAAATTTTTTTCCAAAATGATCGGAAATTTTTCGCTGATTTCATAAATGATTGTTTTTTTCCGCAGAAAATCTCGGAAAAACCGGAAATGACCTTTTTATTCCGAAATATGTCAAGTGGGTAAGTATTCAAATTAACCAGGATGTTAAACTGATCACGAACATGTAAGAATTATTTCAATCAGATTTGAAATAAGCCGGAAAATGCTGGGGAAATCGGAAAAGCCATTAGATGAATTATTTTAAAAGTGTTGTCATTTGGGGTATACTCAAAAGAAGCGAAAGTTTATGTAGAATACAATTATGTATATATTAATTAAATACAACAAACTAGTAATGAATAAAAAAAAACCCTATAAATAAAATAAAACTGACCTAACTTACACTTAAACTTACTAAAATGAACAACTAACACAATGTTTCAAATGGTTGTTATTGCAAACTATTAGGTAGGTTAATACTAAACTAAGGTCAAGTGGGGTAAGTGTACGCCTGGGGCAAGTGGACTCCCAGCCATATTAAAAAATTGGTTGATTATCCAACAAATTTCAAAACTTAGCCAAAGGTATTTCAAACTATGCTCTTTCGAATTATAACCACTAAAAAATTATCTGGTTATTGTTAGGCTACTGTGTGTTTTGATAAGTTTAAAAACATCTTAAGTTTCTACTCTAAACGCTAGTGCCGCTCGGAAAATTACTATAAATTCAAATATTAAGGTAATTATTTTAAAATTGGTCATCTGACTCATTTTTTAAGTGTGAAATATTATTCACTTTAGTTATCATGGAGAAAAGACCACTCGACACTTTTAATAATAACAATAGAGAAACAAACAATAAACATTTTATTTTTAACTAAACCCTGGATATACAATGTTGTCTAACAATTATTAAAACATCAAAACTTTACTTTCATTATTAATCTTGTTTTTCTCTTTCATTAATATCATCCTCACAAAAGCACATGGCTTTGTTTACAATTTTAAACTAGGAATACGCTCCGATGTCCGTCCCGTACAAGAATTTTTTACTCACTTTTTGAGTAATTAGGTGACGCTTTGTTTTTGAGGGAGAGGTGAGAAAAATTCATTACGCACACAGGTGGCAAGCCTGTAGTGTGGGGCTCCCCTAAAAACGGGTTTACCCACTAAAAAACCTCGCCTCTACTCTTTAGGATTCTAACCTGGAGTTGTTTATTACATTACGTCAGGCTAGGCCTAAATTTGGCTTATGCCCGTGGGGCTCACTCCTTATCCAGCCACTCGATCAAGGGATCTGGGCCACTTCGCCGTCCAGATCGGTTTCTTTTCCAGGAGGATGCCCCGGACGAACTGTGATAAACAATCCCAGTTGCCCTCATCCTCCAAGATCTTTTGGCAGACCGAAATCCACCAAAAATGCACCAAAAAATTTGTGTGGCCTTCAGGCGGGGCCCTTCCCAACGGGGGCAGCGGAAGAATGTGTGTTCCGCATCGTCGGGAACGCCCGAGCAATAAATGCAGTCTGGTGAACCGGTCCTGCCCATCCGGTTCAGGTACGACCGAGATAGCCGTGAATTGTCAAGAATTGGCCGCCGTTCCACCCATGGTTGGACGTGCTTGATAAGTCGCGCAGTCCATCGTCCTCGGGTGTCGTGCTCCCAGCTGTGTTCCCACTGCTGGAAGGTTCTGGAGCGCTCTTCTGTTCTTGCCGTGTTCTTTTAATCTAGCCTTGTCTCTGATAAATTGCCTTTTTCTCTCCTGCCAAGAGCTTGACAGGGATAACTCCGGCGACCACCAGGACGGCAGGCTCGGACACTGTCCGGTAGGCAGAACACATCCCGAGCGCCGCTCGACGTTGAACCCGGGCGAGTCGCAACCTGTACTACTCTTTATCGAGAGCGTCTGCCCTACACCTCTGCTCCATAAAAAAGCACGGACTGAACCGCGGACATCAACAGACTTCTGTCGAATCGTGGAACCCCGACATTGGCCATCAGCCTACTAAGGTACGTGACTACCTTAGCGGCCTTGTCCGCCGTACGGAATATCTGATCCCTCCAGCTTAACGTGGTGTCCACCATAATCCCGAAGTACTTAGCAGCACGAGTTGATTGGACCACCTCCCTTCCCACTTGGAACGGAACGACGGTGACCATCCTCTTCTTCGTAAGGATCACAATCTCCGTCTTACGGAGAGCAAGCGAGATACCGTGATCGGACATCCATGTGTTGACCACACGCATGACTCGGTTCAACTTTAGTTGGGTCAGCTCAACGTTGCGTGCAACAATGAGAGCTGCGACATCATCGGCGTACCCAACCAAAGTGGTTTCCTCAGGCATCTCCGACCTCAGGAGGCTGTCATAGGCAACGTTCCAGAGATCCTGGCCGAGTATTGAATCTTGCGCGGCACCAGAAGTGACTTCCATCGTCCACGTTCCGTCCCTTGTGTCGTAAATCAGGCTTCGGGAGCGGAAATAATCCGCAACAAGATGAGTCGCAACAGATATGCAGGAACGCGAAAGGTGTTGCGAAGCGCATCCAGCATATCGACCCACCTCGCCGAGTTAAAGGCATTCTTGACATAAGCGTAACAAGAAGCACTACTCAGCGAGAGAAATGGTTGTGGCTCTCGGCTCTCTTCACAGCTCTCTGGACTTCGGTGATAGCGTCAATCGTTGACCGTCCCTTTCTGAAGCCGTACTGACGGAGGCATAAGTACCAGGCAGCTTCCACGGCAGACGTCAGGCGGGAACGGATCAGCTTCTTGGACAGCTTCCCAGCCGTGTCCAACATGCAAAAAGGCCTGTGGGACGACGGCAGCTCGGGATCACCTTTGCCCTTGCTGATGAGTACAAGTCTGGTGGTTTTCCAGGGAGCCGGAAACACCCCTTCTACCAAACAGGCGTTGTACATATTCTCAACAAGTCAGCATTAATTGAAAATACTTTCTTTAAAGCCTCGCTGGGAATCCGTCCGGGTCATGAGCCTTGTTGCTCTTTAGGGAGAGAACGGAGGTTTCCATCTCCTCGAATGTGAAGAGTGGAACGTCATCTAACCGTCCGAAGTCAACCGGCGTACATCCTAGGCCTAGCCTACAAATAAATACATACAAACTATGATTTTAGCTAAGACCTCAAAATAAGCAAGTAACTTAATAATAATTATGCTTATAAATTAAAGAAAAATAGATTGTAGAGCGAAAAAACAATGCAATTTAAAATCCATGATTGCAAATTAATAAAAATCAAGTAATGTAAGTATTGTAGAATTACGCTTACTTAACACTTAATGCATATTTTGTTACCTGAGACATAGGCTACAATGGCACAACACATTCTAATTAGTTGTTCAATTTAAATCTTTCTCCCAAATAGATATTAGTTGTATCCCATAAATTAGTTAATCGCATAATTCCGTACGACACCAATTCATTCCACATCAACATGCCTATCTTTTGGTAGACTATAATTTATAACTTCAATAAGTAAACATCAGTGTTGGTCTATTTAATTTAACAAATATGTCTGTCAAAATATCAATTAAATTTTATTTAAAAACGTAACATAACGGCGAGCAAGTATAAACAAGAAAAGGTTATGTTATGTTGTTTTCAGCATACATCGACAACTCAGCTGCGATGGGGGAAAATAAACTGATCATAGCAACTACATTAGTCAAACCATGTAGCCTAAACAACTAAAGTTCTGTCAAAAATTCCGGAAAATAAGCTTTTTTAATACTTGAAAATAATTGCTCGATTATAGTTTATTACCTAGTTTAAAATACTTAAAATCTAACCTGAGAATTTCATTGAAATCAAATTAGGAATAAAAAAGCCTTTTGGCTAGAGAATTTGCCTAAGAGAAATTTAAAGTCGGTCTAAAAGAATTTTATACTCTATGTTCCATAGAGGTAAAAAATTCAATTAACAGCTGACAGCTGATTTAATACATTATTTACAATAGTTAATTATTTCAAACAAACAGTCCAAATGAAAATTCCCCACATACTCCCACCTTTGCAATTTTTTTACTTTGCCAAAAAAATTGCAAACTCCAATAAAAAAATTTAAAACAAAACTATTTACAGATTGAGTCTTTATGGAACTTTCAACTTTCTCACAGATCGAGTCTTTGTGGGATTTTTAACTTTCTTCCACTTCTCGAATGTGTCACATCCACTTTGGAATGATTTTCCTTTCCTGTTGGGCGTGTTTCAGTTTTAATCTTTTCTTCATTTTTTCTTCTTATGGTATTGAACTCTCCGCTGTTGATTTCTAGAGGGTAAAGTCTTTGAACTGGCCGATTAAACTCTCCACTTGCTGTTTTCAAACGAACTACTCTTGTGTTTCCATCCCGTCCTTCATATATTTCTTTCACAAGTGCAAGCGGCCATGATATTCTCTTTAAATTTTCCATTTCAACTAATACTACATCACCAATATTTACACTGTGCCTTTTTGAACCTCCATAGTTGAATAGCATTCCCAAGTACTCTTTCCTAAATCTTGATCGAAGTCCCTCTCTCAGCTTTTGGATGTATCGCCATCTTTTAGTTAAACTTTCTTGATCAACCTGGTCAATATCGACGACTTCATTTGTTCCCAAACTTTGCAGAAATGTTGCAGGACTCAAAGGTATGAGGTCTTCATTGTCACTTGATACATAAGTCAATGGCCGTGCATTTAGAACCGATTCACAATCACACAAATCTACTCAATTCCTCATAATACACCGATGACTTCCCCAGACTTCGTCGCAGAAGATCTTTTAGCATTCCGATGATTCTCTCCCACCATCCTCCCCACCAGGCGGCAGAGGGTGGGTTGAACTTCCAGGTTATTTTATTAACTGAGGACTTTTTTTGAATGTCATCCCAGTTTAGTCTGTTAAATGCGTTAGAAGCTCCATGGAAATTTTTCCCATTATCTGAGTATATCACGGATGGTCGACCTCTTCTAGCGATAAATCTTCGTAGTGCTTGGAGGAAAGAATCTGTACTTATATGAATTTGATTAGTTCAATGTGTACAGCTCTGTAGACGGCACATGTGAAAATAACAATCCATGCTTTCTCACCTGATTTTAGGAATAACGGTCCAGCCAAGTCAACGCCTGTTACCTCAAAAACTTTTGCATCTTTTATTCTATCTTTGGGCAGTGGGCAAATGGTACAGAAATCGACTTTGCTCTGTGTCTTTTACAGTGCACACATTTTGACAAAACTGACTTGACTGTTTTTCTTCCGCCCAAAATCCAAAACTGTTCCCTTAATATGTTAAGAAGAATTTGTACTCCTGCATGTTGGTTTTTTATGTGGTAGTGTCTAATCAGCTTGTACACTAAAGAGTGACTTGAGGGCAACAAAACTGGACATTTGAATTCTTCATTGTCATCGCCCAAAATTAATCTTGACTTTACATGAAGGATTCCTTGGTTGTCCTCAAAGATTGGCGGTTCTTACACGGTCAATACGGATCGCGATCTGGATCGTGATAAATATTGACAATATTATTTTCTGAGCTAAACCTTACACGGTCAATATGGATCACACATCAATATTTACGTCATCTGGATCGCAGCTCAATATCAGTTGATTGTTGTCAGTTGCCGTTTGAGTTATGGACGAAAACAACAGAAAAGCTTTGGCAGCAATTTTGATTGCGTTATCACTGAATAGGAGGGTTAAACGCAAGCGTTGGGTGAAGGAATGGTTACAAAAACGGGAAAAGTATAGCCATTTGAACCTTTTAAATGAAATACTGCTTACAGACATAGAAGACTACGAAAACTACTTTCGTATGCCTAGAGCCTGTTTCGAGAAACTCCTTCAAATGGTTGGCCCATATTTAGAAAAAAAAGGACACTATCATGAGGAAATCGATATCGGCTAGAGAAAAACTAGCAATAACATTGCAGTTTTACGCTACCGGGAGAACTTTTCAAAACTTAAAATTCTCTGCTTTGTTTTCGCCAGCGACTATTAGTCAGGCCGTTACTGATACGTCAGATGTTTTGATCTATGTGCTACGGGACTACATGAAGGTGAGTAATTTCTTAATTATGAAATGAAATTGTTCGTTATTGTTGTAACTGAATAGTAAAATTAACCAAGACAAGTTTTAAAAATACAGGGTGTTTCAGAGCTCCCTGACAATATTTTAGGGCATTGTTTTTGGTTAGAAATATATCTAAATATTATATTCAAATTGTCCGGAAGTCTTAAATTACTCACACAGCCGCCATTTTTTTTACATAATAATTTTTATTTCCGTAAGTGATGGTTGTATTCACTTCATATTTGGTATGAATCTTTATTGTACCAATGTACTACATTTCGAGGAAAAAATTAATTTTTTCCACTGGATATTTTCAAAATGGCGACCATTTAAAAGTTTAAACTAAAATTTCTCAAAATCAGTAAATTTTATAAACATTTTACAATTCACAACAATGTTGAAATATTAAATTATCTAACCAATGGTACCAAGTTTATAAAGGATCTGGCAACAAGTAACGGAGGTATTGCTATTTTTCTTCATAAAAACATTGATTTTGCATTGAAATTAAAGCAAATAAGGAAATTTTAACAGCAAAATCAATGTTTTTATGGAGAAAAATCTCAATAACTCTGTTATTTGTTGTCAGATACAAACTTGGTACCCTACTATTAATTAGATAACTTAATATTTCATAATTTTTGAAAAATTTACCGATTTTGAGATATTTTAGTTTGAAAATTTAAAATGGCTGCTATTTTGAAAATATACAGTGGAAAAAATTTATTTTTCCCTCGTAATGTACATTGATAAGATAAAGATTCATACCAAATATGAACCGAACATAGCCATCCGTTACTGAAATAAAAATTATTATGTGAAAAAACAAAATGCCGGCTGTGTGGAGTAACTTAAGACTTCCGGACAATTTAAATATGATATTTATATTTCTAACCCAGGAACAATGCCCTAAAATATTGTCAGGGAGTTCTGAAACACTATGTATAAAAAATTCTTGGTGAAATGAACTTGATTACACCTAAAGTCGCGTCCGAACTGGCTGAACATGTTTGCTGAACAAAGTTCTTCCGAACTTTTGTTTGTTCGTTGCTAACCTTTTAGAATGTAAATCATATGGCCGGTAATTGTTCGTTACGAATGTTTGTTGATTTTTTTGTGTTCGCCGAAGAAGTTTGCAACGAATGTTCGGCCAGTGTGAACGCGGCTTAACGAAGTTTAACTATTAAATGAAGAATCAACAATAGGAAAACCATGTTATTTGTTAAATGAGATGAATAAATTAAACATTTCACTGAAACGAAACATTTTAAATCAGTTTTATTGCATTAGACTAAAAATTAACTTTTTCCAAATCTACTTGAGTTACACTAACATTCAATCTTTAACTTAAAACTTAAAACAATTGATCATATCTCAATTTTTTTGTACAATACAGGATGAAAGTAAATCGTTGATATTGTTTAATGAACATATAGTGGTTGTGGGCTGCAGTGACCCCTGGTCTTCTATTTCAATCTGTGTGGCATTTAAATTAATAACATCCACTGCAGGTGATCTAGCCGTTGTGTGATTGCTATCAGCAAACATATTTATCTGTACTGAATTTCTGTGTAATGTGCCGAGTTCAGCTTCAAACAATATGTCATTAATTGCTTTTTCAGCATATATTCTCTGAGTAGAGTCCAACCGATTTAGTTTTTCGGCCCAAATATTAGCAAGTGATGTGGAAGTACATGGCGGAGGTGTTGACAATAAGCTACAAGCCTTTTCTATTAATTCATTTTGTCTTGCAATTGGTCCAATTTTCTTTTTTTTTAGCTGATATGGGTTGAGGTGGGAGGCCTATTTGGATCGAAGAAAAACTTCCTGAAGAAACTGATTGAGAATGATCATTGCTTGTTGAAGGCCTAGGCAATTCTTCTTCTAAATCGTTTCCTGTTTCAATAGGACGCTTCGATGAAGCTGTCTGCAAAAAAAGAAGAAACTATAAAGTATAATATACTTTAGCCGATTTTACATGATACAGGGGATACAGGTTGCAAAGAGTGTAACCTTAACAATGTACACTCACACCTATTGCTTGGAGAGTCTACTCAAATGTTTACTCTAATTCGTCCGAACAAACTAGAGCAAGCAACCATGATACAGTCGGCTATACATTATTTTCATAAACTCTCTTCAAAAACTCCGTGAGGTGGTGATTCCTTTTGGACCAAAATTATCGAAAAGGTTCATAAGAATATGTCCTAAAATGTATTTTTCAATTTAAATAACTTTAATTTGCCTGAATTAAATTCCAAAATCAATGTTTTATAGCAGAAAATGGCAATAAATGAGTTATTTGTTGTCATATCCTTACTAACTTGGTATCATTGGCTAGATAATTTCAACTCTTGTTATTTGTGCGATTTTTATCGAATTTACCGGTTTTGAGATATTTGAGTTTTCAAACTTAAAATGTCTGCCATTCTGAAAATACACATGGAAAAGAATATTTGTTCCTGGAAATGAACATTTGTGTGGTAAAGGGACATACCAAACATAAACTTAATCCACTCATTCATTACGCGGAAAAAGGAATTAAGTGTAAAACACAAAATGGCAGCTATCGGTTTAACAAAGCATTATGGAATATATGTTCCCACGACTTTTTTTGGTTATATTGATACAAGGAATCACTACACGGATCTTTGGAAGAGAGTTTCCGAACACCGAGAATGAAGACAATATTATTTTAGAAAAATTTTAACATTAGTGGTAGTTACCATAGTAGGCCTATAGTCAATCTGTATTATTTACAGATGCCGTCCTCAGAAGAAGAATGGGAAAACATCGCTAGTGATTTTGGAAGGATTCATCAATTTGATAACTGCATTGGGGCACTGGATGGGAAACATATAAGAATAAGACATCCAGCAAATTCAGCAGCTGTATACTACAACTATAAAGGGTTTCATAGCATTGTTCTTATGGCTTTAGTAAATGCCAGAAAAGAATTTATCATGGTAGATGTTGGAACTAACGGCAGAGTTTCTGATGGTGGTGTTTTATTCTATACAAAATTTTGGGAGCTTTACCAACAAGGAGAATTGCATCTACCAAAACCATTAACTCTACCCAAAAGCACTGACAAATTTCCTTATGTATTTGTAGCTGATGATGCGTTCGCGCTTGGTCAAAATTTAATGAAGCCATACCCACGAACTGCTGCCACTAATGAAGAGATTACATTTAATTACAGACTATCTAGAGCACGAGCAGTTGTAGAATGTGCTTTTGGCATGCTAACAACCAAGTTTGGAGTCTTTCAAGTAGCTATGAATTTACAGCCTGAAAAAGCAACAAAAGTAACTTCTGCCTGTTGTTATTTGCACAACTACCTCCTCAAAGAAATACCTCATGTTTACTTACGATCAAATTCATCGAGTGATGCATGTAATTTGGTTCAAATCCACCCAACTGAAATCAAGGACACCTCAAAGAATGCAAAAGCCGTCCGTGAAAAGTTTCGCAAGTATTTTTGTAATGAAGGAAAACTATAAGCGAATTCAAGTTATCGATCTAGCCTATAATATTTTTTATAGACTGGCAGTTAGCAAGTTAATGTCATAATTTTCATGATTACAATAACTGACATCTTTATAATAATTGTGTAATATTGTTAAAACATTGAATGTTTTGTCTACATATGGATTTAATAAATTATTATTAACTCAATTAACGTTTAAAGACAATATGCTTCATTTTACTAGATTTAATAATAATAAATGAAAAATAACTTACCGATTCAACTGGTTGTTCAGTTTTATCCAAAAATTGCAAACAGTAGAACGTCCAAGCCGTTGGTTTGTAAATATCATCAGTCGCTGCTCCTGAACGTTTTGACAATATTATTTTCTTAAGTTCTTTTCGGTAGTTCGACCGTAGTGAATTGATTTTTTTCCTCACGTCATTGATTGTACAATCTGGTTTGAGTCTTTTATAAATATCTAATAGTTTCACCAGGGCAGCTTTTCTTTTACATTTGTTTACATACGCTGGGCTCGTTGAATCCCAAAGTTCAGGCAGGCTTTCAAACATTACTATAAAATCTTTCATAATCATCTTCTCAAAACTCAAACTTTCTGAATTTTGTACATCACTGTTTTCTAATTCATTATATTCTTCCATAGTTAAAAAACAATTCTAAAATGTAAATTTACTTTCCACTAACAGGTTAACTTACACAAAAATTATTAGAGTTTGTTTTACTAAACTTTAAACAGTTTATGAGTTCAACAATTAAACAGATGAGCCAAGGTAAGGCCAGAGTTTCCGGCACCTGACGTCACGGCATCAGCAACGGGCTGTTGCTCACCCGTTGCCAAAAGCGGCAATTTCTCCAATTAATAAAAGACACGATAAACATATGTACTGTCAGCTGTCATTACATGATTAAGTATCTTTAGATATAGACCTAGTACTAAACAATTTAAAACTTATACTTTTTCATTCACAACTATAAAACGGTATAGTTGAATTAATATAGCATTGTATTATTATTGCTTGACAATTTAAAAGATTATACATTATAATTGTATACGTTTTTATTTACTGGCCATAGTAAACCAAATCCTAATTATGAGGTTTTGCTCTCCTACTGAATTTAGACAAAACACCTCGTGTGTTTACAATCAGCTGAATCAATACCGGATCTCAAACGTAGCCTACCTTAGACGCTCAATACGTATCGCTATATTGACGAAAAATATTGATGAATTTCAAAATCGTGATCCATATCGCGATCCATAAATTCCATCAATATTTGACTTTACACACTCAATCCGTATCGTGATCCTGGATCACGGTCCTAATATCGCGATCCGTATTGACCGTGTAAGAACCGCCATTTGAAGTTTTTTCAGTGATTTGTCTTTTCCTTCTGAGAAACTTTCTTTTTGGATTAGACTGATTAACTTCTTCTCTGCATTCACAATTTCTTCGCCTGTCAGTTCACCATTTCTTCTTTCTGTCTCAGCACCCTTTACATTGTTTGCAAACCTCAAAATCCATGCAAAGGTTCGTAGAATCTTTGTATATGCTGAAAATCTTCCAAAGTGAGAGAGAAAGTTACTTTTACAGTTATTTGTAGCTGAGATCACAGATTTTCTTTTTTCTTTATTGACATCTTGTTCCGGAACTTCAAACTGATTTTGTGGCCAGCTTTCCTTACGTTGATAAAGCCACTGTGGACCCTCCCACCATTTACTTTTACATAAACTAATCACATTACATCCTCTTGAAGGTAGGTCTGCAGGGTTCATATGGCCTGGTACATGATGCCAATCTTCTGGATTACTGTTCCCCCTAATTTCTCTGCATCTGTTTGCGACAAATGTGCTCCAATCATCTTTTCTATTAATCCAAGTTAAAACTACTGTAGAATCTGTCCAAAAGTAAACCTTACAGTTTGTTATCTTCAGTGCTTCTTGAACCTGTTTATAAAGTCGTGTAGCAATCAAGGCAGCAAGAAGTTCTAGTCGTGGTACTGTAATTTCTTTGCAAGGAGCAATCCTCGATTTTGCAGTCACTAATCTCACTGATGTCTGACCTTCTGCTTCTGTACGCAGGAAAATACAAGTTGCGTAGGCTGTTTTGCTAGCATCTGAAAAGACATGCAGTGAACATTCTCCAGCATCGATTAAACCATCGCATAATCTTCTCGGAATGGAACACCCGTTTAAAAGATATATCTCGGTCATCAACTGGTTGAAAGGTTTTGTAATCTCCTGAGGCAACGGAGTATCCCAACCAACTTTCATTTTCCACGTTTCTTGTAACAGAAGTTTTGGCACGAGACTAACAGGGCAGGTAAAACCTATAGGATCAAATATGGACTGGGCTACTGACAACAGTACTCTCCTTGTGACTGGTGTTGTAGCTATATTAACAGGCTTGACATTACATGAAAGTATATCATTTTGTGGGTCCCACATTAGGCCTAGAACTGATGTCAACTGGTTATTATCATCATTACGCATGCCTGAATAAACCCAACATCGTAAATCAAACTTACCCATCATCAAAAGGGCTTTTGACTCTTCAATAAAACCTGCCAATTCATCTTCACTTCCTATGCTGGTCACGCAGTTGTCAACGTAGAATGATTCTTTGAGTTTTTCAGCGGTGCTTCTCAACTCTTCTGGTGCATTTTCTAATACATGTTTTATTACAGCTCCCAACAAAAATGGACTAGATTTCAGACCAAAAACAACCCGGCAATGACGATAGGTTTCGGTTTCCCCATGATCTTCGTCCTTCCACCAAAGAAACTTGAGAAAATCTCGGTCCTTTTCTTGTATGCCTATCTGAAGAAATGCTTTGGCAATGTCAGCTGAAACACCGATTTCCCGAAGTCGGAAGCGTAACAGTATGTTGGGAATTACTTCAATTAAATTTGGCCCCTTTACTAAACAGTCGTTCAGAGAATTTCCATTTTTGTCCTTCGCAGAAGCATCGAATACAGGCCGAACCTTAGTTGTACTACTGCTTGTTTTGACAACTGGATGATGGGGAATAAAATGATCCGCTGGACTATTGTCTTCTTTAACCTTTTCTATAATTTCTAGTTCCTCCCATTCTGAGAACACGTTATTGTATTCTTCAAGTAAGTTTTCATTTTTCAACCTCTTAGTGGTTGATTGAACTCGTTTTCTGGCCATATCTTCATTGCTCAATAGCTCTGGATGTCCGCTGATCCATGGTAACTGTACAACATATCGACCATCTTCCGTTTTTGCCACAGTTTTCCGGAAATGCTCCATCGCTTCTTCTTCTAGCATTAACTTATTCTTCTGCTCCGATGGGTCTGTTATCCCTATGGTGTCTAGTTTCCAAAGCTGTGAGATGTCTAATGAATTTAGATTCGTGCAGCAAAAGGTTTTCTTTTGTCTTGGCTCACCCCTTTGCTGACCCATAATGGTCCAACCTAATTTTGTGTTTACAGCCACAAGACCTTCACTTACCGGTACTACTTCAGTAGTTAATAACTGACCGATAACATCTGCTCCTAGAAGGATCTCAACCTCTAGGTCATGGTCCATATCTGTTAAAATTATACCCTTTGCTTGGAGAGCACAATAGATTCGCCTGTCATCAAAGCGTGGGATATAATTACAAATTTTGTCTTGATCCATTACCTGTACTTTACATGTAAACCTATTATGAATGTTTCCTAGAATAACTTCATAAATATTGTGAGTTACATGGTTAACCTGAACCCCTCCGAAAAGACTGTGACTATAAGTTTCTTCACCTACCTTTGTTAAATTTAGTTCATCTATGCACTTCTTAGTTATGTAGGATAGCTGGGATCCAGTGTCAAGTAAGACACGAGCAAACTTAGTCTTACCTTCAATCGTGTGGACCTTTACGACCAATGTCTGCAGATAACATTGTCCACTACCTTGGGTAAATAAAACACTTGTACCCTCAGATTTATTTAAGGCTACCATATTACTTTTATTTGGTTTTGCATCAGTTGCTTGTTTGACTTCCACATCATCACACTTAAGATTTGGACACATGATAGTGTGATGTCTTTTCCTACATAAGAGACATTTTACAAAACTTCGACAAACTTTAGCACTATGACCTAGCTTCAAACATACAAAACAACCTCCAGACTTTTTTAGCTGTTCTCTTTTCTTATCTACTGACCAATCAAAGACAGATCCGCACTCAGCAGTCACGTGTGAGGACTTACCACAAAACAAGCAAGTTGTATTTGAACTTTTGCTGTTGGCCACCATTGCAGCAGCTGTGGGCTGACTTGCCTGTGGACTCATTGATTTGTGAGAACGGTTAGTACTATTAGTCTGCTTAAATTCCCCCTTGGTTTGAGAAAATCCACCACGAGCAAGCTTAATCCGTTCTTCACTTTCTACTTCCATCTTAAGAAATTCTAGAAGAAAGTTGAGGTAGTTTACAGACTTAGTACTAATTACATTACCGTCACCAGTCAAAGTTGGCCGCTGCGAAGTGCGATGTCTCTCCCAGGCTTGTAGTACTGGTACTGGAAGAGCTGATTCCACTAAAGGAAACAGCATTGCTGCATACTTTTCTGAGGTGACTCCAAGAGATTCTAGGGCATGCAGTTTTGTTAATATCTTGTCATATAACCGACTTAAATTTAGCTGGTCTTTTTTATTTTGTTGGTCTAATACCAAACTGAAGAGATCTCTCACGTATACTTCAATAAGCAATTCATCCCTCGCAAACCTATTCTTAAGGACATCAATGGCCTTTTGATAATTGTCCTTCGATGGAGGGTAACTATCAACTAATTCCCTAGCTGGACTGTTTGGTACTGTGGATTGCAATAAGTACTGAAATTTATCTTCTGGTTCTAGCTTAGGGTCTTCATGAATTTTACGGAATTGCCCCCAAAAAGACAACCAGTTTCTTAAATTTCCATCAAAGGCATTTATCTCTAATTTAGGGAAACGAAAGTTTTTCTTGTCAGATGTCTGGTTAGAGCTAACAGTCTGTTTTTGATCTGATTCGTTAAAGATAGGTTTGTTAATCTGATCCTCAAATTTTACTTTTAGGCCTAACCATTTATCTCTATATGATTCACAAGAATCAAACTCATCCGCCAGAGCATTTTCTAATTCGTCATCTCTTAAATTACCATTGATAATTGCCTCACTCACCTGAGTATCCAGCTCAAATAGCCTATTAGCTTTGTCTTCAATACTTTTCAAAGCTACTTTCAATTCCTGTTTTGACGTAGTATCTTGGTCCAGGGCTTCTAATTCGTTACAAGTTTTTGTAAATAATCTTCTGACTTGCTTCCTCTTCAACTTCAAGCTATCTAACTCCATGTCTTATTGATATTTCAGTCCTAGTCCACAGTCGCCACTATTTTAACTATGTGAAATATTATTCACTTTAGTTATCATGGAGAAAAGACCACTCGACACTTTTAATAATAACAATAGAGAAACAAACAATAAACATTTTATTTTTAACTAAACCCTGGATATACAATGTTGTCTAACAATTATTAAAACATCAAAACTTTACTTTCATTATTAATCTTGTTTTTCTCTTTCATTAATATCATCCTCACAAAAGCACATGGCTTTGTTTACAATTTTAAATTAACAGCTGACAGCTGATTTAATACATTATTTACAATAGTTAATTATTTCAAACAAACAGTCCAAATGAAAATTCCCCACATTAAGAGAAATTCAAAAATAATATTTTTAATGTCCTACAAAGTATTTTTGGGGGAGTTAGGGGGGGGGGGCCGTACACTTACCCTGTGTTACATCGCTGTTGGGGCAAGTGTACTTTTACCAATATGGCAAGTGTACGCCCCCCTCAATGATGGATATATTAGCTGATGATAAGTCAAACTGTTATCTAATGTATGAATGGTAAGATAAAAACAGCTCTTTGTAAAATGAAGATTTATTTTTTGTTCCAGGAGTAGAATAAAATAACAATAACTTATTAAGGTTTCAAGTTACTTCACCAAGCGGACGTTTACAAGAAATTTCCTAACTACCGTATTTTTCAAGATATTTTGATGGATAAAAATTCAAAATGAAGATCATTTTCTATTTTCTGCCCTTTAAGACCTATTAATTGTCAATTAATTGAAACAGTGTTATCTCTATGTTTTCATTTCCTTTACAATTTCTTAAAATAACTGGGTTTCCCGTTTTTACCGTTTGAGATATTTTGACAAGTAAAAAATCAAAAGAAAGCTCATTTTCTTCTCTATAATCCACTTGCCCCAGCATCAACATATATGCAATGCAAAGCTACATTGAGGGGGGGGGGGGTGTATACTTACCCCAGATTCAAGGGTAAGTGTACAGCCCAAACATCACTTAATAAAAAAATTCGAAAAAATACAAAATTAACATTTTCAACAAAATAAAAATACTAGGTACATATACAAAACATTCCAAAGAATAATCATACAAAATTTTATTTTTATATCACTTACAGGTGTTTTTAAATCTGCAGTCAAAGTGGTACTATGCGATTTGGGGCGTGCACTTACCCCACTTGACCTTACATAGGTACTAACTTAACATCACATATAACTTAATCTAAAATAACACTAACATAACTAACCTAACCTAACTACTAACCATCATGTGAGTATAAGTCCCGCCACTACATAAGTTGACGATTGGCCAAAAACAGCAGGGACGGGCGAGGGGGGTAGAGGGGGTACTTTTCCAAAAACATCGAGCTTACGTTACATGCTAATTTTCATGGAATAGCTGATTATCCAATAATTTTAACTGAATAGTAGTGCAAATTCATTCGTCAAGTTACGTGGCGGGGGTTATACTAACTTAACTTGTTGGTATTCATTCCATAATGTATATATTCGTATTTTACATAAAACGTTGCTTGATATGGCTCACATGGTTAGGTTATGTTAGTGTTATTTTAGATTATATGTGATGTAAGTTAGTAAGTTTTACCTATGCATATAAGCTAGTACTTCCTAAAATAAAGTGGGCAGTATTGAGGGCTATAACGGGAGTTTAAATGGCCTAATAAAAAAATTTATATTAAAGTGTTAACTTGCCATTGGAAAGTACTTATTAATCACAATCATAAGTATCTATATATTAATTGGCAAGTATGTTTATTTTCCTCTTTTTTTCTCAGCTTGTGTGTATGGTAAGAGAAATCCGCACATACTGTTAGAAATGTTCATCCTGTAGATGAACAGAATGCCATTATAAATCATATCAGCCTCCAGAGATACGCCCTACAGGCTTTCAAAGTTTCAATGTTAATCTTATGGAAGAAGAGTAATTTATTGAATAAATTAGAGTCCAAATCAGGTGATTTTTATTTTATTTATTTATTTATTTATTTTTTTGTAGAATTTTGACCAGTGGTGATCTCTTAATACAAAGATTCAGTTAAATTTTTTTCTATGTATAAAATTTTGTGATTGTTATTCCATATTCAGATTAATAGTTCGCGAGTGATACTGAAATTTGTTGAAAAAATGTACTGGAAATATACTGGAATTCCTAAATCAGTTATCAGTAGACACCCTGTAATCTTATGGGAAATCAACAAAACCCTGTAACTTACTTTCCTTATTTATTGGCATAACTTCATAAAATTTTATATGTAAATTCACTCGGTAGGGTTTTAATGATATTTGCTTACAACACTCATATAGCGGCAAACCTACATACTCACCCCAATGGGTTTTATGGGAAAAATTTAAAGTGTCAAACAGGGTTCAAAAATTTCTGAGATTTTAAGGGACAGTCCCTTGTTTAGTAAATTTGTCCCGCGTCCCGGAGAGAAGTCATCCGGGACGGTAAATCCCGTATTTGGCCGAAATCAGAAATTAATCACGGCAAATTTAATTACCTACAATGAGAGTTATAATCTAACGTCCAAATTTCAAAACTGCTTATCGTGCAAACAAACAGCACAGACCGCCATATCCAGTGTCTGCCTTATTATCATTTTATGATAATCGTAATTTTTCGGAACCTCTTGTGGTTCAAGTCAGTCTTTGAAAAACTTCTGCCTGCACAGTGTGCGAACTGTGAATTTATCTCATTCCTTGCAAAGTCATCATCCCTGCGCACCATGTTGATAAGCAAATGCAATTTTTATAACAACAGTCTCTCATTTTAGCGAATTTCCCTATAGGGAATATGCTATTATGGTAGTAGCCATGGTAAGACCTAAGCCCGGGACCACTTTACTTTTTCATTTTGAGGTCCCCAGAAGCCAAAAACACCATTCTTTCATTTTCATAAATATGTATATATATATCTATATATATATCTATCTATATATCTATGTATGTGTCCGTGGTACTGATAACTTTTGAAGGGGACCTCCGATTTTGATGAAATTTGGTATGAAGTTGTAAGACCAGGTCTATTTTTATGAGTTCACGAACCAGCATTTTCAAGTTATGGGAACGGGGTTTTATGGGGTTTCAAAGGGGTCAAAAATGGGTTTTGGTGGCTTTTGGACCTAAATTTTCAAAATTCATGTATGTTAACTAAAACCATTTAAAAGAGCTTAAAAAAACACACAATTTAGTATTTTGAATCTTTAAAATAGCTTAACTGGTTATAGAGAAAATTCAAATCAAGTTTCCCATGTTATTCTTATGGATAAATCTTTAAAAAAGTTATATATCGCTTATTTATCAACATATCTTAATAAAAATTTTTATGAGCTTCACTATGTGGTGAGTAAATAAGATTTGATAAAAAACCCACATGGCAGCAAACCTACATACGTATTAAATCCCATGGTATTCTCATGGAAAATAAGTGTATGATGGTAACAAGAGAGATGGAGATAAATAAGGTATCTGTTCCTAATCAGCTGATCAGCTGTCTTCTGCATATTTGTCAAATTTGAAATGTTTATGTTTTGTTATTTGTAAACAAATCATTCCTTTTGCATGGAAGCTTTGTATATGCACCTTTATTACTATATATATATATATATATATATATATATATATATATATATATATATATATATATATATATATATATATAATAAATAAAAGTCATTTATTGTAATATAAATATTAATATATAAATTATTAAATAAAAATAATTTACTCAGAAATATAATGCCATTAAATATTTTATATTTCCTTGTAAAGATCATTAATTATATAATATAGCCACAAAGTTCTTTGATGTTGAAACAATAATTCTTTGGGAATTCGCTGAGTACGCAGGTCTGCTGCGACGGGGGTATTTGCTTTTACCTACAGTATTATACTTTAAAAACTGTTGAATAACTTTATTGACCTAATTAAACTTAAATATTGGGTGTTAATAATGCGTAAGATATAAGCAATAAAATCCAATAAATAGTACCAAAAAATTTACTTTTACTTAGTGGTTATTAAGTTCTGGTGTTAATATGTTTTACCGGGGATTAAAAATCATTTTAGCCCACTCTTAAAATTTTAAAAACCCCTAAAAGCCTATGAAGAGAACTTAAAAAGCAGAAAAATAATAATTTACAAGTGTATTATCAAAAATTGTTGGATTCAACCACTATTTCTGACTCTGGAGTAGTATAGGTTTGATTACAAAACCCCGTCCCTTATTTTTGGGTGCCGTCAGATGGGGTTACTTTGTAACAAAAATTTAGATTTTTGGAATAATTTCTAAACCTTACATGCAAAATAATCAATTCTTGTGCCATATGATGTGGACAGATCTTATCTACAACTTGTGCATGCCAAAAAAAAATTGAAATGCTACAGTAAAATTTAAAAAAATTTTTTTGGCTGTTCAAAGTAGCCCCGCAGATGGGGCTTCTATGAACTTTTTTTTAATCTCATATATCTCTGCCCCTGTATATATACAAGTCTAAATCAGTGATTAATTGTGATGGATTGTAGCTAGGGGCTATTATGAAACACCATAAAAAAGCTGGGGTTTCAATGAACAAATACATATAAAAAATGTAAAAATATATTAAAAATTAAAATTCTTACAACGTAAAAAGTGAAACAACTTACCGAAAAAATGGGAATTTCCTTGTCCTTGAATATAAATTTTTTTTATTGATTTAAGAAGCTGGTAATGCCTTATATTTCTTCTCAAACAATTAATTATTAAGTTTTTGAGCACAAACATGTTTTAAAAGTATGCTAGGGGCTATTATGAAACACCATAAAAAAGCTGGGGTTTCAATGAACAAATACATATAAAAAATGTAAAAATATATTAAAAATTAAAATTCTTACAACGTAAAAAGTGAAACAACTTACCGAAAAAATGGGAATTTCCTTGTCCTTGAATATAAATTTTTTTTATTGATTTAAGAAGCTGGTAATGCCTTATATTTCTTCTCAAACAATTAATTATTAAGTTTTTGAGCACAAACATGTTTTAAAAGTATATCTAATTCACTTAAGAGCGTCTTAAAAACATTGTAAAAACACGCAACAAAAAAGCGTCCGTTCTTGAGCTAAAAATTAAAAAATCACTTATATATATTTACAATATGTACAGTTTTTTCTCTTTTCACTTTTTTTAGATAATGGTGTACTTGTTGAGGTCAGCATTAAATGTTAAAACGCCTGACCCCCTTGATGAAACCATATTTGGTTCTGGTAGAACCTCAACAAAGTCGCTGTACGGTACAATATCAAAATCATCCTGGGGAGGCCAGATGAATACCCCTGATTCCTGAGGAACTTTACTTCATTTCCCTTTTCATAAGAATGTATTATCTGGCCGATAAAATAATGAAAAATTTCCTTTTTCGAGGCATATTTAACAATTACCCAGGAGCCAGGTGGCTTTTGATAAGTCCTCTGAAGAGAAATTACGATACTGTCTAGCTCCAACTTTTCGTTTGTAATGACGAACCATTGTTATATCTCTAAAATACAGTCTACACAACACTAAAAGCAGTTAGTTCATTATGAAACTAAGTAGAATCAAATACTAACACCAAAAAGCACTACTTTTAAGCCATCAATACAGCAACTAAACCACCAAAAGCGTTAAAACATCAACTCAAAGGCAGTGATATTAGAAAATAGTGTCCAAAAACTGTCTAAATGGCCTTTTCTACTCAAATACAACTTAAAACAAAAAAATAAGCATTAAAAACATGCGATTTTGCTAATATTATAAATTTGTTCAAAGTAGCCCCTTTGTTCAAAGTAGCCCCATGTTCATTCTAAAAAGTGCAAAAATTTTTTAACAAAAAAAATATATGTTTTTAAAGTAGTCAAAATTTTTTAGATGGCAAGAATTTGATCCCAATTAACCAAAGTATAGTAAAAAAATACTTAGAGGAGCCAATCTTTTGTGGTTTTTGGTTTGCATAAAAGAGTTTGGGTGTGTTCAGTTTTTTGTCGAAAAACGTAGTCTCACTTAATATTTTTTTTAATTTTTGTATGCTAAATTATACTTTATTTAATGATATATTCTGAAAGTATAAGAATCAAGGAACCAGAAAATGTATATTACAAGGATGATATGACACATTGAATGGGCATTATGCCAAGTCGAAACATTTTTTTACTTTTTGTTCATAGTAGCCCCACAGTTCATAGTAGCCCCATCTGACGGTGCTTTATTTTGCAACCCTGGTGCTGAATATTGATACAATTTGATATTTACCTTACCTAACCATTACATTTCCTAACAAAAAACTAACATTTTCTAACGACATCCCATGGCAGCAAGCCTACATATTCATTCCTATGGTGATTATGGAAAAATTCAAAATCTCAAATTCCATTTTCAAAATTTAGTACTATAGTACACGGAAATTTACTGAGTACACAGGTCTGCTGCGATGGGGTATTTATATTTTCTTTAGTGTAGGCATTTAGCTGTCTATACTGTATATAGACATATATATATGTCTATTCCCTATATGCGGTCTATGTTCATATATATATATATATATATCTTTTTTCAAACATATAATTTAAAATAACCACTAAAACATTTTTTATATTTTCTTTAGTTTAAGCTTTAGGTTTTTTTAACAAAAAAAAAAAATCGTATACAATTAAATTTGTTTCTTGTTTTTGATTTTTTTAATATTCCAAAACATTTTTTACTTTCTGAATAACCCTTGTAAATTTCTTTAGTATTGCGTCTGTCGTTAAAAACATCCTTTAAACCTATGCATCCTTGCTTATTTGGTATCATTGGAAAGTTTTTTTTCAAGGAGAATCGTTATTTTAAGGCATTGAATCCGTTTTATCATTAAGGCTTTGACCTCTAGGATTTCAAACTGCTAATGTTTTTCTTATGGAGATATTTTATTCAATCATATGTTTAGGAAAATAAACTATGCTTTGCGAGTTATTAACATTGCCATGGTATCCTACTTGTTTTTACTTGGGGTTCAAAATTAGCACTAAAGTACGGTAGGTGGAGGAAGAATGTGTTCCTACATTAATTAATTGTGAGATTAGGCCCAGTAATGAAAAACTGTTATACCGTAGCTTATGTATGATTAGTGAGTGTGTGCGTCGAAAAGAGATAATTTTTGCTTGTGACCATCTGCAAGATAAACAAAATGTAAATTGACTTAATAGGTTTCTGTCTCGTGCGCACTCTCATGGTGGAGTGCCCTACGACGTCGACCAGAACTTTCTTAACAATTTTATCCACTAGATGTGTTCTTCTTAATTTTTATGTATTCACTGGTTTCTGTTTTGAATTTCCTACATCTTCTTCCTTTTATATTTGCTTTTTTTATAGGCCCTATTGGATTAAGTGTTAGTGTTCACATAATATTCAATATTTCCAAATTATTATTCTGAACATTATTATTCCAAAAATTATTTAGATAAATATGTATTTCTTCTTTGGTACTATATTAATTTTTCTCCTTTTCGTGCTATGTCTCAAATTTATATACGGTCATTTATTTTCCGTATTTGTGCTCAGATTCAAGGATGCTTTTTGCAATACTTTTTTATGATTTGTTTCACTGTCTTAGAGTATATATGTATATCATTGGCACTTTTAATAATTGGTTCACGATAAAATTGAAGCTTGCCATTTTATTTTGCCAAGGATTATTTGAGTTGATTGCATTATAAGATCAGTTTGAGTTTTTTTCCTGTAAATGTTTAAGAGTGTTTTCCACCGTCTTTGCTTTATCTTTTCTTTTTTAATTTCCATTGTAAATTTTATATTGTCAGATATCGAGTTCAAATGTGCTTGAAACAAGTCATATTGAGATAGGTCGCCATTTCAGTAAAGGTGTTAAAGGTGTTATTTTCAGTAATTTCATTTCATTGAAAAGACATATTACATCGTCGAAGTATCTGCGGCAATATGTTGTGCAATTTATTTGAAGATTGTTATCATCCTTTATCTTTGGTATTTATCTTTGATAATCACACCTTGAATCTGACCTAAAGTATGACAAAATAGACGAAGTATAGAAATTTTAGTTATTGCAAGAAAGGAGAAAAGTTAATACCAAAGAAGAAATGCATATTCATCTATGCTCAGGATAATAATTAGGAAATACCGTATACGATGCAAATGCAAAAACTTAATCCGATTTAAGAAAAAATCAATGTGTAAGGAAGAAGATTTAGTTCAAAACAGAAACTCAACCAATTCCAATTACCGGTAGTTCAAACAATTTTTTAATTGATTTAACATGATATCATAACACTGGCTGGGTAGCTGAGTGGTTGTAGTGCTCACTATTGAATCCAAAGGTTGACGGTTGATCCTGAGAAAATCTAGTAGTTTTTTAAAGCTTCACTTCCATACCCAGCTGCTAATTTCTCATTTTGGACTATTAATTAATGATGCTTTCTAATGAAGCCATATTATGGCCTCAGTGCCCAAATGAGTACTATTTGTGACATTGTATTTAATAATACCCCCGTCGCAGCAGACCTGCATACTCAGCGAATTTCCAATGGAATTTTGGTATATTTTCTATTTCACCATAAAATCCATGGGGATGAGAGTATGTAGGTTTGCCGCCATATGGGTTTTGTTGGTAAATATAAGTTAAACCCTACCTAGTAATTGTACATACAGTACACTCTCGTTCATCGGACTCCGCGACGTCGGAACTCCGCTTCATCGGAACTGAAAATCTGGACATTATTAATTTTTTTTCTTACGAAATAAATAATTTTTCCGTTTTAGCGCCTTCAATTTCCATTCGTTCTATCCGCACAACAGTAAAGTATCACATTTTGCATCAAAAGTCATCAGGCGTTTTCCATAATCCGTACCCATCGATGTGATTTACGAGGCCGTGGAGTATTCGCACAAAAATAGTAAGAGGAAGGGGGTAGGAAGTTAACATCCGCGTCGACCGCTTCCCAAACTGTCATTCAGTCTGTCTCGCGTCTCGACTGCACCTGTGTTACGTGGAAGTCAGTTGACTGCTGGAATATAAATATGGAATATGAGAATAAATATTTTGGATCTTTATTTCCTGCGTTGTTTTTATTCCTGTAGGTTCATTGTTACCATGTTCAAAGTTTGAATGCCTTATTTTCATAAAATCTCTTGTGGTATCTTAAAAACAAGAGTGAATACAATCACGATAGGTCATCATACGGGCGGAAATGATGACTCACGACAGACTCCGCTTCATCGGAATTTTTTGACATCCGAACCGGCCGTCCGCCACATTAGTTCCGATGAACGAGAGTGTACTGTACCAAATTTTATAAGGCTATGGTGTTCTTTTTATTTTCCCCATAAACCCTATAGGGTGAGTACTTAGGTTTGCCGCCATATGGGTTTTCTGAGTAAATATAAGTTAAAAGCTTCCTAATGAATGTACATACCAAATTTTATCAAGATATGTCAATAATTAAGCAAGATAGAAGGTTTTGTTGATTTCCCATAAGAATAACATGAAAAACATACTTTTTGGATTTTCTCCATAACCATTTAAGCTAGGTAAAAAATTCAAAATATTAGATTGTTGGTTTTTTTTAAGCTCTTTTAAATGGTTTAAGTTAAAATTGTTGAATTTTCTAAATAAAAGTAAAAAAAAGCCAAAAACCCATTTTTAACCCTTTTGAAAAACCCTATAAAACCCCGTTCCCATGGTCCGATCATTCTGGTTCGCGAACTCAATCTAGTAGGCACTGGCTTACACCCCTGTACCAAATTTCATCAAAATCGGAGGTTCCGTTCAAAAGTTATCATGTTCACGGACACATAGATATATATATAGATATATCTATATATATATATATACATATATATCAATTTGAACGAACGGTGTTTTTGGCTTCTAGGGACCTCAAAACAAAAAAGTATCATGGTCCCGGACTTAGGTCTTACCGTGACTACTACCGTAATAGCGTATTCCCTATAGAGAAATTCGCTAAAAATAATAGGTCGACTCTGGTTTTCTTTCATACTGTTTAATATAATAGTAGCCCTAAAAAGTGAATGTAAATTTATAAAAAAGAACATGAACATTGTTCATGAACATGAACAAGAACATTGGCGGCCAAATAAGTTACTTGAGTCATTAAAAAATAAATTTTTGGAACATAAAAACCTATTGACGATAACCATATTAAGTACGTGTACTGTAGTGATCTTTGTACAATTTAATGTAACTTTTGAAATCCTTGCTTCTCTACTACATTGCTATTTGTCACATACAGTGATTAATTCAATCTGAGAATTTTAGGGCCATAACTGGTCAGCATTGACCCCTTTGAACCAAGGCTACTAATTAGAAGTAATTAATAATTAAAGGCAAGCTCCGTATTTTATGTCACATACCTTATTTACTTAGTGTAGGGTTGTGATGACTTTGAATTATTAAGTTTAAAAATCTGCTAAAAATTTAATAATGAATACATTTGTTCACAGATTCTGTTAGAGATGCTTTCTGAAGAAGAATTGGAGCCCATTGAGGACGTACCACTATATAAGAAAGTGTTGATTGTCTTATGGTTGCTGGGCTCTTCAGGCTCTTACAATGATGCGGCTCAAGTGTTTGAACTTTCAGAAGAGGTGATTTCTAGCTGTTTCTTTGATATTTGTGCTACTTTGTACAATAAATCTGATAACTTTATCAGATGGCCGTCTACTGATGAAGCAAATGAAATAGCATCAAGGATAGAACAAAACTTCGGATTTCCAGGAGTTGTTGGTGTGTTAGGTTGTCAGTACTTTACGATTTCTATTCCCAAAGAAACTCTTTCAAGAAGAGAGCATTTTAATGGAAAACTTAGAATGTATTGTGTGTCATTACAATTTGTCTGTGATGATTTGCATATCATAAGAGATATTTTCCCTGGTTTACCTGGAGGCATTCGTCCGGCACAGTTATTGCGAGATAGTCCACTGGGGGAACTCCTAACCACCAATGCCACCGAGTTAGTTGATGCGAATAAACATATCTTGGCACGTTCTGAATACCCTCAACTCACCTCCATGCTCACTCCTTACACAAAAAATACAGAATCATTAACAAAGGATGAACAAGAATTCAATACTCTTCATGAAAATGTATGTTTATTGGTAGATCAGACTTTTAAAATGTTGAAAGGCAGGTTTCGTATCTTAAAGCGACTGGATCCAGAAGTTGCAACAATGGTTTTAGTGACAACATGTGTACTACACAACATTTGCATCCAAAATAATGACAGTTTCAGTATATAAGAACGTGCCATAAACTGTGTTTTAAACTCATATTAATAGATGATGAATTTTTTTTTTCAAAAAGACTATAATTTTTATAGAAAAATAAGTCGTGGTTACATATTTTGGTATATTATTCCAGATGTGTAACTTTTTTCTTGATGCTAGACCTAATGGCCAAGTTCACCAGCCTCAACCGTAACCTCTTATCTCTAATTTTTTTTACTCATCATATGGTTTGTGCTTTTTTTAGTTCATTTTGCCATATTCTTACGGAACAACCAGGTTAGAATTAATCTGAATTTGTACCAGACATAAAAAAATTCCCCCTCAGCTGTGCGGTTCATCTTGGCCAATGTGATCTCCAATATTTCACTTTTTTCTATTAATTTAGATAATACTGTTGCTGTTACACTGTATACATATAGTTTATTTATAATATTGTGGCTAAATATATAATTTGCACTATCTGGCCAATTAAAACCTGAAAGTTCTTTCAATGCTGTAAGCTTCTATTAGTAAAGATAGGGAATACATCACAATAAAGATTCCTCTCTATATGCATGTATTTTATTGTAAAAATGTATCCCTAATCTACATTAAGAGGATGTTAAACCCCCGCGAAAACCGACGCAAAAACACTCCTGCGCGGTAGCATATCCTGGCGTTATATCTCAACGTACAATAATAAACTATACACCAAATTAAAGATAAAGATATTTCCCACTAACTTCGCTTTTCCATTTTCCGCTATTGTTAAAAATACAGCTTACACGAGCATTTGAATGTAACCAAATTCAACCATTTTGGAAGAAATGTAACTAAGTAACTATGTAAGTAATCGAAAAGTTAAAAAGCGAAGTTAGTGTTGAATTTTATTGTCTTTAATATGGTACTTAATATACGGTATTAAATCCAATAGCGTAGCCGTAATATGCTACCGCGCGAAAGCATGCATAAGCTGATAGTGGCGATCCTAGCGACACTTGCCGAAAACATCTCGCGGCGGATGAATACATACTTCATTCATCTGGGGTAGACGTGTTCCCCACCCCGTACACCTGTAATCACTATCACTGTTATCGTTCCTGCGTGTTGTGTTGGTTTTGGTCTCAGTGCAAATTGTTGGTCTTATAATTGTGTTTACGTAAGTTTTTTCACTTATTCTTGGAGTACGTCTTCTTCATGATCACAATTCCTTGCCAAAATAAAAAACCGTCGTCGTGGAAGAATAATAGAGGTGAAGAATATTTTGCAGAGTGGAGGATCTTGAAACACTGTGCAAATTAAATATAAAGTCGTCAATAGTCAATAGTCAGAGCTCGTGCTGTTCCTGGCCCATCTAAAACCAATAGGCCTACAGACTATTCCATTGGATGCCTAAATTTATCAGATGAAAGCAGAACAAGAGGTAGTTCTTCAGATGTAAGCTCATCAATGGAAACAGAGGATATTACACACATAGACACCACAATCAGAGATATACGTGGCTGCCGCAGAACGGTTTACGATTTCTGGAAGATCGTAAATAATGAAATAATTTAACATATGAAACAAAATAATTCTTGATGTTTAAAAACACAGCAGTAGGCCTACTACTTATGGATATTTTTAACCAGAGTTGTAGTGGCAAATTTTCCAATGTGGGAACGCTTAATATATTTGTCAAATTTTCTGAAAATTAAGATAAAGTTTCCCTGAATAATCAATTTCAGGATTATTTATATGGTTGTGTAATTAAAATCACAATAAAGCAATAGCTTTGCATATTAGGCTGTGCATTTTAAGCTAACTGAATGTCCTGAGGATTCAAGAAATTATTTAATAATTTAGATGATTTTGAGAAAAGCAAAATAAAAAACCAGTATATCCAAACCTATGATATATTTTGATATATATTTTTGTTTATATTTTATACTTAACTAACTTTATTATTTCACAAAAGAAGGTTGTTTTAGAAAAGGTTATTTATTTATATAATTACTGTACTACTTTTATTTTTAACCCCCAAAATAGCAACATACATAGCCTAATTTTTTGATGACATATTCTATAGAAGTATAAAAGCAGAGATATAAAATAAATTAAATCCTTAAAACAGAGGAAAAACAGAATAGTTAATTACAATGAAAGTTCATTGACAGATTGACAAAATCATGTTTACAAGTAGTCGGCAAATGCATTCTCTTCTGTATATGTGGAATTAAGGGTTGTGGAGGGACGGGAGAGTGATGCCCGCCACCGTATACCGTACTCCGTGCACGTGCACAATACAAAGTTCAAGCTAGAGTGAGGTTATCTTTGGAAACAGATACAGAGTAAAATAGTGTTTACAAAAATATTGCATTTTATTATTAGCATAGAAGTATTTTTTAATAGTTTTGTACTGTTTAATTAATATTTGTATTTAGAAACATATTAGCTATTTTCCCGGATTTTCCCTGACCGGGGCCTGGGATTTTCCCGGGTTCTTGAAAACCAGTGTGGGAACGCCGTTCCCACGCGTTCCCGCACCACTACACCACTGTTTTTAACTTTATTGTTATATTTAAATAATTACAATAATCCCTACTAATATTATAATGTTACTGTCCGTTTTCTTGTTAAGCTTTCTCGCGAAAAATAGGCCTACTCAACCGTTCATCATGAAACTTTGTATACATATTCTTGGGGGTATCAAAAGAAACATTTTTTTTAACAAATTTAAATTGTTTGTAACTTTATTGTTGTAAATTTCTTAAAAAAATTAAAATCTCTATTTTATTTATTTTTATTAATTGCTAAGAAACAAATGCAATGAAAAATTCCAAGTTTAGGTATTCCAGCGATTTCTTATATATAGGGTAAGCGTGGTGAACGAGCTAAACCTGACGGCGGATAACAACGCAAAATTTAAAAATAGATTAAAAGAATATATAATAGACTTAGCCCCTTACAGTTTACATGAAATTGAAAAAAAAAAGAAACTTTTATATTTGATTTTGATTGTTGCAAAAATTTAAATCTGGTAAAAGATAGAAAAAAGACAACATGGGATAACTGTCTAAATTAAGCAATTTTTGTGTATGTGTAAATATAACATGATTAATTTTAAGTTTATTTCAGTTTATATGACACTATTCGATGTACAGAGCTGTATAATATGAATATGAATAAGCGTCAAGGATAGTGAGAGTAGCGAACGAGCTGAATCTGACGAGTAATGCGAGCGAAGCCGCAAACAAGCTGGTTATTGATAAATTTGCCAATTTTTATCAGTAAAGTAAATTTCATAAAAAAAAAAAAAAAAAAAAAAAAAAAAAAAAAAAATTAACTGGGCACGGTGAATAATAGTTATAACTAACACAGATTATTATTAGACTACAGTCATTATACTCAAATGCTGAGTAGGATAACCAGGTTAATTAGTTTTAAGAGTAGATCGATTACGTCACTTACTCGTCCTCTTAGAAAAATATAATTCTATCCTATACGCTAATACGAGTAAGGTATATTTGTATGTATGTATGTTTGCACACGGATCTAAAAACGGCTAGAACGATTTTATTCAAACTTTGAAAATAACTTAGTTCTAGGACAAAAATAATATAAATTACAGCTCTCAGTGACAGGAAATATGTTATTTATTTATAATCTTTAATTGAATTTTATAAGGTTTCAACATTGGTCTTATGGAGTTAAAAATCAAAACATACAAAAAATGAAAACAACCGACTCAGCTGTCAAAGTGCGCACCATGTGTTCCAATTTAAACATGTGATTTTGCATGGCAGCCAGTTACTAAATTATTAAATAGTACTTCTTTACCATGATAAATTATTACTTTACCACGGTAAATTATTAAATGGTAGAATAACTTTACAAGTTCAATACTCCACATATTTTTATATACGTACTAATTGCAGAAACAAGGAACTAAACTAAATATGAATTTGTATTAAAAAAAAATATATTCATCCAGCATTTTAATTTTTTATACAGGGTGTCCCGGAACTCTCTGGAACCCTTTTGTATATTTGTTCCTTGCAACGAGACAAGAAAAAAACATCATACAAATAGGGGTCTAAAATCCATCGTTTAGCTGCTAGCCGCCATTTTGTTTTTTTCACGTAATAATTTTTATTTCCGTAACGGATGGTTGTATTCAGTTCATATTTGGTATGAATCTTTATCATACTAATGTACATTTTCAGGAAAAAAATTAATTTTTTCCACTGTGTATTTTCAAAATGGCGGCCATTTTAAATTTTCAAACTCAAATATCTAAAATTTGATAAATTTCAAAAAAATTTTACTTTGAACAAAAAAGTTGCCAAATTTAATTATCTAACCAACGGTACCAAGTTTGTAAGGATCTGATCACAAAAAACGGAGTTATTGCAATTTTTCTCCAAAAAAACATTGATTTTGCATTATAATTAATGCAAATTATGGCCATTTTCACAGAAAAATTGCGATAACTCCGTTATTTGTTATTAGATCCTTACAAACTTGGTACCATTGGTTAGATAATTTAATTTAGCAACTTTTCTGTTCAGAGTAAAATTTTTTTGAAATTTACCGAATTTGAGATATTTAAGTTTGAAAATTAAAAATGGCCACCATTTTGAAAATACACAGTGGAAAAAATTAATTTTTTTCCTGAAAATGTACATTAGTATGATAAAGATTCATACCAAATTTTGAACTGAATACAACCATCCGTTACGGAAATAAAAATTATTACGTGAAAAAAACAAAATGGCGGCTAGCGGCTAAACGATGGATTTTAGACCCCTATTTGTATGATGTTTTTTTCTTGTCTCGATGCAAGGAACAAATATACAAAAGGGTTCCAGAGAGTTCCGGGACACCCTGTATATACAGGGTGTCCAGCTTCCACCTTTACAAACTTTTCCAGGTTATTAAAAGTGTACATATTACACTTATTACACATATTACACTGTATATACATATTACATATTTATTACAAGTTCATCATTGTAAATGGTTTATTCGAAGTATGTATGTATATCGTATGGCTAATTTAGCCAGCCACCAGGTTTTAAGAATAGTAAAATAAATTCTGCGGTGCAGAGCACCTGAGTCAGTGTATTGAAAAAGATAAACACTAAAATAAAAATTAGATCTCTCTTTATAGAGCTAACACAGCCTACATTTTCAATTGGCCTTGGAAAGGGCCATTTTCATTGTGTCTGGCAGCTGGCATAGCTGAGAGATCACTTGCGTGATAGTTCAGCTGCCAAAGTTGTTGTTCGTTTAGCACCACCCGGGGAGTACGTGCAGCTTTAATGAAATGCTGCGGACGCGAACAACATCACCCCCCAAGTATTCGAAGTAAAATAAGGAGTCTGTAAAAACCTATGGTAGCTTTAACAAATTTTCATGTATGTAGGCCTATGTATTTTTTGGAAAAAACTTTAATTTAGAAACAAATGATTTGGAGTCGTGTTCACTTATATAACCGAGTATGCATTTTATTTATTTATTATTCAAATTGCTAAGTGTAAAATACAATGAGGTGATTAAATCCTACTATAAATGCGCATGTCCTGTTCTTTGTCAGACTCTCATGCGAAAACTACTCAATCGATCATCATGAAACTTTGTACACATATTCTTGGAGGTATCAGAAGTAACAAATGATACTTCTTATTTTAAAATAATTATTTTGTATTAAAGATTTTTTTTTTATTATAAAAAAGCTGAAAATTGATTTTACTTTTTGTGGTTGCTAAGAAACAAATTCAATAAAAATTTCAAATTTTAGCTTAAGAGAGGGTAAAAGCTAGTAAAGTTATAAAAAGATAAAGGGATTTCTGTAAATAAATACAGTACTGTAAACATTATATCTGAACAATGTAATGTCATTTTTATGTACTTGCAATAAGAATTCTTATTTTTCGTAGTACACAAATTTATTGAATAAGAATATATAAATATTAAGTTAAAACTATAATTCATTTTGATTATTCATTATCATGTTAAATAATCTTTGAACTTTAAGACGAATTTTGTATTTTTTTGCATTGTGTTATTTGTTATATTGTTTAGTTATCGCTAAAATCTTTCATTTTTTCCCTTTCTACTCGTCAAGGAATTATGAGGGTAGTGAACATCGGTGTCATTATGATGATGTGTGTTGGTGCTGTGACGGTAGGCCGCGTACCGCTGCCGTGGGGCGGACGACGTGACGCGACGACGAGCAAGATGTCCTGGCGCCACGCCGGGCGAGATAAGGGCAACGTAGTACTACGGCGCACTATTTTCGTGGTGCTGTGCCCGGCGCGGATTAGTCCACGTAGTTCTGCTTACTGCCGCTAGTCTCGCAGACATGCAAGAAAATTTTTGCTTTAACATCCTCTTAAGTTGGGTGTCCAAGTCCAAAGAATGGCTGAGGTGATTAATTACAATCCTAAGCTCACTTAGGTCAGTGCAGTTTTATGTGTTCACCAAAAAAACTTTTTGCCTTTTGAGGAAGGGTTTGCATTCATGTAAGACATTGTAATTGAATTCTCTATTATAGGCCTTACGCCACCAGAGTAAAGTATACAGGGCTGCTCAGAACCCCAGAGATGAGACTTGACCAGGCCCCCTCCCGCCAACCTAATTGAATTTTAAAAAGTGGTAATTTACGGTATTAACTGGGATATGTAATGTTGGGTTATCTAGGAAGAATATCAAAACAGTTTTAGTAATAAAACATTTAATTTTGAATTTAGTTATAATAAAAGTATTGAAGGATAACTTTCTTTGATTTCATTTCTGTGAAGGTTTGAATGATGATCAAAATCAAGGGCCTTATCAAGTTTAGACACTATGGTTAGCAGTCCCAAATCTTATCATCTCTGCTGACCTCAAATTGATCCTAAACAGTTCTTTTTTCCCCTTAAAACACTAAACTATTTTTCAACCTCAGCTACGGACACTGATAGGCAACAGATTATTTGTAAATTGGGAATGTTCAGAAGGAATAGAACCGGACACCAGACACCGGACACCACCATGCTCATAATATTCAATTTATGTCAACCGTAATAGATGGAATTTCAAACAAGATTGTTAAATATTGCCAAAAGGAACTAATTGAACCCCTCCTTCACATAATCAATACATCACTGGATCAAGCAACAGTTCCACAACTCATGAAAATTTCAATAGTATACCCTAAATACAAGAAAGGTGACCCTCAGGCTATTGAAAATTATCGTCCGATATCACTATTGCCAACCTTCTCTAAATACCTGGAAAAAATTATAAATCTTCAACTATCAAATTTCTTAGAAAACCCAAACCAAATAACACCTGATCAACATGGTTTTAGACATGGAAAATCCATCAACACGGCATTTGCTCAACTTTGCGAAACAATTACCGAAATTTGGGAAAATAGAAAACAAGCATCAGGAACCTTTTTAGACCTCCAAAAAGCATTTGATAGTCTTGATAGAAAACTATTACTTAATAAACTAGAAAACTTAAATATCAAAGACAAAGCAATTAAATGGATTCAAAATTATCTAACGAACCGAAAACAAACAGTAGAAATAGAACACTACAATAGAAACTGGGAAGTCAAAACAAGATCTACACTACAAGAAACCATCTACGGCGTGCCTCAAGGCTCAGTCCTTGGGCCGCTACTATTTTTGACATACATCAACTGCTTCTCAACAGATCTACCCGCAAATTATAGTATAATAATTTACAAACGACAATTATAATTATTGTCGTTAGTAAATTATTATACTATATAGTATAATAATTTACCGGACAAGATGTCCGGCAAACAGAACAGGATAAATGCATCATGTTCGCCGACGATACTACAATTATCACACCATTGGAAAAAGCCGACAACTTACATGAAAAAATCTAAGAAACTCTTACAACAGCCACCAAAATCTGCAACAATTTAAGAGTCTGCACTACCTGCGCAATCTTGGATTTTTAGTCCCATAAGAACAATGTTAAATTCAAAACATTACTGTTGTCTTTGAAACACCATATCTCGATAATCTTACATCGGATTTGCATGAAACTTGAATATGTTAACCACAAGGGAATGGCGGAGTGCATGACGTGGATAGATTTTCAATAAACTTACGAAAAATTGTTTAAAAGTGGTTTTAAAATGGTGTAAAATATGTTTATATTTTATTCGTTATTCGAGTGGAAAATTTTTTAAATTAATTTTCTATCACGTCAAGCACTAGATACTATGGTAACATTTAAAATTACATCAAGTTTGAAATTTTCCGACGAAAAACAAACTCACAGTGATGTTTCAAATTTAACATTGCTCTTATGGGACAAACTGCCGAGATGGCGCAGGTAGTGCAGACTCTTAAGTCTAAATGTACCTAAATGGCCTTGGGAGCATAGCGAAATTATTATTTAAATGTTTAGTGCAAAGGACAAAAGGTTGTGGGAACCAAGAAGAGAACAATGAATGAAAAATAAATAAAAACATTTGGTTTAAATTAAACAGATGATTAAAAAAAATATGAAAAGATAAGGAATAGTAGGTAGGAAAATCAAGATCAGTAAAAAAGAAGTTGACCATGATGACCAGCACCCAACACTAAATATAGATAGAAATAAAACCATCCACATAAATTTCAGCACTACAAACCAAAGGGAACAGGAAACAGAAGATATCCTTTCTCAACATATAGATCACAATATAATGGACTCCACAAAATTTTTAGGAATGAAGATCGACCAAACATTAACCTGGCATAAACTCTTAGAATATCTACACGGAAAATTATCATCAACTCTTTTCGCCTTGAGAAGGATAAGAAAAATTACCAATAAAGAAATCACAATAATGGCATATCATGCACTCTTTGCTGCGCATATAAACTTTGGAATAATAGCCTGGGGAGCCGCTGCTGAAACCTCGATAAAGAAAATCTTCACACTTCAAAAAAAGGCAATTAGAATAATAGAAGAGGCATACTATCAAGAACACTGCAAACCTCTATTCCAAAAAAATAAAATCCTAACCATAACCTCTACCTACATCCTAGAAACAATCAAATTCATAAAAAATAAACCTTTAAATTTTAGACACAATTGCCACCAATATAACTTAAGAAATAAACTAAATTTAAACTTAAAACAACATAGGCTCCAAAAAACTAGCTCAACCCCCTAACCAGATTGTTCAATCTGTTACCCGAAAACTTAAAGTCAATTCAGGACATCAAAACTTTTTTCAAAAAATTAAAACAATACCTTCTTGACAGACCATATTACAATTTAAATGAATTTTACGAGGAACACAACTACCCTATTAGGCCCTAAAAGGCTCACAGTAACTGACGATTCCCCGATCTTCAAGACCGTGGCGAAGAGGACTTGGTAAATGGTAAAGAAGGTTCACTGGTGTATCTGAGAGGTTTGGTTTTCAAGAACATACTTTCAAGTGTTGCCATCCCTCTTCGTGCTCCCATATGCAATACCTTCCTGATTTGTTTTCATTAACTGTGTGCAATTAAAATAAAAGACCCAATAATTTCTTACACATTTCTCTTTTCATTTGCTTAGTGTTTGTTATGATAATTTAATATAATTGGACGCACCCAAGCTAGGACCCAACCATTTCCAAAAGTTTTCAGTTTGAAATTTTTATTTATTCATTCCCAGTCAGCACACAATGTGAAAATCACGTTATTTTCACGTGAAAAAAAGGTGAAAACGTAAAAGTAAAAAATAATACGTTTTTTTCACGTGAAAATAACGTAAAAATGTGAAAGTAAAAAAAACGTGAAATTTAAAACGTAATTTTCACCAAAATTTTTTTACATTTTTTTTACTTTCTGTTTTATATTCACTAAATCACTTTTTTAAGACAGGGACTTCACACAGTAGGTATTTTAACCTAAATTTATGAATGAGAGATGAGTGTAGGGTGGTTGTGGCACGATCTTGCCCAGTCAGCACAAAATGGAAAATCACGTTTTTTTTCACGTGTAAAATGTAAAAATTATATAAAAGTGAATAGAAGAATATTTTTTTCACGTGAAAATTACGTGAAAAATGTTAATGTGAAAAAAGGTGAAAATGAGAATATATTTTTCACATCAAAATTACGTGAAAAATGTGAACGTGAAAAAAAGGTGAAAAGAAGAATATTTTTTTCACGTCAAAATTACGTGAAAAATGTGAATGTGAAAAAAAGGCGAAACAAAGAATATTTTTTTCACGTAAAAATTACGTGAAAAATGTGAACGTGAAAAAAAGGTGAAAAGAAGAAGAATTTTTCACGTCAAAATTACGTTAAAAATTTAAAATGTCAAAATCTGGTGAAAATATAATATCATTTTAACGTGAAAATTATGTGAAAAATGCCAAATGAGAAAAAGGCGAATAATAGAATATTTCTCATGTACAAATTATGTGGCAAAATTTAAATCTAAAAAACGGGTAAACGAGAGAGTAAGTATTTTTGCATTAAAAATCTATGTAAAAAATGTATATTTAAAAAATTAAATTAAAAAATTTATTTTCAAATTTTATTTTACTTTTTAGTTATTGATAATTTTATTTGACTGTCAAAGAATCAAATTTACTTATGTAGAGATATTGTCTAATTATAGCTTTCGAAATAACAATTTAAATTTCAATTTGTGGTATCAACAATTTATAATTATATTTTTTAGCCTTTACATTATTCCAACAGGATGTAATTTCATGCATTGGTTATACTAATTTTAATAACACTTTAAATATTTAATACGCAATAGTAAATATAGTTATAAAAGATTAAAAACATTATTATTATTATTAACAAACACAGAGTTATTTCAAATTGGGCCAGTTTTAATTTTGACTTGCTCAAGTACAAGGAAGGTTGAGTATTAAATGTATAAATAGTAATTTAAATCCACATATGGTACAGCAAAAGTGGCTGAGAGGGCTAAGGCGCTAAGACAATGACAGAAAGGTTGTGGGTTCAAATCCAGATGAGGGTGAGAAATTTTGATCGACTTTATTTACATTTTTTAAATGTATTGGTTAGAAAAAAGCATTCATTTACAAATTTTGTTGAAAAAAATTGTTAAATGTTCAGTAAAACATAAGTTAAAAAGGTAAAATTTAAGTGAAACAAAAACGTCATTTTCACGTCTTTTTTTCACGTTTTTTTCACGTGAAATTCAGTGCAATTTTTACGTTATTATTACGTGAAAATAACGTGATTTTCTCCTTTTTTTCACGTGAAATTTACGTGAAAATGTAAAAAAAGAAACGTTATTTTCACGTGAAAATAACGTTTTTGTGCTATCTGGGTTCATTTGTGGCAGTAAAATCAGTGCCTGATGACAAAATAAATAAGAAATCATGTATAGAACAAAGGGAATATACTTACAACTCAAATGTTTCAAAACCACTTTAATTGCTGAAGAATACTGGTATTTATCCCCCAAATGTTTTGCAGCAATATCATACATGCATAGCTTCACCATATCCGGACCTTAAACAAATCAAATGAAAAGGGTCATTACATTTTTAATGCTTATAACGCTGGTATTTTTGTCATTGTATTTAGTAAAAAAAATTTTGCAATTTTTACCCACCTTTTTACTGTTATTATGTATGGGTGTCAGCGAAAACGTTTCAGGATTTTGGGAGATGATTACTTGGACAAAAACAAAAAAGTTCCTGTAAACATATGTCCTAAAACGCTTCCACCCGTTTTATGACGTATGCCGCTAGCCGCCATTTCGTTTTTACACTAAATAATTTTATTTCCGTAGAAAATTATTGAATTAAGTTCATATTTGGCATGAACCTTCATCATAGCAATACTCATTTTCGAGAAAATTTTTTTTCGGTGTCTATTTTCAAAATGGTGGCCATTTTAAATTTTTAAACTCAAATATCTCAAAACCGGTAAATTTTGTCAACATTTTACTAGATACAAAAAAAGTTGATTATTTAAATTGCCTAATCAATGGTACCAAATTTTTAAAGATTTAATTACAAATAATGGAGTTATTGTGATTTTTAAAATTAAAATTACCTTCATTTGCTTTAATTATAATGCAAAATCAATGCTTTTAAGCAGAAAACTTGCAATAACTCCATTATTTCTTGTCAGATCCTCCCAAACTTGGTATTATTGGTTAGATAATTAATTTGTCAACTTGTTTGTAACTTGTACCTATAATTTTGATAAACTCTACCTGTTTTGAGATATTTGAGGTTAAAATTTTTAAATGGCCGCCATTTTGAAAATACTAATAGGAAAGAAATAATTTTTTCATGAAAATGAGCATTGCTGTGATGAAGGTTCATGCCAAATATGAACTTAATAGAAGGATTCACTACGGAAATAAAAATTATTTAGTGTAAAAAACAAAATGGCAGCTAGTGGCTTAACGAAGCGTATTAGGACATATGTTTACAGGAACTTTTTCTTTGTTTTTGTTCAAGTAATCATCTCCCAAAATCTGAAATATTTTTTCTGGCACCCTATTCAGGGGTGCTGAAAAGTCCCGGAACCACTTGATATTTTTATTATTAATTTAGCTAAAAGATTAAAACTTTGCAAATTCAATTGGGTGTTATAAAACTATTTTTCAATGTTAAAGTACACTCTCGTTCATCGGACTCGGCGACATCGGAACTCCGCTTCATCGGAACTGAAAATCTGGATATTATTAATTTTTTTTCTTACAAAATAAATAATTTTTCCGTTTTGGCGCCTTCAATTTCCATTCGTTCTATCCGCACAGCAGTGAAGTATCTCACTTTGCATCAAAAGTCATCAGGCGTTTTCCTTAATCTGTACCCATCGATGTGATTTACGAGGCCGTGGAGTATTCGCACAAAAATAGAAAGAGGAAGAGGACAGGAAGTGAACATCCGCGTCGACTGCTTCCCAAACTGTCATTCAGACCGTCGCGACTGCACCTGTGTTACGTGGAAGTCCAGTTGACTGCTGGAATATGAGAATAAAGATTTTGGATCTTTATTTCCTGCGTTGTTTTTATTCCTATAGGTTCATTGTTACCATGTTCAAAGTTTGAGTGCCTTATTTTCATAAAATCTCTAGTGTTCTTTTAAAAACAAGAGTGAATACAATCACGATAGGTCAACGTATGGGCGGAAATGATGACTCACGACGGACTCCGCTTCATCGGAATTTTTTGACATCCAAACCGGCCGTCCGCCACATTAGTTCCGATGAACAAGAGTGTACTGTATTACCAACTCCCTGCCTCCTATGGGGGACGACCCACAAGGGGTTGGTAGATAATTTTAAATGTAAGCATAGGTTAATATGCACATCAAATTAAAGGTCTTACTTGGCAGAGTACAATGCCGCAAACTAGACTTAAAATGGATAACCCAGACAGAAATGGTAGGCATTTTAAGTTTCCATTAAAATCATATGGGTAAAATTTAAAAATGCAATAACTTTCTTAATACTCAACCTTTTGACGTCGGGTTTGTGGCTAATTATTCCAAAAGCAAAGACGTTTCAAATTATGTATGATTATGTATTTATTATTAAATTAATAATAAAAATATTAAGTGGTTCCGGGACTTTTCAGACCCCTGTATATATCGTATGGCTTTCTTGGCCAGTCACAAATTATACAAAATTAGTTAAGAGTCTGCAGTACCTATGCCACTTCAGCATTTTGTCCCTTAAGAACAATGTTAAATTTGAAACATAACTGTGAGTTTGATTTTAGTCTGAAAATTACAAACTTGATGTCATTTTAAATGTTACCACAATGTCTTTCATTTGACGTGTTTGAAAATTAATTTAAAAAATTATCCACGTGAATAAAGAAGAAAACATAATGTATATTATCACCATTTTTAAACCATGTTAAACCATTTTTAGGAAGTTCATTTAAAAAACTATCTGCGTCACATGAACCGCCATACCATTATTGTGAACATATTAAAGTTTCATGCGAATCCGATGCAAGATTATCGAGATAAAGTGTTTCAAAGTCACCCCTAATTAACATTATTCTTATGGGACTAAAAATCAAGATGGCGGAGGTACTGCAGTCTCTTAAATAAATTCTGCGATGCAAAGAACTTGCATCAGTATTACACCAAAAAGGGGCATTAGGACAAGCACTGATCTCTGTGGCATGCCATCCTTTAGTTCCCTAAAAGTACTTTCCTTGTAGAGCATCGAGTTAAGGAGACACAACAAGAAATTGCAAGGAATCAGGTAGTAAAATTTTACCAGAAAGTCTTTTCTACAGACAGTGTCATATGTGTCAGTACCGTCAGATCTAAGAAAGCAACAAAAGTTTAAAGTATAAATTTTAAATTAATGTTTCAAATTTCCAATAAATAAAGTTTTATTGAGGTGAGGCCTTTCACATTCATGGAATGCATCCTCAGACCATAACAACTAAAATTCAATTTAGTTTTATAACAAAGTTTTAGTTGTTATAATATGAAAATGCATTCCTTATGAATGCAAAAAGCCTCGCCTCAACAAAATTGTATTTATTGGAAATTTGAAGTATGCATTAAAAATTTGTGAAATATTCCGATAAGAAAAAGTCAAAGTCAAATCAAGTTTATTTCCAAAAATTAACATGGTACAAATATCATAAAATAAATGAAATAAAACCCTGCATGGGTCAAAGACCTGTGCGCAGGGCTGAGTCCACAGTAAGAAATTGCACCTTAGTTAACAAAAAATCTATTATCGTAAATAAAAAACTTAACATAAATAAAAAGATAAGAACATTTTTTTTTTATTAATTAATAATAGAACTAAAAGGGATATTCTATGATTTTTGAATCGGGTAGGCTAAATAACTACACAGACAGCTAATGCTAGTATTTGACTAATTAATGGTGACTGTAAAATTAAATATAAAGAAATTAACTTAAAAAAAACTATAATTAGTGGATTTCTAACTTTTTTCAGCAGCTCGGCAAAGAGAAAGACTTGCAAAACGGGACAATTGTGAATTGTGTGTCAGTGTTAGGCTGTAGCATAGATGAAATATACTACATTTCAAATTCATACTAAAATTACTTTATGATTTTACATCTAATATTACATAATACATAACATATAATACATAATATAATATACATAATATAATAATACATCTAATATTATAATACTATAATATTAGATGTAATATTATAGTATATTTCATCTATGGCTGTAGTATTAGTTATAAATGGAAGTAAGAAGTTGCTCAGACGCCTCTGTACCGATCTCCAAAAGCCATGCGGTTATGCGCCCTTTGTACACATTCACTGACACCTGTGCCTCTTTTATCTCGACGGGACATTCCTGTACAGGACATTGGCTAAAAAGAAAGAATTTGTTTTGTTGATAGATTTTACAATCTTAGGAATCTGTATTCCTATGTTTTGCGCGTTTCTAGTTCTATACCCATGAATTACTGGAGTTATTATTAAGTGTGGATTTGTTTTCATGTATAAGAGATGAGATTTGATATATAGTTGTTTAATAGTAAACAGCCCTGTTTCCTGAAAAAGAAGTTTTGAAGAGTATTGTTTGGGTTTCTTTAGACCGGCTTTAATTATACATTTTTGAACAATTGACAGTGGCTCTATAATTGAATTAAACGTTCCAGTGAAGAGACGACTGAACATGTGCATAATATATAGACTTAAGTTCCTTTTCATTTAAGATGTTACTGAGTTCGGAAAAAACATAAATCATTTTTCTAAGTTTAGATTTTAGTTCTATATGATTTCCCCATTTGAGCTCTTTGTCCATAACAACCCCGAGATACTTATAATGGTCGACTCGGTCGATGGTTTGACAGGCACAGGTAGTACAGGTCACGTGCCCGCAGGTGTGCACTCTGACGACCAGGTGGGCGGGGGGCTCAGCACCCTGACGCATAGAAATGGGTAATGCCTTGGTCTTGCTGATGTTCATAGTTAATATATTTTGGTCAAACCATTTTTTTAGGAGGGAAATGTCGCGAGACGCTGTCTCAAAAACGGCTGGCCAATTATCACCCGAAAAATGTATTGCAGTGTCGTCAGCGAATAAATAGATTTTACCTTGCATTTTTTAATATAGGACCAAAAACATTTGTTTGGGTACAACTCGCATATGTAAATCGGCCCAGTAGAAGTCTCAGACGGACTATCCAAATGTGTTTTTTACCTTACTATTTTAATTATATAGATTTAATATTATCATATATTTCTTTGACAACAAATAATGTTTTCACAAAAACTTTAAAAAATAAATGTTGACCATACACCTACAAAAAGGGAAGTTGAATGAGAAAAAAATTGAAGTATTTAATGTTAACAAAAATATTTTATTGATGTAGCTATAACCTTACCTTAGCTTATAACCTACCTAGCCCTATAGCATATTTACGTCAATGGTCATGTCAAGATAAACAGTCATAATTAAAAAATAACCTAAACTATTCTTATAATTATTTTTTAATAAGTCCTGACTTGCTTATTAAGTAATTAAAAAATTAAGTACTATATCAGGAAAATAAGAGGCCGGGGACCGCTCATCCCAGGGGTCCTTGACAGCTCTCGCCGGCCCTGGTTGCTGCTGGGCCGAAGTCTAACCTCAAAGACCCCATGTGAGCAGGGAGAGTGGTGCAGACACCTGCCATGCCCGGTATTGTGGCTGTTACTTAGGCGACCATCCCATCCAAGGGGAACAGCAGGTGGTGTGACCCCCTCTAGACCATGGGTCAGCTAGACACAGTAGTGCAATAGTGGTTTTCGATCGTTCTGTTCCTTTCCCATCTAAACGTAGAAAATTGCCATCGGCATAGAAACACACAAAATAAAATAAATAAATAAAATAGTGTCATACACATTCTTGGATGTGCCTGCCACACCTGTAGAATACTGTAGTACCCTGACTATGTACACTAACGTGAATAGACTTCTCATACCATAGGCGTGTGTGAAACCTATTGACGGTGGTGTGATCTGGTGTCAAACACGTAACATATGATAGATAAATCAGTATTACCACTCTTCTCAACCAAGGATGAAACATTTTATAACTTTCTTTATTTTATTAACTTTCTTTATTAACTTTGTTTTGGTAAAGTGTTTTTGCAGCACTGTAAATTCAGCTAAATAATAACAACATCGATGGCAGCGACTCTGGCGCCGCATACACCGAACTACCAAACTTTTGCTTCAAACTAAATGCACTGGATGAGAGGTCTATTCTGTTCATTGAATATGTATTTTTATTTAGTAATGTCAAAATATTTAAGTTAGGCCTATATACTCTATGCAGTTTCTATGTTACTATGTACTCAGTTGTCAGACAAAAATAAAAAAAACAGTGTTGTGGAAAATGGCGTTTCTTTTACAACCTCGTGAAAGAAAATTCACTACAGTAAAATCCAAAACTAATATAATAATCCTAGCAGGTTATGGGCTCAGAGCAAGTTTTTTGCATTAAAACAGTAAAAGTAAAAACAATTTAATAGTTATGACGAGTGAAACTGAACTAAGTTATATACAAAAACTCCAAGATGTGGACTCTTACACAATGTGGGATTTTGAAATTAAAGTAGTGCTCAGAGCTAAAGAACTTATGGAAATTGTCGATGGAACTGAAACACTCGAACAACAGGGTCAAGATGAAAATAAAATTAAGAAGTGGAAAACTAAGGATGCTAAGGCACAGCATTTTATATTGAAGACCATCGATAACACAGTAAAACCACACATTGTAACATGTATGTCATCCAAAGAAATGTACGATACTCTAAGTAAAATCTACAAGAGGGACACTCAGCAGCAAAAGTGTACACTCCTTCAAGAGTTCTACAACTTCAAATTTAATCAAGATAAAGACATGATGAACAACATAACCTCAATTCAAAACATTGCCTTTAAACTAAACCGCCTCGATCAAAAAGTGGACGATTTGATGTTGATGACGAAAATTCTCAGCATTCTTCCAGAACAGTATAAACATTTTTCAAGTGCGTGGGATTCGACCAACTCAACAGAGAAGACCTTAGAAAACCTGAAGGCCAGACTAATACAAGAGGAAGTGAAGGTGACCAGTGAAAATGAAACTCAGGTAGCTTTTAAAGTAAGATCTGGAGCACAAGGTAGGCCTAAAGAAATAAGATGCTATTCCTGTAATAAATTAGGGCATAAAAGTAATAATTGTCATTCTAGACCACCTTGTAAGTTCTGTAAAAAGACCAACCATTTGGAGAAAGATTGTTTTTTCCGTAACAAATCAAGTGATGGTAAGACTAAGTCGAAAACAAAAAATGTAAGCTCGAACAATAAAACTGTTTTTTTAACACACGGGTCAGGTAATGAAATACAACCATCAGCAAGTATAGGTCTAACAGGAAATAATTGTGAAAATAAGCCTAGTTCTAAGCCAAGTAAAACTTTTATTGTAGACAGTGCTTGTAGTCCTAATCATATGACTAATGATATATCTATCCTAGAGAATGCTAAATCTTGTGTCCAAAACATTTGTGTTGCTAAAAAGGGCCAAACAATTCATTCAGAAGCTGTAGGTTCTGTTTTTTCAGAACAGTGTATTTTGAAAAATGTTACATATGTACCAGATCTTAGTAATAACCTCATGTCTGTAAACGCTATTACTGATAATGGTGGCAAAGTATTGTTCACTAAAAATAAAGTAGAAATCTTCAAAGATGAAGACTTGGTCATGGAAGGTAGTAAAAATAAAAGCGGCTTGTATGTAATAAATCTAGATGACAATGAAACATATTTAGAGTGTAAGCCTAATGGAAATAATAATAAGATAGGCCTAGGTATTGGACAGTCAGCAGTAGGGAAGAAGTGTGTAAAATCAAATACCTATAATGCAATTGATTGGCACAGAAAGTTAGGTCATATCAGTTTTTCTAACCTAAAAAAGCTACCTAAAATGTCACTAGGTATACCAGAGTCAGACCTAAAAATGTGTGAAGATAGTTTTTGTGATATTTGTCTTAAAAGCAAACAAGTTAGATTTCCTTTCAGTTCAGAACGCGAAAGAGCATCTAGAGTGTTGCAAATAATTCACTCAGATCTTGTGGTCCGATCGATCCAGTAACCCATGATGGTAAAAAGTATTTTCTAACGTGTATCGATGATTACAGTCATTTCTGTAAAGTCTATTTGCTAAAATGTAAAAGTGAAGCTTTTGGTTACTTAAAAGAATACGTTGATGAGGCAGAGACATTTTTCAATCTTAAAGTTTCTAAAATTAGATGCGATAACGGTGGGGAGTACACTACCAGTGGTTTAAAACAGTGGTGCAAGTCAAAAGGCATAGTACTAGACTACACGATACCTTACTCACCCCAATTAAATGGCAAAGCCGAAAGGATGAATCAAACACTCATGGAAAAGGCTCGTGCAATGATTTTTGACTCCGAACTAGATAAAGAAATGTGGGGCGAAGCTGTTCTAACAGCAGCGTATTTACTTAACAGAAACCCAACCGTAACTGTCGAAACAACACCTGCAGAAATATGGTACGGTAAACAACCCGATCTTTCGAGACTTCAAATTTTTGGCACTAAAGCGTACACAAAAGTACTAGGAACTCTTAAGAAATTAGATAGCAGGAGCAAACCAGCTTATTTTGTTGGATACACACTAAACGGTTATAGGATGTGGGATCCTGTAAAACGAAAAATCTTTGTTTCAAGAGATGTTGTGTTTCATACGGTACAAACTAAGAAACAACAACCTGAAATAAGGTCTCCAACTCCTGAAGATGGAAATGAAAGTAGTATTGACTATGAAGAAAATAACATAGGCGAAGAAGGGGAAAATGATAGGCCTACAGACTTAGAAGAAAATGAAAATGGTAGGCCTAATATCCTACAAAACGAAGACCAAGAAAATCAATCACAAATTGAAGAACAAAGATATAACTTAAGACCAAGACAGAGTTTAAAATGTCCCGTAAGGTATGAACAATCATTTATGGACAAGCTATGCTGACATTCGATGAATGCATGAAGAGTGCAGATAAAGAAAATTGGCAAGTCGCAATAGATAAAGAAAAGGAATCTTTAAAACGTAATAATACTTGGGAAATAGTAGATGAAAGCCAAGCATCAGGAAAAGAAATTTTAACCAGCCGATGGGTTTTTAGGGTAAAAGATGATGGCACTTACAAAGCCAGACTAGTAGTAAGAGGGTATCAACAAGAAACAGGAAGCTTAGATTTCAAAGACACATTTAGCCCGGTTGTCGAAAGCGCTTCATTAAGAGTTTTGTTTGCAATAGCTGCTAAAGAGAATCTTGACATTCGGACATTTGATGTGAAGACTGCGTTCCTGTATGGAGAGCTAGATGATGAAATTTACATGAAAATCGCTGAAGGATTTGAAGACGAAGGAAAGATTTGTAAATTAAAAAAGGCTTTATATGGATTAAAACAAGCTCCATCAAGATGGAACAGAAAACTCACAGAATGTCTGAAACAAGAAGGATTAATTCAGCTCAAAACAGATCAATGTATATTTAGAGATGATGAAGAAAGGTCTATATTTAGCTATCCATGTGGATGATGGAATAATGATGGGAAGAGATCCAAAGAAACTTGAAATGCTATTAAAGAAATTAAAAGAGAACTTTGAAATGACGACCAATGAAACCCCAAATTGCTATCTTGGTATGGAAATAACTCGTAACAGTGAAGGAATACATATTACCCAATCAAAGTATGCCACCAAATACTTGATAATTTTAACATGGCAAACTGTAAACCAGTGAAAACACCAATCACACCAGAAGATGAGACCGCTCACACGAATGAGTCAAATAATTTTCCCTATCGAGAAGCGATTTTTTTTTTTTTTTTTTTTTTTTTTTTTTTTTTTGAGGGAGAGGCGGAAAAATGCATTACGCACACAGGTGGCCAGCCTGTAGTGTGGGGCTCCCCAAAAAACGGGTTTTACCACTAAAAAACCTCCTCTACTCTTTAGGAATCTAACCTGGAATTGTTTGTCACATTACGTCAGGCTAGGCCTAAATTTGGCTTACGCCCGTGGGGCTCGCTCCTTATCCAGCCGCTCGATCAAGGGATCTGGGCCACTTCGCGGTCCAGATCGGTTTTCTTTTCCAGGAGGATGCCCCGGACGAACTGTGACAAACAATCCCAGTTGCCCTCATCCTCCAAAATCTTTTGGCAGACCGAGTCCACCGAAAATACACCAACGATTTGTGTGGCCTCCAGGCGGGGCCCTTCCCAACGGGGACAGCGGAAGAATGTGTGTTCCGCATCGTCGGGAACACCCGGGCAATAAATGCAGTCCGGTGAACCGGTCTTTCCCATCCGGTTCAGGTACGACCGAAAAGCGATTGGAAGTTTACTCTACATGACTAATAAAACCAGACCAGATATGGCGTATGCCGTTAACTATGAAAGTCGTTTCATGGAAAATCCAAGTGTGAAAGACGTTCAAAATGTGAAACGTACTTTAAGATACCTAAAAGGCACACCAAATTTGGGAATATTTTTTCCAGCATCATCTAATACAAATGAAATTGTGTTAGAAGCATTTTGTGATTCAGACTACGCTGGTGACACAAAGGATCGAAAAAGTACTTCTGGATATGTACTAATGTTTGGACGATCGCCAGTAGTATGGAATTCAAGAAAGCAACCAATAGTAGCATTATCAACAGCAGAAGCTGAATATATCTCTGCTGCAGAATGTTGCAAAGAAATCAAATATATAAAGACACTAATAACAGAATTAACAAATATGCCTATCAAAATCACACTTAATGTAGACAACCAAAGCGCAATTAAGCTTATCAAATCTGGACAGATGAACAGAAAAAGTAAACATATTGACGTAAGGTACCACTATGTGAGTGAGCAATTCCATAACGGTTTATTTCAAATAAAGTACTGTTGCACAGAAGATCAATTAGCAGACGTGTTCACTAAACCGTTGTTGAGTAGTAAGTTTGAGAAATGTAAAAACATTTTGCTTAAGGACATTTCAATCATGGAGTAAGTTAGGCCTGTATTAAAGCCAGTAGAAAATAGGCCTTAAACAATCAAGATACTAACTCTTTTTGTTCACAGTATTTTTTTTAATTTTTAACTTGTTTTGTATTTTAAGTTTTTCCAAATTTGTATATGTATTAGTAAGATATTTTGACATTAAGGGGGAGTGTTCATTGAATATGTATTTTTATTTAGTAATGTCAAAATATTTAAGTTAGGCCTATATACTCTATGCAGTTTCTATGTTACTATGTACTCAGTTGTCAGACAAAAATAAAAAAACAGTGTTGTGGAAAATGGCGTTTCTTTTACAACCTCGTGAAAGAAAATTCACTACAGTAAAATCCAAAACTAATATAATAATCCTAGCATATTCACGTTAGTTACATAGTCAATGGTAGTACTGTACAGTATTCTATATATCTATTTCAGTAGTGTAGATACAAACATTACGGGAAAAACAAATAATGGCCGAGGACGCTTGATTTGAATTTTCCATAATCCAGCTCTATCATCCGCCCCAACAGTTGTTGATAGCACACTGTATTTGTTCAAAATCTAAGGGAAGGCATTATAATTTTTATTAACAGTAACTAACATTTTATTAGTAACAAAGTTACTTCAGCTAGAATCAAAATGTTCTATAAACCGGCTTGAGAGTGTTATAGCTCCCTGTAACCTCCCTAATTGTGTTAACTGCTAATTGCTATTGGCTTAGAACTATGTATCTTTAAAACAAGACTTAAAAAATGTTTAATTGAGATTTTGCTTTCAGTTTTTGCTACTGTCTTCATAAGAACCTTTTTAAGGATAATTCCCTTAACCATTTAACTGAATTATCTGAGGTTTGTAAGAATTAAGTTATTAATTGGGTTTTATGGAATAAATATACAGATTTGACTGCCTCATTTTTTATTTAGAGTTAAAGAGCATTGTGGGGCTTCTGCCACAAATGCAGGGCTTACAGAATGAGACGGGGGGAGGAGGAGGGGTAGGTTCTGGGGGTTGTTTTGGAGGGCTAGCAGGTGGAGGTGGAGGTGGTGGGGGAGGAGGATTAGGAGAGGTGGGAGGAGGATTAAGAGAAGGGGGAGGAGGATTAAGAGAGGGGGGAGGAGGATAGAGTCCTGCTACAGAATAGACATAAGGCTGAACGTTGGATGTCTGGACGGAGATCACAGAATATGCTGAGAAATCAGGATCAGCTGCTGTCAAACCAGTCAGCATCATCAGCACCTGAACAACAAGAATAATTGGAGATCTTCAGATGTCCAAAACACTACTTTATATCATAGTAGCCGAACATGCGAGCTTAACAACAGAAATATATGAAGAGAAACATTTATATTTGAATAATTCTCTGGCAAAAAAGTCAGTATTGCCTTTATTCAGGAGGTGATTAATTGACAAATTTTTTCCTTTAGATTTTGGCAGTCTTTGCCTTTTAGCGAATTTCCCTATAGGGAATAAGCTATTACCGTAGTAGCCATCGTAAGACCTAAGCCCGGGACCATGTTACTTTTTCATTTTGAGGTCCCCAGAAGCCAAAAACACCGTATATATACATGAGATTTT
>CM061532.1:168340597-168413060 GCA_030545055.2 Neoaliturus tenellus | reverse complement strand
GCACTTGAGCAGAGTTTTGAGGCTGAAGAGGTCGATCTCATGTGGAAGCCGGAAGGCTGTTTCCGATCTTCTGGATTCTGACCATGGCGCTGTGTTGCTCGTAGGATGTGGCGTGGAGTGAGAGAGCAAAGAGATCTCTTGATCCATTGAATTTACATACTAATAAAAGTTAAACATGACCAGCTTACGATTTCGGTTAGTAAACACCCCCCATGGGGTTTATGGGGAAAGTAAAAATTGCCACAGCTTGATACAATTTTGTGTTTACATTCACCAATTATTGATTATGTAATATATTAATTAGATATAGTACACAATTTACTGGTGTGCATGGAGCTCAAGTTAAATACAAGTTACAGATGTATTGGCAGCACTAAGACTAACAACACCCAATGGCAGCAAACCTACATACTCGATCTTATGGTGTTTTTATGGGGAAAGCCCGCTGGCATTTACCAGCCGCTAGTTCCGGATCAGACTAGGCTGCTTGCTGGCATAATATTACCAGTGGCTGGCTAGTAGCGGCTGCTAAACAGCCTAGTCGGACCGCGGCTAAATCAGAAGTTGAACATGTTTAACTTTTTAGCGCTGCTACCCTCCGCTGGCAGCCACATGATCACTTCGCTGGCTCCAAACAGCCAATGTGAACCCCTAGTAGCTCACAAGCGGCTGGCTAATTAGCACGTGTCTAGTTGGTTTTATGCACTGTTTCAGGGTTTACAGCGTTTAGTTTATGATTGACAGTACCAAGTGGTCGGACAAAGATATTATAACATTGATTGATTCATTCCAAAATTATCCTTGCCTGTTTTGGATGCTTCATGTACAGACTACATTAACAAAAACGCCAAAGACTCAGCTTATAATAAATTATTGTAACGACTTGAATAACAAGGACAAAAACAATTATTTCAAGTCATCATTTAAGCCGCGGTCCGACTAGGCTGGTTACCAGCCGCTAGTAAATATCCGCTGGTGATATTGCTAGCAACCAGCCTAGTCTGATCCAGAACTAGCGGCTGGTAAATGCCAGCGGGCTAGTGTTTACTAGCCGATGTCGCAAGCTGGTCATGTTTAACTTTTTAGCGCTAGTACCATCCGCTGGCAGTCACGTGATCACTTCGCTGGCGCCAACCAGCCAATGTAAACCCCTAGGCTAGTGGCTAGTAGCTCACAAGCGGCTGGCGAATTAACCTGTGTAGTTTTGTGCGCTGTGTCAGTGTTTGCAGTGTTTGCTTTTTTGCAATTGACAGTGAATATGGTGGACAGCATCAAGTGGTCGGGTAAAGACTTTATAACATTTTTAGACATTTTCCAAAATTATCCTTGCTTGTGGGATGTTTCGAATGCAGACTACATAAACAAAAATGCCAAAGACAGTGGCGGCCGGTGGTTAGGGACGCTGGGGGGGCTCTTATCATTATTTTATTTATATTTACGCCAGTGAAGATAAGTAATGTCTGCCTCAGGAAAAACGGTTATGTCTTATGTTAATAAGTAATAGTTACTCCATCAAACAGGTATAATTCACAAAGTTGAATTAAATTTCAATATAGATTAAAAATCTTAATCACAATTGCTGACGAAAAAGTCATCTATGTTGTACATAACTGATAGTCTGTTGTACTGCAGAGTATCAGTTATGTACAACAGAGATGACTTTTTAGGTCAATAAAATTGACCTAAAACAAGCAGTTGTTTTCCGTCAATTTTATTCAGTTGATATGAATCCGTTTAATGCTTAGGCCTACTTCTTTTTCGTGACATTGGTTTGAATTGAGGAAACAAATCAGACTGAAATAGTTTTGCCGCGGACAAGTGTGTTCTAAGAATTGAAAGCGGTCCGCTACCCCGGATGTTAAGATGTCACACACTTCCTTTGCGACAATATATTTCCGGTCTTCAAACCATGTTTACGTCTGGGTCCATGCACGCTATTGTTCACACATTGGACTAATCCAGTTCAGGGGAGTTTCTTATTTTTGTATACTTCATATTTAAATTCTTTATCGTGCTTAAAAGCCTTAATACAATTAATTGTTTTATTAACTGTAAAGGATACATCACAATGTAGGATTATTTTGCCATTGACTATGAATAAATACATAGTCAATGATTTTGCTTAACGAAATCCAGCAAAAAAAATAAATAAATAAATCAAAATAAAAAATCTGCATTTTTCAAGACATTTTGTAGGCCTATAGTTTTATTTAATGTCGCAAATCTAATGTTGATCTTTCCAAGTACTTCATCAAATTCTATACACGCCTTGATGTGTTTGTCACTCGTTTTATGTATCTTAACTTTTCACCTCAAATAAATGTTTAATCTCTGATATACCACCAACAGTTAAGGCACCATCCTGAATCCCTATAATCAAGCAAGTGTTACACGGGGTGAAAAACACAAACAACAAAAAATGGTGTTACAAGTGAAAAACGGGGTTTTAATTTTACAGCCACAAAGCCAATTGGCCTAACTGTATACATTTCTAAAACACTTTTGATTAAAACTATTTTTCTTTTTGTTCAACTTTGCATTTGATTAATAATTAAATTGGGCCTTAGAAGCCTCAGGTTCTTCAAAGTAATTCTAATTTGTTCACTGTGTTTTTCTATTACTTACTATACGATTTACCTGGTGTAATTGCTGCTCATCTCAAACGTCACCCATTTCACTTTCACCCATTTACATTTCCTAACAAATCTATATAATTCACTATTTCAACACAACACACACCAACACGTACAACATTACGCACAACAGAACCCAGACGGACGACTGAAACGCGAGGGAACTGACAGTCACATTTTTGGCACTGCTCGGTTGGTAGCAGTGGCTGGAGCAGTGGCGCGCGCAGCCTCGGGCGCCGGGCAGAGCGTTGCATTAGCAGCCGTTGGGTGTGCCTGTGTGAGTGAGCTGCGCGTATGAGCGTCTCCATTTGATTTTACAAGAGCGCTAGGACTCCGTGGCCGGCGTCCGTCGCTCCGGCCCGAGCCGGCCGCGATAGAATTAAAGACACAATCGTCGTCGATTTTGGATTTATTTTGGTACGATCTGTTTCTATCTTCAACTTATGACCTATACAATTGTCATTCTGTTAAATATTCTTATAATAATATTTTTGTTAGTTTATTTATTTAGATTTTTAATCAATTTTTTAGGAGGGGCGGCGTCCGGGAGTCCTTATGGGCGAGCCGCCACTGGCCAAAGACTCAGCTTATGAATTGTTACTTCAACGGCTTGATGAACAAGGATTAAGCGCAAGTTTGCCCGCATTGAAGAAAAAAATTAAAAGTCTGCGTGATACATACAGACTTGAAGTTTACAAAGTAAAAAAGTCGAAGAAGAGTGGCGCGGGAGCCGATGACACACAATGTTTTCAAGTCAAAACGTCCATCCAATAGTACTAGCAGCAACTGTACTGGCGGCTGGTTTACTTTAAATGTGAACCCTTCAGATCCGCTGGCTGATGGCGATATTTACTAGCGGCTAGTAATTAGCGGCTGGTAACCAGCCTAGTCGGACCGCGGCTTTAGCAGCAACTGTACTGGCGGCTAGTTACTTTAAATGTGAACCCTTCAGATCCGATGGCTTTACTAGCGGCTGGTTAATTAGTAGCGAGCGGCTGCTAACCGGCATAGTCGGACCGCCGCGCCGCTTTTTACTAGTCGCTAGCTGCAGTACTCGCTCACACACTGCACTACTACAACCATTGGCTATTGATACTACGTAGACCTCTCAAGCTTCGTTATAAATTGAAGTCGATGATTTCAGAGCGATCTAGCTGAAACTATGTGAAACTTCGTTCCCGCCATAGTATCTAAAGTATAGTATCTAAAGTCAATGCTACAACACAACAGTTGAACATTAATCAATCTTGGTACCGTCTGCCGTCTTGTCGTCTAGTCACAACCCCGTTCATAATATAATCTGTGCGGTATAAACGCAGATTTCAATTCTCCCATTTTTCTCGTTCCTTCCCTTGACAAGAATCCAACCAATCACAATCACTGAAAAATGCTACAGCTGTTTAATATCTCATGTCACTTTAAGCCAATGTTTTACTTTTTCGAAAACAAATATTCTAATTTTGACGTTTGAGATGTAACAAGATGCACTTTTCATTGGCAAGTAAGGGATTAAGTAACACGATCATCAGCGCTATTTTCTACTCTGAATTTTAATTGCCAGATTAAAATAATATATGGTTGTGAATAAAATCGGGGAATTCAGGAAGGTATTTAAGGAATATCCCTTGTGGTGGGAAATAAAACGCAGATTTCAATTCCCCCATTTTTCTCGTTCCTTCCGTTGCCAAGAATCCAACCAATCACAATCACTATAAAAATGCTACAGCTGTTTAATATCTCATGTCACTTTAAGCCAATGTTTTACTTTTTCGAAAACAAATATTCTAATTTTGACGTTTGAGATGTAACAAGATGCGCTTTTCATTGGCAAGTAAGGGATGAAGTAACACGATCATCAGCGCTATTTTCTACTCTGAATTTTAATTGCCAGATTAAAATAATACAGGGTGTCTCACGTAAGGTGTCTCAAATTGATTACAGATCAACAGTTTGTCCTACAATCTTGAAATAAAATAATTTCCCACTAAATTGACCCCAAGGAATAATTTAAAAATATTTTTAACGTTGTATAAATACAGGGTGTCCCAAAAACTGTTGGTCACAGGTTCGAATCTCGGAAATTTCAAATACAAACATATGTCATATTATACATCATTAGAAAGTTCTATTTAATACAAACATTTTGGTGGAAACAGAATTTTGTTATCTTTATTCGTTTCAAAATGGCGTCCATTTTTGTAGCCAAAATCAAAATTTACGGAAAACCCTGTAATTCTTTTATTATTTGTCATAAATGACTTCTGATTCAAAATACTTATTTGAAATAAGCTAAGCTTTACAATGATATGTCACAAGACAAAATTTACAAAAAAATTAAAATTTCAAAAATTTAATATTTTTGAAAATTTTTACATAAACAAAACTTAAAAATTTTAAATACAAACACATGTCTTTTTGTACATTATATTAAAGCTCTCGTTAAACTGAACAACTTTGTAATTTACACTAATGCCATATCTCTTTTGGTTTTGTAGTAATAATGTAAAAATGTCATTTTCCCATTTAACTTGCATGTTAATTTAATAATAAAAATAATAATCGTATGGCTTTTAGTGGAGGGAGATCAGCAATTAACTGATAGTTCTCCTCGCCTGAAATGCCTGCACGTTTTTGTTTTCTATGCAGGTGGACCAACGGCTTAACGTGACTTCCGAACCACGGGAGCGGCCGAACGATCTTTTTGTACCCGAGCCGGGATTTGAACCCGGGCCCGCTGGGTGATAACCCAGAGCTCTACCACTGAGCTACGGCCGCTGCCTTGTTAATTTAATGGTATGGCAACAATGGAAGAAGGACTGCCATCCTATCATGTCCTAATTAATTAACATGCAAGTTAAATGGGAAAATGACATTTTTACGTTATTACTACAAAACCAAAAGAGATACGGCATTAGTGTAAATTACAAAGTTGTTCAGTTTAACGAGACCTTTAATATGATGTACAAAAAGACATGTGTTTGTATTAAAATTTTTTGAGTTTTGTTTATGTAAAAATTTTCAAAAATATTAAATTTTTGAAATTTTAGTTTTTTTATAAATTTTGTCTTGTGACATATCATTGTAAAGCTTAGCTTATTTCAAATAAGTATTTTGAATCAGAAGTCATTTATGACAAATAATAAAAGAATTACAGGGTTTTCCGTAAATTTTGATTTTGGCTACAAAAATGGACGCCATTTTGAAACGAATTAACGGAAAATTCTGTTTCCACCAAAATGTTTGTATTAAATAGAACTTTCTAATGATGTATAATATGACATATGTTTGTATTTGAAATTTCCGAGATTCGAACCTGTGACCAACAGTTTTTGGGACACCCTGTATTTATACAACGTTAAAAATATTTTTAAATTATTCCTTGGGGTCAATTTAGTGGGAAATTATTTTATTTCAAGATTGTAGGACAAACTGTTGATCTGTAATCAATTTGAGACACCTTACGTGAGACACCCTGTATTATTTTAATCTGGCAATTAAAATTCAGAGTAGAAAATAGCGCTGATGATCGTGTTACTTCATCCCTTACTTGCCAATGAAAAGCGCATCTTGTTACATCTCAAACGTCAAAATTAGAATATTTGTTTTCGAAAAAGTGAAACATTGGCTTAAAGTGACATGAGATATTAAACAGCTGTATATGATTGTGAATAAAATCGGGGAATGCAGGAAGGTATTTAAGGACATTTATTTTGAACGAGGTATAGTCAGCCCAGTCACAAAAGAGTTTTATTGACCTCTGCTGGTTATCGAGACCACTGTAAACCAATATTTCAGAGATTGGGCATCCTTACAGTTTACAGTAATAATAACGTCCTCCTCAACCTACTTCACATAAAAAACACTATGAGTGAGCATGAACTAAGATCGGACCAGCACTCGTACAGGACGAGGGGAAGAGACAACACCAACATACCATACTGTAGGCTAAGCAAGAAAAAAGATTCCTTCCCCATCTTTTCTATGAGGATGTACAACGCCCTGCCCAACACCACAGTATCTAGAATCAACACCTGTCAGGAGCCTGCAACCCAGGGAGTTCAAAAGAAAAGTAGAACCATGGCTTAAGAAAAATCCCTTTTATTCCATTTGGGAATACTTCGAGGCTGGAAAGGACACAATTATGTAAACCATGCCGCCACCTGCCATCGGAAGTAGAAGTTTGCGTAAGTGTTATTATATTAAAGCGTTTTTATTCAATTAAGATTTTTACAATTTGATGCAATCAATCCAGTATTACTGGTCAAAGATGAAGACGGAGGTGTCAGGTAGGTATCAAGTCAGTGCAATCACAAGCATCCACCGCAAAGAGGTTTGTGTACGTTTTTGCCTATCACGTGGCAAAACGTAAACAAACCTCTTTGGCGGTGGGTGAACGTGAACGGGCCCAGTGAGCCTGTCACGTCGTCTGTAGTGATTGCAAAATTTCTTGAAAAATCGATTTTTCGATATATCGATGTATCGAAAGAGTAAAATCGATTTCAATAAAAAATCGTGGACAAAAAATCGATGTTGTAAGAAAATCGATTTTTTATCGACGATTTTAAATTGACTATAAGTTATACCAGGAAGTAAAAATATAACCAACAAATATTTAATTAATTGAATTTTTTACTCTATGGAACATAGAGAATAAAAAATTCTTTTAGAGCGACTTTAAATTTCTCTTAGGCGAATTTTTGACCCCCAAAAGGCTTTTTTATTACTGATTTGATTTCAATGAAATTCTCAAGTTAGATTTTATGTATTTTAAACTAGGTAATAAACTATAATCGGGCAATTATTTTCAAGTATTAAAAAAGCTTATTTTCCGGAATTTTTGACAGAACTTTAGTTGTTTAGGCTACATGATTTGACTAATGTAGTTGCTATGATCAGTTTATTTTCCCCTATCGCAGCTGAAGCTGAGATGTCGCTGTGTATGCTGAAAACAATATAACCTCAACCTCTTCAGATTTGTTTACATCTGCTCGCCGTTAAGATACGTTTTTAAATAAAATTTAATTGATATTTTGACAGACCTATTTGTTAAATTAAGTAGATCAACACCGATGTATACTTGCCGAAGTTTTAAATTATGCCAAAAGATAGGCATGTTGTGAAATGAATTGCTGTCGAACGGAATTATGCGATTAACTAATTTATGTGATACATCTAATATTTGGAAAAAAATTTAAATGGAACAAGTAACTTAATAATTAGAAAGTGTTGTGCCATTGTATCCTATGTCTCAGGTAACAAAATATACGTTATGTGTTAAGTAAGCTTATAAATTCTTCATACTTGGTTTTTTATTCATTTGCAATCATGTGGTAATTGAATTTTTACAATCAATTTTATTTTTTATAATGAATTTTAACTAGTTACTTGTATTGATTTTGTTTTTTCTCTATAATCTACTTTTAATGGTAGGCCTATAAGCTTATTTGTTTTGTACCAAATGTACCAAATGATGTTATCTAACGTATGGAATAATATGCTTCTTGATTCCTGATTTGAGGTCTTAGTCAAAATCATTGTTTGTATGCATTTATTTATAGGCCTAGGATGTATTTACAAATTATCCATGTGTTTGAAATAAAATTACTTCTGGTCAATCTCGGTTACCGGTATGTTGGAATTTCTTATTGGGGGCAAGCCATTTGGCCGAAAAGGCGTTTGATACCCAGTAGCCTCGAACACACGCCCAACCAATCAGAGGCGAGTAGCAATTGACCCCCCAGTCGAGACTACAGCCTGTATGTTTCCTGGTCAGGTGTGCCAACGTTAAACAACAGTGACAAAACACGAAATAACTCAATAATTAATTAATCTTAACGGCTATTATTATTGCATACGTTAGATATTTAAACACATATGGATATGTATTAAATTTAAATAAAGTACAGCAGTTAATTTAATTGGAGTTTTTATTTTAGTTACTCACAGAAATACGGCAATTGAGTTAATTTAAGCCATTTTACTCAGCTTCAAACTGAATATTGTTACAAAACATACAAATAAATTATTTGTTTATTGATGTTTTACTCCTATGAGTTTTATTTGTTAGTTCAATTTCACCAATTTTATTAGTCTTATTCTTAGTCTTAATAGTTTCAGTTGGGAATTTGAAAGAAACACGTAGGTTAGGCTAATAATTTTTTAAGTACCGGTAATGTATATTTATGGGTCGGTTTCAAAAAGGTTTTAATTTCCTGGAAGGAAAAAAATATAAACTAACTTCTTTATAAAAAAATTAATTTTTGGCCTAATCAATTGAACATACTAAACTGATCTCAAAACAAAAGCAGCTAAGCTAAATTTTTTTCCCCCCATAAAAGTTGTTTATAATGCAAAATGGAAACAAAAATACAAGTCGTTCACGCAAACTCCTGTGTTGCCGTAAACCACTATAAAAAAACCACTTTACCTAAAATAAAATTGCTATCTCAGTAAAAAATATATGTTTTATCACCAGCAATAATCAAAAAGTATATAATTCTATATATTTACGATTTATCATGATTTACTACGTCACTCACGTGAGCGACTTGAGCGTGAGTGACTTGTAAATTCCACATCTAAACTCCAATAGCCGGGCAAACAGCCGCATGTAGGCCGGTTTAATTTGAGGTTAGGTTATGTTGTAACTCTTCTAACATAAATATGACTTTTTCGTGGGTAACATATTGAAAATTTTGTGCGATATCAATTTTTTTAAATAATGGGTATAAATATAACGGGTATAAATGCAATTTTTTAGTATCACATAATACCTTCCTGGTATCTATATGCAACTGTATAAGTGCATTTAAATAGCTGTTACCCGATATTGTCATAAATTTACAACGGGGAATGTGTTTCTTATAAATACGCTGAAAATTGCTCCACAAATCTAACATTTTGAAACAATTTAACCTCAATAACGGTCAGAGGGTTTAAAATAAATATTTTTCCAGTCAAACACCATTAATAGTTTAGAAAAAATCACATAATGTAACTCCATTACCATATTTACACGTTTTAAAAGCGAATATAGGTATGGAACCCGTTGCGGCTTAAAATCTACGACGGTTTCATAGCCATACCTGTGACTAGGCCTATGCTAATTACTTTTAACACACACATGAATAGTCTTTTTGAATGAAATGGTAATTTCTATTGATGAAATGCAAGAATGAAAGTACAAAATTTTATACATACCCCTACCCTATTGCTGAAAACAGTCAAATTTCAGAAAAAATTTTAACGGCGTCTTAAATTACATGGTCTCATTACCTGGCCTCTAAAATATCAACATATATATCACTTCAACTGGGTGTACACCATCCTCCATGGCATTTACAAGTATAATAAATGTTATTTACCGCTTTAAATATGTGTCAAAGGTATGGGCGACAATTATACCGCTAGCAACATTCAATGCCCAACGGAATTTTAGCAGCCGACACAGAAACACTCTTGTTTTTCTCCATATACATACCACCCTTCATTATGACTTTAAAATGGCCATTTCTCAACATATTATAACACATACGACTTATATAACAATATAACACAATATAACAGTATCGTTCAGAAAATGTATGTTAGGGCCTAACATTGTGAACAACTCACCTGGTGTTTTTTAACTTGTAGGGTGTAGTCAATTTACAATTTGTCAATTAATGACAATTGGATATTAATTACTTTTCATATCAAACTGTTCCAAATCTTTATTGTATTCTTCATAACTTAACATTGAATGTAAGCCTACACCTACGTCAAGAAAATTCATTTAGGGCCTAATTAAGGTAAGCAACTAACTTCTCAGGTGCTATAAAAAGTAGGCTACTAATCTATTCCAAATAATACAAAGATATATATATATATATATATATATATAAAAAAAAAAAAAAAAAAAAAAAAAAAAAAAAAAACATTGTCTACGACATACATGGCATGTTTAGGTATAACAGTTGGTTTTAGAATTATTATACATAGTGATCTGCATAATGTAAATTAGGCCTACATTTGGTTGTCACAACAATCACATTACTTGTAGGCCTAAACATGTAGGAATATAGTCCCCTTCTTGCGTAGTCAGATGGACTATAAACTCTTATGTGATCCACCCAATGACATTTTTCAACTTTTTCCCGAAGCCATTGTCTTTATTAATTCTCACCACACATAAGTTAAACATCAGAAGATTTTATATTAAATTAATAGATATAACTTAACGTGTTGCGACAAATCTTAGCAAGCCTACAATTTTTCAATGACATTTTTTCTAGTGTTAATTTATTACGATTTTTTATTTACTCTGAAAACTACTCAAATTATCTGCAACTTATTTTGTAACATTAATCAGAAGTTTAAAGAAATGCTATATATCGGAATAAATAGGATTGATTTCAGACCAAGCCTAAATATAGGCCTAAGTTACGATTTATATTAAAAATATTGATTCATAATTGGGAACATTAATCAATTTTTGCTCTTTTGTAGACACATATTTAAAAGTAAAATAATATATGCGTAATTAATTGTACAGAAATATCATCAAATAATTCTTTGAACTTGTATAAAGGCCTTTTTCCAACAACAAAAACAAAAGTATAATACGTTTTAAATAGTAATTGCTAATTATATATCTATATTTTAAAATGTCAGATTCGAGTTCGTTTATTAACATAAAAAGAAAATACTAGTTGAGTAATTTGTTTTTTATAAAGAACAATGGTTGGCAAAAGAGATCCGTGTTTCCAGTTTTGAGTAACATTATATTCGCGTATTTAGCTCTTAGCCAATGGCGTTCGACCAGTCAACAGCTCCCGCTCCTATTGGCTCATACGGAATTTCGCATTAAAAATCCCAAACTGGGTACCAAACGCCTTTTCGGCCAAACGCGAGGATCCCTTTCTTATTACCTGTATACATATAGGCCTAAGCCTACTTGAATTATTCCAGAAATTAGTCCAGGTACTATTCAATGACAAATTGTGCCGACTATGAACAAGGTTTTATCCCTCCAAAAATGGGATGTTGGTATTTCGTACTATTATTCTCTAAGTTACTTCTTTTGTCCAAGATTATTGTGTGCAGTTTCATACGGGTACAATACTATCGAATGCAAATATTGATCGATCCGATTGACATATCCATTGTACTAACTATCGATTCAATCTAGACCTAAATAACTAAGACAATCACTGTAACTAACTACGGTACCCCTGTTTTGTTTGGCTTTTCATATTAATATTTACATAAAAAAATATAACCTAACATAGGCTCTATATAATTATTGCAACAAAATCAAAATACTAATAGTGATAATAACAATTCAGGCCTAATTTTTTCTAAATAACATATAAGAAAAACAGTTTCCAATGTAGGCTATCATACTTATGTGTGGTCTACTCTCACATTTTAACTTTCCTGGCCATAGGTTGGTACTTCATATTCATGGAGATTAGTTTATGTTCCATTAGGATTAGAATGCCGGTACAAAGTACCATATCGATCGGATCGTTCGATATTTTCATTTGATAGTATTGTATGTAGCCCAGTTAAGAAACTTCACCTGCCAAATATGAATAAAAAAGTAATTTTTCCCAATTGTACTAAGGAAATAATAATAATAATAATAAATTTTATTTCGCTGACAAATTTACACTGTATGGGAATTTACAAAAAGTCCAGTGGCGGATTTACCACTAGGCCAACTAGGCCCTGGCCTAGGGCCGCGGGCTACAGGGGGGCCGCACGGAGTCCCAAATATACAGAGTATATATTTTTAAGGATGTACTTGCATAGTAAAGATGAACATCAGCTTTGAGCCCTGATTTTTTAGTTAGCAGACTAATTTAGTTGAAAACCCGTAAATTCACAACACAGAGACTTTGGTGAAGTCATTGTGGCGTCTGCCGTTTTCCATGCCAATTTCGGGTGATCATCAGCTACCTGTAGGTTAAGTCACATTCATATTGGTGGCAACTCTGGGTGACGACGCGGCGGCCCCTTTGGGTTTTTATTATAATTAACTGAAGTTACCTCTCTGTGTCTAAAAAGTGCACCACTTTCCAATTGATATTTTTTGGGTGCCAGTTTGCTATTGGTGAGACGCTGTCAAAATGCAAAATCTGGGTGACATTAAAACTAATGTTAGTTTAATTTAAAGGTTTTCTAAAACCATTACCATTTTGTGTATCAAAATTGTATATAAAAATTTTGTGTACCATAAGTATCAAAATTCAGAAAGCAACACATTTATACCAATAGTTATACTAGCTGTTGCCCGTCACGGCTTAGCCCGTGATTGAATTTATTTTATAGGTAATACAATCGTTTTGAAGAGCAACGAAATCTACTTCCTTGAGAATGACATTGGAACAATGAAGTAGTGTGAGTGGAGCTCTGAAGGAATTTCGCAAAACCTGTTCTTAGAGAGAAAAGGTTTCTTAAATAGAAAAGGCCCTAACCTATGAGCAAATAGGAACGACCATGTCAAATTTCAACCCCGTAGGCTCTATAGTCATATTGAAGACATGTGGGTCGGAGCCCTAAAGAACATTAAACAGTACTTTTGCAAAACTGTTTCTTAGTGAACACCTATTAGCAAACCGGAACCTTTACGTTAAATTTCAATCCGTAGGATCTATAGTAGATTTGAGAATTTGTGGGGAGGAGCCCTAAAAAAATTTGCAAAATTGTTTCTTATTGATCACCTATGGCAGGGCCGCCCACGGGGGGGACTAATGGCGCAAGTTGCGCCATTGGAAAAAATTTTGGGGGGGAATGAGATTTTTGGGGGGGAATTGAAAAAAAGGGTTTTTAAAAATGTTATAAGTACTAATTTGCAGTAGTTAAACAATGAATCTTATGAACATGTCAATACAAATTAGGAGAGTCTTTGTCTGTCCTTTTGTTCTGGATCAAAACACGTAGGCCTCGTCAAGGCACGTTAGCCCCCCAATCTTGAGTATTATTGCGCCATTGTCGGCTAGGTACTCTGTACCCCTCCCCATTGTTGACCGTTTTTCTCAATCGCCTAAAGTTTCGTCTTTTCTTAGTGGTCTAGTGTCTTTATTTTTTTTTAACTTATTTTATTTTCAACGGCAAGCAGCCAATTACAAAAATATGTCTTCGTACATGTTCGATCAGTATATTCCGCCGTTTCCGCGGTTCCGCGTCTCTGGCGACCACTTTTCTGTCAAAGAATCGCCATTAAGAGAACTGATATTACAAACGGCTCGGCGAGAGTAACGCAATTGGCAAAATCGACACTGGGAATTCCTAAACAACGTAGCCTCTAAGGCCGCAACGGTTCATATGACGGTCGTCCAATGAATGAACTTATGATTATTTCTAGCTTAAAATTTTTTTACGATAGCATGCATGGTGAGGTGCCGTGAACTTATAAACACAAACTTAAAATCAAGCCTTAAATCTAACAAAATAACGTTCATTAACAAAATCTTAGTTGTTACTAAACCAAACTATGTTTACAGTTAAGGGTGAGTCGGTGGCGTAGTGGTTAGCTCGCCGGACTTCGGGACCATGGCAGTGATGTCGTGGGTTCGAATCCGCGTTCTGTCAGTGACTTTTATCAGTACCTTTCACCTTGTACTGTAGCGGCTCACCCCCTTACTTTGTCTAATACGATCCACGCACAGATCAAATAGTCTATGTGGACGGGGCAAAGTAAGGCAAAAAGAGGTCCGCCAACCTCTTTTACTAAAAAAAAAGTTTGAGAGAAACTTTAGGTTTCTAGGTTTCATAGTTAGTGTCATTATAATAGCCTAAATTATTATTTTATATAATTTAATTTTGATTTATTGATAGAAAAACAAGCTAGCTAGCCAGCAAGTGAATGTACCATCCAAACTGTTTTTCAGTATGATGTTTTATTGCACTAAACACGTAGGCCTATAATATATGCTGAAAAAATAGATGTCTTAAACCAATGATGAAACTTAAATTCATGCCATAAAAGAACATAGGCCTATGTATGTTCAGAAGGTAAGAACAAGCAAATACACGGTACATACAATACTAGGCCTACAAGCCCAATATCTCTATTATTTTTCAGTCTGTCTGTCTATATGTAGGCCTATGCATTTTTAATGAATCACTTATAAATTTTTATCGATTCGTGCTACGGAATTAAAACTTGGCACAACTGCTACATATTTTAATACCTGTATTTGGTTGTTTGTTGTACATAAGCCAATTATTTTTTATGTTTTTTTTTTTTTTTTTTTTTTTTTTTTTTTTTTTTGAACTGTGATCTTAAAAAATATATAAATTGCAAGCAGACTATTTACTGAACATTAGGTAAAAATTTCACGTTTTTAAGTTTTATCGTTTTTGAGTTCTGCTCGCTTAAAGTCCATCATATGTCACTTAATTGTGGGCCACAATTTGTGGCGAACGCCACGGTCTTGACACCAGTTAAGTTACTATACTACAATTAATTACTCAACTACACGTTAAACACACTATTTGCATATAGTGATTAGCTGTGTGTGTTATTTTAACTGTAAATAACTTTTGTAAGTATTTCTGATCTATATATCAATAACAACTATAATCTAACCGCTGGAGCGAGCTCTAAACTTGGCTGAGTATGTGTAGCTGGCTCGATGACGAGGCCGTGAACGGAAGATGCATTTGCCGCGATCATCGATAGCGTAGCTGACTTCAAGCCAGCAGAATAGTATTCTTTCGAATGATGCGTTTTTTATGACCTTAATTCAAACGCAGGTATAAAAAACGCTTAGCAAACAAAACAGATATTATCTTAAACAAAAAGATAAATAGGGGCTTATGTATAACAAACAAGTGCCCTATACTCATACAAATTTAGACATTTCGAACTTTTACTGTTCCAAAATGGCCGTAATTTAAAATTTTAAGAGCTGAAAATTCCCAGAACTATAAAAAAATAAAACTATCAATTTAAATTATAGGCCTATAACAAAAATAACAAGATTGTAACTATCAAACAAAAGACGTAGAATAATTGACTTTTTCCCAAAAAAAAATGTTTGTTGTGGAAATGTGCATGAATTCATAGGTAAAACCCCTATATTATCTCCTTTTTTATGCAACTTATGCTTATATGCTTAGCTAAAATAAATACAGTATTTTGAAACAGGTTTCCACTTAGGGAGGGGGGGCGGTATATGTTTTTGGGGGGGAATGCGCCATCACCTTTGGGGGGGATGGGCACCCCTGCCCGTGAGCAAAGAGAAACGTCCATGTTAAATATCGACCCCGGAGGCCCAAAAGTAATTTTGAAGTCCTGTGGGGCGGAGCCCTAAAGAACTTCGAAAACTGTGTTTGCAAAACCGTTTTCTTAGCACCCATGAGCAAAGAGAAACGTCCATGTCAAATAACGACCCCGGAAGCCCTAAAGTAATTTAAAATCCTGTAGGGCGGAGTCCTAAAGAACTTCGAAAACTGTATTTGAAAACCGTTTTTTAGTGAGCACCCACGAGCAAAGAGAAACGTCCATGTCAAATATCGACCCCGGAGGCCCTAAAGTAATTCTGAAGACCTGTGGGGCGGAGCCCTAAAAGGGATGTTTAAAGCACTTTTTTGAGCACCTAAGAAAAAAGAGATCACTCTAAATTTCAACTGTGCAGGTTTCCTAATTCGTATTTAAAATTGGCCATGCGGATAGCGTTATATTAAAATTTTGAAGGCCTGTGGGGCGGAGCCCTGAAGGAATTTTGTTAAATCATTTCTTAGTGAGCACCTAAGAGGCAAGACGAACCTGTGTTTAATGTTTCAAGTAAATACGTTTGGTAGTTCCTGAGATTTCATGATGAGTCAGTCAGTAATCACTCCCCGTCAGGTTTAGCTTGGTCGCTAAGCTCACTCGCCGCAACTATCCTCTAGTTTCTTATTACCAATCTCCCCTCAATAATTTGAATCAGAACAGCTGTTTACAAAATTAATATTCCTTAATGTTATCATATGTTCCAATACAAAAATGTTGCTTCCATAAGAATAACATGGTAACTTTGAAGACGTGTGGGGCGGAGCCCTGAAGGAATTTTCAAAAACCGTTTCTTAGTGGATGCTTACACCGAAAGGAACGTCCATACAAAATTTCAAGGTTCTAGGTCTAGTAGTTTAGGCTGTGCGTTGATACGTGAGTCAGTGGTATTTGACAAATATATAGTAGAAGATTAACAAAGTAATCCAGATCAATAAGGACACCATTGCACAACTACAGTTTGGTAAAATTGAGTACGGATAGCCATCTTGACTATTTTGATAGCCTCCCACCAACAGCAATTTGACCAACGTAACGGACATAACATCCCTAAAATACAGCGGCACGCTTTTCACAAACGTATGAACAGAGAGTAGTGACTCCAGCTATAGCATAGATCCATTGACTATAGATAGTCAATGATAAAACATAATGGACCCCATGCCCCACCCCCATTTAACAGCTGGATAATCCATTATCTTTTCAAGACGAGCTCGTTCTCAGAGATCAGAGTGTACACAAACAATTACACTTTACTGGTACCAGAGCATAGGATAAAAAAATTAAAGACGATTTTAGCTTGATTTGATGACTTTAGATATACTTCAGTCGGTGAAGAGGAGGGGGGGGAGGAGGGCCCCACAGAAAAGTTGGCCTAGGGCCCCAAACTTCGTAAATCCGCCACTGAAAAAGTCTTTCTATCTGTTTCACAATTTAAAACTAACAATTCCAGATTTTTCAACAAGATAATTCATTATTAATTAATTCATTTAATACTCTAAACTTTTTCAAGTCTTTCAGTTGTGTTTAATTGCTTTTTAGCGAATTTCCCATAGGGAATAAGCTATTACCGTAGGTCTCATGGTAAGACCTAAGCTTGCGACAATGTTACTTTTTCGTTTTTAGGTGCCCAGAGACCAAAAATAATAGTCATTCAAAATTTTGTATATATATATATATATATCTATAAAAGAGGAAGTATGTATATATATATTTATAAATATATATATATGTATGTTGCCTATAGACTCCGAAACCGCTAAACAGATTTGAATGAAACTTTCAGGCATTATTAAGCATTATTCAAGGATGGTTTGTGTGAAGTTTAGTGCAAATCTGTCCAAAGGGCTCTGACCCAGAGGGCATACAATGGTGCAGTGTCAGGTTTTAGAAATTTAGTGTTTACAAAATTAACTGCTGTAATTAAAAAATGAAAGTTTCATTCAAGCATATACTTATGATCATAGAAGTAACCAGGTGTGAAGTATAATGTTGATGTTTGTGTTGTCGGGGCTCCGCCCCACAGAAGCTCACAATTACTCTAAAAGCCTACACGTGTTGAAATTTGAAATGGTCGATTCTCTTTGTTCATAGGTACTCTCACTAAGAAACGGTTTTGCAAATATAGTTTTTTAAGCTCTTTAGGGCTCCGCCCCACTGGTCTTTGAAATTACCTTAGGGCCACCGGGGATGAAATTTGATGGATGATTATTTTTATTCATATGTGCTCACTAAGAAACGGTTTTGCAAATATAGTTTATAAGCACTTTAGGGCTCCACCCCACTAGACTTCAAAATTACTTTAGGGCCGCCGGGGTTGAAATGTGATGGATGATTCTCTTTGCTCATAGGTGCTCACTCAGAAACGGTTTTGCAAATATAATTTTTGAAGCTTTTTAGGGCTCCGCCTTAATGGAAATTACTTTATGGCCACCAGGGTTGAAATTTAACATGGACTTAACATGGACCTCTTTCCTCATAGGTGCTTACTAAGAAACTGTTTTCACATATAGTTTTTAAGCACATTAGGGCTCCGCCCCACTGGACTTCAGCATTACTTTAGGACCTCCGAGGTTGAAATTTGCCATGGACGATTCTCTTTGCTCATAGGTACTCACTAGGAAACGGTTTTCCAAATATAAGTTTTTAATATCCTTAGGGCTCCGCCCCTCTGGACATAAAAATGTCTTTAGGACCTCCGGAGCTGAAATTTGACATGGACGATTCTCTTTGCTCATAGGTACTCACTAGGAAACGGTTTTGCAAATATAGTTTTTAAGCTCTATAGGGCTCCACCCCACTGGACTTCAAAATTACTTTAGGGCCTCTGGGGTTGAAAATTGACATGGACATGCCTCTTTGTTCATAGGTACTTTCACCAAGAAATTGTTTTGCAAATATAGTTTTTAAAGCTTTTTAGGGCTCCACCACAATGGACTTCAAAATTACTTTAGGGACACTGGGGTTGAAATTTGATGGATGATTCTCTTGCTCATAGGTGCTCACTAGGAAAAGGTTTTGCAAATATAGTTTTTTAAGCTCTTTAGGGCTCCGCCCCACTGGATTTTGAAATTACCTTAGGGCCACCGGGGATGAAATTTGATGGATGATTCTTTTAATTCACATGTGCTCACTAAGAAACGGTTTTGCAAATGTAGTTTTTAAGCACTTTAGGGCTCCACCCCACTGGACTTCAAAATTACTTTAGGGCCGCCGGGGTTGAAATGTGACGGATGATTCTCTTTGCTCATAGGTGCTCACTCAGAAACGGTTTTGCAAATAAATATAGTTTCTGAAGCTTTTTAGGGCTCTGCCCTAATGGACTTAAAATTACTTTAGGGCCTCCAGGTCTGAAATTTAACATGGGCGTGCTTCTTTCCTCATAGGTGCTTACTAAGAAACTGTTTTCACATATAGTTTTTAAGCACTTTTGGGCTCCGCCCCAATGGACTTCAGATTTACTTTAGGACCTCCGAGGTTGAAATTTGACATGGACGATTCTCTTTGCTCATAGGTACTCACTAGGAAACGGTTTTGCAAATATAGTTTTTTAAGCTCCTTAGGGCTCCGCCCCACTGGATTTTAAATTATTTTAGGGCCACCAGTGTTGAAATTTTACTTGGACGTGCCTCTTTGCTCATGATAGTTTTTTAAGCAATTTAGGGTTGCGCTCCACTGGACTTGAAAATTAATTTAGGGCCTCTTTGCTCATAGGTGCTCTTGCGTTAGCAATTACGATCTATACTCTATAAAGCAAACTTTGACAATTCTGGGTTTAAATTTGCAAAATGCCTGTCTATCCTTTTTGGCCTTACAATAATATTAATATACTTACTTTCTATTCCATTAACTTTTTTATATTAAAAAAACTAATAAAATAGCTTTATTTATGTAAACAACTTAATTTGAGCGCAGCAACGCGCGCCGGGTAACTGCTAGTATATATATATATATATATATATATATATATATATGTGTGTGTGTGTGTCCCTAGACACGATAACTCTCGTAAAAATGGTCCGATCTATACCAAATTTGGTAGAGATGTGTAATCCTACGTTTATTTGGATGAGTTCGTAAACCAGACATATCGACCTACCGGAAGGGGTAGTTTTGGGTTGTTTTGTACCCCAAAATTGGGTTTTTTGCATTTTTCATATGTAAATTTTAAAAATTTTAAATTTTTATTTTGACCATTGGATTTAGCTCAAAAAACACACAATTTAGTATTTTGAAGCTTTGCTCTATCTCCATTGGTTACTGAGATATTAAAAAGTCTAAAGACAGTACATTGTATTTTGAAGCTCCAATGTTAATCTTAGGAGAACAAGGATGTGTTAATGTTTCACTTATTAACCAATAATTTTGGATGAAACTTGGTATTTAGCATCATTTAGTTGAGATTCATCCATTTATGGTAAAAAATCTCGGTTTTTATGCTTATCATGGCAGCAAACCTGCCCGACTATTTTCCCATGTTAAACATATGGAGAATAGGCAAACTTCTTTAGCAATGGACAGATATTGATGAAACTTAGTAAATGCTTCAAATGGTCGAAATAATTTTTTTTATTATAAAAACCTACTTTTAGTGTTCCCTATGGCAGCATACCTGCATACTCTCCCTAAATTTACAGATAACACGGAATATCTTGGCCTGTGATGACCGTTGAAATTGCAGATTGTCGCAGACTGTTTTTAGTGTCATGTGTTTGCCAATTTGAATCCAGAAGTGGAGTATGTCAGAGGCCAAGATATTCTGCGATATCTGTAACATAAGGAGAATAGACATTTATTTCCCTATTTATGAGCATGTGGTTTTATTTGGTTTACAGTTAATTAATTTATTAAAAATTAGGTAATCAACTTATACTATGTAATAAAATTAAATAAAAATTTAAATTATCTAAGTAGTATTTTGTGAGAATTTTTGGTGGTGAAATATATAATTGATGTTTGTTATAGTCTGAGGTCATAATTAACCAACTATATTTCACTATTATAAAATAAAAATAAAAAAACACAATAACATTTTTTTTCTTTTCTGGGATTAGCCAAATAATATTTCATTGTGTCTTTTTCGCAAAAAAGCCAAATGCCAAAACCTCATCACTCCTTTCCTGTTATTACTTTAATTTTATAAGGCTTACAATATCAATAGAATTAGCAATCACTGATTTTATAACAACTTGTGGATCTAAATACAATAAAAAGGGTTAATGTCAATACTACAAAAGAAGTTTCAATGGAGAACTGAATTAAATACAGTATTACTATAATACAAAGAAAAACAAAATAATAATAATAATATAACGCAAAACAACAAAAATAACCTATATAATAGGCGTCAACCAATATCTCAAAAAGTGAGTAAAAAATTCTTGTACGGGACGGACATCGGAGCGTATTCCTAGTGTAAAGCGGGTAAAACGATGTTAAAATTATAGTTGAATTAAAATCAAAAGAGTATTGGGAATCTCGGTGCTTCGGCATTGTTCGGATACGTTCGGGACTAGTCGGCTCCTCGAAGTAGACAACTGCTGAGTTGTTCAAATAAACGAATCAATAAGTGAATTGAATGAATCATATGTCATTTTCTAAAAGAGTCATTCGAGATATTAAAATCAAAGAATCATAAAACACACTGTAAAAAATATTTGCTATTTGAAAACTTCTTACACGTTCAATGTTATTTTTAGGCCAATTACTTTTTTAGAAGTTAACATAATAAACATTCGAATCGACAAATTAGAGACTCAGTTTAAAAACCTAACATAAGGGAAGGTCAACCTTATTCTCAATTGTCTAAGTTACTAATAATATCACACTTAATAAATAGGTTACTGTAAGGAAAATATCCTTCGTAGGGGAGGGAAAAGAGGAAACAAAAAATTTTTAAACTTTGAACCTTAAATTGAAATAAACGCGAGAGTTGAGCAGAAGTGCCCATAATAGTAACGCTCATCCCACATTGGTTCCATATCCTCCCTCCTCATCACTTACGCGGCGTGCGAAATTTTTAATGTCTGCGTATTAAACAAGTCCAGTAGCCTTTTCTTATTTTGTATTTTGAGTCAATGTATACAGGCCAGTCAGCACAGGTAAAGGCAATGAATTATCTTATCGCCTGGTTGTTATAGTATGAACGCAATCGGTTCACAAAATGGAACAATGATGTCTGACGTAGGCCTACATTGAAAGAATTTGAAAGCCACATTTGAAAAGCGGGGCATTTTCGACTTTAGAGTAGTGGGAGAACGGGTCACGTGATGGAGGGAAGGCGCCACAGTAGGGGTAAAGCCGAATGACCCCGACGGCGACGGAGGTAGTCAGTCAGTCATTCGGCGTCGTCTTACCTTGGTTGAAGAGACGATTACTATTTATTATTACTACGATTTATTAATAAAGGTTTTATAAATACTTTATATATGCCTTATTCTACTTCAACTATTAAAATTAATACTCGACTACATTGCCTGGGTGAAGAAACAATATACCGTAACTATATTGATTAGCTTTCATCCACTGCCTAATTATTCAATCAGTACATCACGTGAGTGAGAAACCAACGTACAAAATCAAATGGTATAATTCATATTTGTAATTCAAAAGAGATTATAGGAATTTACGTCGTGCGAACACTGTAATTAACTTCGCTTTCAAACTGAGTGTATCCCTGGCAACTTAACTTTTTTTACTGTTACGTACAAACTTAAAATTAATTAAATATTCAAGTGACCCAAAAGTACGTCACAGAATATTAATGTCAAATAATCGATGAAATTCGATTTTATCGCATTAAGACAGGTGTGGAAAAACAGCTGTATCGTACGGACAAAAGAATAGGTTCAAAATTCTATTCGTGAAAAAGATCGATTCAAATGAATCAATTCGCCTGATGAGCCGAATTTTCCATTACCAGCTGATTAAAACAGCGGGTTTACCCGAGTGTTGCCGAACACTACCGAAGCACCGCCAGTCCCAATACTCTTTTGATTTTAATTCAACTATAGTACCCAAAACGTCACTAGCCTGATCAGCTGGTGCATGTTATTCTTATGGACATCAGATGAATTACGTCACCGGCCTGACTCAAAAGCGGCATTTTCCAACATCAAAGGAATGAAACAGCCCTTCTTTTGTTTATATGTTCTCCGCAGTCCTGGGTATAACATTGTTCGGCGAACATGTTTGGCCAATGCGGACGCGGCTTTGACAGACAATTTTTATGGACATGTTATGCAGTGACAGATAGTTTATTTCTGTTTACAATCTGACTTTAAAAATTCATCTGAAGATAATGAGCTGTTAATTTACAGTTCACAGATAAAATTTTAATGAAATTTGGTCAACCTTTTTAAGCACCTCTTGGAAACAAACCAAAGGCTTTGGGGGCCAATCCCCGAAACGAAATTACCTTTTTAATTACCGTTCGCACACGCGCTAAATCATAAGCTTTAAAATGACAGCTTAATCTTGAAAATCGGCTTAGTAGGTCAAGAGAAAAAGGGATACAACAGACGAAACCCTTATTGAATTAAGAATATGTATATTTTCACCGAATCAATCAATTATCATTGTACGGTATATCACAAACTGCTAGTGTGTGTGGGTTAAAGTATGGTTTCCCAATGACCGTCAAGTTCCATCCATCCACTCTTCCTTGTTGTGGTGGTGGTGGTGGTGGTGGTGGTAAGATCGTGTGCACCCACTTCGTCACCCCCCATTTCGTCACCTATCATAAAAATCACTGAGCCGTACTAATGAGGGTCGGCCGCCGTCCCGTCCCCCTCGGGGCCTGTTATCTGAACTGATCGGTGTGAAGTATAGGATCCCGTTCCCAATCACAAGAGGGAACGGTGTTCACCGTTCATGACTCGTTCACCTCCGTGAAGAGAAGAGTGTCCAAGCAGATTAAATACCATAGTACTGTATAAACATTTCATTATCCATAAATGTTAGTATAGTGATAGTAACTTAGGTAATTGGAGATCAAGGAAATAATGTAAATAAAATAAATTATAACATAAATGGAAATATTGTAAACACTGCTGTTTTATATTTTATTTTTGTAAATTAACAAAATACTGTCTTGTAAAACCATACGAATTAAAAAAAACCATAGCATTATTATGCAAATATCAAAGAATAAATGACAACTTCATTGTTATAAAATCTCTCTAAGAGCTAAAGAGAAACGGCAAAGTTATTATGTTTTATGGGGTTTTATAAATTGTGTTACCTAAATATTGAGTTAGTTGTTTAACTAAACACGTATACGACGGAATGGAGTAGTCATATCAGAGGTGCATTATAATAATGCTAAAGCGAAAGTAGTAATGCATTATAATAAGTAAAGCGAAATTCCAAATGAATTAAAACATTTTAAATATTATCATTAAAATCAAAGTATTCTTTAAATAATCTATCTATCTTCTTATTTCTATAAGGGTTTCGTCTGTTACGTCCCTTTTTCTCTTGACCTACTGAACCGATTTTGAAGATTGAGGTATCATTTTAAAGCTTAGGATATAGCGCAGTGACGAATCGTAATTAAAAAGGTCATAACGTTTCGGGCTTCGCCCCCCTCGCCTTTGATTTATTTCTAGAGGGCGCTTTAAAATGTTGACCAACTTTTATTGCAAGTTCTTTAATGTGAATGGTAATTTAACAGCTGATTACCTTCAGATGAATTTTAAAAGCCAGATAGTAAACAAAGATCTCTGTCACTTCATAATCAACATTCACGTACTGTAGGTGAGGTTCACTCATATAGAATCATAAAATGCGCATTTGGCGCACGGGCCACCTCGTTATATTTATAATTATTTAAGTTATAGTGGCAGTAAATTTTTGCTTTCGCCTCTATGAGCCTCTAGCATATGTATCTAAATATATAATTTAGGCATGATAGTGGTTATCTTTATATTAATACAGGGTGTCTTTAAAGTCCATCACCAAACTTCATAATATGCCTAATTGGGTCAAAATAAGCAAATAAATTCCTATGAAGGTATGTCCTAAAATGCATATTTACCCAGATATCCGCCATTTTGTTTTTTCCACTTAATAATTTTTATTTCGGTGACGGCTTGATCTAGGAACTTTATATTTGGCATGGATCTTTATAATACTAATGTCCATTTCCACAATAAACATTATTTTTTCCGATGCATATTTTCAAAATGGAGGCCATTTTAAATTTTTAAACTCAAATATCTCAAAAACGGTAAAATTTATAAAAATGTTACAAGACACACAAAAAATTGACAAATTACATTATCTAAACAGTGATACCAAGTTTGTAAGGAACCGACAATAAATAACGGAGTTATTGTTTTTATGCAAAAAAACACTGAAATGCCAATTTGTTATTTTATAAGAGAAAAATCTCAATAACTCCGTTATTTGTTGGCGGATCCTTACAAACTTGGTTTTGTTGTTTAGATAATTTAATTTGTCAACTTTTTTGTCTCTTGTAATATTTTTATAAAATTTACTGTTTTTGAGATATTTTAGTTTAAAAATTTAAAATGGTCGCCATTTTGAAAATATGCATAGGGAAAAAATCATTTTTATTGTGGAAATGAACATTAGTATTACAGTACAAAGATCCATGCCAAATATGAAGTTCCTAGATCAATCCTTAACCGAAATAAAAATTATTAAGTGGAAAAAACAAAATGGCGGATATCTGGGTAAATATGCATTTTAGGACATACCTTCATAGGAACTTTTTTGCTTATTTTGACCCAATTAGTCATATTATGAAGTTTGGTGATGGACTTTAAAGACACCCTGTATATCATGAAGTAGTTTTCGGAACGGAAAGTATTTTTGCTGCTTATAACTATATGAAATAATCAAACTTTTAAGCACTTGTAATAATTCTCTTAAGACATATAACCATATATACTGGTAAGATTTGTCAACTTTTGCGTATCAATCAACCTCTTGTGTAAATGGACCTGAAGACATAAGTTTATAAAACAGTAAATTCAATCATCTATAGCCTATTCGAAATGGACAAGCAAGAAATTCTGTTAATAGGGCTACTAATATTAATAATATTTAATAGATTACTATACTTACTTATATGCATTACTATAATACACTTTTCTTTGTAGTTAGTGACAGATAAACACAACAAAATGTAATAGTGTTGAAAACTGTGCACCCTTTTTCATTTCAGATCATTTATTCGACTATTCAAAACATCTGCAAACTGCAAACATAATGTGTTGTTTTCGTTTGTTATCTGTCAATTATCATACATCAGTTAAAGTTTTCTGCTTTTGTTTTCACCGTAGCAGTAAACCAATCGATGAGTTCCAACCTATATTATTCCTAATATCTAGAAGCTATGCAAAATTCATCGTAAACGAAAAGGACACTTTTCTCTGCACGGAGGTGAACGAGTCATGAACGGTGAACACCGTTCCCTCTTGTGATTGGGAACGGGATCCTATACTTCACACCGATCAGTTCAGATAGCAGGCCCCGAGGGGGACGGGACGGCGGCCGACCCTCATTAGTACGGCTCAGTGATTTTTATGATAGGTGACGAAATGGGGGGTGACGAAGTGGGTGGGCACCGGTAAGATAGATATCACTTGAGCATGAAATAGCCTAATATTTAGACTTTTAACGGCCAAAGTATATGCACATGCCATATACGCCATTTTCAAGTATTTTTGAGTATATGCCATTTTTATTTAGGGAATTAAGCCTATGTACAGTAAATGCTCCCCACCAAACTTTTCACAAGTTTCTGAAACTTTGTCATTACTCTATGTACCATGGACATTGGTATTGAAGCAACTTAATTTCTCATGCATATTTTTTTCAAATTGCCAAGTGTATTGGGTTTTGTAACAAAAACTTTGTTCAACGTAGGGTAACCTCTCAACCATAAATAGAGCAAGCAGAAACATCGCCAGAAGATGAACTGAGATGTCTCGGGAACAGTCTTCGTAGGACAGCCATTGACACACATGTCATTGCATAATTCATGAATTAAGTACAAATCCAGGCCTACCGGTTAGTTGAACTTTGAACGCATAAGCATTATTTTCAATATTTTGTGTTTGTTCACTCATCCCCTTCCCTTAGTATTAATATTTCTAAGAGGAACGGCGTAGCGCCATGATGAGGAACATAAAAAATGTTAATCCATAAATAAATGCTCACCGATTCCGATTCCATTTTACAAAGGAAAACTCGATAGCGAAAGTACTATCCACTGTTGCATTATTTAAATTTAATTAGCCGAGCTATTAATTGTTGCAACAATAAACAGTGTAAAAATGATAAAAGCAGAAAACAGTTGTTAAAAAGTGTCAGGTCTTTTGGGCCACCAATTATGCAATGAATTGCAATATATGCCAGCTCCGTCAACACCAAATTTCTCATCTGGCGTGTTTTTATTTTTTGAAATAATGACGTAGAGTTTAGATAAGCTCGCCACTATAATGATTCTCATGGTTGCATCGGGTAAATTTCGGAGCTCAAATACAAAGTCATAGGCTTATATGCTGTGGCTAAACATGGTCTAACCACATGGTCTATAGTTGTTCTAGTTTGCTATTGCAGAATTCAGCCTCATACAACCCACCATTGAAAGTGACACTAAGGTGTTTTTAAGACAAGTCACTCAAATATACATTAGTTGGCAATGGTACGCTGCCAGTTATTTAAATAAAAATTGAAGAAAAGAAAATTACTCCGAGATCTGCCCTACGTATTTTTAAACTTAATATGGAGACTTTTTTATGCTGTGTTTCTTTGAATGCACTTTTGAATTTCGAAGCTTTATTCATATCATTAATTAGTATGGGGCTGGTTAGGTATCCACATTGAACCCTTTCAACTCGCCCCCCGAAAATTTAGAATATTTGACGCATCTGATTAAATTCTATCTCTTCCTTCACTTCTTAACTTGTCTATAAACTTGAATCTGCATAAAATATATTTCAAGTGGAAAATTAACATAAAATTAAAAAGCGAATTCTTATGGTGCAGTCAGGATTGCAGAGTTAGCTATTTTTGTCTAGTGGCGACATGGCGGGTCTAGGCTAGACAGACCTGTTATAGAAGAACTTGCCAGGCCGGTCCTGGTCTAGCCTCCGGACGTCGACACTGTCCTTGACTTTGCCTGACCCCTCCCCTCCCATACACTCTGCGATGCACTAGCAACTACAATAATTATATCTTGATCTACACGTCTGTCCGGCCCAACCGCCTTTGTTTTGATCAATACTGCAGCAGTTTCATCATCGCTATCAGATTGAGCCAAATGAAACAAAGCTGGATATTACTACAAAGCCGGGAGCGTCTTTGTGCCATATCGCGTGGTGAACTGCAGGGCACCGTCTATAACCCAACTCGTGTGTTGAACTGCAGGGGAGCGTGTTTATGCCATCTCGTGTGGTGAATTGAAGTAAAGCCCATAAGAGCCATCATGTCGTATGGTGCTGTGTGTCTTATCGAGTAATGTAATGCAGGAGAACATATGTGTGCCATCTCGTGTGGTGAACTGCATAAGAGCGTCTTTTAGTCATATCGTGTGTTGAGCTGCAATGCAGCGTCTTTGTTCAATTTACTGTGGAGTGCTACAGGGGAGCACAATATTGTTTGGCCAACCGAAGCGCAGCATCTGTGTGCCATCTCGTGTGGTATACTGCAGGTCAGCAATTGTGTGCCATATCGTGTGGTATACAACAGGTCAGCATGTGTGTGCCACATCGTGTGGTATACTGCAGAAGAGAGTCTTTTAGTCATATAGTGTGATGAGGTGCAATGCAGCGTCTTTGTTCAAATTCCTGTGGAGTACTACAGGGGAGCACTTATGTACAATATTGTTTGGCAAACTGAAGGGCAGCATCTTGCGTGAAATATCGTATGCAGGGGAGCATCTTTGAGCCACATCGTGTGGTATACTGCAGATCAGCATTTGTGTGCAATCTCGTGTGGCATACTGCAGGTCAGCATATGTGTGCCATCTTGTTTAGTATACTGCAGGTCATCATAGGGTTGGCATATCGTGTGGTATACTGCAGAAGAGAGTATTTTGGTCATTTCGTGTGTTGAGCTGCAATGCAGCACCTTTGTTCAATATCCTGTGGAGTACTACAGGGGAACACTTATGTACAATATTGTTTAGCAAACTGAATGGCAGAATCTGTGTGCCATCTTGTGTGGTATACCGTAGATCATCATATTTGTGACATACTGTAGGTCAGCATCTTTGTGCCATCTCGTGTGGCATTCTGCAGGTCAGCATCTTTGCGCCATCTCGTGTGTTATACTACAGGTCAGCATTTGTGTACCATATTGTGGTGTATGCTGCAGCGCAGCAACTGTGTACCATCTCAAGATTTATACAGCAGGTCATCAGCTGTGTGCCACTTTAATTGGTACTCTGCAGGTTAGCATCTTTGTACCATCTCATGTTGTATACGCAGGTCAGCATCTGTATGCCATATCATGAGGTATACTGCAGCGCAGCACATGTGTACCATCTCAAGATTTATACTGCGGGGCAGCGTCTGTGTGCCATCTTGTGTGGTATACTGCAGGGCAGCAGCTGTGTGCCATCTCGATTGGTACTCTGCGGGTTAGCATCTGTGTACTATTTTGTGTGGTATACTGCTGCAGGTTAGCATCTGTGGTCTAATTACGAGGATGGTCTTTACGGATGAACTAGTATTCAGTAGTGCTGACGTTAATCTCCACCAGGGAATATCGCATACACAAGCCATCGCTTATAACTACTGTATCCATAATTCGTGACCTCCAAGTAACTGGATTACAGAACGACGCGATCTATGTACTATCTCGTGAGGTATACTGCAGGTTATCATCTGTGTGACATTTCGTGTGCTGTAGGCCTACTGCAAGTCAGCATCTGTGTGTCATCTCATGAACTGCAGGGCAGCATCTCTGTGCCACCTCGTGCGGTGAACTACAAGGGACCGTATTTAATCAATCTTTGTGCCATCTTGTGTGGCATTCTGCAGGTGAGCATCTTTGTGACATCTCGTGTGTTATACTAGGTCAGCACCTGTGTGCCATATCGTGTGGTAAACTGCAGGTCAGCATCTGTGTGCCATATCGTGTGTTACTGCAGTTCAGCATCTTTGTGCCTGTGCCACATCGTGTGGCATACAGCAGGTCAGCATTTGTGTGCCATCTCGTGGTGTATGCGCATCACCTGGGTACCATCTCAAGATTTATACTGCAGGTCATAAGCTGTGTGCCACTTCAATTGGTACTCTGCAGGTTAGCATCTTTGTACCATCTCCTGTGGTATGTTTTATGTCAGCCTCTGTGTGCCATTTAGATTGGTACTCTGCAGGTTATCATCTTTGTACCATCTCGTGTGGTATCTTTGCAAATTTCCGGTGAGCCATTGTGAAATATGTATAACTCGTACTGTGGAGTGATCGGAGCCGGTAGGTGGGGACTAAACCGCGCCGGCCGCTGGGCCAGGGGCGGTCGCAGGCGCCTTGTCTGCTATTGCCATTGTCCGTCTGTCGAGCGTGCTCGTAATTAATCATCGTCGCTGCCCCTGCCAAACTGTGACTGCAACGTCACGCCTCTTTGTTACTGGCAAATATCTAATTAGCGAGAGAATTTTGTGATTTTTCCGCCAAACATGACAAAAAAAAAAATATGTTGCAGTTTCTTGTACTGTGTGAATATCATCTAAAATGTTCCTATGAGGTCTTGAAGCTCTATTTTCAACCTTATGAATAAAAAACATATAAACTTAAAATTTTATAAGTTATTTGATAAAAGAAACCCATGTACGGTATCTAGAACAAACCAACGTAGGTGACATTAACAAATGTTACTAGCACCAGTGACGTAGTAGCTTCAGCTGATAGCACTTATGTAATATAAATAAGTGTGAAGTACTTGGTGCTAGGTACTTGTACTCTTGTTTCGGCGAAACAAACATTAGTTCCTTTTACTTCTTTTCATGTTTGATTGTTGGTATAAAACCCGTCACCTTAAAAAAAAAAACTCCAACCCGTACAATTAAATGCAAAAAAATATCAATATCAATATGCGTAAAATGATAGTAGGCTTTAATAGCTCTAATATTTAGTGCGTAAAGGAGTTTCAAGGGCAGCTATAATAGAATTTCATGAGAAATGGTACCTACTGTTAACGCCGTTGAAATATTAAACAAATTATAATCACGAAACATTGCGAGGCGTTTTGAATCATTACTCAGTTTTGAACTCTTGAATCATAAAATAGCATCCAGATGGTTACCCTATAGCACAAATCAAATCAAATCAAATCAAATCAATTTATTTCAAAAAATATTTTCCTAAAGATATTTACAAATGAACTTTTAAAAATAGTCCCACATGGGCTTTTTATGGGCCTGTGCGTGGGACGAGTTCTTAAGCTAATAGGTAAATAACTTAATTATGCAATTTATACAAAATATTTTCACAATGAAATTTTTTTACATTTATGTTAAACATATTTTCTCAGCTACATTTTTGTTAAACTACACCTGTAAAATAAGCTAACTAAATAGCTAATAAATGGAAACAACTAATTAAATGCTAATAAAAAAACCAATTAGAAAACAAAAATAGTATAAATAAAGAGAAGATACGCTTTTAATCAAGTTTTAAAAAGACCCCAGCACTGCCAGTAAGTATTTAATGTCGTATTTTATGTCAGTATTGCGTGCTCAGAATTTCAGTAGTGAGTGTATTTCAGGAGCTATACTAGGAACTGATGAGAGCTTCAGTGCGCTCCAGGCCAACCCCCATCAGCCAGTTGGTGACATAGCGTTTGAAAACCGCCAGTGATACTTGCAAGTCCCTTATCTCTTGTGGAATATTCCTGAATAAAAAATTTGCAATGTAAAAGGGATTGGTTAAATTTACTGACTTGAAGACCCTAGGGACTTGCAGGCCCACGCTGGCGGCTCTCCTGGTATTATATTGGTGCACAAGAGGTGTTAAAACTATGTCTTTATGCGAGTAAGTGTAGACCAATACTGTTTTGACAAAGAGTTGGCGCAAAGAAAGCAATTGGGATTCCTCGAAAAGTAATTCTGTAGGATATCTGATTGGTTTTTTAAAAGCCGATTTTATTATTAGTTTTTGGACTACAAACAAAGGTTCAAACAAAGCACTATTAGCTCCCCCCCAAACCAGAATACCGTATTGTAAAATTGATTGTACGTACGCAAAATAAACTACTTTTATTTCATTCACATCAAGAATATCACTTATTTGTCTAAAAACATATATTAACTTTCTTAGCTTAGCTTTAACAGAATTTATATGGCTTTCCCATCTTAATTAAGAATCAATAATAACCCCTAGATATTTGTATTGGTCTACCCTCTCCACCTCTTGGCAACCGCACGTATTGATTGCCGGATCAGCACACTCATGGAGCACCAGTCTAAGATTTGCGGGTGGCTCACTCACCGGACGAAGGGCGATTGGCATACACTTAGTTTTACTAACATTCATTGTTAAGACATTTTGAGAAAACCAATTTTTAACTAAACAGAGTTCACGGGCCGCAACGCTATAAACCTGTTCCCAAGTGCTTCCCTTAAAAATAACTGCTGTGTCATCAGCAAAAAAGAAAAATTTACCGGTAACAGGGAGTCGCACCCATTGGATGATTTCAATTCATAGTCTATAAGACCCGAGATGCTCCACAAGATAGTCTAACCTTCATTTTCCTGATATTTATACTTCCTAAATTCCACCCAAAGGAAAAAATACTCCATAAAATTATATTATATTAATACCGGTAACTCTCGATCAATTTTGAACCCCGGCCTTTTCCCACACTTCCTTACAAAGTCACGCGCGTGCTATGGCGATGCAATCGAGTTCCTCTGAAATTTTGTGATTTGGCTGCACATTAGCTGTGGGATGAACAAATTTAAGAATCTCTGCCCTCGTGGGCCTCGTGAGGTTATTTTTGACCCAAACTGGTTCCCAAATGCTGTGCCCGCGGGCGCGCGGCGTTGCCAGTTTTCTAATCTATCTTCGATCGCGGTTTCAAAACTAATCGAACCAGAACCGCCAGAACGAGTCGCTCGTGATCTGATCCACAATGCCACATCGGCCACGCCCACTATGCAACACGCGGGCTAGCCTCCGGTCCAACCAAGTCCAACACGACCACAGCCTCAACACGCGGGCTAGCCTCCGGTCCAACCAAGTCCAACACGACCACTCCGCAACACGCGGGCTAGCCTCCGGTCCAACCATGTCCAACACGACCACTCCGCAACACGCGGGCTAGCCTCCGGTCCAACCAAGTCCAACACGACCACTCCGCAACACGCGGGCTAGCCTCCGGTCCAACCAAGTCCAACACGACCACTCCGCAACACGCGGGCTAGCCCCCGGTCCAACCAAGTCCAACACGACCACTCCGCAACACGCGGGCTAGCCTCCGGTCCAACCAAGTCCAACACGACCACTCCGCAACACGCGGGCTAGCCTCCGGTCCAACCAAGTCCAACACGACCACTCCGCAACACGCGGGCTAGCCTCCGGTCCAACCAAGTCCAACACGACCACTCCGCAACACGCGGGCTAGCCTCCGGTCCAACCAAGTCCAACACACCCACAGCCTCAACACGCGGGCTAGCCTCCGGTCCAACCAAGTCCAACACGACCACAGCCTCAACACGCGGGCTAGCCTCCAGTCCAACCAAGTCCAACACGACCACTCCGCAACACGCGGGCTAGCCTCCGGTCCAACCAAGTCCAACACGACCACTCCGCAACACGCGGGCTAGCCCCCGGTCCAACCAAGTCCAACACGACCACTCCGCAACACGCGGGCTAGCCTCCGGTCCAACCAAGTCCAACACGACCACTCCGCAACACGCGGGCTAGCCTCCGGTCCAACCAAGTCCAACACGACCACTCCGCAACACGCGGGCTAGCCTCCGGTCCAACCAAGTCCAACACGACCACTCCGCAACACGCGGGCTAGCCTCCGGTCCAACCAAGTCCAACACACCCACAGCCTCAACACGCGGGCTAGCCTCCGGTCCAACCAAGTCCAACACGACCACAGCCTCAACACGCGGGCTAGCCTCCAGTCCAACCAAGTCCAACACGACCACTCCGCAACACGCGGGCTAGCCTCCGGTCCAACCAAGTCCAACACGACCACTCCGCAACACGCGGGCTAGCCTCCGGTCCAACCAAGTCCAACACGACCACAGCCTCAACACGCGGGCTAGCCTCCGGTCCAACCAAGTCCAACACGACCACTCCGCCACACGCGGGCTAGCCTCCGGTCCAACCAAGTCCAACACGACCACTCCGCAACACGCGGGCTAGCCTCCGGTCCAACCGAGTCCAACACGACCACTCTGCAACACGCGGGCTAGCCTCTTCTCCAACCAAGTCCAACACGACCACAGCCTCAACACGCGGGCTAGCCTCCGGTCCAACCAAGTCCAACACACCCACAGCCTCAACACGTGGGCTAGCCTCCTGTCCAACCAAGTCCAACACGACCACAGCCTCAACACGCGGGCTAGCCTCCAGTCCAACCAAGTCCAACACGACCACTCCGCAACACGCGGGCTAGCCTCCGGTCCAACCAAGTCCAACACGACCACTCCGCAACACGCGGGCTAGCCTCCGGTCCAACCAAGTCCAACACGACCACAGCCTCAACACGCGGGCTAGCCTCCAGTCCAAACAAGTCCAACACACCCACAGCCTCAACACGCGGGCTAGCCTCCGGCCCAACCAAGTCCAACACGACCACTCCGCAACACGCGGGCTAGCCTCCAGTCCAACCAAGTCCAACACGACCACAGCCTCAACACGCGGGCTAGCCTCCGGTCCAACCAAGTCCAACACACCCACAGCCTCAACACGCGGGCTAGCCTCCAGTCCAACCAAGTCCAACACGACCACTCCGCAACACGCGGGCTAGCCTCCGGTCCAACCAAGTCCAACACACCCACAGCCTCAACACGCGGGCTAGCCTCCGGTCCAACCAAGTCCAACACGACCACAGCCTCAAAACGCGGGCTAGCCTCCGGTCCAACCAAGTCCAAAACGACCACTCCGCAACACGCGGGCTAGCCTCCGGTCCAACCAAGTCCAACACGACCACAGCCTCAACACGCGGGCTAGCCTCCGGTCCAACCAAGTCCAACACAACCACAGCCTCAAAACGCGGGCTAGCCTCCGGTCCAACCAAGTCCAAAACGACCACTCCGCAACACGCGGGCTAGCCTCCGGTCCAACCAAGTCCAACACGACCACAGCCTCAACAGGCGGGCTAGCCTCCGGTCCAACCAAGTCCAACACGACCACAGCCTCAACACGCGGGCTAGCCTCCGGTCCAACCAAGTCCAACACGACCACTCCACAACACGCGGGCTAGCCTCCGGTCCAACCAAGTCCAACACGACCACAGCCTCAACACGCGGGCTAGCCTCCGGTCCAACCAAGTCCAACACGACCTCTCCGCAACTCGTGGGCTAGCCTCCGGTCCAACCAAGTCCAACACGACCACAGCCTCAACACGCGGGCTAGCCTCCAGTCCAACCAAGTCCAACACACCCACAGCCTCAATACGCGGGCTAGCCTCCGGTCCAACCAAGTCCAACACGCCCACAGCCTCAACACGCGGGCTAGCCTCCGGTCCAACAAAGTCCAACACGACCACTCCGCAACACGCGGGCTAGCCTCCTGTCCAACCAAGTCCAACACGACCACAGCCTCAACACGCGGGCTAGCCTCCGGTCCAACCAAGTCCAACACGACCACTCCGCAACGAGCGGGCTAGCCTCCGGTCCAACCAAGTCCAACACGACCACTCCGCAACACGCGGGCTAGCCTCCGGTCCAACCAAGTCCAACACGACCACAACCTGAACACGCGGGCCAGCCTCCGGTCCAACCAAGTCCAACACGACCACTCTGCAACACGCGGGCTAGCCTCCGGTCCAACCAAGTCCAACACACCCACAGCCTCAACACGCGGGCTAAACTCCGGTCCAACCAAGTCCAACACACCCACAGCCTCAACACGCGGGCTAGCCTCCGGTCCAACCAAGTCCAACACGACCAGAGCCTCAACACGCGGGCTAGCCTCCAGTCCAACCAAGTCCAACACGACCACTCCGCAACACGCGGGCTAGCCTCCGGTCCAACCAAGTCCAACACGACCACTCCGCAACACGCGGGCTAGCCTCCAGTCCAACCAAGTCCAACACACCCACAGCCTCAACACGCGGGCTAGCCTCCGGCCCAACCAAGTCCAACACGACCACTCCGCAACACGCGGGCTAGCCTCCAGTCCAACCAAGTCCAACACGACCACAGCCTCAACACGCGGGCTAGCCTCCGGTCCAACCAAGTCCAACACGACCACAGCCTCAACACGCGGGCTAGCCTCCAGTCCAACCAAGTCCAACATTACGACTCCGCAACACGCGGGCTAGCCTCCGGTCCAACCAAGTCCAACACACCCACAGCCTCAACACGCGGGCTAGCCTCCGGTCCAACCAAGTCCAACACGACCACAGCCTCAAAACGCGGGCTAGCCTCCGGTCCAACCAAGTCCAAAACGACCACTTCGCAACACGCGGGCTAGCCTCCGGTCCAACCAAGTCCAACACGACCACAGCCTCAACACGCGGGCTAGCCTCCGGTCCAACCAAGTCCAACACAACCACAGCCTCAACACGCGGGCTAGCCTCCGGTACAACCAAGTCCAACACGACCACAGCCTCAACACGCGGGCTAGCCTCCGGTCCAACAAAGTCCAACACGACCACTCCGCAACACGCGGGCTAGCCTCCTGTCCAACCAAGTCCAACACGACCACAGCCTCAACACGCGGGCTAGCCTCCGATCCAACCAAGTCCAACACGACTACTCCACAACACGCGGGCTAGCCTCCGGTCTAACCAAGTCCAACACGACCTCTCCGCAACACGCGGGCTAGCCTCCGGTCCAACCAAGTCCAACACGACCACAGCCTCAACACGCGGGCTAGCCTCCAGTCCAACCAAGTCCAACACACCCACAGCCTCAACACGCGGGCTAGCCTCCGGTCCAACCAAGTCCAACACGCCCACAGCCTCAACACGCGGGCTAGCCTCCGGTCCAACCAAGTCCAACACGCCCACAGCCTCAACAGACATTTGTGAGACTACGATGTAGCAGATAGTCCATCACGACCACAGCCTCAACACGCGGGCTAGCCTCCGGTCCAACAAAGTCCAACACGACCACTCCGCAACACGCGGGCTAGCCTCCTGTCCAACCAAGTCCAACACGACCACAGCCTCAACACGCGGGCTAGCCTCCGGTCCAACCAAGTCCAACACGACCACTCCGCAACACGCGGGCTAGCCTCCGGTCCAACCAAGTCCAACACGACCACTCCGCAACACGCGGGCTAGCCTCCGGTCCAACCAAGTCCAACACGACCACAGCCTCAACAGGCGGGCTAGCCTCCGGTCCAACCAAGTCCAACACGACCACAGCCTCAACACGCGGGCTAGCCTCCAGTCCAACCAAGTCCAACACACCCACAGCCTCAACACGCGGGCTAGCCTCCGGTCCAACCAAGTCCAACACGACCACTCTGCAACACGCGGGCTAGCCTCCGGTCCAACCAAGTCCAACACGACCACTCTGCAACACGCGGGCTAGCCTCCGGTCCAACCAAGTCCAACACGCCCACAGCCTCAACACGCGGGCTAGCCTCCGGTCCAACCAAGTCCAACACGCCCACAGCCTCAACACACACTCGTGAGGCTACGATGTAGCAGATCTTCCATTACGGCGTTTTCCGCACCCCAGACCGATGGCAATAGTCTTACAATAAACTTGGAATCTTGAACCTATCAATATGTGTTTAACGAAAAACTGCTCATCATACACCAAGTACAAGTCCTTCGAACTAGAGTAGATATAAAAGGATGGTTCTGAAACACTCGTAGTTTTTTTTTGATGACTTTTTGCTTCATATGACCACTTTTTTTGCTTCATATGACCACTTTTTTTGCTTCGTATGACCGCTTTTGCTTCAAATGACCACTTTTTGCTTCAAATGACCACTTTTGCTTCAAATGACCACTTTTGCTTCAAATGACCACTTTTTGCTTCAAATGACCACTTTTTTGCTTCAAATGACCACTTTTAGAATATAATCCAGGGAACACTCGTAGTTTTTTTTGAGCGCCTTCAGCTTCAAATTGACCGGTTTTTTACCGGATTCTGGTTGGTTTTGGCCAAATATCAGCCCATTTCAGGGCATTTTTCAGGATTTCAGACAGTGATTTCAAGGAGCATTTTGAATATAATCCAGGGAATACTCATGTTTTGTGAGCGCCTTCAGCTTCAAATTGCAATTTTACCTTCAAAGACACATTTTTAGGCCAAAATTCTCCAATTTTTAACCCAGTTTAACCTCTAAAATCTAATTCCTAAGGTCCAGACAAGCCCTAAAACCTAGCAGCTAAGGCTTTAACCTATCAATAAGCCCAATTAACCATTAGCTTAGACCTAATGTGTTGGACCTAAGATCTAAACCTAAGGCCTTGCACCTGAGTCCAAAGCCCTAAAACATAGCAGATAAGGCTTAAACCTGTGAATAGGGCCTATTAGCCAACAGCCTAAACCTAATGTGTTGGCACTAAGATGTAAACCTAAGGCCTTGCACCTGAGTCCAAAGCCCTAAAAGATAGCAGCTAAGGATTTGACCCTGTGAATAGGGCCTATTATCCATCAGCGTAGGCCTAATGTGCTGGACCTAAGATCTAAACCTAAGCCCTTGTACCTGAGTCCAAAACGATAAAACCTAGCAGCTAAGGATTTGACCTGTGAATAGTTATTAGCCAACAGCCTAAACCTAATGTGTTGGCACTAAGATGTAAACCTAAGGCCTTGCACCTGAGTCCAAAGCCCTCAAAGCTAGCAGCTAAGGATTTGGAATGTGAATAGGGCCTATTAGCCATCAGCGTAGGCCTAATGTGCTGGACCTAAGCCCTTGCACCTGTCCAAACCCCTAAAACCTAGCAGCTAAGGATTTGACCTGTGAATAGTTATTAGCCAACAGCCTAAACCTAATGTGTTGGCACTAAGATGTAAACCTAAGCCCTTGCACCTGAGTCCAAAGCCCTCAAAGCTAGCAGCTAAGGATTTGGCCTGTGAATAGGGCCTATTAGCCATCAGCGTAGGCCTAATGTGCTGGACCTAAGCCCTTGCACCTGTCCAAACCCCTAAAACCTAGCAGCTAAGGATTTGACCTGTGAATAGGGCCTCTTAGCCAACAGCCTAAACCTAATGTGTTGGCACTAAGATGTAAACCTAAGGCCTTGCACCTGAGTCCAAAGCATTAAAAGCTAGCAGCTAAGGATTTGACCTGTGAATAGGGCCTATTATCCATCAGCTTAGGCCTAATGTGTTGGACATAAGATCTACGCCTAAGGCCTTACACATGGTTCCTAAGATGAAATGCCTTGGACTTAGGTCCTAAAACCTAGCAGCTAAGGCTTTGACCTGTGAATAGGACCTATTTGCGTTTAGCTTAGACCTAATGTGTTGGACCTAAAGCATAAACCTCAGGCCTTGCACATGAGTCCAAAACTCCAAAACCTAGCAGCTAAGGATTTGACCTGTGAATAAGGCCTATTATCCATCAGCGAAGGCCTAATGTGCTGGATCTAAGATCTAAACCTAAGCCCTTGCACCTGAGTCCAAAACCCTAAAACCTAGCAGCTAAGGATTTGACCTGTGAATAATTATTAGCCAACAGCCTAAACCTTATGTGTTGGCACTAAGATGTAAACCTAAGGCCTTGCACCTGAGTCCAAAGCCCTAAAACCTAGCAGCTAAGGCTTTAACCTGTGAATAGGACATATTACCCAACAGCTTTGACCTAGTGTGTTGAGCCTAAAGTCTAAGCCTAAGGCCTTAAAACTGAGTCCAAAGCTCAAAAACCTAGAGGCTAAAGCTTTGACCTGTGTATAAGACCTATCAGCCCCCAGCCAGGACCTAATGTGTCGGGACTAAGATGTAAACATAAGGCCTGACACCTTAGTACAAAGCCATAAAACCTTAAGATCTGAAAACTTACAAGGGGGCCGCGATTCACAGCCCCCCATGAATTGAGCAAACATTAGGCAACGAGGTCTTTTTTCTTTGAATATGAAATTATGATCAGAAATGGTTATCAGATTCAGATTGGAGTATTTGAAGACCAACCTCTCCATCCATCTTACCCAACTCCTAACTACCGCATGGACTTGACCCAAGACCTAAGGCTATACACCGTAGGCTTTAAGGATCTTAAAAAGACCTAGGCCATAGAGTTAAGACCTGAATATTTACAAGGGGGCCGCGATTCACAGCCCCCCTGAAAAGACACTGTGGTCTAAACCTAATACCTAATACACCGTGGTCTAGGCTTTTAGGTTTTTAGACCAAAGACCTACTACACCATGGTCTAGACCCAAGATCTAAGGTCTGTGGTCTAGGCTTCAGGTTCTAAGCCCCAAGATTTAAGGCCTGCATAGGCATTTAGGTTCTTAGCCTCCAGATCTAAGGCCCGTAATCTAGGCCTTTAGGTTCTTGAATCCAACACCTAGGACCCTACATCATGGTCTAGACCCTAAACCTAAGGCCTGTGATCTAGGTCTCTAAGTTCTCCTCAAGACATAAGGCCCTACACCATGGTCTAAAACCAAGACCTAAGGTCCGTTGTGTAGGCTTTTAGGTTCTTATACCCAAGTCCTAAGGCCCTACACCAGGGTCTAGAACCAAGATCTAAGGTCCGTGGTCTAGGCTTTTAGGTTCTTATACCCAAGTCCTAAGGCCCTACACCAGGGTCTAAAACCAAGATCTAAGGTCCGTGGTCTAGGCTTTTAGGTTCTTATACCCAAGACCTAAGGTCCGTGGTCTAGGCTTTTAGGTTCTTATACCCAAGTCCTAAGGCCCTACACCAGGGTCTAGAACCAAGATCTAAGGTCCGTGGTCCAGACTTTTAGTTTCCTATACCCAAGTCCTAAGGTCCGTGGTCTAGGCTTTTAGGTTCTTATACCCAATTCCTAAGGCCCTACACCAGGGTCTAGAACCAAGATCTAAGGTCCGTGGTCCAGACTTTTAGGTTCTTATACCCAAGTCCTAAGGTCCGTGGTCTAGGCTTTTAGGTTCTTATACCAAAGTCCTAATGCCCTACACCAGGGTCTAGAACCAAGATCTAAGGTCCGTGGTCTAGGCTTTTAGGTTCTTATACCCAAGTCCTAAGGCCCTACACCAGGGTCTAGAACCAAGACCTAAGGTCCGTGGTCCAGGCTTTTAGGTTCTTATACCCAAGTCCTAAGGCCCTACACCAGGGTCTAGAACCAAGATCTAAGGTCCGTGGTCTAGGCTTTTAGGTTCTTATACCCAAGTCCTAAGGCCCTACACCAGGGTCTAGAACCAAGATCTAAGTTCCATGGTCTAGGCTTTTAGGTTCTAATACCCAAGACCTAAGGCCCTACACCAGGGTCTAGAACCAAGATCTAAGGTCCGTGGTCTAGGCTTTCAGGTTCTTATACCCAAGTATTAAAGCCCTACACCAGGGTCTAGAACCAAGATCTAAGGTCCGTGGTCTAGGCTTTTAGGTTCTTATACCCAAGTCCTAAGGCCCTACACCAGGGTCTAGAACCAAGACCTAAGATCCGTGGTCCTGGCCTTTAGGTTCTTATACCCAAGTCCTAAGGCCCTACACCAGGGTCTAGAACCAAGATCTAAGGTCTGTGGTCTAGGCTTTTAGGTTCTTATACCCAAGTCCTAAGGCCCTACACCAGGGTCTAGAACCAAGATCTAAGTTCCATGGTCTAGGCTTTTAGGTTCTAATACCCAAGACCTAAGGCCCTACACCAGGGTCTAGAACCAAGATCTAAGGTCCGTGGTCTAGGCTTTCAGGTTCTTATACCCAAGTATTAAAGCCCTACACCAGGGTCTAGAACCAAGATCTATGGTCCGTGGTCTAGGCTTTTAGGTTCTTATACCCAAGTCCTAAGGCCCTACACCAGGGTCTAGAAACAAGATCTAAGGTCCGTGGTCTAGGCTTTCAGGTTCTTATACCCAAGTCCTAAGGCCCTACACCAGGGTCTAGAACCAAGATCTAAGGTCCGTGGTCTAGGCTTTTAGGTTCTTATACCCATGACCTAAGGCCCTACACCAGGGTCTAGAACCAAGATCTAAGGTCCGTAGTCTAGGCTTTTAGGTTCTTACAGCCAAGTCCTAAGGCCCTACACCAGGGTCTAGAACCAAGATCTAAGGTCCGTAGTCTAGGCTTTTAGCTTCTTATACGAAATTCCTAAGGCCCTACACCAGGGTCTAAAACCAAGACCTAAGGTCCGTTGTGTAGGCTTTTAGGTTCTTATACCCAAGACCTAAGGCCCCCTCCAGGGTCTAGAACCAAGATCTAAGGTTCGTGGTCTAGGCTTTTAGGTTCTTATACCCAAGTCCTAAGGCCCTACAAAAGGGTCTAGAACCAAGACCTAAGGTCCGTGGTCTAGGCTTTTAGGTTCTTATACCCAAGTCCTAAGGCCCTACACCAGGGTCTAGAACCAAGATCTAAGGTCCGTGGTCTAGGCTTTTAGGTTCTTATACCCAAGACCTAAGGTCTGTTGTGTAGGCTTTTAGGTTCTAATACCCAAGTCCTAAGGCCCTACACCATAGGCTAGAACCAAGATCTAAGGTCCGTGGTCTAGGCTTTTAGGTTCTTATACCCATGACCTAAGGCCCTACACCAGGGTCTAGAACCAAGATCTAAGGTCCGTAGTCTAGGCTTTTAGGTTCTTACAGCCAAGTCCTAAGGCCCTACACCAGGGTCTAGAACCAAGACCTAAGGTCCGTGGTGTAGGCTTTTAGGTTCTTATACCCAAGACCTAAGGCCCTACACCAGGGTCTAGAACCAAGATCTAAGGTCCGTGGTCTAGGCTTTTAGGTTCTTATACCCAAGTCCTAAGGCCCTACAACAGGGTCTAGAACCAAGATCTAAGGTCCGTGGTCTAGGCTTTTAGGTTCTAATACCCAAGTCCTAAGGCCTCACACCAGGGTCTAGAACCAAGATCTAAGGTCCGTGGTCTAGGCTTATAGGTTCTTATACCCAAGACCTAAGGTCCGTGGTCTAGGCTTTTAGGTTCTTATACCCAAGTCCTAAGGCCCTACACCAGGGTCTAGGAGCAAGATCTAAGGTCCGTGGTCTAGGCTTTTAGGTTCTTATACCCAAGGACTAAGGCCCTACACCAGGGTCTAGAACCAAGATCTAAGTTCCATGGTCTAGGCTTTTAGGTTCTAATACCCAAGACCTAAGGCCCTACACCAGGGTCTAGAACCAAGATCTAAGGTCCGTGGTCTAGGCTTTTAGGTTCTTATACCCAAGTCCTAAGGCCCTACACCAGGGTCTAGAACCAAGATCTAAGTTCCATGGTCTAGGCTTTTAGGTTCTAATACCCAAGACCTAAGGCCCTACACCAGGGTCTAGAACCAAGATCTAAGGTCCGTGGTCTTGGCTTTTAGATGCTTATACCCAAGACCTAAGGCCCTACACCATAGGCTAGAACCAAGATCTAAGGTCCGTGGTCTAGGCTTTTAGGTTCTTATACCCAAGTCCTAAGGCCCTACACCAGGGTCTAAAACCAAGATCTAAGGTCCGTGGTCTAGGCTTTTAGGTTCTTATACCCAAGTCCTACTACACCAGGGTCTAGAACCAAGATCTAAGGTCCGTGGTCAAGGCTTTTAGGTTCTTATACTCAAGTCCTAAGGCCCTAAACCAGGGTCTAGAACCAAGATCTAAGGACCGTGGTCTAGGCTTTTAGGTACTTATACCCAAGACCTAAGGCCCTACACCATAGGCTAGAACCAAGATCTAAGGTCCTTTGATTAGGCCTTTAGGTTCTTAGACCCAATTCCTAAGACCCGTGGACTAGGCCTTTAGGTTCATAGACCCAAGACCTAAGCTCTTAGACTCAAGACCTAAAGCCATATACCGCGGGTTAGGGTTTTAAGCTCTTAGACCCAAGACCTAAGGCCATACACTCTGGTCTAGGCTTTTAGGTTCTTAAACCCAAGACCTAAGGCCATACACCCTGGTCTAGGCTTTTAGGTTCTTATACCCAAGACCTAAGGCCCTACACCCTGGTCTAGGCTTTTAGGTTCTTATACCCAAGACCTAAGGCCCTACACCCTGGTCTAGGCTTTTAAGTACTTAGACCCAAGACCTAAGGCCATAAAGTAAAGACCTGAAAACTTACAAGGGAGTCGCGATTCACGACCCCTGAACAGACACTGTGGACCCAAGACCTAAGGCCTTACACCGTGGTCTAGGCTTTTAAGCTCTTATACCCAAGACCTAAGGCCATAAACCCTGGTCTATGCTTTTAAGCTCTTAGACTCAAGACCCAAGGGCATACACACTGGTCTAGGCTTTTAAGTACTTACTCCAAGACCTAAAGTCATAAACCATGGGCTAGGCTTTTAAGCACTTAAACTCAATGCCTAAGGCGGTCCGCATGGGCTAGACTTAAGACCTAAGGCCATACACCCTGGTCTAGGCTTTTAAGTACTTATACCCAAGACCTAAGGCCATATACCGTTTTCTAGGCTTTTAAGCTCTTAGACTCAAGACCTAAGGCCATACACCGTTTTCTAGGCTTTTAAGGTCTCAGGCTCAAGACCTAAGGCCATACACCGTGGTCTAGGCTGTTAAGTACTTATACCCAAGACCTAAGGCCCTACACCGTGGGCTAGGCTTTAAAGCTCTTAGACCCAAGACCTAAAACCATAGGGTTAAGACTTGAAAACTTACAAGTTAATCGCAACTCACGATCCCCGAAAAGACACCGTGGTCTAGACCCAATACTTAAGGCCCTACACGAAGACCCAAGAGCTAAGGTCCTTCACCATGATCTAGACCCTAAGACCAAAGACCTTACACTATGGTCTAGTACTCGGCATAAACCGTTTGCAGTTGTGGTTGTTTCATCTATTTCTAGAGGTAAGTCGGCCTCTAAGTTCTTAGAACCTAAGACCAAAGGCCTTATACCACGGTCTAGTACTCGGCATAAGCCATGTGCAGTTGTGGTTGTTTCATCTATAGCTAGAGGAAAGTCCTAAGTTCTTAGACCCTAAGACCAAAGGCCTTACACCATGGTCTAGTACTCGGCATAAACCGTTTTGCAGTTGTGGTTGTTTCATCTATAGCTAAAGGTAAGTCGGCCTCTAGGTTCTTAGACCCTAAGACCAAAGGCCTTACATAATGGTCTAGTATTCCTTCTTAAGCCGTGTGCAGTGGTTAATTTGTCTATACTTAGAAGAAAGTCAGCCTTTAAGTTCTTAGACCCTAGACCTAAGACCCTATACCCATGGACTACAACCTGGACCTAAGGCCACATCCCGAGGTTTTGTACTCGTTTAAAACCGTGTGCAGTTGTGGTTGTTTCATCTATAGCTGGGCGAAGGTTGGCCTTTGATAACTGTGTGCAGTTATTACTGTTTCGTCTCGAAAAAGAGAAAGTTTATGCTTTTACACCATAACTTAGAACGAAAACCCATGGTCTTATTCCTAAAACCTAGGACCTTAGACCGATACCCTAGGATATAAGGGCTTAGACTTATTGCTTTAGATCTAGGCCAAAAGGAATTTAAATGAGGACCTAAGGCCTCATAATTTAGACCAACCCCAATCCCAAGCATTTAAGGCATTATACCATGGACCTGTATGTATATGACCTTAAACATTTGACCTAAGATCTAAGACTTTAACATAAGTCTTAAGCCCTAAGACCCTACCCCATGGGCTAGTACTGGTCCTACACCATAAGGGACCGTGTAAAATGGCGTGCATAAAGCCAATCACATGGATTATTTGAAAGCCCAGCGCACATGAACACCTGTGTTTGCTGTTGGGTGTTTTTATGATTTGCGCTTTTGGGCGTTCTTCAAACTCGACGCGGAAATTACGATCGCAGACGTAAATTATTAAAAAACATCGTGTACACATCGATTTTAAAAAACGATCGTACACGTCGATTATTTTAAACAGCGTCTGGGCATCGATTCTAAAAAACGTTCGCAGACGTTAATTATTAAAAGGCATCGTCTACACATCGATTTTGAAAACGTTCGCAGACGTTAATTACTAAAGGGCATCGTCTACAATTCGATTTGCAATATGCAGGTCGAGTTAGCAGAACGCCCAAAAGCGCAAATCATAAAAACACCCAACAGCAAACACAGGTGTTCATGTGCGCTGGGCTTTCAAATAATCCATGTGATTGGCTTTATGCACGCCATTTTACACGGTCCCTTATGGTGTAGGACCAGTACTAGCCCATGGGGTAGGGTCTTAGGGCTTAAGACTTATGTTAAAGTCTTAGATCTTAGGTCAAATGTTTAAGGTCATATACATACAGGTCCATGGTATAATGCCTTAAATGCTTGGGATTGGGGTTGGTCTAAATTATGAGGCCTTAGGTCCTCATTTAAATTCCTTTTGGCCTAGATCTAAAGCAATAAGTCTAAGCCCTTATATCCTAGGGTATCGGTCTAAGGTCCTAGGTTTTAGGAATAAGACCATGGGTTTTCGTTCTAAGTTATGGTGTAAAAGCATAAACTTTCTCTTTTTCGAGACGAAACAGTAATAACTGCACACAGTTATCAAAGGCCAACCTTCGCCCAGCTATAGATGAAACAACCACAACTGCACACGGTTTTAAACGAGTACAAAACCTCGGGATGTGGCCTTAGGTCCAGGTTGTAGTCCATGGGTATAGGGTCTTAGGTCTAGGGTCTAAGAACTTAAAGGCTGACTTTCTTCTAAGTATAGACAAATTAACCACTGCACACGGCTTAAGAAGGAATACTAGACCATTATGTAAGGCCTTTGGTCTTAGGGTCTAAGAACCTAGAGGCCGACTTACCTTTAGCTATAGATGAAACAACCACAACTGCAAAACGGTTTATGCCGAGTACTAGACCATGGTGTAAGGCCTTTGGTCTTAGGGTCTAAGAACTTAGGACTTTCCTCTAGCTATAGATGAAACAACCACAACTGCACATGGCTTATGCCGAGTACTAGACCGTGGTATAAGGCCTTTGGTCTTAGGTTCTAAGAACTTAGAGGCCGACTTACCTCTAGAAATAGATGAAACAACCACAACTGCAAACGGTTTATGCCGAGTACTAGACCATAGTGTAAGGTCTTTGGTCTTAGGGTCTAGATCATGGTGAAGGACCTTAGCTCTTGGGTCTTCGTGTAGGGCCTTAAGTATTGGGTCTAGACCACGGTGTCTTTTCGGGGATCGTGAGTTGCGATTAACTTGTAAGTTTTCAAGTCTTAACCCTATGGTTTTAGGTCTTGGGTCTAAGAGCTTTAAAGCCTAGCCCACGGTGTAGGGCCTTAGGTCTTGGGTATAAGTACTTAACAGCCTAGACCACGGTGTATGGCCTTAGGTCTTGAGCCTGAGACCTTAAAAGCCTAGAAAACGGTGTATGGCCTTAGGTCTTGAGTCTAAGAGCTTAAAAGCCTAGAAAACGGTATATGGCCTTAAGTCTTGGGTATAAGTACTTAAAAGCCTAGACCAGGGTGTATGGCCTTAGGTCTTAAGTCTAGCCCATGCGGACCGCCTTAGGCATTGAGTTTAAGTGCTTAAAAGCCTAGCCCATGGTTTATGACTTTAGGTCTTGGAGTAAGTACTTAAAAGCCTAGACCAGTGTGTATGCCCTTGGGTCTTGAGTCTAAGAGCTTAAAAGCATAGACCAGGGTTTATGGCATTAGGTCTTGGGTATAAGAGCTTAAAAGCCTAGACCACGGTGTAAGGCCTTAGGTCTTGGGTCCACAGTGTCTGTTCAGGGGTCGTGAATCGCGACTCCCTTGTAAGTTTTCAGGTCTTTACTTTATGGCCTTAGGTCTTGGGTCTAAGTACTTAAAAGCCTAGACCAGGGTGTAGGGCCTTAAGTCTTGGGTATAAGAACCTAAAAGCCTAGACCAGGGTGTAGGGCCTTAGGTCTTGGGTATAAGAACCTAAAAGCCTAGACCAGGGTGTATGGCCTTAGGTCTTGGGTTTAAGAACCTAAAAGCCTAGACCAGAGTGTATGGCCTTAGGTCTTGGGTCTAAGAGCTTAAAACCCTAACCCGCGGTATATGGCTTTAGGTCTTGAGTCTAAGAGCTTAGGTCTTGGGTCTATGAACCTAAAGGCCTAGTCCACGGGTCTTAGGAATTGGGTCTAAGAACCTAAAGGCCTAATCAAAGGACCTTAGATCTTGGTTCTAGCCTATGGTGTAGGGCCTTAGGTCTTGGGTATAAGTACCTAAAAGCCTAGACCACGGTCCTTAGATCTTGGTTCTAGACCCTGGTTTAGGGCCTTAGGACTTGAGTATAAGAACCTAAAAGCCTTGACCACGGACCTTAGATCTTGGTTCTAGACCCTGGTGTAGTAGGACTTGGGTATAAGAACCTAAAAGCCTAGACCACGGACCTTAGATCTTGGTTTTAGACCCTGGTGTAGGGCCTTAGGACTTGGGTATAAGAACCTAAAAGCCTAGACCACGGACCTTAGATCTTGGTTCTAGCCTATGGTGTAGGGCCTTAGGTCTTGGGTATAAGCATCTAAAAGCCAAGACCACGGACCTTAGATCTTGGTTCTAGACCCTGGTGTAGGGCCTTAGGTCTTGGGTATTAGAACCTAAAAGCCTAGACCATGGAACTTAGATCTTGGTTCTAGACCCTGGTGTAGGGCCTTAGGACTTGGGTATAAGAACCTAAAAGCCTAGACCACGGACCTTAGATCTTGGTTCTAGACCCTGGTGTAGGGCCTTAGGTCTTGGGTATTAGAACCTAAAAGCCTAGACCATGGAACTTAGATCTTGGTTCTAGACCCTGGTGTAGGGCCTTAGTCCTTGGGTATAAGAACCTAAAAGCCTAGACCACGGACCTTAGATCTTGCTCCTAGACCCTGGTGTAGGGCCTTAGGACTTGGGTATAAGAACCTAAAAGCCTAGACCACGGACCTTAGGTCTTGGGTATAAGAACCTATAAGCCTAGACCACGGACCTTAGATCTTGGTTCTAGACCCTGGTGTGAGGCCTTAGGACTTGGGTATTAGAACCTAAAAGCCTAGACCACGGACCTTAGATCTTGGTTCTAGACCCTGTTGTAGGGCCTTAGGACTTGGGTATAAGAACCTAAAAGCCTAGACCACGGACCTTAGATCTTGGTTCTAGACCCTGGTGTAGGGCCTTAGGTCTTGGGTATAAGAACCTAAAAGCCTACACCACGGACCTTAGGTCTTGGTTCTAGACCCTGGTGTAGGGCCTTAGGACTTGGCTGTAAGAACCTAAAAGCCTAGACTACGGACCTTAGATCTTGGTTCTAGACCCTGGTGTAGGGCCTTAGGTCATGGGTATAAGAACCTAAAAGCCTAGACCACGGACCTTAGATCTTGGTTCTAGCCTATGGTGTAGGGCCTTAGGACTTGGGTATTAGAACCTAAAAGCCTACACAACAGACCTTAGGTCTTGGGTATAAGAACCTAAAAGCCTAGACCACGGACCTTAGATCTTGGTTCTAGACCCTGGTGTAGGGCCTTAGGACTTGGGTATAAGAACCTAAAAGCCTAGACCACGGACCTTAGGTCTTGGTTCTAGACCCTTTTGGAGGGCCTTAGGACTTGGGTATAAGAACCTAAAAGCCTAGACCACGAACCTTAGATCTTGGTTCTAGACCCTGGAGGGGGCCTTAGGTCTTGGGTATAAGAACCTAAAAGCCTACACAACGGACCTTAGGTCTTGGTTTTAGACCCTGGTGTAGGGCCTTAGGAATTTCGTATAAGAAGCTAAAAGCCTAGACTACGGACCTTAGATCTTGGTTCTAGACCCTGGTGTAGGGCCTTAGGACTTGGCTGTAAGAACCTAAAAGCCTAGACTACGGACCTTAGATCTTGGTTCTAGACCCTGGTGTAGGGCCTTAGGTCTTGGGTATTAGAACCTAAAAGCCTAGACCATGGAACTTAGATCTTGGTTCTAGACCCTGGTGTAGGGCCTTAGGACTTGGGTATAAGAACCTAAAAGCCTAGACCACAGACCTTAGATCTTGGTTCTAGACCCTGGTGTAGGGCCTTAGGACTTGGGTATAAGAACCTAAAGGCCAGGACCACGGACCTTAGATCTTGGTTCTAGACCCTGGTGTAGGGCCTTAGGACTTGGGTATAAGAACCTAAAAGCCTGGACCACGGACCTTAGGTCTTGGTTCTAGACCCTGGTGTAGGGCCTTAGGACTTGGGTATAAGAACCTAAAAGCCTAGACCACGGACCTTAGATCTTGGTTCTAGACCCTGGTGTAGGGCATTAGGACTTTGGTATAAGAACCTAAAAGCCTAGACCACGGACCTTAGGACTTGGGTATAAGAACCTAAAAGTCTGGACCACGGACCTTAGATCTTGGTTCTAGACCCTGGTGTAGGGCCTTAGGACTTGGGTATAAGAACCTAAAAGCCTAGACCACGGACCTTAGGACTTGGGTATAGGAAACTAAAAGTCTGGACCACGGACCTTAGATCTTGGTTCTAGACCCTGGTGTAGGGCCTTAGGACTTGGGTATAAGAACCTAAAAGCCTAGACCACGGACCTTAGGTCTTGGGTATAAGAACCTAAAAGCCTAGACCACGGACCTTAGATCTTGGTTTTAGACCCTGGTGTAGGGCCTTAGGACTTGGGTATAAGAACCTAAAAGCCTAGACCACGGACCTTAGATCTTGGTTCTAGACCCTGGTGTAGGGCCTTAGGACTTGGGTATAAGAACCTAAAAGCCTACACAACGGACCTTAGGTCTTGGTTTTAGACCATGGTGTAGGGCCTTATGTCTTGAGGAGAACTTAGAGACCTAGATCACAGGCCTTAGGTTTAGGGTCTAGACCATGATGTAGGGTCCTAGGTGTTGGATTCAAGAACCTAAAGGCCTAGATTACGGGCCTTAGATCTGGAGGCTAAGAACCTAAATGCCTATGCAGGCCTTAAATCTTGGGGCTTAGAACCTGAAGCCTAGACCACAGACCTTAGATCTTGGGTCTAGACCATGGTGTAGTAGGTCTTTGGTCTAAAAACCTAAAAGCCTAGACCACGGTGTATTAGGTATTAGGTTTAGACCACAGTGTCTTTTCAGGGGGGCTGTGAATCGCGGCCCCCTTGTAAATATTCAGGTCTTAACTCTATGGCCTAGGTCTTTTTAAGATCCTTAAAGCCTACGGTGTATAGCCTTAGGTCTTGGGTCAAGTCCATGCGGTAGTTAGGAGTTGGGTAAGATGGATGGAGAGGTTGGTCTTCAAATACTCCAATCTGAATCTGATAACCATTTCTGATCATAATTTCATATTCAAAGAAAAAAGACCTCGTTGCCTAATGTTTGCTCAATTCATGGGGGGCTGTGAATCGCGGCCCCCTTGTAAGTTTTCAGATCTTAAGGTTTTATGGCTTTGTACTAAGGTGTCAGGCCTTATGTTTACATCTTAGTCCCGACACATTAGGTCCTGGCTGGGGGCTGATAGGTCTTATACACAGGTCAAAGCTTTAGCCTCTAGGTTTTTGAGCTTTGGACTCAGTTTTAAGGCCTTAGGCTTAGACTTTAGGCTCAACACACTAGGTCAAAGCTGTTGGGTAATATGTCCTATTCACAGGTTAAAGCCTTAGCTGCTAGGTTTTAGGGCTTTGGACTCAGGTGCAAGGCCTTAGGTTTACATCTTAGTGCCAACACATAAGGTTTAGGCTGTTGGCTAATAATTATTCACAGGTCAAATCCTTAGCTGCTAGGTTTTAGGGTTTTGGACTCAGGTGCAAGGGCTTAGGTTTAGATCTTAGATCCAGCACATTAGGCCTTCGCTGATGGATAATAGGCCTTATTCACAGGTCAAATCCTTAGCTGCTAGGTTTTGGAGTTTTGGACTCATGTGCAAGGCCTGAGGTTTATGCTTTAGGTCCAACACATTAGGTCTAAGCTAAACGCAAATAGGTCCTACTCACAGGTCAAAGCCTTAGCTGCTAGGTTTTAGGACCTAAGTCCAAGGCATTTCATCTTAGGAACCATGTGTAAGGCCTTAGGCGTAGATCTTATGTCCAACACATTAGGCCTAAGCTGATGGATAATAGGCCCTATTCACAGGTCAAATCCTTAGCTGCTAGCTTTTAATGCTTTGGACTCAGGTGCAAGGCCTTAGGTTTACATCTTAGTGCCAACACATTAGGTTTAGGCTGTTGGCTAAGAGGCCCTATTCACAGGTCAAATCCTTAGCTGCTAGGTTTTAGGGGTTTGGACAGGTGCAAGGGCTTAGGTCCAGCACATTAGGCCTACGCTGATGGCTAATAGGCCCTATTCACAGGCCAAATCCTTAGCTGCTAGCTTTGAGGGCTTTGGACTCAGGTGCAAGGGCTTAGGTTTACATCTTAGTGCCAACACATTAGGTTTAGGCTGTTGGCTAATAACTATTCACAGGTCAAATCCTTAGCTGCTAGGTTTTAGGGGTTTGGACAGGTGCAAGGGCTTAGGTCCAGCACATTAGGCCTACGCTGATGGCTAATAGGCCCTATTCACAGGCCAAATCCTTAGCTGCTAGCTTTGAGGGCTTTGGACTCAGGTGCAAGGCCTTAGGTTTACATCTTAGTGCCAACACATTAGGTTTAGGCTGTTGGCTAATAACTATTCACAGGTCAAATCCTTAGCTGCTAGGTTTTATCGTTTTGGACTCAGGTACAAGGGCTTAGGTTTAGATCTTAGGTCCAGCACATTAGGCCTACGCTGATGGATAATAGGCCCTATTCACAGGGTCAAATCCTTAGCTGCTAGCTTTTAGGGCTTTGGACTCAGGTGCAAGGCCTTAGGTTTACATCTTAGTGCCAACACATTAGGTTTAGGCTGTTGGCTAATAGGCCCTATTCACAGGTTTAAGCCTTATCTGCTATGTTTTAGGGCTTTGGACTCAGGTACAAGGCCTTAGGTTTAGATCTTAGGTCCAACACATTAGGTCTAAGCTAATGGTTAATTGGGCTTATTGATAGGTTAAAGCCTTAGCTGCTAGGTTTTAGGGCTTGTCTGGACCTTAGGAATTAGATTTTAGAGGTTAAACTGGGTTAAAAATTGGAGAATTTTGGCCTAAAAATGTGTCTTTGAAGGTAAAATTGCAATTTGAAGCTGAAGGCGCTCACAAAACATGAGTATTCCCTGGATTATATTCAAAATGCTCCTTGAAATCACTGTCTGAAATCCTGAAAAATGCCCTGAAATGGGCTGATATTTGGCCAAAACCAACCAGAATCCGGTAAAAAACCGGTCAAGTTGAAGCTGAAGGCGCTCAAAAAAAACTACGAGTGTTCCCTGGATTATATTCTAAAAGTGGTCATTTGAAGCAAAAAAGTGGTCATTTGAAGCAAAAAGTGGTCATTTGAAGCAAAAGTGGTCATTTGAAGCAAAAGTGGTCATTTGAAGCAAAAAGTGGTCATTTGAAGCAAAAGCGGTCATACGAAGCAAAAAAAAGTGGTCATATGAAGCAAAAAAAGTGGTCATATGAAGCAAAAAGTCATCAAAAAAAACTACGAGTGTTTCAGAACCATCCTTTTATATCTACTAACTAGTGTGCCAAACAAACGAGACATTTAGTAAATACTGTATGTGGTACATGCAAAGAAAAGGGACGGATTTCGTCGACTTCTGTCCTAAAGTCAACCCTTTCAAATTCGAGGAGACCTCATCTTGCGCTATCGATGTCGTCTAATGTAAAATTGAATGTAGTTTCTTGCGCTCCGATGGCGATCGTCGATTTGATCACGTGACCGCCGTAACGCGCCAAACGCTCGACGGCAACAGGTATAATCGGTCCGCGCCTCCAGCGAGCGCGGTCGGGATAACCACCGGTGTCCGTCACCGGTCATCAGTCATCGGCGCGGCGATGGGTCGTGTGCTGTGTGCCGTCTGCCGGCCGACAGATGACTGTCATCACCGCCGTGACTGGCGGATACCCTCCGCTCACATGCAGTCTTGCACGTGGTCCACGGGCGATGAACTTCATGGCTGTTACACACCGCGCCGCGCCGTGCCGTGCACCTCCTGCCGAGGTGTGTGGTTCGGCCTCCCGACCACTCCGTAAACGAATCATCAACAATTCCATGTCCAATTTAGGGGCAAATGTCGGAATCTTAGCAAAATTGAATCCAAATTATGAAATTATTGCGATTTGCCCGTGCAAAGAAGACTGCGGAAAAGTTTACAGATCGAGTGTTTTTGCAAAAGTATGTAATACAAAACTTTATTACCGATGGAAAAATGGCATTGCTCGCACCCGTGTTGCAGCGAACCGATTCGCGGTCCGGCCGAGATGAGCGCTGGTGGGCAAAAGCGCCGGCCGCTAACACGGGCAGCATAGGGAAAATCGTGACGCGCGCTTACTAAAATTACATTTTTAAGGCAATGAAATTTTTTATATACACAAAATCTTTTGATTCGTGTTCTCAAGTATATTCTGCTTCCATAGACACACATATTGGCTACTATTTATCGTTATTTTAATTTTAAAATTAATTCAAACTTGGAATTTAAGTGAAATGTCATTTCCAATTGCTTCTATGAATGGATTTAACCCTTTGTAAATTATGGCAATTATTTTAACCATTTTCTCTTACTTTTTATTACAAAATCTTACAATTTATGAATTTAAAATAAATGTTTGAATACATATTATTTTACACAATACAGTAACACAGTTTGTTCTATTATGAAATACAATGTAGCCCAGTATATCGACATTTTTAAAATTATATGTAACATTTAAATTTATTGATACAAATGTTTTTGTTGTAGTATAAAATCCAAATATCAAGATGACTATGTTTTTAGTACACGTTTATAAGTGTAGGGTGAGGTTACAAACAAATGAAAGTGGTAAGTTACATTTTATAATCATATACTTTATTGATCAAAGCTTAAAACTAACTTGTAACTTTTTATAGCTAAAAACATCTAGGAATAGGCCTACTAAACATTTTTGAACAAAATTAGTTTGGTCAGTTTCTGCCTCAGACCAATACTGGGCAAATTGGCAGCACTGGTTGCCTCTTTGGCCCTATGATGCCCGATAATTTTCAAAAACAAGTTCCCAATCAACTTTACTAACAAAAGTCGATGATTAACCTCATCGACACAGTTTGAGGTATGACATTTAAAAACTGAGTATTTAAAAAAGTTGCAGGCTTGGTTCAGGACTTGTTTGGTGTTTAATTGTTTATCAGTCTGAATGTCTGATAGCTTATATATGAAACTGGCAATCTTAAAAACATCTTCTGAAACTCTTACTAATCTACTAATCTAAAATTTTTTCTTTTAACTGCATGAATCCATTTTTGTAGCAGATTTTTGTCTTTTGGAAATCTGGGAACATATACAAACACATTCGTCAAAATATATTCGATAAATAGTTCATGGATAGTAAATAAAGTAAATATAACATTATGTTTTGTTCGGTACCCTCTGATGACTTTGCTACAGGTAAAAAAATCTACTATACTACTCTAACATTCTACTACATTTAATAAATAACAAAACACATGGGTTCATGTTGATTTACATAGCTTAGACTTGTTAGTTATATTTATAATTAATTACATACACTTAAAATTATTACAACATTGAATTAGTAGTAATAATAAGAATGTAAATTATAACTAGGAATATAACATTTTTTTAACTAATTATACGTACCTGTGGAATTTAATGTCCGTCCCCTTCTTGTATCTGTTAGTACAATTGTAAGCTGTACAGGAAGCCACCATTGTAAACAAACATTTTTACTCAACAAAACTCTATCACATAGCCTAATTAACTGTTGCTTTAGGACTCAGGAGCAAGGACCCGACGCGACGACCCGACGGTTGTTGATGTAAACAAACAACACTCTTATCCACCCACTGCTTTACAGGGGGTTCAATATTGTAAAGTAAAAATTCCCTGTTTTCCCTCTTTCAAAAACATAATTCCTTTCTTTACAATTACAAGGCAAACATGGTAAAATTATTTTAATTTCTTTGCGGTTCCTTGTCATTTGTAGCGGGTTTTTATATTCGATGTAACTGTTGAATTAACCCAATTATTTTGTTATGAATCGTTAATATTTCACGGCATTTTAATTACAAATTTCAAAATAAATTATTAATTTAAAATGTTTATTTGTACACAGCAACCAATAATTATCGAATGAACTATGAGATTTGTAGCTCCAGAAGCCCGCGGTAGCCTCAGTGAGATCACGAGGCTCAAAATGAACTTCGTCGCGCCACTGTTATTTATTCGATTGCCAACGATCTAGTCATTTTATTGTAGGTTTCTTGATCAAATCATGAAATTCGTCTCATTGGCTACAACTTTCCCGCTGAAAGTTTGTTTCTGACCCAAAAATAAAAAAAATCCTCGCTTAGTGACTTTTCCATGTCCGACTAAATTGATTCTTAAACATTTCCACCTTTAATAATTACCTTTAGTTTAGGAACTAAAAAATATTTATACTGTTGGATTCAGTATTTAATATAGAAACGGAATATATAAATTTCAATGCACTTTAACCACTCTGTTGTAGTACAGGAGCGTGTAAACGGCGGCGCGCACTGTCGTTGAAATGACGCTGATTCCGCAGTTGCCCACCAGCGCTATCCACGCCGGACCGTTTGGGGCCAATTTAGAGTTCAATCCAGTAGTATACATCGATGGGCATGAATAATTAGGGTCTTAATGTCAGGATCTTCATTACCTCTAACCTTCTCTTACACCGGACCTTGGTGGTTGACTGTCTGACTCGAATCCACGGTTTAAATTTGAATTTTATAGTGAGATCTCTTGTAAAAAGATTTTTCTTGCTAAACCACGTCCGCACTGGCCGAACATTCGTGGCGAACTTGTTCGGCGAACACAAAAATCAACAAACATTCCTAACGAACAATTACTGGCCATTTGAATTACGTGCTAAAAGGGTGGCAACGAACAAACAAAAGTTCGGAAGAACTTTGTTCGCGGCGAACATGTTCGATGTTCGGCCAGGCTTTAGCCCTACTCGTTTTTTAGATTTAAAAAAGTACTCATCTTATTCATAATTTTTACAGTAGGCCTATATTGTTTTTGAGTTGAAACTAAAAGGAATATGTATCACTTCTCCACAACTGTAACCTCCTAACAAAGCTTCACCGTGTAACCGTTCGCCTTAGGATTTTATCACTGTTCAGAACAGCGGGTACGAGATTAACTGAGAATAAAAGTGATGTAGGGGCCCCGGCCCGGCAGCGGGAATAGGCACAATGGTCCTCGCTCACCGCGATTACGCAAGAATACGAGCCAAGGCTGGTTACGTAAGGAGGCCTTGCGCGCCCAATGTCAAACAATCCTTTCCGGCCGGCCCGCCGGGCCCCGGCCCCCAGACCCAGACGGATTATACGCCCTCCAGCCCCCTCCAGGCCACCGCTGTGCTGTACATACAATGAAGTGAGATAGAAAATCTTACTCACTGCTAAAAATTATCTTGAAATTGTAATTTTCGGCTTTGATAACAACTATTAGGCAAACATGCTTTGCCTTTTAATACCAAAATGTAGTGATTTTTTTTAAAGAAGTCTGAAATCCAGCGCATCATTCTTAGATTCTGCAAAAGCTGGATGGTAGAATGCCAGATGCAAAATAATTCAACAGACACCTGATGTTTAGCATAGACCGGTCGGTTGTTCTGTAAGACTACAAACCAATCTTTTCAAACACAGTACAATTTGCTGAACAGCGAGATAAAAATATAATTTTGTAATAAATCTATATCTATACTTATTTAATACGCTGAGGGGTTTTTGTGTTAAGAACTCATTCTACTATATGTTTTTGGTGTTGTTGGGCTTGGTCTGTAGTTGTTTCAGCCAAAAATGTATTAAAATCGGACATAAAATATGGGCGATATACACAAATTAAATTGGACATCTTCCCATTAGAATAGCTTTTTTTGTTTGGGGTGAACATTTTAAACATATGTTAATGTACAACTGTAAATACGAGTAGTTATGTGATTACTGATATTCGCAATATTGGATTGGTCGGATGTTGTTGATTTAGAACTATAGTACCAGGTTAACCGAGCCTTGCTCGTTGGTTTTAATTCAGTTTTGATATAGTGTCATTAGAGCTATTAAATTTTCCCCCAACAACCAACTATACCTCTTCACAGTTAACAGCTGTTTCAAAAAGTCTGCTTAATATTAATGTTCCTTTATTTTTGTATACCTTTCGTTGTTATTTCGTTACCAAAACAGCAACCCATAAGACCAATGTTAAAAATTACGATTTTTAAACTTAAATTCTGACAAAATTCGATTTTTTCTGGGATGGAGGCCTTTTCTAAACTTATTTTTGGGCCAATACACTTTTAATTGCAAAGTTTAAGCAAAATCTGACAGCTAGATTTCGAGATCGTGGAACACACATCCCTTCAGACATTCCTCGTATTATAGTATAGGATTCCGTTTTTTTAAACCTGATCCTTCGAGGGAGAGATGGTGGAGGGGGTTTGTTTATACTTGCTACTCTAGGAGGTGTTGTACTATCCCATTGGCTGAAGCCTTTTTTGGTTTTTTTGTTGTTTTTGTTTTATTTCACTGTTGCATACCAGCTGGTAATTTTACATCACAACATAATGTGTATCAGTTTTACAATATTATTGGTAGCAGTTGTTTTTTAATCAGTTTACTTTAGAACTGTTACTTTTCAACAAGGAATAGGTTTGGCTTAAAAATATATCAGCTGACTAGGAGTTACTGAAAGATATTAAAACTTATTTAAAACGTTATTTGAGGAAATCTGATACTTGACAAACGTTTGTCACGAGTTTAATTGTGTTGTTTACAGTTTAAATTTTTTGTTTACAGTTTAAACCCCTCCCCCACCCCAATTTTCTCGAGAAGGATCAGGTTTAAAAAAACGGACTAACTTTTGTATCGTATCAAAGTAAATTGCTCGATTTCGAGCAACAAGTAAACTAGATAACTTTACATAGAAAATGTTACCAACAAATAATAACCTTACATAGCAGTAATGCACTGAACAAGCAAAATACATTGAGGGTAGATAAAAAAAAACAGGTAGATTGAGGATATATATTTTTTAAACAGCAGATAATTTTTTATTTTCAGGTTATTTTTAGATTTTTACCGCATTGGGTCTTTTTAGTTTTCTGAAATAACCTGAAATTTAATAATAGATCAATCTTGAGCAATAGTTAAAAATGTTATAAAATCCTAAATTGGAATCAGGTGTTTTGCAAGTGATGAGTGATAGGTTTTAAAAGTATGGGAAGTATCCTTTGTAAATGTAAAAACTAAACAAGTTAGGGATGTGAGAAAACCACTAAAAAACTATTAGATATAATGATTTAATTCTAATGCTTCTTCAATTTTTTCTAAAAACTGTTTACCAACATATTCATTGTAAGATCCCCGATAAGGAAAACTGGTATGATAAAGATGAGTCCTCGAATCGTTTTCCATGGGCCCGACCCTGGTGGGAACCATTGTGGCTGGGATGCGTCCAAACCAGATTTGATTCGGTTGATGCGGGAACGGCGCGGCGGCCGTGGCCGTCTCTTCGTCTTGGCGGCAAAAACCGCCACAGTCGTTGGCCTTGGCGGGAGTTCCTCACCCGCTAGTTGCAGACACGACCGGTAGCAGCGCCACTAGCCGGTCAGCGTAGCTCGTAGGCCTAACTATCTTTGATACCTCGATATGAGACAATACGCAATCTGGCGCATATCGCTGATTGCATGATACATAAATCGGTTTTACTCGTCAATCGTTGTTATATGACAACCCTTGTCGCTTGTGTAACAGGTTTTTAGTACTATGGACACTGTGATTGTGAAATGCAATCTTATTATATTTTACACACATAAATGGATAAACATACAGGAAAAGTGCAGGATCTCGTCAGACTAGAATCGAAATCGTTATTGAGATGCGTAACGCGAACAGAGAAATAAGTTTAGAAGAGTAAATTGGGTTTTAAGTGTTTGAAGCATTCGCTAAGGTGACAATCACCTACATTAATTTGGGCACATCATCAAAACTTACCATGTGTAACAGAGTGGGGCTGAACTTGGTCATTGCGTTTATGGGTTGCTGAGTTGGCAGCAGATATAAACTAAATGAAAACAGACGTAAACTTTTTCACAGAACCATTGATTTCATATCTCTGATTTTGAGCGCACCAGCTTGCATGATGTAGGCCCTATAGTCATTTAATTTTATTGGAATGTTACCAACACGTATAATCTGGCTTGGTCCATTACCTGTAATGATGAAAAGTAGGCTACCTGTAATATGTGAAAAGACCAATAAATATCTTATGTCTTATGTCCTGTAAGATGTTTAAGATAAAGAGTGTGACCAATATTAACGACTGAAACGACAGTATATGGAATATTGAAGTGTGTCCAGGTCTATTATCATGAAGTCGTGTCTTTAAAAGTCGCTGTTGTAGCAGTTTTAAATCATTGGCAGTTATCAGAGTTTCTTACCTTGCTGTTAGTTGGTAATCATTGGTTGACTGCTACTACTGAATTCGAATATTCGATCTTGATATTTTTGTAATAAAGTGGAATGTTGGACAAATGTCCTACATTTTATCCACTGCCACACATTTTAGATTCACGTTTGAACTCATCTGCACAAATAAGACACGATATGTTATGTGCTGGGAGGATTTTTTTTAATTATTAAAAAACCAAACTAATTTATTTAAAACTTTCGACGAGCCTACCTCTAATTTATCAATAATTTCGGTTAGTGCCGTGTCGTCATTCGATAACAGTGCCAGTGGGTCCCCGGATAAGCGACTGTTATTGTTTTTGTTGCCTTGTTGGTAGTTGTTTGTTTGTTGTTGTTGCTTTAGTTGTTCTGCATGGTCTTTGATTGTTTTGACGGTAACGATTTGTATTATCAAGTCAGTGCTATAAATGACATTCGCTTATTACTATAGCTGTAACTTGTAGAATTAGACGAGCGCTAATTAGGTTTAACTCTAGATATTCAAATTGATGAAATTACTGAGTCTGGCATACAAAGCGTTATTGGAAAAAAATTTATTTTTGATTTTCTCTTTATTTTGACCCATATAACCTATTCCCGGAGTTTGGCACTTTACTTATGGGACACTATGTATACAAGTTACTTATTTAATACGCTAAGGTTTTTTTGTTCCTCCTACAATTCTCAACCGATTTTTAAGTTTTTGGTGTCGTTGGATAGGGCTTGTTCTGTAGTTGTTTCTGCCACAAATGAGAATCAGACTTAAAATAAAGGTGAAATCTACAAATTAAATTTCCCATTTAGAATAATATTGGGATTGTGTTGAACCAACGAGGTTGAACTAAATATAGAGTGCTACAAAGATATATTATATATAAGGAAATCCGTCCCCTGGTGATTGGCGCCATTTTACCCACAATTCCCGCCGTTTCCTTGGTAACCAGTTCTTTGTTTACACTTGGTCATCTGTTATTTGACACTCTACCCACGCGTATCCGACGTTTCTATGGTAACCAATCTCAATAGCCTGTTCACAGACCATCAAATCAAAGTGGTTTTAAAAACAAACAACAAATAATCAAATGTTTAAAAAGTAAAATCTGTGATTTTTTAAACTTCTTAGAACCAATCAGAATAGCTAATATTGGTAACCAAGGAAACTAGGGTAGCGTGTGGGGTGGTTGCCAAGTAAACGACGGGAATTGTGGGTAAAATGGTACAAATCAACAGGGGGCAAAAATTGAAAATATGTTAATCACTCCATATGTAGACTACTTTAACCTTCGTTTTGGGTTGAAAATTTTAAACACCTGTTAATGTACAGTGAATCAGCGAGCACAACGTGTAGTTTTTTGTGATTACTGATATTCACAATACAGTATTGGATTGGTCAGATGTCAGATATCATTGATCTAGAACTAATGTAACTTTTGTAACTTATCAAAATAATTTGCTCGATTTCGAGCATCACGTTTACAAATTTACTACTAAATCATACATTACTGCAACTACTCGTCTTAGAATAAATTAAAACATAATCTGTGGATTGCGCGCCTTCCATCACGGAGACGCAAAATAAGTACAGCATTTGAATTGCAGCCAGTTGTAGCAGGCGCGACGCGCACTGCTGGGCGTCCTTGCACCCAGGGATGTCCTTGATGGGCGACAGATGTACAGAATCAATAACTATAAAAAAAACTAAGAATTTTAATATCTTTCTTAATAACCTAAACAAATCCTATTATAATCTAAGAACCATTCATTGGTAAGATTTTATTTAGGAAAAGTATTTTGGGGATTTTTTGATTTTATTGTAAGTGATTAGCATGATGTGACCAAGGCCAAACAACAAAGATACTTTTTTGTTTTATGTTTTGTGTAAAAACAACAATCACATTTTATCAACATTACATGATATGAAGACTTTTATATCTTTATTGGATTAAAGACAAACTTTTGACGTGAAAAGGCCAAAGTTTTGGTTTTGGGTATAACAATTTTTTACATAACAATTTTTTTTTTTGACAGTTTGCAAAAATGGAGACTTGTGCTTAAACAAATTTTGCCCTCTATTCTATAGTGCAAACACATACATATAACCTTTTTATGACTACCATTACTAAAAAAATTAAAAGGGTGTCATATTATGGACTTCTTCAGTGGTCCTTGACTCGCCATTCAGATCAAGTTAACAAGTTGCTTTCTATAGAAAAATTCACTAACCATATTTAATAATATCACTTTATTAACTTGTATTTTTGCCACTGTTAGGACAAGCATAATAAATAGCAAGCGCTATTTATGTAATTTGAATAGTGAACATTAACTCTATTGTTTGAAAGGGTAGAGTAAAATTGCACATACAATGTTCCAAAGATCGTAACTGAAATATGAATCCATTAATATCCTTCTGACCAACTCAAAAAGAATCAAAACCTAGAGCTCAGGTATGTGTGACCAAGAGTGTTTTGTATATCATCTGTCAGCTGGTTGTAACCAAAGCCGGGGCCGCAGATCAGACCTGGGAGGATTCACCAAGGTCGGTCAACCCAGGGTATAAAACACAAGGTGCATGCCTTTCATTGGCCAATGTCAATGTCACATCAACGGGGTCAACCATGATATTGTTTGTAAGTAAAATCGTTTTATAATATTACTCCTATCATTCATTAAATTTTACCTTTTTATCAAAGGTTCAGCAGATGTATATCTTAGTAAATTTATAATGTATTTCTGAATTCTTGAATTTTACCGACAATATTATGGTTATATATAGGCAGGGCCGGATTTAGGCATGGGCCACATGGACCCGGACCCAGGGCGGCAAATTTTAAGGGGCGGCAGATTTTTTTTTGGGATTAGATTAAATTAGTCTAAAATATCAAAAGTGGTACATGCAGATTATTTGGTTTCACTAAGGTTTACACTGAATAAAACTTGAAAAAGTTCAATGAGCTTTTTAAACGATAGATAATTTATCAGATTCGTGTTATAGCGTCACTAAATGTACAGGCAACTGCGAGGGCACGAGCCGCGACTCCATAGCTAATTATTTGACATTATTAAGCTGATCGTCTTGCCCCTTCAGCGTATCCACTCTGGCAAAAATCTAAATCCCGGTAGTCCCGGGCTCCGGGCTGAATTTCCCATTTCATTCCATTTATTGTATAGATAGTACCTGGTTAACCGAGCCTTGCTCGTTGGTTTTAATTCAGTTTTGATATAGTGTCATGGTAATAAAGCTATTAAATTTCTCCCAACAACCAACTATACCTCTTCATAGATAACAGCTGTTTCAAAAGGTCTGCTTAACATTAGTGTTCTTTTATTTTTGTATACCTTTCGTTGTTATTTCGTTACCAAAATAGCAACCCATAAGACCAATGTTAAAAATTACGATTTTTAAACTTAAATTTAGACCAAATTCGATTTTTCCTGCAATTGAGGCTGTTTCTAAACTTATTTTTGGGCCAAAACACTCTCAAATGCAAAGTTTAAGCAAAATCTAACAGCTAGATTTCGAGATCGTAGAACACACATCCCTTCAGAAATTCCTCGTATTATAGTATAGGATAACGGTTTATCCCGACGCTTGTGATTTGAGATGTTTGATCTTTAAACCCCCTGCAATAAGTTATCTGCTGATTTTCATTTTGGATTTTCTGAGACCATCAGTGGATCTTTGTTCCACTTCTACTTATGTTGTAGTGGAATATTTTTTCCATTTCATTTGTAGGTCTGTTTATAAAGCAATAACGTAGCTTACGATATTACATTTTAATATCGACTATACAATTGCCGCATCCTAAGGCACTCTGGGATTCTATGGTTTTTTTCTTTGTACCTGATTTTAGTGATTTCATTTTGCCGTCCGCTTATGAACCAAATTACTGGGTTGTGAAGATTAGCTGTTGTTTAGCCACAATATAAATTAATCTAATTTCTTATTTAGTTTTATTTTTTATACAGAAATACTATTTTCTGTATTGGTAGTAGACAAATGTACGACCGAGAAAAATGTTATCATGGAGGGGGTTTTTAACTTTAGTTAGTAATCAAGTCACAAAAATTTAACTTTGAATAATCGTTTATTTTTCTTCTCTTTCATTATACTACTTTATTAAGATTTACCTGGACCATTAAACAGATAAATAATAAAAGCGATGTCCTGAAAAGGTATCAAAAGATATTATAAATTCTCTGTTCATCCCAAACAACATGCAGTCTTAATTAACATTCAATCTAGACCCAGATAGTGTGGTTAGGGCCTATAGCTTATGAAAAAATGATGTTATTATGTGAGGATAGGGTTCTACAGTAGCCTATGCACCAAAATAAACAGTACCGTATTGAAATTGTAAGATTTTATATACTTAGTTTCACCAACATATAAACGTAGGTTTAAACTCAACTAATAACATGTTCAATATGACCTCAGTCCACTTGAGGCAACACTCGGATTACCATTCTTGAAGGTTCTGTATCATTTTGGTGAAGATGGCTGATTCAATTTCAGTGCTGTTTATTTTGGGGCACATTGTACAACGAATTGTTCTGGATTTAACGTATTGTTTCATGGATGTGGGAGGGGGGCGGCGAAAATGTTTTGGGCTCATGGGCAGCAAATTCGTAAATCCGGCCCTGTATATAGGTTTCTTTTTCCATAACGATATCTATGAAAAGTGTGTTTTATTAGCTACATACAGATGTCTTTAGCTATCTCTTGCAATTGCAGTAGATTATAGGGTTTTCTGCCATATTTTCAACCTGGGATAGTGTTGCCACTTATGACGCAATTATAGCTGCCGTAGAATGTATGATACTTATGTTGACTTATCTTTTTTAAGGTTTACACAATATTATGTTTTGAAAAAAAAATCAATATATACTAGCAAAAATTTTGTGTACAACATAATTTATTGTGTTTTACCAATATTGTTATACTTTCTACATTATAATATTTTTAGTTTTGTGTTTAACTTATTACATTATTTCTTTCTTTTAAACTATAATATATAGAATTCAAAATTTTTTCATAAATTTAAGTTTGTTCTATTACTTTACGGTACCATTACCCTTAAGTACTTGTGCCCTGATTTGTGACACAACTACTTGCGTAGGGGTCTTTCAGACCCCCATTTATAAATATTTTATTTTCTAATAAAAACAATTTTAATAATTATGAAAATGGAACAAGACTGAAAACATGTTTTTGTCTGTATTTAATTAAAGTTAACATGTTTTGCTCCTTTTCATTCATTCAATCAAAATTTCTGTTGGTACTCGTTTTTACTTTCTCCCCCTATACCATAGTATATGGAGAAAGTATTGTTTTCGTCAAAATTTTCGAATTTGAGTTGTTGGTGGATTTATCCATTTTGGTTCCCCCTGAGTCCAAAAAAGTGGTTTTCGGAGTGATGTCTGTGTGTGTGTGTGTGTGTGTGTGTGTGTGTGTCAGGATGTATACAGAGCTAGAGAATGCCCCAATGGTCTGATTTTGGTGAAATTTGGTACGTAGGTCCAAACCCACGATAATTCCAGGCGTTTTTTTCATTTTTTTGAATTTTTGATTTTTAAGGGTAGTTTACCCCCAAATACCCTCAAAAGTCGTAAAAAATCAAAATTTCTCAAAAACAGCTCTAACGATTTTGATTAAAATTTTGTGGTTTATTAAGCTTAAAATGGTGAATAAAATGACACCACCCGCATCTCCGAGAAAATGCGCGTTCGAAAGTTATGGAGTAAAAAGTGTTTCAAAAATCAATTTTTTGAATTTTCTAAATAGCTGTTGTCTCGAAATAAATTTTACTTATCACCATTAAATCAAGCTAAAAAAACTAAATAATCCAGTATTTTAAATTATTGCTCTACGTGAAGTGGTTGCGGAGAAAATTCAATTTTTCGTTTAGCGGTAAACGCAGTACGTTGTTAAAAGTCACAGACGCACGTAGGGTCAAACGAGCTCTGCTCAGCTGGTAGCTATCCGACTGAGTCATCAAGATATTAATGTTTGGAGCTTTTAACACCTTTTTTATATTGTTGGGAGAAAGTATGTGTCAGTTAACTGATACCGTTTATTACTTTCTCCCCCTATACCATAGTATATGGAGAAAGTATTGTTTTCGTCAAAATTTTCGAATTTGAGTTGTTGGTGGATTTATCCATTTTGGTTCCCCCTGAGTCCAAAAAAGTGGTTTTCGGAGTGATGTCTGTGTGTGTGTGTGTGTGTGTGTGTGTGTGTCAGGATGTATACAGAGCTAGAGAATGCCCCAATGGTCTGATTTTGGTGAAATTTGGTACGTAGGTCCAAACCCACGATAATTCCAGGCGTTTTTTTTCATTTTTTTGAATTTTTGATTTTTAAGGGTAGTTTACCCCCAAATACCCTCAAAAGTCGTAAAAAATCAAAATTTCTCAAAAACAGCTCTAACGATTTTGATTAAAATTTTGTGGTTTATTAAGCTTAAAATGGTGAATAAAATGACACCACCCGCATCTCCGAGAAAATGCGCGTTCGAAAGTTATGGAGTAAAAAGTGTTTCAAAAATCAATTTTTTGAATTTTCTAAATAGCTGTTGTCTCGAAATAAATTTTACTTATCACCATTAAATCAAGCTAAAAAAACTAAATAATCCAGTATTTTAAATTATTGCTCTACGTGAAGTGGTTGCGGAGAAAATTCAATTTTTCGTTTAGCGGTAAACGCAGTACGTTGTTAAAAGTCACAGACGCACGTAGGGTCAAACGAGCTCTGCTCAGCTGGTAGCTATCCGACTGAGTCATCAAGACATTAATGTTTGGAGCTTTTAACACCTTTTTTATATTGTTGGGAGAAAGTATGTGTCAGTTAACTGATACCGTTTATTACAATAAAACTAACAGTGTATTACAAAATTTATCATAAATATTTTAATTTCTAGGATAAATTTGAATACTCTTTTATGTTTTTTTTTTTTTTAATTTTTGTTTAGGAGGGACCAACTAACATAAAAAAGTCTATTTCATGGACTTCTTTCCAGTACCTGGCTTATTATAGTGACCAAAAGTTATGAATAAAAAAACACTTTTTAGGTAAATAGTTCCATGAGCGAAATTAATACACAAAATAACTTTATTATTAACTACTAACATATCTACTATATATTTGTCAAATACCACTCACTCACGTATCAGAGAATCTCCAAAACTGTAAGGCCTAGAGGGTTAAAACTTGGCATGTTTGGCATGTTCATCTTTGCTAAAAAACGCTCACTAAGAAACGGTTTTGACAAATTCCGTCAGGGCTCCGCCTCGCATGACATGTAAATTTCGTTACAATATTATTCTTATAGGGAACTTTTAATATAAATCAAAGCAACAACGAATCTCCAAAACTAGAGAGCATGCAGGATTGCAATTTGGTATAGACGTTCCTTTTTACCCATTGATGCTCACTAAGAAACGGTTTTACGAAATTCCTGCAGGGCTCCGCCCCACACGACTTCAAAATTTCGTTACAATGTTATTCTTATGGAGCACTTAAAAGACGAATCTAGGAAACAAAGAATCTCCAAAACTATGGGACCTAGGCCTACAGGATTGAAATTTGGAATGGAAATTCCTCTTTGCCTATAGGTGCTCACTAAGAAATGGTTTTGCGAAATTCCTTCAGGGCTCCTCTTCTTACGACTTCAAATATTTGATGTAGGTGCTGATGAAGATTCAACTATCAGCTGTTAGTGAAACAATACATTTACGTAACCATATGACAACGTTTTTATCTCTTTGTAAACAATTTAACTGGTGTAAAAATGTTTAGGTTATGTAAGAAGGTTTGTTTAATCTACTTTGTCAAATACTACTCACAATGTATCAGAGAATCTTCATAACTATAGAATATAGAGAGTTGAAATTTGGTATGTCTGTGTTAAAAAATGCTCACTAAGAAACGGTTTTGCAAAATTCCTTCAGTTCTCCACCCCACAGGCCTCAAAATTCCATTTGATTCTGTTTATTCTTATGGCCAATATTTTATACAAGTCAAGGCAACAACGAATCTGAAAAACTATGGGACCTACGATAAAATATGGAATAGACGTTCTTCTTTGCTCATATATGCTCACTAAGAAACGGCTTTGCAAAATTCCATCAGGGCTCCGAAACACAGGACTTCAAAATTTCTATGTAATATTATTCATATGGCAAATTTTTAGTACGAATCTAGAAAGCAACGCATCTGGAAAATTATATGACCTACGAAGTTCAAATTTGGCATGGATGTTCCACTTTGCTCATAGGTGCTCACTAAGAAACGGTTTTGCAAATTTCATCAGGCCTCCGCAAAGCAGTATTTCAAAATTTCTATCTAATGTTATTTTTATAGCTAATTTTCACTAGGAAACAACGAATCTTAAAAACTATATTATCTATGATTATGAAATTTGATGTGGACGGTCCTCTTTGTTCACATGTACGTACTTACTTCAAAACTGTTTTGAAAATTCTATCAGGTCTCTGGTACACACTATTTCAATTTTAGTCTAATGTTTTTCTTATGGTCAATGTTTAATATGAAACTAGGAAACAACGAATATGAAAAGCCAGATGACCTAAGGGGTTGAAATTTGAAATGGAAGATACACTTTGCCCATAGGTGCTCAGTATATATAGATATATATATATCGTATGGCTCATTTAGCCAGCCACCATGGTTTAAGAATAATAAATAAATTCTGCGGTGCAGAGCACCTGAGTCAGTATAACTAAAAATCTAAACACCAAAATGAAAATCAGATCTCTCTTTATAGAGCTAAATCCAGGGCGCTCAGCCATTGCAGCCCAGCTTCACTTGAGCTATGCAGACCGGCCAATCCTTCGGGGAAGGCACTCAGTGGGCACCAGTGGTGTAGTGGTGCGGGAACGCGTGGGAACGGCGTTCCCACACTGGTTTTCAAGAACCCGGAAAAATTCCGGTGCCCCGTTCAGGGAAAATCCGGGAAAATAGCTAATATGTTTATAAACACAAATATTGATTAAACAGTACAAAAATATTAAAAAATATTTCTATACCAATAATAAAATGCCATACCTTTGTAAACACGAAATTTTACTCTGTATCTGTTTCCAGAGATAACCTCACTTTCACTTAACTTTGTATTGTGCACAGAGTACGGTAAACGGTGGTGGGCATCACTCTCCCGTCAACCCTTCCACACCTACAGAAGAGGATGCACTTGCCGACTAATTGTAAACAAAATTTTGTCAAGCTGTCAATGAACTTTCATTGTAATTAATTACTCTGTTTTTCCTTTGTTTTATTTATTTAGTTTATTTTAGTTCTCTGCTTTTATATTTGTATAGAATATGTCATTTAAAAATTAGGTTATGTATGTTGAGATTTTGGGGGTTCAAAATAAAAGTACTTAATAAATAAATTAATAACCTTTTCTACAGGGCCGGCGACAAGGGGGGGCAGAGGGGGCAAATGCATAGGGGCCCGGGCTCACAGGGGGCCCGGGCCGACGAAAAACATTTTGTAGATTTAAAACATCCGAAAGTGTACAAATTAAACATGACAGATTAATTTTGAATGATTTACGGCTGCTCTTTTTATTTACGAGCTTAATGTAAATGAGCAGAGAATAATTAGTTTAGCTTCATTCTAAACAAACAAATAATTGTAAACACTGAGGGTGGTGGTGCTACTGTGAGAAATTCCCTGGAACAAGAACCGTTGTGCCTGCCTGGCGCTGGTCGCACACGCACTCACGGGCCCCGCGCAGGCGCGGCATGACTCGGGGCCTACATAACTAACGTAGTTCTCCTAGGCCCCGTTCCCACCCAGCCTTTAAATAGGGCCAACATCAGATCAGGTTGCGACCTGAGCACCAAATAACACCAACAGGATACTGAGCTTATATTTCTTTCAAGCTCGCATTTGGGTGTTGTAGATGTTTTTATGTTCTAATTGGATTGGTTTTGTACAAGTACCAGGCTACCCGAGCCTGGCTCATTGGTTTTAATTCAGTTTTAATATAGTGCCACGGTAATAGAGCTATTAAATTTTTCCCAAAAACCAACTATACCTCTTTACAGTTAACAGCTGTTTTAAAAAGTCTGCTTAACATAAATATTTCTTTATTTTTGTTACAAAATTTTGTACACCTTTCGTTGTTATTTTGTTTCCAAAATAGCAACCCATTAGACCAATGTTAAAAATTACGATTTTTAAACTTAAATTTAGTCAAAATTCGATTTTTTCTGGGATTGAGGCCTTTTTTAAACTTATTTTTGGGCCAAAACACTCTTTAATACAAAGTTTAAGCCAAATCTAACCGCTAGATTTCGAGATCATGGAACACATATCCATCAGACATTGCTCGTATTATAGTATAGGATTCTGTGTTGCTGTAAGAAAATTAATAAAGATTTAAGATTAAAACTCTAAATTTATAAAATTTAAAGGTAGGCCTAAGTGAGCAAATATTTTTTGTTTTTTTTTTCTTCAGAAAACTATTTAAAAAAATATTTCTGCCGACTTGTAAGCCTAATGGGTTTTTTTTTTTTGATTTTTTGGTCCGCCGACTGACAACTGCATTTTTATCATTTAAATTTTGACATAAAGAATTCTAAGGCCTCATAAAAACGGGCTTCTCAGTTGTGATTTTTATTTTCAGATTATTTTAATTCCGCTCTTTATATTAATACGCAATGACCTTGACTGCTGCACACACCTGTTCGTTCGCCCGCCGCGCCGTGATGTGCTAAAATAGAAACAAAAATTGATGACTTTGCAAGGAAAAAGGTTAGACCAAAACCTCGCCACGGCTAGACAAATTGTATTATGATGATGTGTGATGTTAAATGAACATAAGCCTAATAATTCTCTATCGATTTTATACTATTTTCATTGAGTTTTTTTTATATATATATAAAATCTACACTGCTTTTGTAGTAAGAAAATTAATTGCTAAACCTCCATTTTTTATTTTTTACTAATATTTATTCACCAATATAATAAATACAAAAAATAAAAATCATGACTTTGGCATATTTATTTGGGAGGAAAAGTAAATAATTTAATAACAACTAAGTAAATTAGGTAACAGCAGAATAGTAAATTTGGGTTTAAAATATTGCTTGCAATGTTAACATATATCCAATAAGTGGTTTTGTTGTGTTGAAGGGAAGTGAAATTTAAGGTAAGTAGGTTGGTTGCCTGAGTCTAGGGGCCCGGACTTCATAATTGCACAGGGGCCCGAGAATCTTGTCGCCGGGCCTGCTTTTCTAAAACAACCTTCTTTTGTGAAATAATAAAGTTAGTCAAGTATAAAAATATAGACTACTAGTTTTTTATTTCGCTTTTCTCAAAATCATTTAAATTCTTAAATAGTTTCTTAAATTCTCAGTAAATTCAGTTACCTTAAAATACATAGCCTAATACGCAAAACTATTGCTATCGTACGCATTCAGGAAATCTAAATTATATACTCCCGAATGTGTAACTCACTCACTCACTCACTCACTCATCGGGGTATCAGAAATTCGTCAAATGTCGGTAAAGTAGATCTCCTATATATCACTTACTACAGATTGATTCCCAAGCGAGAACTAAACTTACCGACCTGTATTACTGAGAAAATTGCCAACATACTGGAAGTCGCGGATTGCCGAAACACCCTTTTTAAGAAATTTTATAACATTAACCAATTGTGCCTTTATAGGAAAAGCGGTCTATTCACCGAGAGTAATTTCAATGTACAGAGTGTATCTGAAATTACCTCTCCAGACCGGAAGTCACTGATGTCAAATACAAACTCTCACTTTAAATATTTTTTTAGTTTTACACGGTTTTTAAGAAAACTTTACAATTTGATCTTGTACGCGTAATTTTAGCAGTTTATTGAATATTTGAGGTTGAAATTTAGATTTTAAGCAAAAATGTCTCGGCACAAAAATGTCTT
>CM061532.1:168218006-168340497 GCA_030545055.2 Neoaliturus tenellus | reverse complement strand
CACCAAATTTCAACACTCCTTCACAAGGAAGTTCAATCATAAATACTGATTGGTCAAACCCTAACAAGAAGTAAATTAATAGGTAGTATAGGTTATTTTTTAGTTTTTATGCAATATACCTAAGAGATACACTACCGAGCAAGGATTGATCTTCAGGTACTCTTGGGTATGAACACACAGAACGCGGCGCGGCGCGGCGCGGCACGGCACGGTGCGGCGCGGCGCAACATCAAGCGTTTACTTGAACACACAGAATGCGGCGCGGCACGGAGCGTCTTCTGCTCTTTTCACTTCAGTCCTTAGTGTATTAAATAAGTGTATATTTTATAATGTCAAATTCCGCGATCGTCGTTAAACATTTCCGAATCCGGACTACCAAACAACTAAGCTTACACATACACACCACGTCTGTCCAACGACACTAGAAACTTTAAAGTCTGTGAAAACTGTAAAGAAGTTCCAATTAAAATATAACCCTCAGTGTATAAAATAAGTACGGTATAGATTTAAGCAATATATTCTGCCATTGTCACCTCATTCCACAGCTTGTCCACAATTCCCCTGCTTGTAATGTTTATGCTTTGCTTGCCACGGTGCAGGCCTACAAAACACTTCGTTAAACACTCACCATTCATCGTATCTGCAGGGAAGACGCGCGAAAACGCGTTTTGACGCTCCAAAAAATCAAACTCGACTGGTCCAAATGAAGTGAACTGGACCTAGCCCTGCCAGGCAAAAGTGAACTAAAAAACGTGGAAGTCTGGGGTCCGACGGGTGGCAAAAGGATTCTATGTCTTGGGACCCGAGCGAAGAACATCCAAACAGCGCTTCATGTAACCTGACTTTTAAGCCATTCTGAATGGAAATAAAAAGGTTAAATTTATATTAAAATTTTTATTATGAAATCGTGAATCTAATGGTATGCATTGAAACTTAAAATGGTCTGCTATTAACTTTTATTATTAGTTAAACTAAAACTCTTTTCAGTTCATATTAATTAGTGACATGACAAAAGTGGTATGCGAGAAAGTTTTTTTATTTTATTTTTGGATCAGATAAAAAGTGCCCGCGAAGAAGTTGTAGACGACATTCTAAATAATTATGTTTACCTCAAGTAATCTTTTCTAACATTAGCCGTTTCCGCTACAGATAATATTATATTCCAGTGGATTCGGCGCGAGCACTGATTCTTGGATACCCGCGAGCTCGAAGCAAGAGCGCGAACCACAACAGACACAATACCGTGTTATAAATAAATCGTATCGTCAGTTTAAAATATAAATAAGCCATTGTTTAGGACACCGTGAAGAGAGGATGTAGTTGCTGATTGTGATCAGTTTTTAGTTATGGCTATATAGTTTTTAGTTATAGTTTTTTAGCTGTGGTAAAATCTTGTTCATTTAATTGAACTTACCGAGCTGACGGACAGAACAAAGACCTGTCATTTTTCAGGTGAGCTGTAAAGTATATAATTTTAGTTCTAAACAACATAATAACGTTTTGGCGACCTGGAATTGCAGATATCATAAATGAATTAACTCACCGTCAATGCAATCCAACAGTTTTATCCTTGTGGACAATTGTTTCGCCCCTTTTAATATAGGGGCATCTTCAGCACGGTCTTGAGGTTAAAACATTTGCGAACTAAAAGTTCTTGTCGAGATTAACACATAGATATATTCTTGGTATATGTATCTATGTGTTAATCTCGACAAGAACTTTTAGTTCGCAAATGTTTTAACCTCAAGACCGTGCTGAAGATGACCTTATATTAAAAGGGGCGAAACAAAACAATTGTCCACAAGGATAAAACTGTTGGATTGCATTGACGGTGAGTTCATTCATTTATACTAAACAACATAGTTATTTATTTAATAAATTTTAAATAACATGTTTTATATTACATTATGTAGATTTATTGGCAGGAAATTGCAATCGAGATTGTCATGTCTACATTGTTTAAATGTAATTTTGTTAAGAGGTTATAGTAAAAATGAAAGGTACGTTGACTTTGTAAACGAGTTTACTCTTAAAAGTAAATAAAGATGTAGGCCTATTGCTCATTGTCAAAGCTTTGGACTCAATTGTTAACAATTGTAACCAAACGCAAATATTTATGAATTTTGTAAACAAGAACATTAATTGCCCAGTATGACTAGGATTTAAAGGCATCCTTAGGATGGATGCATCGTTTTATAGATCCATGGATCCATCCTTTATGGATGGATAGGCATGGTTCTGGGGCAGTTAATTGCCTGCTTGCAATTAACTGTGGTCAAGGGTTTTTTTTAAAGATCCATCAGTCGAGGAATGTGGGGTTGACCCTCATTGTATAGAATTCATTAAGATTATAAGTTTAATATTTTTGAAAATTCGTCTCGATGATTAAGATTAAGGCTAAGAAAGTAACTGCCGCATCAAATATATCTCCAGGAACTAGACAAAAACTAAACAAGTTAATTTTATTTGGTCATGTATAACAGGGATTGTAAATAAACAGTATGTATTGGTCTGAAATCTATTGGTCTGAAGAAAAAACGAATGGCCGCGCGTGATATAAAAAAGGGGAGTGTACCTCCAGACCTGTGAGACCATCGAAGGATATAAGTACGGTATCCTCAGAATACGGTAGCATTGGTACGAGGAATATCTATGCTATCGGCGGAACTAAACCACCATGAGAGTGGTGGTAAGAGAGTTAGCAAAGGGTAGGTAAGATTGAGGGGTAAGACGGTGCTGTCGAGGGTATACTGCCTGTACCCATTGAAAACCCACTCTGGTGCTGAGTTTCGTTGTGACATTAATAACCTTTTTTATTTTTGGCGATGGACACGTTTTGTCGCCCGGTACACAACCTACCTCGGCCGGGGCGACAGCTGTTTTCCGCCCCCACGTCGCTAACATTTTCTTATTTATTTTTGATCCTCATTATTACATAACTGCCAAATAATCATAGAAAAAGTTTACAAAAAAAATTTGTTTCATGAGTAGTGAATCCCGTTAAACTTGGGGTCTTAAAAGGTAAATTCGTCTTCCATTATTCCATCGGTAAGGATATTTTATTAAAAGTGGGATTTAAAAATAGTCACTAATGTAATAACATTTGAAGACTCAAATCTATTTGAAATTAATATATTATTTGAACTCTCGAGGACTAAAAGTAGGGAACTCTAAACAAGAGGTGCAGAGCATACCGATGGCGTGCTTTGAAAACTCAATCAGAGCTTAGTAATTCTCATAGCAAACTTAACTTAATTCGTACGAGTATCATTCTTTGAGCTACCTATCATTGCAACCTTTGACCTACCACCGCAGCGCCGCCGCGCCGTCGCCGCTTCGCCTGGCCAAGGCAAACCTTCTCTTTTTATCTGTAAACCGTCATTACATCTGTCACCTTAAGATGTACTGAATTTTTGTTGTTCCGAATTTGATGCATCTCTCATAGTGGTCGATTCACTTAAGAGGGAGATTATTTAGTAACTAGTTATATTGAATCCATCCTAATACCACTTTTAAAGACTGACACAAACGAAAATTAACGCAGATAATGTATTCGTATAACGTCGATTTGTACAATAGGTCCATTATAAGCAGTGTAATAGCTATCTATCTGTAATGGGAGGCTTTTGTGACAACTCAGGTGCTTGATTCTATAAATAGACTCATTCCCGGTAGACCGGAAAGGCTTTTTCCTTTCTCATGGGATCGTTGGACCTAAGTTTTAAAATTTAAAAGTTTTAAAGTTTTAAAGTTTTAAGTTTTGGACTCTATCTATTAAAATTACAGGCTCTAACCATTTATCCCCTCTTAACCATTTTAAATATTATATAGTTTGTGTTTAAAAAAGGCAAATTATTTTGTTCTGATTTGTTTTTTTAATAAAAATGTTTTTTGAGTTGTGTTTACTTGTTTGTTTGTTTCTTAACGTGTTCCAACCTGGTTTGACTGTATACAAAATAAACTGTTAATTAACTATTGTCGTTCGTAGTTTATTGATATGGGAAATAATATTAGATCTATTATAAAAAATAAAAAAAAATTGTAATGGAGGAATTTTTAAATGATGGTTCTACACCGTCCGGTAATTATGTTGTGTCGAAAAAGGACAAAGCACAGACTTAAACACTTTTAAACAGTTGTTATTCCTATATGGATGTTGATGGCTAGGCCTTAAGGCCTATATATTTTGTTTAAGTTAAGAGTCTGCAGCACCTACTCCATCTTGGTTTTTAGTCCCATAAGAACAATGTTAATTATAGGTGTCTTTTAAAACACTTTATCTTGATAATTTTGCATTGGATTCGTATGAAACTTGAATATGTACACCATGATATAGCGGTTCATGTGACGTGGATACATTTTTTAATAAACCTCCTAAAAATGGTTTAACATGGTTTAAAATGGTGTTAATATACATTATTTTTTATTCGTTATTCGAGTGGATGTTATTTTTTAAATTAATTTTCTATAACGTCAAATGAAAGACACTATGGTAACATTTAAAATGACATCAAGTTTGTAATTTTCAGACGAAAAACAAACTTACAGTAATGTTTCGAATTAAACATTGTTCTTATGGGATAAAATACTGATATTGCGAAGGCACTGCAGACTGTTACGAGAAAAATACAAAGCTGAACGCTATTTGGCTATATCGCATTTGTTATGTTCCCATTTGCATTGCGCTAATACAGCTACTGTTTCAATGGGACACTGAACTTACCAACCACTACAGCCCCTGCACCTGTGACAATCGGTTATCAGTGCCTACTGGCTAAAAACACCATGGAATGGGAGGGGAGACGTGAAGGTGAGTCATTATTGTCCGGAGATGACTTGTTGGCCAGTGAGGGGGTTGCGGGGTGAGGGGGAAGCTAAAGCATCCCATTGGCCAAAACAATTTGCTTTTTTGTTTTTGGTTTGTTTTTAATTCCACCATATGTTAACCTACCAACAAAACCACAAACATACATCATCCCTACGATGTTTTCTTTTATTTTGCAGTCAGCTGTCTTTCTCTGCTTTGAATTAGGCTACCTGGATTGTCAACAATGATAATTGTTCACGTTTTTAGAAAAAATTTTTCATGTAGAATAATACAATCTAAGTTTGTTTTTATTCCTTTGTTAACCAAATGACCGGTAGGTTTCGGATGTAAATTTCCCCGCACCCCCCAACCCGTCATCCCAACAAGTGGCCAACAAGTCGATTGTACGACTTTGTGTCTGAATTTTACCTGCTCCCGTTGGGGTGCAGTAAAAATATTTTCGGGGGTACCACTGAGTGTCGTCGCCCGAAGCCCGCCGCAGCGACGACACCATGTCGTACCCTGGCTGATCTCCTCTCTCACCCTCTCTCGGCTTGGCTACCTGCATAGCCTGAGGTGTAGGCTTTGCTTTGGCGCACAGGTCTGCTCTCTCGGCGCCGGCGGACACCCCACATTGATTATGCTATTTATCTTTCCCTACTGAGATCTTACAATAAAGTAGTTTTTCGATATAGAAATAGTATAATTCGTTTCAACTACTGGACGCTAAAAGCTTATTACTAAACTATAATCAGGGGTTTTCACATAGAGGCAATGTTATTAAATAACATTGACAAAAACTGACTTAATCTGAACTTTTTGTTCTGCATCTGAACAGCATCAACTGACTGCAAAAACACTCTTAGGCCAACATATACAGCAAATTTTTATCTAAATACCCTCTATCTATACGCTCTATAGATACCCTTTATCTATAGATTTTTAGATAATTGGATAAAAATACTATGGAAACACATGTGCCCGCCTCAAGCGGCAGCGACGACACCATGCCGTATCCCCGCACCATGCATGGGGGTATGGTGTGGCCGCAGGTAAAATTGGCTACGACGACACGTTGTCGCTTTACCCCAACAAGTCATCTCCCGACAAAATTTATTAAAACTGTCTGCCATTTCTTCACTATGGCCATGAACCTAATTAATTTATATACGAACTATAACATCTTTTATATACCATACTATTTTGTTATAGGCTACTTTTGTTTATGCTATTTGGAATTTTTATATTAAGAGGGCGTTGGAGTGCCGCCATGTTGGATTTATTTCCCATAAGAGCAATGCTAAACTTGTCCCCGGCATTTGTCATATAATTTCTTTATTTTTTGTCCGATTGGTTCAGAATAAATAGCGTTTGAATCACAATTAAATTCCCCGTTCCTTTTGCGAAATCGATTCTTTGTAAATAATCTATAAAATTCGGTAGAAAATGTTTTAAAAGTAGTAAAAAAACTTGCTTTGTTATTTCAAGTTAGTAAAAAACACTAATTTTTATTAAAAATTCCTCTCGCAAACCAAATCCGCCTTGATGAACCCTTTATTTAGAGCTATAAACCATTATTTTCTGATTATAAATAAAAGAGTTATTTGACATCCCGTTTAACATTGCTCTTATGGGGGAAAGGCGGAATTTGGATTGACTTGGAACGCCCTCTTAAGCCCGATCCACCATAGCGGAATTCTATTAACTCTTCCTCTAACGATTAGAGTAAACTTGAACATTCTGGACCCGAACCAAATCTAAATTTTGTTCTGTGATGTCATTAAGCCCATCAGCTCTTAGAGTGAAATTTAAATGTTTAAGTGTAGTGATAAGATTGATTTTTTACGGGACTTACAAAAACGAAAATGTTGAGTCAGTACACAAATGTTTTATTCGTGTTTTATCCGGGTTCGATTAAATACATTTACACACATCGAAAATTAATATTTTTTATTTAAAGTGGCAGGTACGTCGAGGTTTCTCCTTCTGTCAACTTCTTTGGTAAATCGCCTGCCTCTTTTAAGAGAGAAGTCACTCAGTTCCCTGTTTCGTTCGCCTCCTGTGTTTTGGTGTGGGGTTCAGAGGATGTAGCAAAAGTTTTCTCGCATGTCTGCGAGACTAGCGGCAGTGAGCAGAACTACGTGGACTAATCCGCGCCGGGCACAGCACCACGAAAATAGTGCGCTGTGCCGTAGTACTACCATAGATGAAATATGGTACTACGTTGCTCTGCAAATTTCAAATCAAAGATGCTATTTAGTGTCCCCCGTGTTCTACTCGGTGGACGAGTTCATGAACCACAACTCAGGGGAGACATCGGCCTGAGTCCTTTTATAATTTTCAATGGTGATCTCTGGCTGGTACTTTATCAACTATGATTTTACACTATGAGTGTGTTCATTTTCATAATGTAAGTTGACGCAATACTTGTATTGTCCTACAGCAATAAAGAATTTATTTATTTATTTTGTTTATTTATTAATAGCAACATTTATACTGTTATTAGGGATTATAGTCCGTTTTTTTAAACCTGATCCTTCTCGAGAAAATTGGGGTGGTTGAGGGGTTTAAACTGTAAACAAAAAATTTAAACTGTAAACAACACATTTAAACTCGTGACAAACGTGTGTCGAGTATCAGATTTCCTCAAATAACGTTTTAAATAAGTTATAATATCTTTCAGTAACTCCTAGTCATCTGTTATATTTTTAAGCCAAACCTATTCCTTGTTAAAAAGTAACAGTTCTAAAGTAAACTGATTAAAAAACAACTGCTACCAATAATATTGTAAAACTGATACACATTATGTTGTGATGTAAAATTACCAGCTGGTATGCAACAGTGAAATAAAACAAAAACAACAAAAAAACCAACAAAAAAACCAAAAGGCTTAAGCCAATGGGATAGTAGCAAGTATAAACAAACCCCCTCCACCATCTCTCCCTTGAAGGATCAGGTTTAAAAAAACGGACTATAGTGTAATTATCTAATTTTAACAATGAAGTTAAAATTATCAATGAGTAGTAGGCCTACTGCTGTGTTTTAAACATGAATTATTTTGATTCATATGTTAAATTATTCTACTTTTTAAGTTGCAGTAATTGAAAAGCCTATGTTCTTGTAAAATACAACACTCATGCTAACCAATGAAAGAATAAACCATCAGAGTCCTTTTTTTTATAAAATAAAGTGTTCTTACAACGCCTGACATAGAGCTAAAATTGGTTCTATAAGATCTCTTTGTCCAGATTCCATCTGCTACTACGGTCAGCAACAGAACGCCCTCTTTGTCAATACCTCCACGATCCCTTGCAAGACTTATTTCTTCTTCAGCAGCCTTTTAATTTCTGATAGCGCTGTTAACTGCCATCAGTTTGCTACTTTTTTATTGGTGGTTTGGTAATAAGCAAAGAAATTTTCTTGTTCTTAAGCTCATTTCATTTGTCTTACACGAAACTATATATAAAGCACGATTTTGTATTGTTTAAAAAAAAACTCAATTACAGGATTACTTTCCCTGCTAACTTTTGCAAAGGCAATATTTAGGTAAGCTATACAGAAGCAGAATTGTATTTTACGAGAGTAAAACATTTAAGGGAGCTTCATCCTTTGATAATATAGATTAATAGGTTACAACTAACTGTGGATGTTGCCTAACGGGCTTCTGTTCGAATCCAGCTTTCCGCTGGTTTCCTTTCAAACCGACTAAATCTTTCGCCTTAAAAAATATTGGACATGATTCACGGGCTGAAAATGTACCTCTTTTGAGTCTGTTTCTCGGTATAAAAATTTTACCATGATTATTAATAAAATTGCTCAGTAAGTCTTAATTTATCATAAAAATATTTACATCATCCTCCACTAATACCTCACCTCTTTCTGTTAATTTAATGTTCTGTAAATTACCTCTAAACAGCTCAAAATCTGACACTTATTTATTGGGCTCACGCAATACATTATTTATCATCCTATTTGATTACCTTTTAACGATTGATCCAATTTTTCCAATATGCCCTATTACAAAACTATGAACAGAGACGAATATTTTAACTCCTCAAACGTTCAAATCGGTCCAGAAATAAGTGAAAAGTTGTGTTCAAAAAAACTGCTTCACGTATTACCGTATATAGATAGGTACATAGATATATAGATGCAGAGATACATATATTGATAGATGGATATTTATTTATCGTAGAATACGATGCAAAAAACCGGGTGACATTATCTCAGTTCGTTTGTGCACGAGAGCTGAAGGAAGCGAGTGGTGCGTACAGAGTAGATATAACGGACCCGTAGAGTAAGTGGACCTCTTTTTCAATATATAACGTATTTAATATAAAACGGCTCATAGAGCCTATGGCCCTATTTCATAATTTTATTTAATATTAATTTGAAAAGGTTCATAGACTCTATGAGCCAGTAGATGCTTTGGACCCATATACTTAATTTAAATGGGTTCATAGGCACTATGACCCTCTTAAAAATTATTAAATATTACTAGGGTTCATAGAGCCTATGATCGGTAGAGTAAGTGGCCCCATGTTATATTTTATTTAATATTAAGAAGGGCCATAGAGTCTATGAACCAGTAGAGCAAATGGACCTCCTTATATATTAAATATTATTAAAATGGGGCCATAGAGCCTATGATCGGTAGAGTAAACGGACTGTCCCCTTTCCAACCTCTATACTTCCCCTGCCGGACGCTCGGCCACCTCCGATCTCACGTCAAGCCAATAACCATGATCTAGGGTATACGAGCTGATGTATGATGTATGATCACCGGTGATCTACAAGCCCCAGTGTTTACACTGATGTAGGCCCGGGTGATTTACAGACTTCCATATGCTGCAGTGATTTACTGAGTGAAGGGCAATACTTTGCGCCTTGCCTAGTTATCCTGTCGACACCTACCGCTCGCTCGGCTCCATAATTGAACATAATTATCTGATTGTCCTGTTTATGTTCGTCGTTGAAATCTTTTCGCAGGTTTGTACTTTTACCTGCTGGCGTGCCCACGACATTTCTTAAAATACGGTATTGACATTTAGATACATTTTGCTCAAGTGAACTATTGTTCACAATGAGTCTCGCAGTCATGGAGGCGAATTTTACTAGTATTATGATTATGATTTAGGAAGACATTATTATGTTAAAATATAGTTTTTAACTATTCGATTAATTTAACTTGAAACTTGCAACATTTTGCAAAATTAGCACCAGCTGCTCAAGTGGTGGCCTATAGAACAAGTGATGGATATATCTTCGCTGCTCTGCAATTCAAAAGTTTCCAGTATAAAGTATATGTAGAACCGGTACTCACAACTATTTTAGACTTTTAGTGGAGATTAGAAAATTGTTCCTTTGCGAAAGCTGTCACCTAGGTTCTGACTTCGTAGTTTCAATGTAGGACTTAATAGGACCAATAGGACTTAAACAAGAGTATTATTTCGACTAGGGGCTATAAATCTGGAAGACCTGCTGCTAATATTAATATGAGTAGACTACGATTCAGTGAGAACTTTCTACGCAGGCCTCTCCAGGATTTATTTGGAAGGGGAAGATCCGTTTATTGCAGATTTTCTGACGAGGGGAGCGGTACCACACTAACTTGGGGTTTTTCTGAGGTCCAGACGTAGAAAATATGAAAATAATATAATAATATTGAGAAGGCATTACAAGACGAGTCTAGCCAGAATTCTCCGTCTCCGTCCGACAGCGGCGATAGCCAGACCGCGTCTTTGGTCTGTGGCAGAGGCAGTGACAGTGACTGGGATGCTGGGACGGCTGGGACCCACCGGACCGGTATTACAACTACCGCTCGCCAGCCGTCAAGTGCCAACCGCTCGCCGCTCGCCACTCGCCACTCCACAGTTGCGGAGGAAATACAATATCATCACAACTTGCCAAACATCCACTCGTCTACGATGGGTCTCTAACAGAATATAGCAGAAAATGTATACATTATAACGCAAATTAATAACAAACAAAGCTTTTAAATGCTATTATTGTAATACCGATAATGTTATAAGTTTGACTTTTTTAAGGAGTTCAAATCTGTGACGTAAAACATATTTTGCTCCTAGATATAAACCCATGTATACAGAACCAAATAAGTAGGGAATAATGGGGAAGTGAGAACGCCTCCCTTCTAAAACAGATACCACCACGAAGATATAATTTTTTACTTAACGATTACTCTGATTGGTTGAATGGAAACATATGGCCAGAATAATTTTGCAGGAGTTGGTTATTGTTTTGATTTTGTAAACAAATATGCTCATTTTGTCATTTGAGAGGTAAAAAGAGCGTTTCCAGTGTCAGTGAGAAAAATAGCATCAGCACTTGATTTTCCTCTGGTTTTCAAGTTCAAGGGCAAAACTAAATTTTTTAACATGGGATATCCCTACTGCTTTGGTTTTGTATACTGTACATTGTTAACAGACAACATTTGTTTCCAGTAGTTAAAAGAAAAGATCTTTGGCAAATCTTTGTAACAGCAGGTATAGTATTATGTTTTATTTAGCATAACTTATCATACCCAGTCACTGAAGGCCCACCTTATTCCTTCCCATTTTCCTACTGCCCTCTCTCGAGCGACAGACTGGTGGGACTCTCCGAGTGCCCGGGGCCGGGGAATGCGCCGCTGGCGCCCAGCTCGGACCTTGACCCCTGCCACATTCTGGTCCTCCACACCGGTTTAATATGCAATGATTTTTCTTAACCTCCAGGCAATACAAGGGAATCGTAACTGCTCTCCTCTTTTTGTTCATCCGGGCACTAACCGAGCTTGCCAAATCTTCAAACCAGTTCCTCGTGGCTCTAAATTCGGTTTGGGGCAATTAACTTACCCGCAGCGATTGATAATGCGGGGGCTTCGGCCCCTCGGCCTCGACTGGGCGAGGTTTACGGCCCCGGCATCCGGGCATCGGTCGCTCGAGGGACAAAGAGGAGTACCCACCTCGGTACAGGTACAGGGCACATGCAGGGTACAGGGTACATGCACATGTACAGGGCACTTGCAGGGTAGAGGGCACATCCACTGGTACAGGGCTTATGCACGGGTATAGGGTACATGCAGGGTACAGGGCATATGCAGGGTACAGGGAACATACAGGGTACAGGGCACATCCACGGGTACAGGGCACATCCACGGGTACAGGGCACATGCACGGGTACAGTACACATGCACGGTTCAGGGGACATGAAGGGTACAGGGCACATGCAGGATATACGGCACATCCACGGGTACAGGGCACTTGCACTTGTACAGGACACATGCGAGGGTACAGGGCACATCAACAGCAGAAGGCCTTCAACATCGTATGAAGGAGTGTCTGATTCGGATGGGGGATATTTAGGATGAAAACATTACTGCGGGAAAAGGCATAATGCAAGTAATGTTGTTAGACATGGATTTCATAAAATAATAATAATAAAACGATAAGGCTATTTAAGCATTGACTATGTATACATTACAAGGGGGATAAATATTTCATTGCATTAATACAATCTCTACATCGTCAAACTTTATCTCGATCTTTATACCTAATGAGTTGATTTTACACCAATGTTGTGAAAACGTATATTATATACCAGTTTTACCTCTCTTCAACTTAATTTCATATAATCTTGGGTACATTCATAAAATGATTAAATACAAAACGATTCCTTAGTGATACATCTATACTTACTCAATACGCTAAGGGGTTTTTTGTGTTGAGAACTCCTCCTACAATTTTCAACCGATTTTCATAAGTTTTTGGTGTCGTTGGATAGAGCTTGGTCTGTAGTTGTTTCCGCCAAAAACTTATGAGAATCGGACGGAAAATACAGGCGCTCTCCACCATTGAAATATCAAAATTTCCCGTTAAAATAACATTGTTATTGAATAAAACATTTTAAACATCTGTTAATAATCAGCTGTAAATATGTGTATAGTTATAGGTGATTACAGATATTCACATTATTGGATTGGTCGGATGTCATTGATTTAGAGCTAAAAAGTAACATTTGTACTGCATTAAAATAACTTTCTCGATTTCAAGCAACACGTATACTAGTATTATAAATTTTCATAAAATATAAATTACAAATTTCCATTCCGTAATCATACGTTTGAAAGTTATCGCGAAGTTTCAATGGTAAAACAATAAAGTTGAATAAATAATAATCTCCAGTTAGCCTCATAAACTCTAATCAAATGATATTGGCGTCTTCTACTTCTGCATAAATGCTTCCTGTATGTGATATAAACGGTAGTTCAAATAGTAGTCAATGTCAGTGTTGATATTTCATCTATGGTGGTAGTATTTATTATCAATGATATGTAGCATAAGCTAGTCGATCAACGCACGATTAAAAAATGTGTAATAGTAAGTCAATAAATAAAAACTATTCCTCCAACTTGTAGAACGGTAGTTACAACAACTTAGATACAAGTACAAACCGATCACCTAGTTATAAATACAAAATCGGGTTTTTCTAAATCAAATAATGTAAAATGTAAAAAAGATATTTTCATTTAATCCATTAAGATATTTTTATAGGATAAACCGGTCAACAAAGGAGATTTTGATAGGAAACTGTCTAAACTCTGATGGTTTTTTTACTATCTAACGCAAGCAATTAGTAGCTTAATTACAGACTGAAACTGGCTCTAGTATCACCCCGGTTGATTGTTGGTGTCGAACTGGAAATTGCAAAATGTTTAGGTAAGCACTATCCAGTCAATCTATATGTGTTTTGAAGTTTCTTTCTTTCTTTTAAACACAATATTGGTTGCTTGCTTTAAAACTACTTTGCCAAAACAGCAAAGTGTGTTTAATAATAAAGCTCTACTGCCTCTACTAATTGTGAACATTATTATTTGTGACCAATTATTTCAATATTATTAATCATACTGGTCACTTTGATGAAAATAATTGATTGTGAATATGTTTCAATGTGAGAATCATTCCTTTAAAGTAGTACAACCCAATCGCCTTCTGTATTTATATTTTATCATATAATTCTCAGCCTTGACAGAAGAAGGAACTCGTGATAGATGCGAATACTTGAGAAGAGTCTATTTACTATGAGTACCAGAACAACCTCTTCTCCTGGTAAAAACCATGACCTTCAAAACAAGATATGAAAAATTCTCTCAACTTAAGAAAAAATTTTTATCTCACCAAGTGGGAATTAGCGGTGAGTGTGGAGGTGAATGTGTTTATGTTTTGCTGCTCGGGAGCCCGCCACCGTGGCACCTGCTGTATTTATTACCTCCGTGTTGGTCGGCTTGCCGCTGTGGCGGGGAGAGCGCAGCGAACGAGCCCACTTCTTGTCCTCTCCTGGGTCATCGGCTCTCGGTGGTATCTTCTCCGCATCACGCTTCGACTGGGGTCAACAGTTCCCAGTGCCAGTCATGAATTTTCAACGCTGTTTTGCAATAATAAACCGCCTTTACATCCTCAGGTGAGCGTGTATTTGACTACAGAGTTGAAAAGATGTGTTTCCCTGCACTTTGGAGAGGCTGAGCGGAATTGCTGAGCAGGTTGTATGAGTGGTTATTTGATGTATGCTATATTTTTAATTTCTTTGTTTGAAGAAAAAAGATTGGATGTAGATTGGATGATCTAATGAATTATTGCATATTGAAACAAAGAAGTTTTTGTTTTTGGAAGATTTAATGTCAAATTTACGTGCTTACTGAACGAATCTGCCCAATCACGCCGAAGGGACAGTCCAATACACTGTGGTGGACCCCCAACGCAGCATAGATTCGCAGAATTTCCTCAAACTTACAATATAACGTATGCTAGACAAACGTGGAAACGAACGTACACATTTTATCATATTATAAAATAATCTTGGAAGTTTTATTTGGGCGTAAATACATTCTATGCGACTCCGTGACGCACTCTGTGGTCCGTATTTGAAGGTAGGTAACTGAAGGTTGGGAGGGGTCGGTGCGATGGATCAGATTTCTGCTTTAAGGGGTATTTATCACATTAAGAACCTACGATGTATACTCCCGAGTGTAGAATGTCGGTGGGAACCGCGGCTTCGACTGTCGACCCGCAGGTGACCGGTGCCGGTGCCGGGCCCCGGGCGTTGACTCCTATATAGTATCGTGTCTGCAGGGCTAATTAAGAGTGGTGCGCGGAAGGGAAGCGGCTAAACAGTTGATATTCAGCGCTGCCGCGACACAATGTAGTTCTCACCGCGCTGATATCACTCATTAGCCCGCAATTACGCGCCAGATTCTCAGATGGTATCGGCCGGTGCGGCTGCGGCGCGGTGGGAACGCGGGGGTTGACCTCGGCCGTACAACCGCGGCATTCCTGCTGCACCGCCACCGCCGCCGCCGCGGCAGACGTAGGCCTACACTACACATGCTGTACGTGAATACCTTACCTTTACCTTTACTGAAATGGCGACCTAACTCAATAGGTAGTTTAAAGCCAAGCATGAATGAGTGTAGGATGATTGTGGCGCGATCTTGTAGTCTTGTTACTCACTAAGGCCGACATTCTCCTTAAAAAGGACTGTTAATTCATAGCCCAACCCTAACAGCCAATAATGGTGTCTAGGGACCTACAGTTTAACGTGGGATCCGAACCACAATTTTGTCCTCATATACGAATTGGAATTATTGGTATTATTGTATATACGTACCTCAGCATTCACCGGTCAAAACACACTCAAAACATTCAATTGTGGGTCATCCAGCAATCAGCATGCTCTGCGAAATGCAATAAGACAGTTTCAGTAAAACATACATTATACATACCGGTAAATCACTTTGGAAAGTCAGTCTTTTTTGGTTACTGCTTTTGTTTTTTTGTGTGTGTCTATCTACGCCTGTGACATTCTTTAACGTTTTGACGGGGAACGGTCCAAACCCCAGTCTTGTTACTATATCTAACATCGACCAGTTGTTAGAAAGCATCATTAATTAATAGCCCAATGACAAATGGCAACTGGGTCCGGAATCGATCCTTCAAAAAGCTACTAATTTTCCTCAGGATCGAACCGGCAACCTTTGGATTCAAAGGCGAGCACTATAACCACTCAGCTGCCCAGCCAGTTATTTTCAAATTCTTTTTAATTTTATGCATAAAATCTTTATTTTTCCTCGCATCTATGAAGCAATATCCCATTATTTACAACACAAATTGAAAATGACCATTAGGCAAGCAGTAGCTACACTTTATCTGCGTGACATTCTCGATAAACGCTCCCGAACGATCATGACTAAAGCAGGTTGTAAATTGCAACGCAACGATGTTCCGGTGAATCAAGACTGGACCATAAACCAACGAACGTTTGTTGTTGGGGATCACCTGCTTTAATGGCAAGACTGGTATAACCCAAACATAGTTTACTCTGAGGCCTTAGGCAAATATGAAATCAGCGTTTACATGTCATTCATTGTAGAAATGGTGTTTTATAAAACATTGAGTGCCCCGGGACCAGGGTGAGAGGTCAAAGTTCAACTGTCAAGGTGAAAGGGATACCCTGGCCTTGACCGTGCCCCCTTGAACTTTGACATTAGACTTTTGGACCTGTCCTTCAACCTGACCATAAAAAGCCATACAAAACAAGAAATACGTTGGTATCCCAAAAATATGCTTGTTATCACAGGTAACTTTAAATTAACTCTGAAACAACAAGTAAAATCCAAAATTCCATAAAAATAGTTTTTTCATTTGTTAATTAAAATGGTTTTTATTCGTTTATTAATGTTTTTATGTTCTCTATTGCTTTGTTACATTTTACTAAAAAAAAAAGCTATTGTTATTGCTGTTGTTTTGTTCTGTTTTCCACTCTTTAGTTTTGATAAAATATTTATATTTTATTTTTGGTATCTATACTTTGTAACTGATTCGGTTTAAAAAATTAATGTTGAATTAATTTTTTAACTAAATTTTTTAAAATTAATTAACAGATGCCTACCCCAAACCGCCGTAGTTGTTTAATAATGTTAATTTCAATGTTTGATTACTTTCAATGTGTATGTATAAATGGAAGTTTGAAGGATGTAACACGAATTGTTTAAGCATTCCCAAAAGTAAAAACCCCCACAATCGATGAAAGATTGAAAGCTCTTGACGTGAAAACTCCAGAAAAAATGACGTAAGATCACCTTCTTCGACCCTTTATAAAAAATAAAAAATAGATACCTTTAACAACTGCTGTAGTCTGAAAATCGGGTTCTTTGGTTTTGCAGTCGAAGGGCTCTGGCGTGTATCTGATCTAAAAATTTTATTGAAAATCGTTAGTGCGGAATTAAATTATCTACAACTTTTGTATAAGAGGTTTATCTTTATCTTTTACCGTTTTCACACTAAAACGCTTTAAAGTTGGAAGTTCTGTTTTAAATGTCGAATTTAACAAAAACTGGTTAGGCATTCCCAGAAGTCAAAACCCCTACAACCTACAACCATACACATGATTGAAAGCTCGTGACGTGAAAACACCCCAAAAATTGACGACATCCTTCCAACCTTCATATACGTCTTCTAAGTTACCTTATGGAAGCAACATTTTAGTGATTAAAACATGATTAGGAGTGGTGTGTGCATACGAATATTTCCAGTATCCCTGCCATGAACTGTGACGTCACCTTTGGGCTACAGCTGAGATTTTTTACATTGACTCTTATGGAGCTAACCGGTATTTTTTTGCTTAAACTCGATTTCCTCGGCTTAAAACAGATTAAACATGCAAAATACACCCATAATCGTAATCTGCATTAAATTCTGATTAAAAAAGTATATAAGTTGTTTACCGTTTTTACATTTTATATAATTTATTTTTTATTATCAAAGTAGCGATATAGCTTGCTCGACATCAGGCTTATGCGTACCATCCCAGCTTAACACGTATTTTCCGATTTACATTACTTGGAAATATTACACTCAATATACCATTGTAATCTACTTAAAATGGCGAATAAATTGATATAAGTTCTATATAGTTCAAACCGGTCGGTTACATTTTCGATATAAAATCCTTTGTTTTTCATTTTAACATTTTACGAAAATTAACGTATATTTTGCTTTTACTCAATTACCTGGGCCTAAAACAATTTTAACACATCAGAGTAATTTGCATTAAACGCTTACTAAATCGGTTTTAATTTTAAGTATTTTTTATATTCTGGATAATGTGATTCGGCTTAGAAAAATAGACTGGCAGCAGGTTTGTGTGCATTATCTCATTTCAACATGAACTTTCCGATTTAGATAGTTTGAAATGTAAACACCATAGAACAGACATCTGCGTTAGATAGCCGTCAAAAATTAATAAGACTGATAGTGTTTATAAAATGGTTTACATTAACGTTTTAGTCATAATAATTTATGTTATTCTTTTTTGCTTGAAACGCCGAAAAGAATAGTGTAGATTTCATTGAACTTTCGATTTTCAGTACAGTTAAATGTTTCCTTCATACGTTTTAGCCGTAATAATATATTTTATACTTTGTTGCTTGAAACGCCGAACAGAATAGTGCAGATTTCATTGAACTTTCGATCCTCAGTATAGTTAAAATGTTTCCTTTATATTTTCGTTTAGCTTTGAAATACTTATTCGTTAAAAAAAACATTGTGATTGAAAATATCAAATTTATGTCGTTTTTCTAATAAAAAATATATTAGGTTTAAAGAACAAAAAGTAATCAAACAAAAAAAGCACGGATGGACGGGAAGTACGGCAATTTTCAAAAGTCTTTAACGTTGAATCTCATAAGAGTGCACGCACCATGGCTTTAACTCGATTTCCTCGGCTTAAAACAGATTAAACATGCAAAAGACACCCATCATCGTAATCTGCATTAAATTCTGATTAAAACTATATAAGTTGTTTACCATTTTTACATTTTATATAATTTATTTTTTTGCAAAATATACGTTGATTTTTGTAAGATTTTAAAATGAAAAACAACAAATTTTATATCCAAAGTGCAAATGACCAACACTGTTTAAACTATATATAACTTATATCAATTTATTCGCCATTTTACGTAGATTACAATGGTATATTAAATATGTAATATTTCCAAGTAGTGTAAATCGGAAAATACGTGTTAAGCTGGGATGGTACACATAAGCCTGATGCCTAGCAAACTATATCGCTACTTTGATAAGAAAAAATAAATTATATAAAATGTAAAAACGGTAAACAACTTATATGGTTTTAATCAAAATTTAATGCAGATTACGATGATGGGTGTCTTTTGCATGTTTAATATGTTTTAAGCCGAGGAAATCGAGTTAAAGCAAAAAAATACCGGTTAGCTCCATAAGAGTCAATGTTAAAAATCTCAGCTGTAGCCCAAAGGTGACGTCACAGTTCATGGCAGGGATACTGAAAATATTCGTATGCACACACCATTACTAATTTGTTAACAGCTGATCTCATTTAAAGTATTGAGGTAAGATTGATAACGATATTATAAACTGAAGGCGAATGAGCGCAGCGAACAAGCTGATAGTGTCAGTGAGTGAGCGATAGCGAACGAGCTCACCTGAACTGATCTAATTCAAGGAATTATAGGAAGATTGCTAATAAAAAACTAAATGATATTATAAAATGTTGGCGAGTAACAAGCGTAGCGAACAAGCTCACCCGAACTGTGTTCATTTCAAGAACTATTTGAAGATTGGTAACAAAAATTAAAGGATTTTGGGCCGTGTGAGCACAGCGAACGAGCTGAACTTGACGGCGAGTGAGCGCAACAAACGAGCTAAACTTGACTTCAAGTAAGCGTAGCGAACGAGCTTACCTGAAGGGCAAAATCGTTCTAGGTTTTGCATTGCAACTTGAGTACCGTTGCAAAGCACGGGTAAGCCAGCTAGTTAGAAATAATTAAAACAAATGTTATTACAAGTTTATTACAAGTTGTTATTACAACTTCTTGAGGTCATGTTCATGTAAAGTTTTTTAAATAAGCATATTCTTATTGACTTCCGATTTGGATTGGCTACTTCTGTTACACTCTGTGCATTGTAATTAGCGTAAGCAGGTTTACATATAAATGGTTTAATTTATTGTTGTGAAAAATTCATTCTGTAAATTTAAAAAAGGGAGGTATGTAATAGTGGTCTGTGACACCCGTTTCACCAACGTTTATGTATATGTATAGTCAACGATGAAACATATCTTGATAAATGAACCGTTATCCTGTTGTGGGGGTTAACTAACATTTGAATAAAATCTCCGATCACGGCAAACCTCATGGCTATTTAAAAGTGAGTTTCTCATTGGCAAATAGGCCTAATTAAATGACAAAATATGTCTTACTCATAATTTGCTTAAAGGAGCTCGTAAATGGGCGGAATGGGGAGGGCGTAGTCAATCCGATTCACCATAAGAACAATGTTAAACGGGAAACGCAATAACATCTTTATTTTGTATTCAAGAAATTATTATTTATATCTCTAAATAAAGGGTTCTTCGAGACGAATATGGTTTGCGAGAGATATTTTTATAACGAGCATAGTTTTTTTTTTTTTTCTTAAGTGGAAAGATCAAATAAAACTTTTTTCTACCTTTTAACTTTTTTTACAGGATTTTATAACATTTTTACGGACTCATCAGTATTGGTCTTACGGGAGATAAATCCAACTATGGCGGCACTCCAACGCATAATTCCATAAAATGAATCTTGTGGACGCTTAGCTCCTTGTGGACTCAGGTTACGGTTACAACACCCAGCAACTACCTACAGCCAATGCCGAAATCGCCCAACTGGCTCGGTTCCAAGTTTGACCTTCAACGTATTCGTTTTTCGTTTTGCCCCAGAGTAAAAAGAGAACACGTCTAATATGAGTTTCACCTTGTCTCGCGCCTCTTGCCGACTAACCAACTCTACGGTGGGAATTAAGTGTAATTATTTATCGCTATCACATGCTGCATCTGTATTTTTGTTTTGTTAACATCGACCTCACAACGACAAGAATGTGCCCCACACCAGTGTACAAATTCTTTGACATAGGCCTAATTTTGCCTGTTTCAAGAAAATTATACCTCATGTTTAACTGTAACATTGTATAATGATTATTACTCACCGTCAATGCAATCCAAGATATGCTTATCCTTAATCGACAATTGTTTAGCCCCTGATCATGATACCCCTATGAAGAGGGGTGAAACATGTCGACTAAGTAAAACAATGTCTTGGATTGCATTGACGGTGAGTATTAATCATTAGGATACTTGCAATTCCTGGTCGCCGAAATATATGTTATGTAGCTTACTCTTTTTTACTATTGAATTTACACTCTAAGTGTCCGATTGCTTGTCATTACATAGTACGTTATAAAACATAAACCGGTTTTTTTTTAACAATATAGAAACAATTGCTTTCATTGGCCAATTTGATGTGAATGTAGGGTAATTCGACACCATTCTGGAAAATCGTTAAATCATTGATGTTATAGTTAAAGCCTCGACACTGATAGTTTTAATTGCTGCTTAAAAATCACCGTGAAAGGTTTAAAAATAGTCATTGCATGAATTAGTCGATGTAAGTTAAGGAAGGTTTAGTGACTCAAAATAAATTGATATGGAAACATCTGGATCACGTCAATACGTTATTGACACCTTTGGCGAGGATTCGGCGAGCAGTAATTTAAATACTAGGTATACAATGCAGTTTGTCTGCTTGCAATATTGAGCGGAGCGACTATTTATTAAATCAATAATAGCAAATATTTTATAGGTAATTCAAGTGAGCTCGTTCGCAACGCTAACTCGCCATCAGGGTTTAGCTCGTTCGCTGCGCTCACTCGCAGTCAATTTAGTTCATTCGCTGCCCTCACTGACCTTATGAGTCAGCTCGTTCGCTGCACACACTCGTCGCCAGATTCAGGTTGTTCGCTGCGCTTACTCGCCACAAGTCTGTAATACTTAAATAATTTTGAGTATGCAGGTTTGCTGCGACGGGGTATTTGCTGCCTACGGTTTACCTACTAAAAAACCTCCTCTACTCCTTAGGATTCTAACCTGGAATTGTTTATCACATTACGTCAGGCTAGGCCTAAATTTGGCTAACGCCCGTGGGGCTCACTCCTTATCCAGCCACTCGATCAAGGGATCTAAGCCACTTCGCGGTCCAGATCGGGTTTCTTTTGCAGGAGGATGCCCCGGACGAACTGTGATAAACAATCCCAGTTGCCCTCATCCTCCAAGATCTTTTGGAAGACCGAGTCCACCGAAAATGCACCAAAAATTTGTGTGGCCTCCAGGCGGGGCCCTTCCCAGCGGGGGCAGCGGAAGAATGTGTGTTCCGCATCGTCGGGAACGCCCGGGCAGTCGTCGGGAACGCACCGGGGGACCGCATAAATGCAGTCCGGTGAACCGGTCTTGCCCATCCGATTCGGGTACGACCGAAAATAGCCGTGAATTGTCAAGAATTGGCCGCCGTTCCACCCATGGTTGGACGTGCTTGATAAGTCGCGCAGTCCATCGTCCTCGGGTGTCGTGCTCCAAGCTGTGTTGCCACTGCTGGAAGGTTCGGGAGCGCTCTTCTGTTCTTGCCGTGTCCATGCCAATCTCGCCTTGTCTCTGATAAATTGCCTTCCTCGCTCCTGCAAAGAGCTTGACAGGGATAACTCCGGCGACCACCAGGACGGCAGGCTCGGACACTGTCCGGTAGGCGGAACACACCCCGAGCGCCGCTCGACGTTGAACCCAGGCGAGTCGCAACCTGTACTACTCTTTATCGAGCGTCTGCCCACACCTCTGCTCCACAAAGAAGCACGGACTGAACCGCGGACATCAACAGACGTCTTCTGCTGGATCGTGGAACACCGACATTGGCCATCAGCACTAAGGTAAGTGACTACCTTAGCGGCCTTGTCCGCCGTACGGAATATCTGATCCCTCCAGCCTAACTTGGTGTCCACCATAATCCCGAAGTACTTAGCAGCACGAGTTTATTGGACCACCTCCTTTCCCACTCAGAACAGAATGACGGTGTCATCATCTTCTTCGTAAGGATCACAATCTCCGTCTTACGGAGAGCAAGCGAGAGACCGTGATCGGACATCCATGTGTTGACCACACGCATGACTCGGTTCAACTAGTTGGGCCAGCTCAACGTTGCGTGCGACAATGAGAGCTGCGACATCATCGGCGGCGTACCCAACCAAAGTGGTTTCCTCAGGCATCTCCGACCTCAGGAGGCTGTCATAGGCAACGTTCCAGAGATCCTGGTCGAGTATTGAATTTTGCGCGGCACCAGAAGTGACTTACATCGTCCACGTTCCGTCCTTTGTGCCGTAAATCAGGCTTCGAGAGCGGAGATAATCCTCGATGAGTCGCAACAGATATGCAGGAACGCGAAAGGTGTTGCGAAGCGCATCCAACATATCGACCCACCTCGCCGAGTTAAAGGCATTCTTGACATAAGCGTAACAAGAAGCACTACTCAGCGAGAGAAATGGTTGTGGCTCTCGGCTCTCTTCACAGCTCTCTGGACTTTGGTGATAGCGTCAATCGTTGACCGTCCCTTTCTGAAGCCGTACTGACGGGGGCATAGGAATAAGTCCCCGGCAGCTTCCACGGCAGAGGTCAGGTGGGAACGGATCAGCTTCTCAACAGCTTCCCAGCCATGTTCAACATGCAGAAAGGCCTGTGGGACGACAGCAGCTCGGGATCACCTTTGCCCTTGCTGATCAGTACAAGTCTTGCGGTTTTCCAGGGAGCCGGAAACACCCCTTCTACCAAACAGGCGTTGTACATTCTCAACAACAAGTCAGCATTAATTGAAAATACTTTCTTTAAAGCCTCGCTAGGAATCTCGTCCTGGCCAGGTTCCATCTCCTCGAATGTGAAGAGTGGAACGTCATCTAACCGTCCGAAATCAACCGACGTACATCCTAGGCCTAGCCTACAAATAAATACATACAAACAATGATTTTAGCTAAGACCTCAAAACAAGCAAGTAACCTAATAATAATTATGCTTATAATATGAAAGGTAAATAGATTGTAGAACGAAAAAAACAATACAATTTAAAATCCATGATTGCAAATTAATAAAAATCAAGTAATGTAAGTATTGTAGAATTACGCTTACTTAACACTTAATGCATATTTTGTTACCTGAGACATAGGCTACAATGGCACAACACATTCTAATTGAAGTTCAATTTAAATCTTTCTCCCAAATAAAATATTAGTTGTATCCCATAAGTTAGTTAATCGCATAATTCCGTACGACAGCAATTCATTCCACATCAACATGCCTATCTTTTGGCATAATTTATAACTTCAACAAGTATACATCAGTGTTGATTTATTTAATTTAACAAATAGGTCTGTCAAAATATCAATTAAATTTTATTTTAAAACGCATAACATAACGGCGAGCAGATATAAACAAATCTGAAGAGGTTATGTTGTTTTCAGCATACAGCGACAACTCAGCTGCGATGGGGGAAAATAAACTGATCATAGCAACTACATTAGTCAAATCATGTAGCCTAAACAACTAAAATTCTATCAAAACTTCCGGAAAATAAGCTTTTTTAATACTTGAAAATAATTGCTCGATTATAGTTTATTACCTACTTTAAAATAATTAAAATCTAACCTGAGAATTTCATTGAAATCAAATTAGTAATAAAAAAAGTCTTTTGGGGGTCTAAAATTCGCCTACGTGAAATTTAAACTCGATGGTAAAGAATTTTATACTCTATGTACATAGAGTAAAAATTCAATAATCAACACACAGTAAACAAATTAAATAAAATATTACTCCTATTAAAATAACATGGTAACTTTAAAGGGCCGTAGGGGAGAACCCTTATGTCCGATTTGGGCCATTTCAGATTTATACCTTCCCATAGATGGTTACTATGACCGAGCAAAATTTTGTGAGGATCACTCCAGCCGTTCAGGAGGAGTACGTGTAAATAAAAAGCCAGAGTGTATGGGAGCTCAGTGCATAGGAGAGTATAGGAGAGTGTATAGTATAGAAGCTCAGCTCGCTTCGCTCTCTCCGCTCAATTAAGTAATTGAAAGTACAATTATTCATTTAGTCGTTTATTTATTTATTATTATTTTTTTAAGAGGCAGGAAAAATGCATTACGCACACATATGTAGTGTGGCCAGCCTGTGGGACTCCCCTAAAAACGGGTAGGTATACCCACTCCCCACTCCTCATCTACTCCTATTAGGAATCTAGCATACAATTGTTTGTCACATTACATCAGCCTAGGCCTAAAGGATACGGGCAAACTGGGCCCACGGTCAAAACATTCCTACTCGGATTAAAGTCAACCCTGAAGGGTTGGGGTTGAATTGGGCCCCTGGTCAGTCGGGCAACATTTTTCATTTGTTAGGTTCCTCCGTATCCGATCCATGTCGTCTGTTGTTAGGCTTACTTTGTCACTGATAAATTGTGGTAGAGACACGATGTATTTTTTTTTTATCGCTTTTAAGGGTGGTTTAGTTAAAGTTTCTGTGTAGCCCTACGCTTTACACTGTTCGAAATTCAATGCCGATGAAGGTTCGGGCACTGTTCATGGTTATGCACACCTGCAGTTTGAAGTATAATTCGTCGCCGTTATTGTCCGTCAACAAATGTGCAGAACACTTTCTATTAGTACAACGCCACTTTTGACTACACAAAACTCCTACTTTTCGAAAACTTAAAACTTTCAAAAACTAATAACTTACACCCTCTCTTACTTAACATGGAAAACATAGTAGCACCGTTCACACTCCTAGTGACACATTAAAAGTGACAAGATGTGCCGATTACAGGAGAGCTGGAGAGGGTTGGGAATTCCTAGGTAGGTGTCGCTCTACCGTTGACCAAGCCCATTGGGCTCACTCCTTGACCAGCCCCACGGCCAGGGGCAGTGGCGGATCCAGGATAGGCCAAAGGGGGGGGGCTAGTTGGGGGTCTGGGGGTAACTCCCATCAACAACAGGAGGGAGGGATCTGGGGTTCCCGCCCTGGGAAAATGTTTCGGGGCTTAAAATAATACTTTAATGCAGTTAAGTGATATTACAATTTTTTCAAGTGATTAAGTTAAACAAATATTTATGTATATTTTCGTAATTTTACCCTATGGTAAGTTTCTACATTCTAAAAAAACAATATTCATTGTAGGCCTGCAATATGCGCCAAAATCAGCAGCACTGAAATTGATCAGCCATCTCTACCAAAATGATATACAAAACCTTCAAGAACGGTAATACGAGTGTTGCCTCAAGTATGTTATTAATTGAGTTTAAATCTACGTTTATATGTTGGTGGAACTAAGTATATCAAATATTGCAATTTCAATATAGTGCTGTTTATTTTGGTGCATAGGCTACTGTAGAACCATATCCTCACATAATAACATCATTTTTTCATAAGCTATAGGCCCTAACCTCACTATCTGTGTCTAGGTCGAATGCTAATTAAGACTGCATGTTATTTGGGATGAACAGAGAATTTATAATATCTTTTGATTCCTTTTCAGGGTATCGCTTTTATTATTTATCTGTTTAATGGTCCAGGTAAATCTTAATAAAGTAGTATAATGAAAGAGAAGAAAAAAAACGATTATTCAAAGTTAAATTTTTGTGACTTGATTGCTAACAAAAGTTAAAAACCCCTTCCATGTTAAAATTTTTCTCGGTCATACATTTTTCTACTACCAATACAGAAAATAGTATTTCTGTATAAATAATAAAACTACATAAGAACTTAAATTAATTTATATTGCGTCTAAACAACAGCGAATCTTCATAACCCATAAATTGGTTCATAAGCAGACGACAAAATAAAATCACCAAAATCAGCTACAAAGAAAAAAATATAGATTCCCAGAGAGCGTTTGGACGCGGCAATTGTATAGTCGATATTAAAATGTGAGACGACAGTGTGTACAACACAATTTTCGTAATATAGTAAGCTACGTTATTGCTTTACAAACAGACAGACCTACAAATGAAATGGAAAAATATCGTGTCATGACCATCAATGGAACTTTGTTTTGAAATAGAGTCAGAAAATCCAAAATGAAAATCAGCAAGATATAACTTATTGCTGGGGGTTTAAAGATCAAACATCTCAAATCACAAGCGTCGGGATAAACCGTTATATTTATACAATAAATGGAATGAAATGGAAATTCAGTCCGGAAACCGGACCACCAGGATTTTTATTTTTGCCAGAGTGGTTACGCTGAAGGGGCAAGACGATCAGCCTAATGATGCCAAATAATTAGCTATGCAGTCGCGGCTCGCGCCCTCGCAGTTTTATTCAGTGTAAACCACAATGAAACCAAATAATCTCATGTACCACTCTTGATATTTTAGACTAATTCAATCTAATCCAAAAAATTTGCCACCCCTTAAAATTTGCCGCCCTGGGCCCGGACCCATGTGGCCCATACCTAAATCCGGCCCTGGTGCCGCGGCGCGCACGGATTCCTTTCACGTTCGGCAACCCAACAAAACAAATTACCCATTTATCTAGTGTAAAAAGGATACCCAAGGGGGGGCTATAGCCCCCCCTAGCCCCTCCCTGGATCCGCCACTGGTCAGGGGATCTTAGCCGCTTAGCTGTCCAGATCAGTCCTTTTTCTAAGGAGGATACCCCAGGCGCACTGTGACAAACAATACCAGCAATAGAATCTTGTTGCTCTTCAGGGAGAGAACGGAGGTTTCCAGCTCCTCGATTGTGAAGAGTGGAATGTCCTCTACCCGTCCGAAGCCAACCAGCGCGGCGGTCGCCATGGATGTACAGGACACAACGCAGCGACGATCCTCCCCATGGTGGTGCCCTCCATGATGAATGGTAGTGAGCGAGCGCTGAGAGTCGTTGGTTTGTTTGTAGCCTAATATACTTATATTAATCGTCAGTTATAAAATAAAACACAATGTAACCTCTAATAACCATTTCTCTTTGGTCTAGTGTGACGGTTAAATTAAAAGACGATTAATTGACATATAAACCTGAAGTACATTAAAAAGATTCTTGCCGGTCTTTAACCATCCAAAAGTCGATATTGGAAAGTATGCTCCTGTACAAAATTACATTAACTCAAGGTTATTCACATCGTGATCAGTCGAAGTGGAGGATTGACATTCCGCACACGCACAGCGCGTCAATTACGTCACACTACCGTACCTTGCTGAACAGCTATACTGCGCTGGCTATCCGATCATGCGTCATCATTATGAACATATTAGCTTAGTTCTTTGTCAATTGCTACAAGAGTTACGTTTACTCCTTTTTCATAATGTGCTTTTATAAATTTTAGATTCTCTTAATTTCATGTGAAATAGGTCTAATAAGTTCATGTAAGTTTAAACTTTTCTCCATCCAGTAACAAAAAATCTACAAACTAATCCAGGTTAGGAAGAATCACTTATCCACATAAACATTTTTCTGCGTTTTTAAAATGATATTTAAAATAAGCCTAGCCGAGTGGTTTGGTGCGGAATCCGAACCCCGCCCTGCCGCTAATGTGCAGCAGATTAAACTGAGGGGCTTCGGCGTCAAATTGATCGAAACCCGATCCCCACCTGTCCCCACAGCGCCGCGCCTCCGTCCCCGGGTACGGGCCAGCAGGCAGGATACCAGAAGTTACCAAGCAAACCCAGTGTTAGGACTATTGGCTATTAGAAAAGAATGGTGCAAAAATAAAACGGTGGAGTTTCTGTTTCTATGAATTGAAATTTATGACTGATATAACGATTAAAGGGGAAGGGTTTAAGGTTTACACCAACAAGGTTTTATACCTTAGTTGCTTACTTGACTGCCACTGAACTGTTAATTGAAAGTCTACCACAAAGTCAGTAAATGTCGTATATTTAGAAAATATAGTTAGTGTCCGTTTGTACGCTGGCATGCAAAAGGTTGCGGCGGCCTCTGCACTCGGACCGAGGACGTAAGCCATTAGGGTGTCCTCAGTTTGTTTCCTCCTGGAAACTCTAAATTATGTAAATGAATCTTTGTTAGCTATTGAAAAGACAATGCAGTAAATGTTTACAAGTCTCGCGTGGCGAAGGGAACACGACATTGGATGTTGCCCTGTTGTCATAGTTGGGTCTCTTCGGAGGCTACAGCGATGACAACCCAAGTGCCCCACACCCCCATAGGGGGGTGTGGGGCTTAATTGTTTTAAAGTTTTTTCGTGACCTTGACCTAAATTCAAAAAAGTTTTCAAATCTTTAACAGTCAGGTTTTTTTTAACACATTTAAATACTTAGTAAACATTAATGGGTAGGTATTACTAACACAAGTTTGGAGTTGTCCATAGTTGTGTCTTTTCAGAGACTACAGCGATGGCAACATAAGAACGCCATGGGGCTTGATTTTTTAAAAGTCACTCCCCCCCCCCCGACAAAAAGTGCGAGCCCCCCCCCCGACAAAAAGTGCGACCCCCCCCCCCCCACCCCTGATATCCTGGGCGTGGCAGCCCCGGTGGGGATATAAGGCGGCCGGGTTGCACGCACTTCTCATTGCAGTCTGAGCTGCCGTGCCGACTGGTCCTCTCGCTCTTGAGATTTTTATCATCACTTAACTTCTTTATTCACATCTATTCTTTCATTATTTCAATTCATTACAATGGGTAAAATGGGTCTTAAGCTGAAGAACTACCCATCAGCTTCAACCTCGACCGACACGTCTCAACCCTCATCATCCTCCACTTCGATCCTGGAATACCTGATGACAGCAAACATCCTGAGCTGCCTGACAATGCCGCCGCCGCCGCCGCCACCACAGCCCGCCTCAATGCCCAGCCTGTCGCCATTGCCGCCGACAGTGGAAGAGGCTGGTGCACCGCCATCGTCAGGAGAACTCGTCGTCAAGTCGTCAGGTCGAGTCCCGGTAGCCTCTCCAGCACTCTCGCTGCTATCGGACTCAGGATCGGAGTCTGCGGTTTTTGAAGAGACGTCCAGGTCGAGGATCACCCCCTACAGCAGAACCCGGAAAATCCTATCCTATACCAAAGCCCAATGTCCCTTACCCATATCCCCCATGCCATCCACACCAACCAAACCACCCCGTAAATCCATCTTTTCCCTTGAACTTCCCACTATTGACCTGCCATCCAAATCGCCTCAGAAATCCATCCTTTCCCCCGAACTTCCCACCATCGACCTAACACGTTCCCCTACCCCACCCAAAATTGTTTGCTCCCTTCCTCTTAAACAATGTAAACCTTCACTTTCCACCCCCATTCCTTCTAGCCAGCTTAATTTGGATAAGCTCCAAGACACTACAGTAAAGCGTCCAACACAGAAACGTAAGCGCGTTGAAGTACTTACTGGCAAGGGTAAGAAATGCGATTACACTTGGTTTCCAAGGGTGTTTGGGGTTTTGTGTTGCCAGAAACTTGCGTGTTCAGGAGGAGACCGCTGCCAAAGTCACCTCAAAAAAACAGTCAAATTTCGGCAATTCAAACCCTACACTCTTTACATTAGGCCTAAAACGTCCAAATTCAGACATCCCCACGGCCCGCAACCGCGTGATATTAGAAGGCTGAAGGTTGATGAAAAATATTATTTTATTGGTCAAACCTATGGAGCAGGTAATAAGAAAGTAGAAATCGTTGTAAAAGGTGAAGGCCACCTTTGTACAATGCAAGTACCACCTCGGATGGTACAAAGAGAATTTTTCATCCCTAAAGCCTATCTAATACGAAGGAAAGGATGTGAAACCGTGTGGGAAATGGACTAGGATATGGGCCCACTAAAAACAAAAAAACCAAAATTGTTAGGTTGTGTTGGACAATATTTAAAAAGAGTCTTTTTCAAATTATTTTTTCCAAATTTAGTCTTAACCCTCTTAAAGTAAGGGAGAGGGGTATTATACAAGTCAACTAATAAAAAAAAAATACTTAGTTGACTTGTATAATACTTTAACCTGGCGGTGATGTAAAGTCACTGGGACAAGCTCAAACCGTGTCCTTGAGGGTGAAGACTAAGTTACAAAAAGTCTTTAACAAATAGAAACTTACCTCCAAACACTTGTAGCTTGCTACAAGTGTTTGGAGGTAAAAATTTTTCAAAGTTTGAATGACCTTGACATATATATATAGCAATCTTAATTCTTAACAAAAAACCTCCAAACACTTGCGGCTTGCCACAAGTGTTTGGAGGTAAAAATTTTTCAAAGTTTGAATGGCCTTGACCTATATAAACTACTGTTTAAAGTAAAGTGCTAACTATACAACTAATGTTATGTATCACGTGATACCCCCACTCTAACGCTCTTACTAAGCTTGTATGAACCGTTCATTTGCTTCAGTCTGTTCCTGTGCTCCGTGGTAAACATGTCACGGTACAATTACAAAGGTGGTGACTTCTTGATAGATCAACACAATGCTTGGGAAGTGCTAAACAGGCATAGAATGGAGGTTGAGTATTGTATAAGACGAGATGGGTCTACATTTTATCTATGTATTATAAACAACCAAACTCATAAGTATGAACACTGGACAAAAATTAATTATAACAATATAGATGAGCTGTTTGCTTGGGTTTTTGAGGTGTGTAAAGTTATTGAAGAAACCAAAATGATGGGTGTGCTAAAGGTATGTAAAACTGATGACCGCGAAGACTAAGCGAAATTTAGTGGAAGTCTTTGACCAATCCCCCCCACCCCCTCCCCCACCCCCACCCTCTCCCACCACCCCCTCCCCCCACCCCGCCCCCCACCACTACAAATAGGTATATATAGGAGTGGTAATCCACTGTCCGCTCATTCAGCTTGCAACTGTTAAGCCGAACGCTTCACACCATGTCTTCAGCTTCTGCCTCTAACTCCGGCTCAGGTGTTGGGCCAATCCGATCGGGGCCTTCATCAAGGAGTCGTGTCCTGTTCTCCGGCTTTGGCCCTGTCAGGAAGGAGTTGCGGAGCAGTGGAGCCTCTCAACCTACCACATCAGACGCATCTACCCAGACATCACCAAACCTAATCGAAAGGTACAACGAAATTATAGAGCAAAAGGATAGGGTGTTAGAGAGTGTAATCCGTGAGGCAAATTCAATCCTGAGGAAATACGACAGACTAATTATGAAGTGTCAAGATCTTTTAGTGGACAGTGATGCTAGTGAGGATGAGAGTGGATAGGTGTGTGGGTAAAGACTCGGACTGGGACTTGTGTGTTTGTATGAGTGAATGCGGAATACAGAGCGGGGGATAGATCACTCTGTGGCAATGGACTAACATGCCACTTAGTGATCTATCCCCCGTTCTGGTAATGTTCCTGGATGACCTTGACCCACTTTACCAAGGTTAGCTAGTACCCCCACCACTGATAAGGGTATATATACGGGTATTGATGTGCAGTTTGGTTATTCTGCTTTGTACCGCTTAGCTGAATACCACACCTTAAGATGGCTTCAAACCCCAAGCATTCTCAGGCTTCCTCGTCTTCAAGAAGGCGTGCTGCCAACGTCCTGCCTGCTACTCGTGGACCTGCTCGACCATTTCATAGCATAACTGTTGCTCGAGCAAACGCCTGCAAAGCTCCGATGCTACGGACCTTGCTGGAGGTGAGTCAAGACGGGCAAGGCTTGCTCAGTCCTGGCCAACGGCAGGAGCAAGAGAGGCGTATGGCATACTTCAGGCTGCAGGGTGTAGTTCCCAGCTTGAAGTTAGGCGATCCTAGAGTGGCAAGCATCACCGAGGCTGCGGAGTATATATCACATCTCCATAGTGTTTTGGAAGTAAAGGACCAACAAATTGAAAACCTAAAAGAACAATTGAAACAATTTAACTTTAACCCGATGGAGTTTGTAGAAACGGAGATGAGTGATAGTGATGATGAAGGTAGTGAATATATATTAGGTATGTAATGAAAAGAAGTGGACAGGGACATGTGTGTGTGTGTAGAATACAGAGCGGGGGATAGACTACTTTGCGGCAATGGACTAGCATGCTGCTTAGTGGTCTATCCCCCGCTCAAAGGGTATCATTGGATGACCTTGACCCACTTTAAATCAAGGACAACCGGTTTTAACCACTACAAAAGAGGGGGTCTGTACTTCTCCACTTCATTCTGCTTTGAGCCTTCTAGGTAACAAGTAGAGTTTGTAAACATGAGTGGTGCGCTTATTATTGGTAAGGAGTGGGAGTATGTAAGCATTAACTATTTAAACTGTAAAGGGATGTTGGAACAGGTGTACAATAGTGTTAAAAGAATGGTTGTGGAAGAAAATAGAGTAGTAATCTTAGCGTGGAAGAAGAAGACTTATACAGGACAAAGAGTGGAATCAAGTGACTTTGGGGGGAACAGTGTGTTTGAAATTGGACGGTGGAACTTGGTGAACTTGGACATTGTGTTTTGGGACTTGGAAAGGTTGATTGGAAATAGTGGCAAACATGGTGTACTTATAATTGGCAGAGAGGGCAGGGTATATAACTAGAGTGTTGAAGACTGGGACTTGTGTGTAAAGAATAGGACTTGTGTGGAATACAGAGCGGGGGATAGATCACTTTGCGGCAATGGACTAGCATGCTGCTTAGTGGTCTATCCCCCGCTCAAAGGGTATTATTGGGTGACCTTGACCCATATAAAGGTAGAGGGGAATGGGTAATGTGGAGGGGGAATTGGTATATATGTAGGATTGATGAAGAGTGGATTTAGTCAAGCAATTGTGTAGACACCAGCTACAATGGAAAGCTACAGCGTTGAGTTCATCCTTATGGAAGAAGATGTTAATGAAGTTGTGGAATTGATCGAAGAGAAGACAAGCCTAGGTACATTGGAACTTGTAAACTGTGAACTTTTGGACAATGCTGCAATCGATAAGATTGCATATTTCATGATGCATTTACATACCGAAAATACAACTAATATGGAGTTTGTTCAGTACCTCTTTGCAAACCAAGTGAATGTGCGAATAACTATTACCTGGTGGCAATAAAGTGTGTAAAATTCTTGGCTTGGGCTTGGACTTGGACTGGAACTTGAGTGTGGTCTGCGGAATAGAGCGGGCGATAGATCACTTTGCGACAATGGACTAGCATGTCGCTTAGTGGTCTATCCCCCGCTCAAAGGGTATCTTGACGTGACCTTGACCCACATAAGATGTATAGTTGGTGGGGGTATAAAAAGGGCAAACCAATTGGATAGATACACCACTTTCATACCATGGCTCCACTTGACAACACCGTGTTCCATCGCGACAGAATTCTTTCAATTCTGGAGGTAATACCTGTAGAAGTTATAGAAGCAGAGGACCAACTACCTGCGGTTGATCAGGAAGAGGAGGAGGAAGAAATAATGGATATTGAAACGGACTCTGACGAAGCTGGTTCAATGGACAATGAAGTGGACTTGCATGCCTACGAAACATTAGAGTCATCATCTGAGTCGGAAATTGAAGAAGAAGAACAAGACACTCCTCATCGTCCAATGGATAGGATGTTAGTAGCCAGAAGAATTATGTATTGTCATCGCTACCTATTTCGTGATGAGAATGATTCCGACTCTGATGGTGATGTTTCACCTTTGTAAAAAGTTTAAACAAAAAGTTAAAAAAAGAATGTGAGCGGGGGATAGAGCACTTTGTAGTAAATGATGCTGCTTAGTGCTCTATCCCCCGCTCAAAATAATAATTCCAAACGACCTTGACCCATATAAACTTGTTGGAACAGATGTCTTTGAAAAAACTCAAATGGTTGTTTAAAGGCTAAATTTAGCACATGATTGATAACCTGTTTCTATATGACGTCACTTTCCCCACCTATCTGCCTCAGATATAAAGGGACCCGGTTGAGTGCGCTGCTCATTATTGCGTGGACATTCACAGAGTGTGCATTCAAAGCCAAACTGTTTGAAATGGCTCTTTGCGACATTTGTGGGGAAATCTTTCAAGACGAAGATCTTTTCACCCTACACAGAGAATTACATGAAGACGAAGATAGAAAAGAAGATATTACCATGGATGAAATAGACTTAGACTCAATTGACCGGTTTTTGGAAGAGCACCAGAAGCAGACGGACTACTGGGACAGCTATCTACAGCAAATTCAAAGAAGGAGACCTAGTGTGATCCAATTTGCTGGTGCTGGACCATCCACTACTGGAAGACCTATTGAAGAAGAGGACACGGAAGAAGAGGATATGGAAGAAGAAGAACTGGAAGATGTAAGACAACTGCGCACCACGGCCTTGCCAGGACGAGTTGTAACACATTTCAAAATTAATAACGTTCAATTGGAACTGGAAACATTCATAACCCAGGCTAAGGAACTTGTTGGTCAAACTTTGAGGGAAGAACTACAAAGGCTAAATTTTATTAAATTTGGAATGGTGTTAGAGGCTATGTTTAACAATACTGATGGTGAAACAGCATTGAGAGCATTCATTACCAAAAACCGAACCCTTACCTTCACCTCCGACATTGATGATATTATTGAAGAATGCTTGGAGGAACTTATAACCAAACTTCAAGAACATGAAGGAAGAGGATCTGGATGGACTTTGTCATCAATTGAAGGTATGGATGTTAGGGTTCATAAACATGGATATGGTTTAAGAGGTAGTAGTTTTATCCCTCTACCAAAGAAAATCCAAAACACTAACTCGTGTAGAAATGTTCAAAATGAGGGTAATGAATGTTTCAAGTATGCAATGTTAACCAAGTATGTTAAAAACAATCCTTGTAGAGTTTGTAGAGAATACTACGAGAATGAACACCGCTACAACTTTCAAGGTCTTACTTACCCAGTTACTTTAAAAGATATTGACAAATTTGAAAAGAAAAATCCTGGCGTTTCAGTCAATGTTTTTGGTCTGGATGATTCGAACAACGTTTATCCTTTGCGGGTAGTAAAGGTTGAGCAAAGAAATCACACGGATTTGTTATTGATAACTAAGGGTGAAATTTCCCATTATGTATGGATAAAGGACTTTGAAGCCTTAGTTGTAAAACAATTGACCAAAAGAGTAAATAGGATTACAGTTTGCAAGAGATGTTTCTGCTTTTCTTGGAAAGATTCAAGACGTGGAGGATTGGACTGGTTATTGGAACATAAAAGACTTTGCAACGAGAACTATGAAGTAAAGATAAGTCTTCCACCGCCTACCCGAGCTTCAATACAATTTAACAAGACAGTTCACCAATACCGAATTCCACTAGTGGTCTACGCAGATTTTGAATCAACGTTAGTACCACAGGAGCTGCCGGACGGCGAAGTGACTAGAAGAACAAAACATCAGTTGCATCAACCCAACAGTTTTTGTTTACTAATTAGTTAAATCAACCTTGTCTGAAAACCAATTGCAAGACTATGGTTTAACATCCACTCCAATACTCTACCGTGGTGAAGAAGCCGCTAAGTATTTTGTAGACCAACTGTACGATATTGCTGGAAAGGTTCAACGCTTGTTCGGTAATATTGTACCTATGGAACCTTTAAACCAAAATCAACAAGAAGAATACAACGTAGCGACAAGATGCTATTTATGCAAGAAGATGTTCAGTGAAGAAAATCAAAAAGTAAGAGACCATGATCATCTGACAGGGTTATACAGAGGAGCTGCTTGTAATTCATGCAATATAAATTACAAACTGCCAAACTTTATTTCTGTCGTTTTACACAATCTTAGCGGCTACGACTCCCACTTTATTATCCCAGAGTTAGGCAGAGATGACGGTAAAATTGATGTTCTTGCTACAACATTGGAAAAGTACATTAGCTTTTCAAAAACAGTAGGTAAAATTAAACTTCGCTTCGTAGACTCTTACAGATTTATGGCATCTAGTTTAGCCAAATTGTCAGAGAACCTAAGAAGAGAAGACCTAAAAGAAACCAGCAAAATTGTACCTGAAGATAAATTAGACCTAGTATTACGGAAAGGAGTTTTCCCCTATGATTACATAACGTCTGCAGAAAAATTCGAAGAAACCAGTCTGCCACCGATTGAAGCCTTCAACAGCAAATTAAACGAAAGTGAAATCTCCGTTGAAGACTACAATCATGCTTGTAATGTTTGGAACCAACTAAACATTCAAACCTTAGGGGAATATTCTGACTTTTATATAAAATTGGACGTAACTCTGCTGTGCGATGTGATGGAAGAATTTAGAAACACCTGCTTCTCCGCCTATGGACTGGACCCTCTACACTCGTACACATCTCCAGGATTAGCATGGCAAGCTATGCTAAAGTCAACCAACTGTCGATTGGAACTTCTAACTGATATAGATATGGTGCTCATGATGGAATCTGGTGTACGGGGCGGTTTGACACAAGCTGTAACACGTCATGTCAAAGCCAACAACAAGTACATCCCCGGCTTCGACGAGCAACAACCATCGGTCTACCTTGGCTACTTTGACGCAAACAACCTTTATGGTTGGGCAATGTCAAATCCGCTTCCCTACGCTGACTTCAAATGGATTGACCCGGCCACCATCGGTGACATCTCACAGATTCCAAAGGATGGTCCAAAAGGCTATATTTTGGACTGTGATTTTGAATATCCGGAGCACCTTCATGACCATCACTACGACTTGCCTCTCCTAGCCAAGACTGAAGTTTCACCGACAGGAAGATGGCCAAAATTGATGATGACCTTGTAGAATAAAGATCGGTATGTGGCTCACTACTGGGTAGTTCAACAGGCTCTTGAATTGGGTCTACGTATAGTGAGAATTCATAGAGCAATTGAATTCACCCAGTCTTGTTGGTTGAAACCATAAATTGATTCCAACACTACAAGAAGAGCTGCAGCGACAACAGCATTTGAAAAGGACTTCTATAAATTAATGAACAATGCCATCTTTGGGAAGACCTTGGAGAACAAAAGAAAACACAAAAATGTAAAATTAGTGAGTGATCCTAGGAAATTGGAAAAATTAGTGCAAAAACCAAATTTCGGAACATCCATGATTATAAACGAAAATCTAGTCGCTGTCAGTATGAAGAAAACAACAATAGTCATGGACCGTCCGTTATACATAGGTATGTCGATTTTGGACATAAGTAAAACCCTGATGTATGATTTCCATTATAAGAAAATGGTTAAACACTACGGAAGGGAAAACATTGGAGTCGCATACATGGATACGGACGCGTTTATCTACTGGATAAAGACTTTGGACATGTATGAAGACCTAAGGACTTTTCCATACAAAGAAGATTTCGACTTTTCTGACTATCCAAAGAACCATCCAAATTTTAATGAAAGAAATAAAAAAGTAATCGGAAAATTCAAAGATGAAGCAAATGGAATGCCTTTAGAAGAAATAGTGGCGCTGATGGCGAAATTGTATTCATTTAAGATGTACCACGAGAACAACACACCGACAGTCAAGAAAGCAAAAGGAGTGAAGACATCTTATTTGAAAAAACACGTGACATTTGACCACTACAAGACTTGTTTGTTTGAAGATACTACAATATCAGCAACATTCAACAATATCCGAAGCTTCAAGCATCAAGTCTACAGTGTCACCGAAATTAAAAAAGCACTGTCAGCTCGGGATGATAAAAGACACATTATGCCCGACAAAATCCACACTCTTCCTTTTGGCCATTACTCCCTAAACCCTGTCAACTAGTAACCTATTCTTCGTCCTTCTACAACTTCGACCTTATTCCTTTTTCCTTCCGTAAAAAAATGGGGAACACGGCAAGTCTAACGCCGTGTTCCCCATTTTTTTACACAAGTTTGGATGACCTTGACCTATATAAATGATGTGAATATTTAAAACAACATTCATTATGATTATACATGTGACACAATAAACATTGAAACCTGCAATATGAAGGACTTGAAGCAACAAATTGTCAATGAACTTCATAAACCTGCAAGAAGAAAGTTTCCACGAAGAAATACGGTGATAAAAGGAATAATTGATTTATATCAAGCGGATTTAATAGAAATGATTCCTTATAGCAAACAAAATAAAGGATATAAATACATATTGACTGTTATTAACTGTTTTTCAAAAATGGCGGATGCTTTACCGCTAAAAGATAAAAGCGGTAAAAGTGTTACAAAAGCAATGGAAATAGCTATACAAAGAGACAAACATACTATTAAACATTTACAAACAGATGATGGAAAAGAATATTTTAATAAGGAATTTGCAAACTTAATGAAAAAACACAATATAAACCATTACTCAACCAATTCAGAGGAAAAGCCTCAATAATTGAAAGATTCAACAGAACTTTAAAAAGTGCAATGTATAAAATGTTTTCCAACAGAGGATCGCACATATGGATTGATATGTTACCAAAACTTCTAAACGATTATAATAACAAATTTCATAGGACTATCGGGATGAAACCAAACCAAGTAACTAGTAAAAATGAAAACCTTGTATTACAACGTATAAAAATGAATACTAAACCAAAAGTTGAAAAACTAAAACCTAAAAAATTTAACGTTGGTGATAAAGTGCGAATAAGTAAATATAAAGGTGTATTTAGTAAAAGATATCTGCCAAATTGGACCAATGAGGTCTTTACTGTATTCAAAGTACAACCTACAGTACCCGAGACATATATTTTAAAAGATAATAAAGGACAATTGCTTGAAGGAGGGTTTTATGGACATGAAATGTTAAAATCAACAGTAGGTGATGTATATTTAGTTGAAAAGGTGTTGCAACGGAAAAAAGATAAGGTTAAAGTACGATGGTTAGGATTTAATAAGACAGAAGAATCTTGGATACCTAAAAAGGACTTGATATAACAATAAAGAATCATTTTAGGTTGAACCATTACAAAGGATGGAGATAGTACCACAAAAAGAGAGTTTTACTATTAATAATATAGATGAACTCACAGTGGATAATTCAGAATTCAATAGTGGGAAACATGGTAATTTGTTACCAAACACCGTGCGTTGTCTGGTTACCGGACCTTCCAACTGTGGAAAAACTAATGTAGTATTCAATTTGATTACAAACCCTAAAGGATTACGTTTTAATAATCTATATGTATTTTCAAAATCACTACAACAACCAAAGTATCAATTATTGGAAAAAATACTGAATAATGTGCCTGAAGTTAAATACTTAAAATTTAATGCAAGCGAGAGTGTCATGCAACCACAAGAAGCTAAACCATTCTCTGTGTTCATATTTGACGATGTATCTTGTGAAAACCAAAACACAATAAGGAATTACTTCGCTATAGGTCGACATAACAACATAGATAGCATTTATATTGGCCAAACTTACAGCAAAATACCTAAACAACTCATTAGAGACAATGCAAACATGTTAATTGTATTTAAACAGGACGAAACCAACCTAAAACATATATATTTTGATCATGTAAATGCGGATATGACATTTGAACGATTTAAAGAGTTATGTGGAAAGGCTTGGGCTGAAAAGTATGGGTTCCTAACAATTATGAAGGAACAACCGCTAAACAATGGTCGATACAGGATAGGATTTGATAAATTTATATTAATACATTGAACATGGTATAAAACATTCATTGTTGTACAACACGTTTTGCTACAAACATGGTTAACCAAGAAAAATTAGTAAAAGAAATAAAATCACTTAGTGATTCTATTCGGGCTAAAAACAGAGCATTAAAACTAGGTATTAGCGAGAGGGAGAAATTCCTTGAATCTACTTTTAAACCTATTACTGAACCCTTGAAACAATTAAACAAAAAATTCGCTAAACCTGTATTGGAAGGAGATGCTATTGCACCTATCACAAAGTTTGAAAGAGAAAGTGTAAAATATGAAGGTTTTAGTGATGAAGACCCGGAATCCTCTACATATAGTGGCTTTACCGGTGCAGAATCTGAAAGAGAGCTAGAATCACCAGGATATAGTGAAAGGGGACCTGAAGATGTACCAACTACTAGTGAAGAGGAAAAAAGAGAAGAGGCAAGAGAAGGACCGTCAAACATAAGCTTGTTGGGTGAAAACATTCATAACAAAGGACCTTTAGGAAGAAAATACATGGTAAAAATGTTACTCGGAACAATTCCTAATAAGAATTACCATAGTTATGGAGCGAGATTAACAGAAGATGGTTTAATGATAGGTAATAGCCCGTTAAACGTTGACGAACATGATAATATTGTTGTTGGTGATCAAAGATATAAGGGTACAAAAGGATTATTTGAATTAATATTTGAAAATAAGCCTTCAGTATCGTTAGTGAAAGAAAAAGACATGGAAGCATATAAAAAGATTTTGGAACAGACAAATGCATATAGGAGAAAGTATTTACATGACCAGCTTCCTTTTAGATCTAAGTCTTTAAAATATAGAGAATTTGTATCCAAGTTAATACCAACTAGAAGACAAACAATGCCGTTAACACAAAGAAAACCTGTAAAACGAAGATTTATGGCATCCACTTTGGATGTAAGTGCTCAAGAACGAAGAAAAAGAAGTAAGTCTGTTACGGGTACAGGTTTAATGAAGAAACTATATAACACAAATGTGATTTATTACAATAATATCAATAAATTGGTGGATAGAATGAAACTAATACATGAAGCTAAAGAAGCGGGTCATACAGGCTTGGAAAACGAATGGGTGGCTTTAGTGGATGAACTCCGAAACCGTGGGGTAATTTTATAAAAATGCGTTACTCCCTAGATTACTATTCAGTTGCACCATGAGTGTCGACAAGTTCGGACGGTATTCCGCAGATGGATTATATTATGCGAATAGTTTAAAAAGAAGTGCTGGTTTACCACAAACACCTGAAGGAGATTATGATATTAGTAATAAAAGGTAAAAAAACATAAAAGATCCCACAGACGAAAATGATGCAATAAATTTAAAAATATTAAAGGAAAAGATATCGCCAACATTAAGACTACAAAATAACACATACGACGCAGAAGATCATAGAATTATCAACGTTGGTAAACCAAATCAAAACGGCGATGCAATAAACAAAGGTTATTTGTCATCTGAATTAAAAAATACGTTAAAATTCAATGGGAAAACGTATAGTGCTAACAATAAACGTATATCCAACGTAGATGACCCTAAAGATGCAAAAGACAGCGTAAATAGACGCTATTTACATTCCTTGATACCTGAAAAGACAAAAGATGGATTTTCTTTTTATAAATTTGTTATTAATGATATAGGTTATCCGAAAACTGAAAACGATGCTGTAAATCTAAAATATATTAAAGACCATTGTATCATACGTGATGTAGGGGTTATAGATTGTTTTGGAAATTGTTTAGCAAATGTTAAAGATGGTTCGGCGCCATCAGATGGTGCAACAGTGGGTCAAATGATGGAAACCTTAAAACAAGAAACAACCTATTTTGTAAAACAAGATCAAGTAGTATCGAAGCAAGGAGATGTATTTTCCAAGGTAATGAAAAAATTTATTTATTAAAATTTAAAGATAAAGCTTGGGATTGCATGGATAAAAAGTTATCAAATTTGTCATGGGGTCATGAGGATCATGATGCAGCTGCTTTATCACAAACCGTACATCTAGATCCAAATATACACTTTGCAGTTTTTACATGTAATAATAAGAATATTACAAACTTGAAAGCAGGAAGACACCCAGATGATGCTGCAACTGTAGGACAGACCATCACAACATCATTAAAGGATAGTAAAGTGTATACTTTTAATAATAAACGTATAACAGAGCTTAAAGACCCTGAACATGTAGATAATGCTTTCACTGTTAATTTTCTTGTAAAAGTTTTAGGTAATGCGTTATTTGATTTACACAATCATTTCACACCGGAAGTTCTTCAAGGAGGACCAGGTCATAAAATTTGGGATGAAGCCACGAGAGGTGGTTGGATTAAACGGGAAATTTAAAAAAAAATACTTTATTAACCCTAATACGCAAAAGTTTAGATCATCAGATTGGGGTGATATTGATATTTAATAAAGAACACAATAAACGACTTCATTTATGTCCAACTCGTCATAGAGGTAACACATAAGTTGTACATTTCGATTATAAAAGGACAATAATGACGTTCCAGTACATCAGTCCATATCGTGACACTGTAAGGAGAGGAGGTGGGATCACGTCCACAGCGGTTTCTCTGTTATGTAAAGCTTTAAAACGACTTCCAGTAGGATCCATCGTAAATAGAGCAATAGACGCATTACCATACGAATTTCATATACCGGGAGGTTATCAGTATTGCGGACCAGGTACTAAATTGAAAAAACGACTGGAAAGAGGCGATCCTGGCATAAATAAGTTAGATCAGGCTTGTAAAGAACACGATATCGCATATTCCACGTTTGCCGATTCAAAAAATAGATCGATAGCAGACAGAAAGCTTGCGGACATAGCTTGGCAACGAGTAAAATCAAGTGACGCTAGCATAGCAGAAAAAGCGGCAGCTTTAGCAGTAACAGCAGGTATGAAGGCTAAAACAGCGGTAGGAGGTGGAAGAAGGAGGAGAAGAAGGGTAAAAAGGAGGTCAACCACAAGAAAACACGGAGGAAATATAAGAAGACGACGATCTAGCAGAAAAGGCAGGAAGAAGCCCACCGTGTGGTCAATGGTAAAAAACGGGGCAGGTCTTTACCTAAGACCTTATCGTGCATATTAAATGAAAGAAATCAATTGGTTATACCACATAAAGCGTTAACCAATGTTGAATTATTTAAATATATTTCCTGTTTAAAAATACCATTTTTCCGCGGTGTATTCATGAAAGACAGTTTACCAAAGAAAATGTGGCAAAATGAGACTGGAATTGTAAATTTGGATAATACTGAAGGGCCTGGCACCCATTGGGTTTGTTATAAGAAACTAAATAACAATGTATATTATTTCGATAGTTTCGGTAATCTGCCACCACCAAAAGAACTTCAAGATTACTTTAAATCTGCTAAAAACATATATTATAACTATAAAAGAGAACAACCTGATAATACTTCAATATGCGGCCATTTATGTTTGGAATTCCTAGCTAAAAGTATCAGTCACTATTGAGATGTCTTCCTATACGGTATCATTAACAGGAAAATCGTCCACTTTACGAAGTATCCTTTTTCCAGCGTTACGCTTGCAAAAAGGAAGATTTTGGGAGGCGGCACTATTGGATTTTACAACTTACAACTCTATTCCCAATGTTACGGAAGGTAAAAATAACGTATTGCATTATTATAAGGGAAAAGATGCCAGTGGGAAGTTTACAGACTTACAAGAGTGCAGGTTACCCACAGGTTCTTATGAAATTGATCATATAAATGAATTTTTGCAAACTAAAATGGGAAAAGACAATATAACATTAAAAGGTAATAATAATACGATGAAAGCTGAAATTACTTCCAAATATTATATAGATTTTACTCAACCACACTCAATTGGTGATTTATTAGGATTTTCCAAAGATGAGCCAATTTTAGGACCAGATGTAACACATTCCGGTAAGAAAACAGTAACAATATTAAAAGTCAATAGTATAGACATAACTTGTAACATTATACAAGGAGCTTACAGGGATGGGGCTAACACCCATATCATACATACATTTTACCCAAGTGTACCACCTGGATTTAAAATTGTTGAAAAGCCACAAAACCTGGTATATCTACCGTTGAACACCACTTTCATTTCAGACATTGTGTTGAGCGTATTGGATCAAGACGGTAACTTGGTAGACTTCAGAGAAGAGCCTATTACGATTAGATTACATTTAAAATCGACACTTTAATACAAAAACCATGGGTTTAACATTTAAAAGCGAACAACCTACGGGAAACCGCATTAGTAGCTCTTCAGCTGTGGAGGAGTTAACACGCGAGAACATTCGTTTCTTAGAGAGAGTTGGATTAAAATTAACCGATTATGGATATACTGGATATAGCGCAGGGTCCAACATTCGACGAAACCCTATGGGAAAAAGAATATCACACCCACAACCCTTACACTTCATCGAAATTAAACAATAACGATGAAATTCGTATTCCCATACAACATCAAGACATTTACACACTACCATGTGAAAGTTACTTGTATATTGAAGGAAAAGTTACTAAAAAGGACGGTACTACTGCTGGTACAACAGTTCCATTTATAAATAATCCTATGGCTTTCCTGTTTGATGAAATTAGATATGAAATATCAGGTGTAACAGTTGATTCCACTAAAAAAGTAGGTATTACAACGACTTTAAAAGGATTAACATCTATAACACCCAATGAAACCAATTTACTTAAACCTGCCGGATGGGTATTACCTACAATTGACACAATCACTCCAAATTCAGATGGATATTTTGATTTTCATATTCCATTACGTTTGTTGCTTGGCTTTGCTGAAGATTATAGGAAAATAATATTAAACGTTAAACAAGAATTAGTTTTGTTGAGGTCTTCTAACGATAAAGACATTATTAAAGCTGCAGATAATACGACTGATGCAACTTTAGAATGGAAATTAAAATTAGACAAAATTGTATGGAGAGTTCCACATGTTAAATTAGCTGACGAGCATAGAATGCTACTTTTAAGAAAATTAAAAGCCGATCGTGATATTGTTATTCCATTTAGAAGTTGGGAATTCCATGAGCATCCCAGTTTACCTACTACGGATCGACACACTTGGACTGTTAAAACATCAAATTATGTAGAACGAGCCAGGTATATTATATTTGGTTTACAAACAGGTAGAAGAGATGACATCACTAAACATGCAGGACAATTTGATCATTGTGACTTGAAAAATATTAAAGTTTATTTAAATTCACAATTCTTTCCATACGACAATTTAAATGTGTCATTCACTAAGAAGAAATACAGTATATTGTACGATATGTACGCAAGATTCCAAAGTTCATATTACGGTAAAGCAAATACACCTTTATTATCACCTGACAAATATTTCGATGCCTACCCAATAGTTGTAATTGATTGTTCTAAACAAAATGAATCAGTAAAATCATCAAGTGTGGATATAAAAATAGAAATGGAATTCAACGCGGCTATACCGGCTAATACAACTGCATACTGTTTAATTCTACATGATAAAATTGTAACATACACACCTCTAACTGGAATTGTTAAAAACGTACTATAAAAACCGGTTTTGTTTCATTCCGCGAGTATAAAAGCAGAGCGTACAGGCCGCTCCTCATCAGTTTGTTGACTACTGTTGTATGGGTAGCATCGTATTCAATATGGCTTCTCCTAGTGGTGTACCTGAAAATGTGGTAGATATTGAGAAGGAGATATCTGAGTTTTTAGATCTTCAAGGTCACCAGGAAGGAGGTGAACAAAACGTTTGCGGACAACTTCACGCCAGTAATAATGTTGAAGAAAAAGGTAAAAGAAGAAAGAATATACAAAAGAGAAAAAGGGATATTGAAGATAATATTTCTCCAAACATATTGAGTGAGGTATTTTTGCGAATATTTTACCCAATCTTTTCCAGTTTGGACAAAAGTGTTTTAATCGGTGTTATGAAATCGACAGATTATTCCCCTACTGTAATTTTAACTCATGGACCCAAAATGATTTTGTTTACGGACAGTGCTTGGGAATCGTTTATGAAACACTTGCATCTGCTAGAATGCTATTTAAGTAGTAACATGTTTGGAAGAAAGACAAGAGTAGGACTTTTGGATTCAAATGTAGAAATCGATATTATTAAGCATCGTGGTGATCATCAGCTGCGGTTTAGAGACACAACAAGACATGATAACAAAATTCAACTTAATCGAGAGGAGTTTTTCATTTTAACTTGTGCTACTGAACCTATAACAAGATACTTGAGACAACTGGTGTTTTCAAGTTCGATTATTAAAGATTATCTGGAAGACACTTTGGACAAACAACCGGACGCGCCTATATTATACGGACCTGTGGATACTTCTATATTTAATAGAGTTCCTCATGAAGTACAGATGTGGAGACAATTGGAAAAGTACGCTCAACTACATAAGAAATCAGTAAAACAGGAAGAAGAGGAAGATGGAGGAGAAGAATCAAGTGTTAGTGATGAAAACGAAAACAAGGAAAATATAAAGATGGAAACTTAAATGACAATGGTTAGTTTTTAAAGAAAAATAAGCAACATTTTGTGGGGTTAGGCCTATTGGGGACGGTGCCCACGTTAAATATACACCAACGCGCCAACAACTGTACGGCCTGGTATAAAAGTAGTACCTACCGTGGTGTGGAAATCAGTTGACCTCCTGACTTTATAATGAGCAGACGTGTGACCTTCAAAATGGACAAGGGAGAAGAAGAAGAACAAGTCAAGTCCAAGCCTGGTATTATTGAGTTTCAAGCGTTTCGTGGTAATGATGATAGATTCATTATAAAAGAACTTGTGTTTTTGGACATGAATACAAGTGTTCCATATTCGTTTTTATTTAAACCACCATGTTCTTATTCATCTTTAACTAGTAAAGCCGCTACTACCAACAGATGGATTTCAAAACACTTCCATCATATCGATTGGTATGATGGTTTTACAAGTTACACGGACTTGTATCACATTATGCATCACTTTTCAGACAAGTTTACCAATATTTACACAAAGGGGCTGGAAAAGAAAAGATGGATCGAAGGATTTACTCATGTTCCGGTTAATGATGTGTAATTGGATAAGAATTATCAATACATGCTGGAAACGATATGTATTTGTACAAAAAGCCCAGAACATGATAAAGATAGACATTGCGCTTTGAAAAATGCCTATAAACTCGCCTCTTACCTTCAAAGTGGGGAAGTGGGGAGTGGTGGGGGTAACGGAGAGTATATAAGTGAGGAGCAGACCGGGACCTGGCATGAGTATTACTCGAGATTCCGAGACGACAACATCTCCGAGCAAGAAGACGATCTGTAACCTGACCATGGCATCTCACCAGTTCCTTCAGACTTTGGTCGAGCAGTTCAATGCTCACTCCAAGTCAACAATATTACCTGTGAAGAAGTGCTCTGAACTAAAAGATGAAAAGCACTACATAATCCATGCTATGAAGAAGATGGAGACTACAGTTTGGGAGGCCATCTGCTGCAGTCTCAGCGAGGCACCGTTTACTCCGGGGGATGAACCAAAGTTCCAGGTGTACCTGGACAAGAGATTCGTCCATCTTCTACAAAACGAGGATCTCCGCTCTATTCAACCCGGGTGTCTATACCTGGTGTCCCACGGCTGCACGGGTAGCAATTCTACAGAGTTGACCATCCACATCGCCGACAAGCAGCAGTGTTAGATTTAAGTTCTAATGTTGTACATATGTTATTGTAATGTTTTATAAATAAATAAATCATAAAAGACAAAAAAAGAAAAAAACAAAAAATGCAACATATCAATATGTGAAGTTTGTCACATATTGATATGTTGCATTTTTTTTAAACTTCGCGGGTGACCTTGACCTTTGACCTTTGCATTTCACAATTACCCCCACTACCGCGCTAGAATTCGAGCCTGCTTGGATGCTAAAAACGGTCAGTCTGTTGCCAACTAGCAAACGATGAGGCTTACAACGAGTTATAACTCACGCATCTTTACTTCAGACGGCTTTACAAGATAATATCCCTATAACAATAAAGCAGGATATCAGAGAGTACAAGAGAGAAAATAGAGGGTATTCTGAATACTCCTGGTATAAGTTCCACGATGGGGAAAAGTTTTGTAGGCCTTGTGGCGATGCCGCCGTCGGAGACCTTCGGCGATTCGTACAGGATGGCGGTATAAAACAGTTCGGATTTCTAGCACCGCTGTTTCGATTTAAAAATTACAAGGACACTTGCGCTATTTGTTCCATTCCATTGTATTGATGGAAAAAGTTTAGAACTGTTTAATTGGATCTTCCATACCCCCACCACTTTTACCCCCACCACCATTACCCCACACCACTTTTTCATATACCTACAAGCGCTGTGCCTCGGCTTCATTTCTACTCCAGCAGCCAACCTAGCAACATCAGGATGTCTCTGAACGTCAGTTGCGCAAGTTACGAGGAGGTGAGCATCAAGACTCAGCAGGAGCTAAACGATTTGTACAAGGAGTTGCAGCTGATGGTGGCACGAGGCTACCGTATAAACGTGCAAGTTTACGCTTGCAACATACGGAACACCCGGCAGCCAAAGGAAGAGCCTGGACACTCCTCGACGGCTTCCTCACCGGCGTCCATGAAGACCGAGCCAGACAACTTGGACTACTTCAGCTGACTAGCAGTTGTATTTCTTGTCCTAACCATTGTAGAATATGTTTATTTCTTCATTATATTAAAGAACTAAAAGAGCAAAAACACCTATCTTGTTACTGACATATGAGCTCAGTAACAAGATAGGTTTTTTTAAAACACAATTTGGATGACCTTGAAACTTCCCCCTCCACTGCTTTGCTACCCCCACCACTTGGCTATTGGTGTACATGGCACATCGCAATTGGAAACCTCATTCCATCTTCAACAGCCACACCGACAACATGAACAATGGCAAACCTACCAACAGATGAAAGATGTCCTCACGCATGTTGTGACTTCGTCCACGAGTTGGAGAAGAGGATGCAGGAGAGGGCGATAAGAAGAAAGCAGATCCACTCAGAAAATATCATGATAGTCAACGGCTATCTTTTATTGTTCGGCCTTATTATGGTTGTACTTTTCATACTGTATGGCATAGTCACATGTGTCGGCAAGGTTGCGGAAGAAAACGCCCACCACCATCAGTTGGAAGGTTTCAATGTTACTTTGTAAGTTTTCCTTTTTTTTTAAACTCCGTTTGGATGACCTTGAAACTTCCCCTACTACTCCACCATGCCTTCCACCACTTCCCCCACTACTCCACCAAGCCTCCCACCACTTCGCCATGTTCCTGCATGAGCATCACATCAACCGTCATTCCTTGTCCGACAAGCAACCATGGCAGACAACACCATCAGCCAAGCTGACTCAACTACTGATGTTGAAACGAGTACAGGTTGGACACTTTCCATCGACAGTGTTCACTATTTGGAAACCATTTGTGAACGGATGAAAGAAATACTGCGGGACAACCCTGGGATGATAATTCAAATGAATTTACACTATGATTGGTCCCAAGTTAGAATGCAAGGGGACGACAACAACGGTCAACACTCTCCACAATATTCGCCTATGTCACCAGTCTACCCTTACGGTGAGTCTGACGTTGATGAAGATGTGGGGGACGAGGTTGATGAAGATGTGGGAGACAACGTGGATGACGAGGCTGAAGAGGAGTAACCTTCATTCCTTTTTTTTAAAACCTGAATTGGATGACCTTGAAAATTCCCCCTCCACTATTTCCTTTTTTTAAAACCCAAATTGAATGACCTTGAAGATTCCCCCTCCACATACGTTTGGTTTACCCCCTCTACTTTTCAATACTGTTACCACAGTCTGTAGCTAACCTCATTCCTTGCTTAGCTATCATGGCGGACAGCACTCTTTCTCGAGTTGACTCAACTACGGATGAAGAATGGCCATTTTCGTGGAATGTTCATCTGCAAGATTCAGCGGAAGTGGATATGTTGCATGAAAAATTGGTACTGTATACGTATTAAACGAAAACCCTAACATTGAATGTAGGATGACTATGGATTTCGATGCGACAGGGGTCCACACTCAACCTTGCACTTCCAGCCAGCCTGAGCCTCAGCTTCAGCCAAGGAATTTTACAAATCTTTACACTCCAATACGGCCGGAGGATGTGGTTAGCAGCGAGGCGGACTCAACTACAAGTTATATTGAGCCAACAAATTGGAAGCTTATTGTTGACACCTTACACAAGGTCGACTTAGTATGTGATAAATTAAAGGAGTTGATGATGCAAGATCCTGGTCTTCGTTTTAAAATTGATATGTTTTTCATCTGGGGAGCACCTGCGCGGGGCTCTTCGTCTGACAGCTCTCCAAGTACGACGGACGAGGAGGAGGAGGAGGATGACTAGTCATCTTTTTTAAAACTCAGTTTGAATGGCCTTGACCTTTCCCCCTCCACTGAGTTTATTTAAGGTGCACTCTCACTCACTACAGCATCATTTCATCGTGCACCTTCACCGCAGCAACATGGAGAGTCAACTCAATTACTGTTGCGAACGGAAATGTTTTTCATGGCCAAATGACATTGATGTTGTGGATGGTCTGGCATGTAGAAAATGTGAAGCTTTTGGTCAGTGCATGTGTAAGTGCAAGTCTTGGAAGAAGCCAAAACCGGAGTTGAAGACATTCCATGTGTACCAGATGAGAGGGCATAAGTACACTTGTTGCCCTGAACGTTGCATTGAATTTAATCTAAAACAGCTAACTGGCTGCAAAATGTGCAACAATCATTTTGCAGGTTTTTGCAAACATTATTTAGGGGCGTGTCAGTACAGATCAACTTGGCATACCGAAGCACTCACTATCAATGAAATCGCTATAGACTCACAAGAGTAGTCTTTCTACTCTTTGACTTTTTTTTTAAAACTCCGTTTGGATGACCTTGACCTTTCCCCCTCCACTCACCTTAGTTTATATAAGCTCCATTCCCACTGACCACGGCATCACTTCATCTTGCTCCCTCGCCGAAGCAACATCAAGTATGGAAACTAAGCGTGTCTCATGTTGCGAGCATAAGTGTTTGGAGGAGCCAGGCGTCATCCATTGTGCAAAGAAGCTTTGGGAGGAAGAGACAGGGACAACCTATTGCTGCGAGGACAAGTGTTTCCTACTACCAAGATGGCAAGTGGACGGGTTGGCCTGCCAGCAATGTGAATGCTTCGGATGTTGCAGGTGTAGATGCAAGAATCAACAGCTGCCACCACCGGTACAGTACTACAGACTTTCAAAATTTACAAGTCCAAATACTTTTACACTTGTTGTCCGCAGCGGTGTGTTAAATTTCACTTCTCGAATCTTACCAATTGCCGGAAGTGCTATGGACAACCTGATGGATGGTGCACCTGTTTTCTGAACTCCTGCCGCTACAGATCGGATTGGTTTACAGATCCGTTGGAAATTGATGAAGTCGCCCAGGAAGCACAAGAGTAGTCTTTCTACTCTTTAACTTTTTTAAAACTCCGTTTGGATGACCTTGAAATTTCCCCCTCCACTTCCCCATATACCTAGGGTACACAGAGTGGGACAGTCAGTCGCTCGGTGACTGTCGTGGGGTGCGCATCGGTGTCGGCACTCCGTTGTTAAGTTAAGTTTTCAAGGTCAAAGTAATATGAAATTGTTAGTGTTGTGCTGGTTCAAGGTCACCTGAGGGATTACCGATTGCCCATTTAGGCAGGGTCATGTCAGAAACTCGAGTTTAACTTGGCACTTTTGCCGTTTCTCGTCGCAGATTCGCTCCAAGTGGTCAAGGTCACGGGGACTCTGACTGAAACTCGGAGCGTAGTGCGAGAAACGGCAAAAGTGCCAAAAGATTTTAAGTTTCGGCGTGACCTTGACCTTAGTGGCGTCGGTGACGTCATTTTGATGACGTAAGGGGTGTTGACGTCATCAGCACGTCATTTCTGTGACGTCATGGGTGTGACGTCATAGAAATGACGTCATTAGTGATGACGTCATCGATGACGCAATCGATGACGTCATCGATTGCGTCATCGGTGAGGTCATTGACCTCGATGACGTCATCCCTCAGGTGACCTTGAACTGAGCCAGCACCAACAATTTGACACTACTCTTCGGTTTCATACTAGGTTTCATTTATTAAAGTTAATTTTCGTAAATACTTATTTTTTCTCCTAAACTGATTGTTTGAAGAACTTATCACTATATCACTATATCACTATATTGAGACAGGGACCTCACATAGTGGGTATTTTAACCTGAATATGAATGAGAGATGAGTGTAGGATGATTGTGGCGCGATCTTGTAGTCTTGTTACTGACTAAGGCCGACATTCTCCTTAGACAGGACTGTTAATTAATAGCCCAACAGCCAATGGTATCTAGGGACCTACAGTTTAACGTGGGATCCGACTTAAACACGTAACACGTAACTCACCCTCGATGCCTCCTGAGTCCGCAGACAAGTCAATTGTTGACCATGTGATGGCCTATCAGGAGTCATTTCAGCAGCACCTCCAGTCTCCAGGAGTAAAGAATCGTATCTCCCATCCTGTTCCTTCTAGTTCGAGAATCATCCAAACACGCGGTGTACTTTTCCTTTTAGCATTAAATGTTCGTGGCCTCCCCCTTTTTTTCGCTGCCCTATCTTCAAGTTCTAAGGTCACACTATAGAGAAGTCCTTCACTCATGATATCACTAACACCGTTGTACTTTTTATAAAAATATTATCATTATATGAGAATAAATAAAATGGAAAGTGCAATACTTATAACTAACCGAAGGGTAGGTATTTTGAAATTTAAGAGATGTTTCTATGGAAATCAGTAGCCTACTTTATAAAGCAAAACGCTATATTTTTACTATAGAGTTTGGTAATGTTTTATTATTATTTTTGAAATTGATTTATGTTTTATTGAATCACAATTTTGTATTTTTAATTAATTTTTTTAAATAAGTTTTTCTTAAAAAAGAAAAACTATTTACATTAGGGCCTATTGAAATTTCTGTTACTGTATCATCTGCAACATCTGTAACATCTCTCTCAAGTGAAATCCTCACTCTAAAAATTATTTCGTTGCTACTCTTATGCATAACCCACATACACTTATGTTTATACTTATATTTATTAGTTTATTTTATCCTGTGCTCTAAAAAAATTCACTGTACAGGCAACACTCTCCGCGTCCTCGGATATTTAAGAATTTGTGTTAAATGCATGGATGGGGTTTCGGCCACGAGGAATGCATTGGAGCTGATCACAAGGCTGGGGAAAATCTGCTATCTGTCTATCAACCCTTCAAAGTAGAGGCATTTTGGGAGTTTCAGGGCAAACGCAATTTCAGCGGTTTTTAATCAGTAGTTACGTATTTGTGACGTGTGATAACATATGTGTGACGTCACGGGTGTGACGTGGTGGTGTGACGTCACTAATACGCTATTGAACTTTTAACGAAGACCAGAGAGCCTTAATTTTCATCTTATTTTGTGTTTGTTTATGATGATAGAGTGTTAAATAATTGCCTAAAATGATAATCTACATGAATTGAAATTAAAAAAAAAAAAAAAAAAAAAAAAAAAAAAACCAACAACAAACAAAAACGAGCAAAAACGAAAACAAAAACGAGATTTTAAAATTTCGACGTGGGTGGTCCCTCGTGGGAAGTTATCTTATCTATTATCTTATCGTATCTCTTATCTTATCTTATTTTAGAAGAGCGATCTGAAAAGCGAGTGAGCGAAGCGAACGAGCTCGATGGTGAAGGCAAGTGAGCGGAGCGACAGATATTACTATGACTACTAAGAATTGTTTAGGTTTACAAATGCTTGGCCCCCAGGTACTAGGGCATTTAAACGGCATATTTGGCTTTTTTGGACATAATTACAACTTAATAGTGTAACAAATAGTTTTATACGTTTTCTATGAATTTATCAATCTCAGTCTACAAATGAATCAACTTTACTTTTGTACATTTCTTTTTAGCTAACCCTGTACATTATTCCATAGCCAGTAGTGTAGGCTATACAATTTCCCTCCGCGCGTCTCGCGGTCCGGCAGCAGGTTCATCTCATCTCGGTTGCTAATATTGTCTATTTTCCAATTACACTAGATGGATGACATAATGACCAATTTTTGTTTAACCTGGCCGGAGGACGAGTCGATTGACATAATTTTAAAATAAATAGTTTTCAAGACATTTAACTGATTGCAAACTCGTCCTCTTTTCATATTTGCAATAAAATCGTAGAAACCTTTCATATTTGCATAGCAAGGTGTCGAAATTTCAAATAACGAGAAATGAGAAATATGTGGCTAAAAAAAAATTCGAAAAGAAAACGCGTAACACTTGTTTTTTAAAGTAATTTAGTATTTGTTTCTTCTGAGACGGTCTAGTTTTAAGAACGATTTGAAAGGTGTTTGCACCCTGGGAAAGCGTCCATTGCCCTATTCGAAACTGACTCATTTATATCGTAACATCTAATGGATCTCACAAGGCGCAAGTTGTTTGAAAAAAAAATCAAACAAAATAGGATAGGAGAGTGCTTTTAAAATCTTGATTAATTATCCCTGTCCGACGGGTTTAACAGCATTTAGGATGCAAATTGCGCTTCAAGATGGCAAAATCTACATGCGCGCGACCAGGCGTTTATCTTAACTGGAGGCAATTTTACTTGACGAGCAGCGGCCAACTATCTTTTGGTGTGCATTATTACATGATAATCTTTATGGACAATTACTTGAAAAAGTTCAAAATTACTTACTGTTATCTCAGAATTTTTATACGTGCAGATTATGCGTGGATTTATGACTAAAAATATCTCCGTTGCAGCAAACCTGTGTTATCAGCGTATTTCCAATGGCTGTTTGGTTACCAAAATAAATGAGTAATATATTGGAGTTATGTATTAATATGATTAGTAGGCCTGCCTAGTATAATTGATTGTGATTCCGACCAATATCACACCGGTCATCAGCAGGCCCATCCCTAGACTCTTGCGGATTCTCAGATTTGGTTTGATGATGACCGGTGTGATTGGTCGAAATCACAATCAATCGCCATTATAAGATCTTTCATATGTATATACCGTCTTGTAAACAATTACAGTGTAAACGTAAATATATCGAGTGTAGTGTTGGAAGACGTTTTATAATTTCAACCTATTATACTAAAAAATATATAAAAAAATGAAAAAAAAACTATAGGCAAAGATTATTTAATAATTCCAACCAAGTAAAATATATTTTAATCATACGATAATTAATTATAAAATAAAGTTTATAATGTAAGATATTTGTTTAAATAATAGATTCAAGGATTAAAGTTATTTTAATAGTTAAATTGACCAATTTTGAAAGTTTAAATACGCTGATATGTAAATATATATATATATATATATATATATATATATATAATATATATTAGCGTTCTAGTATATATCCTGGGTGTCCAGTATCCAGTTAGCCTATTTAGTTGGTTTATCAAGTTTCGTTGTTGACCTTGTGCGCAATGGTGCCAACCCCAAACGGGGTTGCGAGTGACCACTTTGCGCAATGGTGCCCCATTGGTTTCACACTTTTCTGACCGCTGATTGTGCGCAATGGTGCTCCCCGCTTAAAGGCGACACGCTTAACCTCAGCTTTCCAAATGGTTGGATATGCAAGGAAGCGCCTATTTCCTGGCCACCCAGGCCTAATGATTTGACCCCTTTGTACTTTCTGGGTGTTACATAATGCACACTGTGTTTACAGAAAATATTCAATACTTGAGACATCTGTGTGAGCAAATTTCATCTGAGATCTGGAATGCAACCCCAGATGTATGCTGCAAGAATATTATCATCGAATAGCCTATTACGCTCTTCGCAAAATTTGGAAAATCGGCTAGATTGGCAATTGATGTATGCTGTAGAGCAACTTATGAAGCTCACATTGAATTGCATTATTAATGAGATGAAAACAAACTTTGATTTTTGCTTTTTAATTTTGAAATTTTAATCGTTTAAGTATCTGTAAGTATCGTAAGGTTTTCTGTAGTGTCTGTTCAAAATCCTGGTAAGTTATTCTTTTATAAACTCTCTTTATATGTAACCTATGTCCCTTTAGAAAAGGACCTAAAATTTTTTGAAATTTTGGCATGAATATGTAGGACCAAATCTATTTTCATGACTTCGCCAAACAGCATAATCGCGGGTAATAGGAACGGGATTTTATAGGGTTTTAAAAGGGTCAAAAATGGGTTTTTGATATTTTTGGACCTCAATTTTCATAATTCAACATTTTAAACTAACACCATATAAAAAAGATTGAAAAAATTAATATTTTGAATTTTTTACTTGGTTATCTGGTTACGGAGAAAATCCTCAAAATAGGTTTCCCATGTTATTTTCATGGGGAATCAACAAAATCCTGGATCTCGCTTATTCATTGACATAACTTGATTAAATTTGGTATGTTAATTCACTTGGTATTTAACTTATATTTACCTCTCCCATACAGTAGTCTATTTATTTACCTCATTAATTTAGGGTTTACTTACATCACCCATGGCGGCAAACCTACATACAGTACTCACTTCCTTGGGGTTTGTAGGGGAAATAAAAATAATAAAAAAACTGAATTATGTCGGAAATTCGCTTAGTACGTAGGTCTGCTTCGAAAGGGATATTTTTCTTTAGAAGGTCCCTTGTATTGCCTTGATGTGTGATGAAGCTAAGGAACTTGGTTACCCACTTTTTGCATCTTGTCGACATGACGTCTCCAAATTTGCCCCTTCACTAATGCAGTGCCGATAGTGTAGGTCGCCGTCCATCGCTATTACTTTCCCATAGACAATTTATTTTTTTATTTGGACTTTGGTAGCTGCGCACTCCATTAGTGAAACTCCGTATTGAAAATGAAACAATAGTCTTCATTTTGTCGGTTATGGCCTTCAATAATTTTAACTTAACCTATTTAACTCAAAACAAAGTTCTAGTTTTTTTTTTTTTTTTTTTTTTTTTTTTTTTTTTTACCGTAAGTGGTTGTCGAGAAAATGAAAAAATAAAATGTTGCCCACGTATGCCTAATTTTTTATCAGAAATAAAAAAAACCCTTCTTGCAAATTTATTGACACAACTTGATAAAATTGTGTACATACCTTGACTAAATAGGGTTTAATTAATATTTGCTTACAAAACATTCACGGCAGCAAACCTACATACTGAACTGACCTCGACCCCCATGATATTTTAGAGAAAATAAAAAAGTGCCAAATCGTCATTACAATTCGTTTTCTAACAACAAATCATGGCAGCAAACCTACCGTACATACCTTTTCGAATCCTTTGGTGTTTATGGGGAATATAAAAATCATAACTTCCAAACTCACGCAGGCTTGCTACGACGAGGTTATTTTTATTTTTAGCGCTATTTTATGTTAGCGTGTATGACAAACAAAAAGGCGTTTGGTTCGTGACACGGGTGCAGTGGTGCAGTAGCGTCGAAAGATAATCTACCGGTACTAATCTTGACCGCTTCTAAAGGAGACTTTACTGAAGCAATCAGCCCTATTAACTAAGTTATTATAAAAAGAATTCTATGAGTAAGCACAAAGCAGGTCAGTCGCAAGTGAATGAGTAGGATAGAGCCTATTTTATATTTAAAGTTTCAAGTAAAAGGCCGGTTTACACTAAGTTACATAGCTGGAGAACTATATAGCTCTACTATATAACAAATGAGCTGTATATAGCTCCGTCAGCTACATGTAGCAGAGCTTGATATAGCTCAGTTTCCCTTTGATGTTTACCGAAACTTTTGGGTAGCACGTTTTCTGCTATATAGCAGGATTTTTTAAAATGGCTTAAATTTGCTATATAGCCGGGTTATATAGCAGATCTCAAGTGTCACTTTTTTAACTTGTAGCAGAGGTATATAGCTGTGCTATATGTAGCTCTGCTACATAGTGTAAACCGGGCTTTAATTTAACGATTTTTCTGCCAACGCTCCTCCCTTTCTGTTCCAGGAATCCCTCATGTCATTTTTTTTAAAATAAACTTGCAAAACGCTCTGCCGCCGTTCGCCAAATGTTTGGCAGCATGGCAGCTGGAAAGGAAGTGGGAAAGAAAGAATTCCTGTGCTCTTGGTTGTCGCTGTGAGTGGTTTTTACCTTTACAACCGGTTTCCCCCTCCACCTCTTACCTGAGCAACGCGAGACCGTGGCCCTCTCTCTGTTGCGCCGATCATGGGGTGGGGAACGGACTCAGATGCTCGGCATTCGGCAATGTGTCTTTAGTTTGGTGTTAGTGTCGGCTGTGCACTCTTTACAGGACAGTTTTACAGCGATTGGAAGTTTGTCTAAATTTACGTTCAGGTAAGAGCGGTTCATGGAATTTATTTTACACTTCTGTGGTTATATTTAAGGTCGGATCGTATCGCTCAATAAATGGAGGATTGAGTAAGGGTAGTTTCTACTCGCAGGGGAATAAAGAGGTTTACCGTAATCATTTTATTTCGAATAGATCGGTAATTGTAAATCTCGTCATACGAAACAAATAAAATTACATTGTCATGGGAAGATTAATTTCAGTTTTAAACGAACTAGGCCCCTAACCATAAAACGTTTGTTCGTTTTGCCGGCTTTTCAGTTTGTAACATGGGACAATAGCGACCACGTGGGTAACCACTTGAATTTGTAAGTTGGTCTTGGTCCCCCATCTTAATAAGTTTTAGGTATTTATATCATGCTGCATCTTTAAAAAACCTTTCAAAACATATTTTTTTTATTTTCAACATTTGGTAGGCCCATCCTTAGTCTCTTGAGTTAGGTTATTAGAAACTAACCTTGCCTACCCAGAATTGGTCAAGGTAACTTATGTCTATGTCCATCTCTCTAGCTGTCTTGGGCACAACAAAATTTCTATAGTCTTGAACATAAGTACCGGTAAGCTAAACAATTTCAATGAGTTTAACAGGACCTAACTTTTACCGGTAGGCCTACGTATGTATGTATGTATAAGTAGGTATCGTCTAAGTGGTGTTGGGTGTTGAGTAGTGCCTTAAATTTATATTCTTTCTAGGTTTAAGTTATAGTTTATTAACATTAATATAGGCTATTGTAGGATATTAATGAAACATCATCAAAGGTCTTCTGTTACCTAATGGTATTACAGTAGGCCTATCGTCTGTAAGTTGAGCTTTTTTGTCTTAACTCAAGGCTTGAGTCTCCCAAAAGTTGGTTTATAGTGTACAGTAACTCATCAATAGCCTATAATTTTATACAGGGTGGCTGTTAACCTGGAAAACCGGGAATCGTACCCACGTTTTTTGTTGCCATGAAATGGTTGGTAATTGTCCTAAAATGTTTTTGCTGCCTTTAGAGTTTTCTAGATGCAATTTAGGCCTAAAATAATTGTCTAAATTATTTACTACAAAATAGAACATTTAGGGTTACGTTTTCCACAATCTGATTTTGCAGATAGCCTATTTACTAAATATCCTTGTGCTAGACATCCTTAAAAACTAGTATAGGCCTAAATCTCCTTTAATGCACGGTGTCCATGAAATATTAGGTTTGAATTTAGTAGGCTCCCGGTTATAGCAATGCCATATTTAATTTTTTGTACATAGCACCGTAGTTTCACCAGAGGCAGTTCCTGATGAGCAACAAACCTAAGTGTACAAGTGCAATAAAAGGGAAGTAATCAAAACCCATTAAAGCTTTCTTGAAGTTAGTTTTGTGGTATTGAACACACTGTAATGACTCAAAATGTAACCTTTCTTCTTAAACATACAGATTTTGTCAAAGAACGTTCAGAAACATCCTTCAAGCACTTTTTGAGCTAAGATTAAGCTTATAGTAGCCTGCTGGCTATGTTTGCCGATTCCAGAAAAATGTCCATTTGAACTTTAAAGTTAAGTGGGATTTCAACGTTAATATTTGAGTAAAAATCTGCCTATTCTTTTATTGCCGACCTATAAACCTACTTTGGACTTAAGAGTTTTGGTTCATTAGGTGAACGATCTATATGTGTTGGACGTGGCAATAAACTAAATAAAATATACCTTACTTAGCAAAGAAAATGTTTGTGCCATGTGCTTTAAGGGGGATTTTAACTACAGTAAGTCAAAACTTTAATAACATCCATAGTTCTTATTTAGGAACTAAATTGACTACAGGTATGTAAGTCTTAGCCTGCACTATTTGAATTGACTTCATAGAATAGTCATGTTGGTAACCGATTTCCGGTGTGGCAACATTTCTTGCCATATAAGGCCTACATGAACTAACTTACAGGTGTACTAAGTGGAAATGAAGTTTAACCTCCTTTTGTAGTTAAAATTTCCTGGAGGATTTTTCAAACCACCAGATACTGTCTACTAGTTTGTTTTGTTAGGATAAATCTTTTTAATAGGCCTACCTGAGTAATATTTACTCATCGTCGGTAGTCCAACATGGTCTATAATCCAACTCCTCGGCAATATCTCTTTTACTAGCTGTTTAACGTCACGGCTTCGCCCGTGATTGAATTTATTTTATAGGTATTTAAGCTCATTCTTTATGCTCACTCGCAATCAGGATTAGCTCATTCTCTACGCTCACTCGATATCACGCTCGCCTTATGTAAAAGACATCGCTAGAATACCTAAAATTAGAACTTTTCATTAAATTTGATGCTTAGCTACCAATACAAATAAATGAAGTGGAGATTTACCGATTTTTTTTACAAACTATTATATATGCCATCTGGGTTAGAGCCCTTTGGACAGATTTGCACCAAACTTTTCACTAACCATTTTTAATAATGTTTAATAATGCCTGAAAGTTTTTATAGATTTAGATGTTCTTTTAAAACGTTGAACTAGATAATGGCCGTGCTCCACAATGGTAAGACTAGAATGCCAAAAGTGAGGTTATCAAAACAATAACAAATATCTCATAGCTGACATACTTTTTGTGCTATAGGATTTAACCCTAAAGATGATTGAGAATTTGAGAGAAATTCTGCAAATCCACCATACGGTACATCATTCCCTTTAATTTTATAGCTTTATACATAAATTATGAAGATTGTTTAATTAGTTACTCAGAGTGAAGCTTTGAACCATGTATTAAGATATCGGAGGATTATATTTACATGCTTATTTGACAAAAATAAAAAATTTGTTGTTGGTAACCTATAAAAAAGTTTTTGTTACTTTTTGCCCTTACTTGAGATATTATAGTATTTCATAACGATACCTCCAGTGATTAATAATTGCCAAATAATCTGTCACGGGTATAATCTCTTTCAATAGTTGAATTCAGCTGGTGAAACTGGCCATGAACCATCCATTAAATTGCTATGTCAGATACCATTGTTGGTAATACTGTAACGTCACTATTTAAGAACCGTACTTGTGTGAAGACAGGCTAAGCTACTTATTTTTCTCTCTTTTTTTCTAACACATTTATATATAAAATGCAATTACTACCCTCCTATTACAGATAATTTTAAAACGTAAATCAAGAAAGACAACTTGTGTTATTTAATTTGACAATTTGTTTGTTTTAGATACAGTAAACCACAAACGACTCAATGATAATTTAGGCACTATTGAGTTTGTACAGAGAATCTAGTCTATAGGCTATCATGATTTTTAAGTAAGCAAATCGTTGTTAAAAGGGATTAAACCCACTACTGATTAACCACCACCCCCTCTCCCCCCCCTCCTAAAAAATTATTTCTTGCAACACAGGCATGTTTATAGCACACTCTTGACCATAGTAGAGCCGCGCAAACTTGACAGTCGAAAACCTGGAGGTTCGGATAACTTGACCATCCCCTGCCAGGCTGGGAAATCCCCACGTGCTGACCTTTTCAGTAGGTTTAGGCCTATAACAGGCAGTGTAAATAAATGACTTGTGAATATGTATTATTAACCAGTCCTCATGCAGAGTTAACTTAGGGGTTTATGCTATTGTATATTATTCTTAGATTTACTTTTGATTTGAAATGAGGATATTTTTAAATTTACATTGTCATAACTAAAATGAGGAGGATTAATAAAATATGTTCTGCATTGTGTGAAAAGCCACAGTGCAATTTTTAGCGAATTTCTCATAAGGAGGGAGCTATTACTGTGGGTCTCATGTGATGCCCGGGACCATGTTCCTTTTTGTTTTGAGGTGCCTAGAGTCCAAAAATAACGATCATAAAAATTTTGTACATATACTTATGTATGTGTCTCTAGGCACGATGATTCTCGTAAAAATTGGTCCGATCGAGACCAAATTTGCTAGAGATTTGTAATCCTATCTTTATTCGGATGAGTTCATAAACCAGGTATATCGACCTAGCGGAAGGTGTTCGTTTTGGGGGTTCTGTACTCAAAAAATAGGTATTTTGTATTTTTTATATTTAATTGAAAAAAAATTACATTGATTTTCACCACTGGAATTAGCTAAAAAAACACACAATTTAGTATATTGAAGCGGTGCATTGGTTACCGAGATATTTAAAAGTCTAAAGACAGTTCATTGCAGTTTGGGGCTAAAATGTAAAGCTTTGCTATCTCCATGGGTTACTAAGGTATTACAAAGTATAAAAACAGTACTTACATTGTATTTTCCCATATGGAAAAGTTATATATTTATATATATTTATTATATATTTAATATAGCCTTTTGAATGCCGAAATATATTTAAATTATATTTGTTAAAATATATTAACTTAAAAAGCATTTGAAATACATAATAAATATATATAATGTATATTTCATTTTATATTTATAATATATTTGTTATATACATATAATAATGCATTTTGAAATATATAAATAATGTAGAATTAATATATTTAAAATATATTTCGACAAATATATTTCAACGTTATATTATAATATATTCGAAATGTATAGCATAATATATTTCAAATATAATGCAACATATATTTATGATATATTTATTATATACAAGTAACAATGCATTTTAAAATATATAGATAATGTAAAATTAATATATTTAGACTATATTCCGACGAATATATTTTAAGGTTATATTAAAATGTATTTGAAATATATAGTATAATATATTTCAACTATAATGCAACATATATTTATAATATATTTATTATATACATATAATAATGCATTTTGAAATATATAGATAATGTAAAGTTAATATATTTAGGATATATTCTGACAAATATATTTTAATGTTAAATTAAAATATATTTGAAATATATAGCATAATACATTTAAACTATAATGCAATATACATTTATATTATATTTATTATATAATATAACAATGCATTTTGAAATATATAGATAATATAAAATTATTATATTTAGACTATATTCCGACAGATATATTTTAAGGTTATATTAAAATAAACTTGAAATATATAGCATGATGTATTTTAACTATAATGCAACATATATTTATAATGCATACAGTATGTATAATTTGTAATATATTGTAGAATATACATAAAATATATAATATGTATATTTAAAATACATATCTGCTGATGCCTATTTTAAATCATATGTTACTTGACCAAAATGGATATAACTTTAAAATATGTTGAAGATGTTAACTCAATTATTTGTTGTCAAACCTTAATAAACATAGTATTATTGGTTAGACAGTTTAATTTGTTAATTAGTTTGTTCTTTGTAATATTTTGATTGGTAACATTTCGTTGGTTGTAAAATTTAATTAAAAATGGCCATAATTTTGTAAATACAAATAGCAAAAAAATTCCCTGAAAACTAACATTACTGTGATAAAGTTTAACACCAAATACGAACTAAACACAATGATCCGTTATACTAAAATTAAATGAAAATTATTTAGTGTAAAAACAAAATGGCGGCTAGAGGCTTAAATGAGCATTTAAGTACGTATCAAAAAAGCAACTAATTTTGTTTTGACCTAGTAAACAAATCATTTTTTTAAGACACCCTTTTTTTAACACCCTGTAAAACTTCATATTGTAAAAAGTTACACTAAGTATGTAATTTATGTACATTTATGGGCACTTATTTCGAATGCCAATTTGAGCCAAATGGAAAAATAAGAATGTTGATAACAATTTTAAATAACACATAATACGTCATTAAAATAAGCTTATATAGGAAAATCAATGAATTATTCTAGACTTGCATGATGGCCACAAAGTCTGTTAAAAATAAGAGCGAATGAAATAAAAATTGAATAAATTAATTCAATAAAAATATAGTTAATTTCACTAGTGAAAGCATTATGATTTGGTGAATCACAGATAAAAAGTTGTAAGATTTCTTGGAACAACTATCTTGGTAATTGGAGGCTACCCCTGATGCTCAGCATGTTTCCAAAAAAAAAGGTATGTAAAATTCTGGTTATATTCAGTGAAAATCAACACTTTTCTTGCAGGCCAAATGGTCAGAGGTCACCATGCGTGAACTTTAAAGCAAACTTTTGCTTTAAATTAAGGTTACAAAACGAAAAGCGTAATGTATATAAAATCAACGGTTCAAATGTGAGAACATCTTTCTTATTCCATGCCACATTTTCTATGTCGCCTACTCGCCCGGCGCTGAAACCAAGGAGGTTATATTCTAATACTGGAGGTAACACACAATGCTAAAAAAGCGAGCCGCTGATTTTGTTTGGTTGGCAATCCTGAAGTACCAATTTGAACTGTTTGCCGAAATGAACGAGTCAGCTAAGGGAGTCAAATGAATTGTGAATCAATTGCCTGGTGAATCGGTTTTAATAGGCAATTATTGGTAAGCAAATATGCATTAAAAGGGGAAAACAAACAAAAACAGAAAATAAATTATATATAAGTATAAAAATTTATTTTGGAAATTTGGTAATCAGTTTCAAGTTATGGAAACATGTTTATTTTTATTTTTTTAATTAGTTAATTTACTTGATGATTTTGTACCGCATTAAAATTTGTATAACATGCAAGACAAGAGAATAATTTTTTTCGTGGTATACCTTTGTGAGTACTGAAATAGTACGGAATTTTGCAAGTTAATGTAACCATTTCTAAGATCTAACATAGGTATAAATAAGTTATTAGTTCATCTAATTATATTTTTTGAACTATTTATAAAACAACAAATATTCACATCTACAAATTAAATCAATAAGTTATCTCTTATTCTGTAAAATACCTAACGAACAAAATTGTTTAAATTCATGTAAGTTAGAATTAAAGACACACGTTATTATTATTCCAGAGTCTAGATTCTTAATTATTGGTTAGCCGTACCGTACCAATTCATCGTTCATCTTTCCCAGAAGATTCGAACCATTTCGTTGATTCGAATATCTTTTAGCCACCGTTCAAAGAACGACAAAACGGTACTTCAGGATTGCCAACCAAACAAAATCACCGGCTCGCTTTTTCGCCAAAATTAACCTATCAGTGTTACCTCCAGTATTAGAATATAACCTCCTTGTTTTAGCCAAACATTAACAGACATGACGTCATATAAAAACATGCCCTCCCCCCCCAAAGGTCAGCTGTTTGACAGTTTGACCAAGAGCATTTACAAGCAGCAGGTTTTACAACTTACCAAATTTTAGCCAACAAGGTGGCCCGTACGCAAATTGTGCATTTTATGATTCTGTATGAGTGAAACTCACTTACAGTACATGAATGTTGATTATGAAGTGACAGAGATCTATTTATGTTTACTATCTGGCTTTTAAAATTCATCTGAAGGTAATCAGCTGCTAATTACAATTCACATTAAAGAACTTGCAATAAAAGTCGGTCAACTTTTTAAAGTGCCCTCTAGAAATAAATCAAAGGCGAGAGGGGCGAATCCCAAAACAATATGACCTTTATAATTACGATTCGTCACTGCGGTATATCCTTAGCTTTTAAATGACACCTTAATCTTAAAAATCGGTTCAGTAGGTCGAGAGAAAAAGGGACGTAACAGACGGAACCCTTATAGAAATAAGAAGATATATGGTAATTGCCGGTTATTTGTAGTTTTTTGTATATCTACGCCAGTGGCATTTTTTAGCGTTTTACGGGAAACGGTCCAAACCCCAGTCTTGTTATGTAACAATAACCAGTTGCAGAAAGCATCATTAATTAATAGCCCAATGACAAATAGTAACTGGGTCCTAAATCGAACCTCTAAATAAACCTCTTTTGTTACCAAGTGTGTAAGTTGTGTCTGACTTATTTTTGAGCATGTCTATTACATTATCTATTACCATTGAATTCATATACTAATTTAAAGTATGTAAATTCAATGTTATTACAGTATCTATTATTAGAGTATCCATAGTCAATGATCAATCAATCAATCATTTATTGCCTTAGGACATTTTTTACAAAACGTATAAGGCAAAGGTCAAACAATGCAAAATAACTTATAACTAAGACTACTATTCACACACACAAACACGCAACAGGAGATCCCTTTCAAACACTTCATTCACACCGAGGACTCCCCCCCCCCCTGAAGGAATTAATGGTCGACGAACTCTCCCACCGAGTAAAATACGGAAGCCACTAGTTATCCTTTCAATCGAAACTTAAATTTAGAGAAATTTTGTTCAGACCTTAGGTTTTCAGGAAGGGCATTTAAGAATTTCACTCCCGCCTGCGAAGGAAGGCGTTCGAAAGCTGTTGTCCGGTGTTGAGCAACATGAAAAGCGTGCCTTGCTCTTGTATTATAGTGATGGATATCGCTGCCCCGCGAAAGAACCAATTTTTGCCGGCAGTACAAGGTTATTTCTAATATGTATAAACCAGCGAGGGTCAGCAACCCTAAGTCCCTAAAAGTCTGTCTGCACGACTCTCTATATATGGTGCAGCAATTCACCAATTATTCTGACAGCTTTCTTTTGAAGTCTTAATACCCGTTTGAAATTTGCCACTGTACAGCATCCCCATAGCCAAATTCCACAGGACAGGTGTGGGAAAATAAGGCCATTAGCAGTACTTCCATGCTGCAGTACTTTGAAATACTGCATAGGGCAAATAATCCAGAGGAAATTTTTGCGCAAGCTTACTCAATGTGAACACTCCAAGAACACACCTGTCCAAATGCATTCCCAGGAGACTCCGCCTCCGTAATGGCATCAGCGTCATCTACCAGCACCGAGAGATGCAGTTCGGGGTTTACGCCTAGGGGGTTTATAAAAAAAACATGTGAAAAATCAGTCAGTCAATTAAATTACTATTTGATTAGACTAAATTATTATAGGGTTGATGAAAGCTATCATTGGCTAGTGACTAATTTTTCATACGTTTTAGAAAACGGGGCTTTAGGAATAAAAAGTTGAATATACTCAAGAAATCTAGAATGAGAAGAAGGTAGGTGACATCAACAAAAACAATAACAAAATCAATGACGTCAAAGACGCAGCACTTAAAATATTCAAAGCAAAGCACTCATGTGTATAAACAACATGACGTCAAAGGTGCAGGCAGATTCAAAGAGCTGTGTTGTCACCTACAGTCAAGGTTTGTAGAGGAAGAAGCATATCTTCTTCCTAAGGTCAGCTGAATAGTTTTTTTTTTGCGTTCCGGATATGAAGCGTCTAAACTAAAACGGAAGTCAAGTGACATTATAATATTTACCATTGCACAGCTGATTGTAAAAGAGAATGAAGCAGTCTTGCCACAGGTACGATATTTATCGTAATGTCTATTTTACATTTGGATTATTTATTAGTTAATAACAAACCATTAGGTAATGACTAAATTCACAATTATCAATCAAGGTAAATTAAAAACCATAAATTCTACCCTAGTTTGCTTTGGAATTCCTTATTTTAGTAATAAGTTGAGACAGAAAATCTCCAACGCAAACGAGAACGATAGTTGTTTACTGCAGCGTTGGCAACACTTGCAGGTGACAAAGAGCAAAATATTGGTTTTTTAACAATTTTTTAACATACAAAACCTTTGTGGCGACATCCACGGATGTCGCAGAAAGTGACACCATTGCTCTTATGGGATGTAGCTCACCTGGCCCTGGCCTACAGTCACCTTGACCTACAGTGCCTTGATTTGTTCGAGATACATTGGACTTTTCACGTTCATCCACCGCAAAAGAGGTTTGTTGATGTTTTGCCGATCACAAACCGCTTTGCGGTGGATGCTTGTGAACGCCCTCATTGGGCAAATTCAAGGAGGTTATATTCTAATACTGGAGGTAACACACAATGCTAAAAAAGCGAGCCGCTGATTTTGTTTGGTTGGCAATCCTGAAGTACCAATTTGAACTGTTTGCCGAAATGAACGAGTCAGCTAAGGGAGTCAAATGAATTGTGAATCAATTGCCTGGTGAATCGGTTTTAATAGGCAATTATTGGTAAGCAAATATGCATTAAAAGGGGAAAACAAACAAAAACAGAAAATAAATTATATATAAGTATAAAAATTTATTTTGGAAATTTGGTAATCAGTTTCAAGTTATGGAAACATGTTTATTTTTATTTTTTTAATTAGTTAATTTACTTGATGATTTTGTACCGCATTAAAATTTGTATAACATGCAAGACAAGAGAATAATTTTTTTCGTGGTATACCTTTGTGAGTACTGAAATAGTACGGAATTTTGCAAGTTAATGTAACCATTTCTAAGATCTAACATAGGTATAAATAAGTTATTAGTTCATCTAATTATATTTTTTGAACTATTTATAAAACAACAAATATTCACATCTACAAATTAAATCAATAAGTTATCTCTTATTCTGTAAAATACCTAACGAACAAAATTGTTTAAATTCATGTAAGTTAGAATTAAAGACACACGTTATTATTATTCCAGAGTCTAGATTCTTAATTATTGGTTAGCCGTACCGTACCAATTCATCGTTCATCTTTCCCAGAAGATTCGAACCATTTCGTTGATTCGAATATCTTTTAGCCACCGTTCAAAGAACGACAAAACGGTACTTCAGGATTGCCAACCAAACAAAATCACCGGCTCGCTTTTTCGCCAAAATTAACCTATCAGTGTTACCTCCAGTATTAGAATATAACCTCCTTGGCTGAAACTGTCAAAGTCAACTCGAACACGGAACACAGTCAACTGTCATTCTGTCATGAATGTTGCTTTATTAATTAATCTAAGTGCCCGTTCAACCGTTGTGTTGTGAAAATGAAAATTCGTTGAGGATTATTTGTTAGGGAATGTATTAAAAGATGATAGTGGCATATAGGTTTAAATTAAACACCACCATTGAAAAAGTGGCTAGGAGGCTGGGTAGCCAGCTTGTTATGTTTCATGCCACTGTTAATCAACCTTTCTGGTATGTCAATCCCTTACTTAACTTAATACATAAAGTACTTATACTTAATTTAGGCTCTCACACTTTCATTGCTGTTGCTGTTTTCCTAGCCAATCTATATTCCAAACCGTAGACTCCCCTGAGTTAGTAGGTTAAGTTATGCCTATCTTCCAAAGTAATTTCCCATACCGTGGGTTCCCCAGGGTTAGGCTAGATTATCTTAAGGATTTTGTTGTATGACTAGATAAGCCTTGGGTTCACAATTTACAGCTCTATTTTCATTCAACTTAACATTTTTATGTAGGCCTACCGAAAATCTTATGCGGCCACTGCGCTCATAGCCTTGGTCATAAAAAAACTGGTTATTGGTAGTGCTCGTACCCTTGGCCGTAGGCTTATTAGTTTGGTTTTTTAGCGGGTTTCAAAAAATTGAGTGACTTACTTATTCACACCCTAATCACTTTATTGAAATAAAATATACTCAATGAAGTAAACCTTTGTAATGAATCAAATCACAAGGTTAACTCATTATGTAGAACGGCACTATCTAATTAATCGGCAGACTTCTTGTTTTTTCGATGCACCTGTGAAGAGGCTATTTTTATAATCTCTACAGATGTTTTCGTTTTACAAAGTTAGGCCTAAGTTCTTACCCGGACTTAAGTTAGATGGACCGAATGGTGTCCAAGTTTATGAAAATTCCGGGTTATCGAAAAAAAGTAATAGTATAGGCTATAAGAACAAGTTGGTGCACTTCCGCAGACACCCGGTGGAACTATCGAATGAAAATTATCAATCAATTCGATTGATATAACTTAGCGACTAAAAATTATCGAGATGTACAATCGAATTTATCCATAATTCATGTACGGTATAAAAATATCGGGTAGGCCTACTGAATAGATCCAATAACATCTGCCATCACTCAAACCATAGAATTGTCATGGAGGGCCATAAAAAGTAATTGAAAACAGGACTCAAATCATGTAACATCTAGAAGACCGCATCTAGGCCTAGCTGAATACCTGTTTAAAAGAAACGTAAAAATGTCTGCAGCTGATCTATTTAGGCATTTTTTTAATGCCTCAAAAAGTCTATATTCCAGTAATTGAAAAAGAGGGATGTTTTCTTCATAATATAAGATGTTTTTTAAAGTTTGAATATTTTGTTATTTGTTTTTTTTTGTTAAAATTTTGCCTGGAGGAACCCAATCATGTTTGGTGTTTATACTTTTTAATCAACTTAGTTACAATATAGTAATAAAATCTTTGCTAAACACTTTTACTTTATATAAACTATCATATGATACATTGAGTTATGAATAACCTATATTCCTAAAAGATAATAATTTACCGTTTGAATACGACCAATATATTGATCGACTCGTTCGATAATTTTCATTCGATAGTTCCACCTGGCGTCTGGGGAAGTGCAGCCGAAAAAGTATGAACATTTTATGTTAATCCTCTTAAAAAAAATTAATTGATGTTATTTATAGAGGTATTAATTGTGCGGAAAAGTATTGGTAACTAATTCCTTTCAACAAAGATCTGTAGGCCTACTATCCTTACCTGAAAAAAATTGTGAGTAATACACCCGGCAATATTGTATAAGCACCCTGTCAGGTGGTGCTTACCTAATACTATTACCATACGTTGATTGCATTGTATGGACAACATGTACACATGAAAGGGTATAATTTAAAGGTGTAGGCCCTCTATGCTTTATGTTAATTTTTTTCTTTAGCCATTAATAACGACCCCTAACATACCTAATGGTGCAAAAGAATTATCTACCTTACTAATAGGTAGCCTACTTTTAAAACCCTCAGTGTTATTAGTAGATTTTTACTATTTAGCCACATTTACTGAATGGGTTCAATCTTTTTCCAGTTCAGTCTGAATGTGATAGAATTATGTGTAAACAGGAGGTTCCAAACTTTCTCAAAGTGTCAAGACATACCGTACACATTATTGGCAACTTATAAATTACGGTACAACAAAATAATGGTTGTCTTAGTCAGCCGCTTACCTCAGTTACCGTAATTACGGATATTTCTGCAGTTTATGTAGCGCTTTTTAGAAATAGATTTTTTCATCAAACTGTCCAAAATCACCCAGTAGTTCTGAAAATGAGTCGTTCCTGGTGATAAAGTACAAAAATTCTGGAAAATTGGAAAACTCAAAAAAATTCACTCTTAAAATAGGTCAAGAGGGTATGTAATAATCTTATGGGAAAATTAGCTGAACTCAAATATTTAAGATACCGTAATGTTATCCGTTTGCATTAGGTACTAAAACCTAAAAAAAAGGGAAAAACATAAATGAATAGTTTAAAAAATCCATATTTTTTTGCTTTTCTGGCCTCATCATAGCTATTCATTGCTGGATTTTTAAAACTATTCATTGTTTGGGTTTAGCGTGATTAAATCGATTATTTCAATATAATTCTGACCAATTCAAAAACAAAAATATTTTTTTCTGTTTTTTACATTTTCTTCTAACTTTTCCACTAATGAGCTTCCCACATCATGAGCTTTAATTTCTTTAATAGGCCTAGATAAAAAATTAAAATTATTCATTTTCCTCATAAACTTCAAGAAAACTATAAAACACTTTTGTTTTTTGTCATAAACTGTCAAATGCTTAGGCCTACTGTCCATAATAATTACCGGTACCGTTGGTTACTTATTCATGTTTATTTGTTTCCTGGATTGATTTTAGACTATTTGATTTCAGACCATGTAAAGAAATAACTAGGCCTACCATATATATATATATATATTTTTTGTTCCCTATAAGATTCTTAACAAAATGCCAGAGAGCAGCGCCATTAGTTCTAAGTTAGGCCTACATTAAAACTTTCGGAAAAGGCAAGTGAGCGAAGGGAATAACGCCTTATGGGCTTTGCATTCTAACGTACAGTGTGTGATTAATATTACTATGATGAAAGATCTGCCATTGAGGCAGCAAGATGACAATAAAAAATATTTCCCTAAACAATGATTTTCAAAAGTCTTTATATCCAAACATTTTTAAACCGCTATTAAAAAAAGTTGCATTATTTTAATTTAAACCCCTCAAATTTTCAATGTTGATTCATAATTAATATTGCTTCTTCTTAACAAAGTAAGAATTTTATAGTTTAATTTTAATAGTCTAGTTTTTGAATAAAACAAATTATCTTATACTCTAAAACAATCTCCGTTTGTCCGGGAAAAGTTTTTTTTTTGCTCCAAGGATTTTTGATTTTTTGATTGAATATGGGGGTTTTGGCCACCAGAAATCGATTGGAGCTGGTCCCATAGCTGGGAAAAATCTGGTTTTCGCGCTAGAACCCTTCAAAGATCCCATGTTATCCTTATGGAGATTTTTAAATTGAACAAAAATCACCTGATTGATACCTGTAGATAAAATAAACCAATGTGTTACATCTTTAACCTGCAGTTTAGGAAAATCATACAAATGTGCAGCAAACTTTCCGCCTGGCGAGTGAGCGGAGCGAGCGAGCTTTGTGAGAGAAACGAAAGTAATAATTTTACCGAGCTTAAGCTCGGTCCCCCTGGTACTTATACTTTAAAACAAGCTCCATTTGTACAAGCAAACTTTTTTTTCGCTCCAAGGATTTTTATTTTTGGTTGATTATGGGAGTTTTGTCCACCAGGAATCGATTGGCATTCCTCCCATGGGTGGGAAAAATCCGGTTTTCGCGCTAGAGCCCTTCAAAGTTCCCATGTTTTCCTTATGGAGATTTTTAAATTGAACAAAAATCAGCTGATAACTGTAGATAACACCAATGTGTTATATATTTAAAGGTAAAATTATACCAAAGTGCAGCACCCTTAGGCCTGGCGAGTGAGCAAAGCGAATGAGCTTGTCCCAAAAATTAAGAGGGTGAGTGAGCGGAGCGGGCAAGTTTATATGACCTTTATAATCAAATACAACATTTACAAAACCATAATTCAATTCTGTAGTGGCACACACATAGGAAAAGTAGCAAAATCAGTGTTTATTTTTTTTTTATTACGTCGTAATACGTGTTAGTTTTACATACAAGTTAGACACTTCGTAACTTTTTTCCTCTATTCCGGTCTCTTGTCACTTGTTGACTCTCTGTTCGGTTCCGGTTGTTCCGGGAACTCGGCTTTGGACCTTCTTTTGACGCGCAATCCAAACCCAAAGGAAAAAGCAAAGTGCAATATATGACGAAGACAGTTATGTTTTTCCAAATTAAGTAGACCTCAATCCTCTACTTAAAGTAGACATTAGAAAAACTATAGTAGGCCTACATTAGGCCTAGTAATTTTCTTAAATTTATAAATGTTAACATTTTAAGCCTAGTACTTAAGGCTTCATTATATACATTATAAGGATTCATTATATTTTATGTAGCCTAGCAAAATAGCCTACTGTTCTTTAACTGAAACATAATATATATATATATATATATATATATATCATTTATTTATATAAATAATTATAAAAAATATATACTGTTGGCATAATGATTGATCCAAACCTTACCCAGGACAAAATAGGCTATTGCATAAAAACATAATCTAATCAGTATTGATAAAAATGCACCAATTTGAGTATGGTTTTCCAGGGTAGAATTCCGGACCCTCTCTCGGAAATTTAGGCATTCTATATAATTAGTAATGCTAATTTTAAAAGTTGGTGTTCTAATGCTATATGTCTGTGTAGGCTAGTCAATGCTTAGTTATCACATTATACAAGTTCATGATATACTGGTGAACAACTTAACTGAGCCACCATTGGCATATATTAAACTATGAGATTTAGAGAAAACTTTAAGTGGGGAACACCACTTATTTTTTGAGGCAAAAAAAATATTAATTCCATTTTCTTCTAAATGGCTGCCATTTACAATATGGCGGCCAACTTAAAATTTTCTTGTGGAACACCCTACATTTCATGGTGTTTTTTTAAATGTCAATATAATTGTAAGACATTTTTATTCTTTGACATTTTTCTCTAAACCTAACGGTTAAGGAGCTACAGGTAATTAAATTTCATTTTTAGTTCCATAAGAATAACACAGGAAAAACTTTATCTGCCCATATCTCCAAAACCATTCAGTAAAATAAAAAATACTCAAGAATAAAAATGTCTTAAAATTATGTTTCAAGAACACTTCATTCATAAAAATGATCATTTACGCATAAATTAAGTTATTTCTAATATGGCGGTCAAAAAATAAAATTTTTATAGGCCTACAATTGATGTTATTATGAAAAAATGACATTAGAACATCAGTTTAAGAAATTTTTATTCTTGAGTATTTCTTATTTTACTGAATGGTCTCGGAGATATGAGCAGATGAAGTTTGACCCATGTTATTCTTATATGGGACTAAAATGAGCTTTAATGGCCTGCTGCTCCGTATCCGTTAGATTTAGAGAAACATGTCAAAGAATAAAAAAGTCTTAAAATTACATGAAAATTTCAAAAACATCATCAAATGTAGAGTGTTCCATAAGAAATTTTAAATTTGGCCGCCATATTGGAAAATGGCGGCCATTTACAAGACAATGGATTTCATATTTTTAATTGCCTTTGTTCCCCACTTAAAGGTTTCTCTAAACCTCATGGTTTAGGATATACAATTGTGGCACAGTTGTTCACCCTGTACCGGTATATATTTCCATGGCCTATAAAATACATTGCTATGTATTACTAGGGTATTACTTACTAGGGCATTTAAAATACATAATTTATATATTTACAGTATATTTCAAATTTATTATTTATTACATTTCAAGTGTATTTTAAATGCATTTAAAATATATATTCAATCTATTTGAAATATTGTTTTACTGTTTATCCAATATATAACAAATATATAATTTTAAGTATGTTGAAGTATGTTTAAGTATGTTTACCACATTTCAAATATATTTTAAATATATTAAAACCACTGTGCTATATATATGTATTATACATTTCAGATACATTAAAAATATATTAACAGTATAATTAAACCATATTACGAATATATTTACTAGATTTATATTTATAATATATTTTAAGGTATACATTTTGTATATATATAAAATACATAATCAACACAAAATAAATATATAGCAATATATTTCTCCGTCCCATAATTCTACTATATGAAATATAGTAATTATATATAACCGAAAATATATGACTATATATTCCAAATATATTTTTTTTTATATATTTCAAATGTAAAATTTCCATATGGGTTGGGCCTCTAATGTTAATCTTATGGAGAGTAAGGATGTCTTTCACTTATTCACTTATTAACCAATTTTTGGATGAAACGTGGTATTTAGCTTCCTTTGGTTGAGATCCATCCAATTATTTAAAATATCTTAGTTTTTGTAATTATCTTGCAGCAAACCTGCATATTCTCTTCCCGTGTTTATCATAAGGGAATAGACAAACTCCTTTATTTATGGAAAAATATTGATCAAGCTTCATATGGTTGAAATAATTTTTGTTAACATTCCATGGCAGTAACCTACATTACTCCTACCTAATGAGTTTATGGGAAAATATCAAATTCTTTTGGGAATTCGCTGAATGTGCAGGTCTGCTGCAATGGGGGTATTTTACTGCAAGACAAAGAGATTGTTAATATTAGCGTGCGCTGATACTCGCCATATGGGGGTTTTTACGAAACATACTGGCAGATCAGTTGCAGTTTGTTACTAGCAGCCTATATAGTTAAAATGCACTTGTAATGACAGAAAATCTGGAAAGTCCCGGGTGAAAAGCCTTAAGTATTTAGACTTGTTTATATAGCAGGCTGTAAAAACGGTGATTTGTGATTGTATATGGTTTTCATTATTACTATAGTTTATTTGGTAGAATGATAAGTTTGCCTATTTTACTTTAGATTAGATCTGATACTGTTGGCTTATTTGAATTCTGAGGAATTCAAAAAGGTTTTGTAATCTGCCAACATCAAACTGTTTTAAAGGTATATCAAACTGTTAAGTATAAAAAGGTTAACTAGGCTAACAAGTTTTCAAAAGTCTTTTTAAAAAGTTGTGGTAAAGTAAATGACATTATTCCAGATATTTTATTATCCAGCTAGTCCAAGATATATTAGAGTAGGTAACTTATGTGTTCTTAAGATTTTTTTAAAATTCTGTAATCGTTTGACTAAATTTTCATATAGCAAGATTTTAATTTTATAATACTATTATAATTGGATATTAGACAAACTTATCACAAACTTGTCACTGGAGACTGTTTGGTGTCAGTGTTATGAAGTCAATGTTAATATTAGATAACTTCTTATAATCATTACGATTAACCTCAGTCAGTTATTAACCAGCACTAGAAGTAGTATTGAAATAAACTTTTTTGAGCCGAGTATGTAATACTCGACTAAACTCAAAATTATGGAAAAAATTCGAGTTTTCTAGCTGACTTATGAAGGGAAAATTATAAATAGATTTGTACATAACAAATAATTGTAACCTAAACCAGTTTAAAATTCTTTTCTATCTCTCATATGTTAAAAAAACATGAATTTTACTGTAATCAACTTTGATATACTAAGTAAAATTGAAAGAGGTTATGTTTCATTGTGCACATTGGCTATCTATTCCATCTGAGGAAGATGGAAGATAACTAGACAACTGGTTAAAATGCTGGGCACATGGTTAATACTGCCACCTTTGATTGAGCAGGGTGTCTACTGATACTGGAAATACAGGAATTATACTGGAACTTTATTTCCATCCTGGAATTATACTGGAATTTTAAAATAGATACTGGAATAATTCAATATTATTAAAATCCGGAAATTGTTTTTTTTTAATGCATAAAATATAGATTTTGTCATTTGATCCGTACATTCCAATGTAAAAATGTCATATCTTATTATTGTTGTTCGAGTATGTTTGTAAACCAAAATCAGGTAAACTTGTAGTTCTGTTCAAATAATTAATCAAGCAATTAAGAAATCTAAACATTTGTGTAGAGATTAAGCTTAAAAAAAGGTTTTGATTTTGTTAAAAAAATTTTGTTTTCCTTCTTAAATTTCATTCATGTGAGTATTTTACTTTTAGTATTATTCTATTCCATTAATTTTTTGCAGTTAACTGTACTTTTTTATTTTTGTACGGTATCGAAAAAATATAAAATAAAGCTGGAGGTATTGAGGGCTATAAGGAGAGTTTAATTGTCCTAATAAAAAAGTGAATTTTGAAAAGTGGAGTTTTTTGGGACTTAAAAATAGTAAAAATAAGGTTTTGGCATTTTCACCCTTAATTTTAAAAACTTATTAATTTTGTTAATTAAAAAAAAAATAAAAATAAAACAATGTAGTAATTTAAATCATCAAGTGGGGGGAACCCCTTAATGATTTTTTTATATCTTGGATAAATTTAGCTTGTTTTCGGGTTAATCTTATTCCTAAGGTGAAGGTAATAGCTTCATGGTCTTTGGTAATTTCCGGAATAAGTACCGTACGTAATGTTGTATTGCGATCATTATAAATTGCCACAAGCCACACTGTGGCGTATGAAGTTACCACAAGTAGTATTTTTGCTTTCAAAGAACTGTAGTTTTAAGCACGATTTCGAACAGTCATGCCATTTCACTCGGCTATCTTTTGCCTAAACATGTGATCTTGGTTGGAAGGGAAATTTCGGCCCGTTTTTTGTATTGTTGGCAGCATGTGCGTCTCACAATAGATTCCCGCCAGTTTTTGGCGCCACTCTCCCAGTACCGACCATCTGCCGGTACAGTCAGCGCACCAACCTGCTCATTTTGCCCTCGTCTCGTCGCGTTAGTGGCCGGTATCAAAAATACTCAGTTAGGGCCGGTTTTTTTTATCTCTCTAAAACACATTTTTATAGTTCGCGAGTGTAACTGTTAAAGGTATTGGACTGTTAGTAAGGTATGTTTTTTACTTCACTCTCGCTTTGAGGAAAATAAGAGATAATGTGAGCCAAAGTAGTATAATTAGGTAGCCTTCTACTCGCTGGTTGTTGTTTGATTTTAAATTGTGAAAATAATTGTCATACCGAGATCATGGCTATAGGTCGAGCCTACTGTACTTGGTTTTCATGTCTCACAGGCTAATGGAATTTTGGTCCTATGTTGCATGCAAAAATTAATAATTAATTCTGAGTAGCCATAATATTCCAAAGCATGATATTTCAGTAATTCTGAAACTAAGACAAGAGTCTACGTAATAATTGTCGACTTTAAGTTAAACCCTATATTTTTAGAATTAATTAGTGCATAATATCCGACAAATTGGATGAAATCCATTACTTTACCGATTGTCCGACACCCACTTATACAAATTTTATTATTTTTAATCTGACAAGTAAAGTTTTGGTTGGATGATGCATGAACTATATGTAGGCTACCCTAAAAACAACGCGACGTTAGGCCTACTTGCATTTAATGCATCTGTGGCTTCGTGACAGTGTAGGTCTACTCATAATTTGACATAATTTGAATTACCTTACTGTGAATTTTTCAACCTTGGAATTGTTACCATATCCTTGCTATCTTTTATAATTGGGCCTAACTTTAATTTGATGACTGTGTGGACTTACGGTAATGCTTAAAACTAGGTCAATTATTAGATATAGGCCTGGACTTTCAGTTACAATTTTTCCAAACTACCTCAAGACAATATTTGAGCTTAGCGTTAATTTTCAGACAGGAATGAAAATGTTACATGGTTCTCTGCACTTGTTTTTAATTGCCAGTTATTACAAAGGGGTGGCGCCGTGCCACTCTTATGTCTTCTGAATTTTGAGTTTAGCAGTGGAGGTGTATATTTAGGCGTGTTGTGGCGCGGCGCGGCACGGCCTTGAGCCCCCATACCGTCGTCGGCCAGCTGTCGCCGTGCGCCGGAAGTCTGACAAACAAGGGGGCTGTGCAGTGTGCAAGCCGGCCGGCAACGCGCTACGGGGAAATACAAATTGTCTCGCTTGGCAGTCAAACTCGAAGTACAGAAGTTTTTAGTTTGGGAAATTATAATTATTATTTCGTGTTGATCTCTGGGTTAGAAATAATAGAAACATGACTTATTACAGTACTAGGACTCTAAATTATTTCCTAACGTAGTTAAAAAAATCACTTGGTATATTTTCCTATTATAAAATTGACCTTATAGCGATGTTTTCTCTCTAACTAACTAGCTAACTAGAACGATAACCTGCACAGTACGCGTTATCATTGTTTAGGGAACGAGAAGTGTAGGCTATTTTTTTTATATCCCCAATGTTCATTTGAAAGTTTGTTATGTTTACAGTACTGCATGAGTATGATTAAGTAGGCAGTAATGTATTTTATTTCTTAAATTGTATTTATTTTCGCTCTATCTCCAACAATTTAAGTTCAATGCACTGCATTTAAATTTGAATATTTTCCCTCATGTGAAGCGTTTGACCATAAAAAGTTATTTAATGTTTTATGCCTATGACATTTTCTCTCATTAATAAATTACCATAACATTTAAGAAGTACTCGTCAATTACCACGTTTTTTCTATTGGTTTCTTATTATAGAAATACATTGTATATACTCATCTTGCTATAAAGAATTAATTGTCTGTTTTGGGGGACTCAGAAAGTACCGGTATTAAAAAAGTTTTGGTACTTTGTAAATTTGCCTCGAGCGTATTTTTACTCCGTTACACAACGCGACGTGTGGACTGTGGATGACGTGTTGTGATACCCGGGTGCGGTGACGTCATCGCCAGTCACGTGGTTTACCGGTGACTGGACCACCCCTGTCGCCCACCCGTCACTATCGATAGGCCTACTGTTATCTGTATCGCCTGTACCGAGTACTCGCATCGCTCGCTGGGGCCATCATCTGCCCCGTGATACGTAATATCGATATACCGGTATCGTTATCGTATATATGTTCTCGATACATGTGGTTGGATGGTAATTCAATGTCGCCTGGTGGTGAGCGCAGTTATATTAGGGCCGCTCACCCCAGGTTACGTTGCAGTGTCCCAGATACTACGATGGTCCCAACGAATGTGCTTGTGGTGTCACGTGGTTTATTATGACTGTTATGTTATACAGTATTTTGTATTGCGGTGTATTTTACATGCGGTGCTTGTGGTGTCTATAGGTTTATAATGAATTTTTATGCTTTACATTATTTTATATTAAAGTGGTGTATCCAAGTGATGCGAAACTGGTTGGAATCCTAGTCTTGAAAAATACTCACTCTGTTATATACACAACTAAAAAAATTTTGATCTGTTTTATATCTCATGGACTCTATCGTGTACACTGATAACAAGATAATTTCCTCTATAAAACGGTTCAGTATAGGGTAAGTGGGGTAGGTTTATATTAGTTTATGATTTTGAATCTTGAAATATGATGTTAATCGACTCAACATTTGAGTTGTGCACATCTAGCATATAACAAAAGTTAGGAACACTTGATTATTGCTTCATTATTTTATCCGACAGGCACAAACTCTTTTTGATCTCAAAATTTGGAGATTTTCTACTGTATGAAGTAGGCCTATGGAAGTACGAAATTTTAAGTGGTTACAGCACAGCATTAAAGTGTAAAAAAATACTGTAGTAGGCCTACATACAAACTTAAAACATACTTAAACCACTTTTGTATTGGATAACTTATTTTACTTATTATTGTTTGACTCATAAATGTTAAAAGGTTGCTTTTTTGCATTTACACAATGTATATGTCTATAAAATTGAATGTACTGCATTAACTTCGTGCTGAATATGTAGGAATAAGAGTGTTTTTTGCAGTCAATTGATGCTGTTCAAATAAATTCTAAATAAAAAGTTCTGATTAAGTCGCCTGGTATGAAAAACTTTGGTATAACCGTTATCGACGTTTAACCATGGTAAACGCTTCGACTATAAACACTTTTGACTATTTGTGAAAGAGTCTGTTCAGAGTTAGTGTTGCAAGAAACAAATGTTACCAGTTTCTATATTTCTATTTTGTAAAAAAAAAAAAAAAAAAAAATACTGTAGGACTTCGGTAAAGAAAGATGAAGAACATTAAGTCTGGGGTGGGCGCCGAGAGAGCAGACCTGTTTGTACGCCATTGCAAAGCCTTACCTACACCTCCGGCACCTCCAGGCCGAATGGCCAAATGTAGGTAGCCGAGAAAGAGAGGTAGCCACGACACGGCATCATCTTCGCCGCGGATGGATTTTGGCAGCGATAATCCGTCGTACTCCCGAATATATATATATTATTGTACCCTAACGGGAGCAGGTCAAAAAGAGAACAGTTGTTGTCCGATCATATTTAGTTACCGAATGGATGTCGTAAATACTTCATTTTATTCTGATATGCACGATTAAAGTCTTTAAGTTTATTGTTTACGCTACTCATACTCACTGTGGATTTAATTCGGGATGTTGTATATATGAATTATCGATATTTTTCCCCCAAAATTATATTCACAGAACATGTTAATTATTTTTTATTCGATTAATTATTGGTCCCTTTGAGTGTATTTTAAGTCTTGACTTGGCTTTTTGCGTTTAGATATCGATTTTGGCCATACTTGACCATTTTTTTGCCATCTATATATTAATACGCAAGCATGTTTTATTTCCTCCTTTTTTCTCAGCTCGTGTTCATCGTAGGATAAATCCGCGCATACCGTTAAAAGGTATAGTCTTGTAGATGAGCAGAATCACATTCTAATTCACATCGGACACCAGGGCTACGCCCCACAGGCTTTCAAAGTAATGTTAATCTTATGGAGAAAGGAAAATTGAATGAATCATTAGACAGCTGTTGTAAAAACAACTGCTAAAAATTAGGAAGAACAGATGTTTTAGTTCTAAAATCTTTTTAAACTTCTTGGGTCCAGTTCAACTGAAATTTTGATCGAATTTCGATCAGAAGGCGATCTCTAGTATACACTAATCAACAAACCTTTTTGTTTATAATAATTTTTTACAACTCCTACTTACGATTGCAGTTATTGTAGATCAAAATTATTTTCAACAGTGATGCAAAACAAAGTGAAGTGACACTTTGATGCATTCGTAGCCTGTCCTATGACGATGTTAGTTTTTTCCATTACAGTTTTGGCAGCTTTGTTAGAATTTTTGTAGAAGTGTAGGCTAAACGCAAATAAACGGTATCAGTTAACTGACACATACTTTCTCCCAACAATGTAAAAAAGATGTTAAAAGCTTCAAACATTAATGTCTTGATGACTCCGTCGGATAGCTACCGGCTGAGCAGCGCTCGTTTGACCCTACGCGCGTATGTGACTTTTAACAACGTACTGCGTTTACCGCTAAACGAAAAATTGAATTTTCTCCGCAACCACTTGACGTAGAGCAATAATTTAAAATACTGGATTATTTAGTTTTTTGAGCTTGATTTAATGGTGATAAGTAAAATTTATTTCAAGACAACAGCTATTTTGAAAATCCAAAAAATTGATTTTTGAAACACTTTTTACTCTATAACTTTTGAACGCGAGTTTTCCCGGAGATGCGGGTGGTGTCATTTTATTCACCATTTTAAGCTTAATAAACCACAAAATTTTAATCAAAATCGTTAGAGCCGTTTTTGAGAAATTTTGATTTTTGAGGGTTTTTGGGGGTAAAATACCCTTAAAAATCAAAAATTCAAAAAAATGAAAAAAAACGCCTGGAATTATCGTGGATTTGGACCTATGTACCAAATTTAATTAAAATCGGACCATTAGGGCATTCTCTAGCTCTGTTTACATCCTGACACACACACACACACACACACACACACACACACACACACACACACACACACACACACACACACACACACACACACACACACACACACACACACACACACAGACAGACATCACTCCGAAAACCACTTTTTTGGGCTCAGGGGGAACCAAAATGGATAAATCCACCAACAACTCAAATTCGAAAATTTTGACGAAAACAATACTTTCTCCATATACTATGGTATAGAGGGAGAAAGTAAAATATGTATGGTGAAAGAGAATTGTTACTACGACGATCCATTGATACTAAATTATAGGATCTCGAGAAAGATTGAACTCAATGCCGTTCTAAAATAAGTTTTTTAATTTTTTTCTGGCAAAGCTCATAAGTAGCGCAGATAATAGAACTCTGGATACGTTGCAAGATACCCATGATTAATTAATGCTTGTTCTTGAGGGATTCTCTGCTGATGCCCGTCGGCCTGGCAAGTCCAAGTCGTGTCCAAGCCGGAGTGGTGTACAGTGTTGGCTATGTAGCCTGTGCGGGGGCCGGCGCGGCGCGGCGGCGCGACGATCCCTCAAGGTCACAATGGCGGCGGCGTTGGCCTAGGTCTGGGTCGGTGCCCCTCCCCCACCACTCCCGCCACTCTCTCTTCTCTTCTCACCCACCGCTCTTTGTTGTGTTCACTGTTCAATTGCAACTATCGCGTACCGCCATCCGCAACTCGCATTTGTAAATCTTCGTATCAATACGCTTACGTTTTTCCTGTTGTTATTTTTACCCTGGGGACACCAGGGTGACGTCGTTCTATACCTTTTGCCATGGGAAATTTTTTTTCTTCAAACTCTTCCTTTGCCGCTTTTGGAAATCCTCATTCCAAAATTAATTTAGCAAATTATTTTATGTAATAATAATACTATGGCCCCTGTGGCCTGTAAAGTGTTTGTGAAGGAACTGAGTGTAAGGTTGGTAGGTTCAATAATTTGAGCGCCTGTCATTTTTATTTTACACTTTCAGGGAGGTCTTTTTAACAACATCTTTCGGGTTTACTTTATATTGTAAGCAATAAAATAAATATTTTTGTTGAGTTGCAACAAATTGTAGAGGACCTTATGGTCGTAAAACTTGCAGAGCGTAGGTTACTTAGTTTTGAAATATTCAGAGTCGGTAAGATGTTTGTTTGAAGTCAGGTGTGCAAACGTTTTACTCCAGTAAATTTAATTGGCACGCGTGTAATTGTCGTTTACTTCCGGCGGAAATGCGTTTCTGTTATGAGACGGGTGTTCTCTCCCAGTTACCAATATTCCATGTGACATGGTATACATACATACGAACATGGTTAGGCCAAGTAGTATTAAATAGTTGCCACGCGTAAATTTATGTGCCCAGTGCTCAGGAAAATAATGTTTATGCCTTACTTTTATTCCACATGGTGGTTTTGATGTTATTTTCATATCGTTTTCAGGAACTTGACTTTGATATTATTACTTCACTGATTGCTAAATAAGTGTGTCGGTAATTGTTTTCAGGCCTTTTGTTTACAACTGAACTTAATTATCTTTTTTGCTGTAAAAAGTAATGGTAGAACCTAGAATGTTTTCTGATATTAATGTTTTATGCCCACCACAAAGTTTTATAAATTAAAATAATTGTATAAGGGAATAATAAATCACAAAATGTGGTACTGTACCTTGTGGTACTGTGCGTCTTTACCTTGATCACCTTGATATTGGATGGAAATGTTGCATGTGGTCCGGTAATTTAGATATTCCTCCTTCCTTGTGACAGAATTTAACTTACCTCTATCAATTTATTGATTCTTGTCCTTCATGTTTTGCCTTAACTAAGTCTCTTGTTTTGTATAACTTTGGCTCATAAGTATTTGTGTTTGTTTCAGGTTATGTAGTGTCCAGTTTTGGATTACCTTTCATCCTGGTAACCAATGGATAATGGTAAGTGATTATTAATTAAAGTGTAACTTATATTTATGTAGCAAAACCAACTAGAATTAAATTCATTATTGTTTATTTAAAGCCTCTTGAAGAATATATAAACGTAGTTAGGTAAAAAATCCTAGAAATACTGTACCATTTATGAGGGATTTAAAACTAATATTTAATGAATAATATGTAAGTAGTTAAATATTATTTGTAGACAATCACGTTTCAGCCTTTAAATGTGTTAACTATGTCAATTACGCACACTGTTACCAATCTGTTTTCAGACAAATTTGATGTAAAACCAGTTTAGGGATTGACATATAAGTGAAATTTTACATCAGCGCATTTCATAAATTATTTCAAGTTGTCTAAAATATAGATAACAAATGGAAATATAATTTTTTTTGTAAGAACATTTAAAAGGCCATAGGCTAAATGTTGTAATTGAGAGTTAACTTTGTACACTCTAATAAAATTTTAAAACCAGAACCATTTTTGGTACGGCATTCGTACAGAGGCAATTTGACAAAGGAGGGCAATTTGGAGATTATTACAATTTACAAACATAGGTGTTGAAGTACAAAAGTTCTAAAAAAGTAATTTGCCCAATGTAACCTCAATGTTTCAGCTTGCCTGAGGAATAAATTGTCAATTCTGAGCACATGTTCATCTGTATACTTATTGAAGATTTGTTTACATGCTGTTCCATGAAAATGAATTTAAAATGATTTTTTGTGTGAATATTTTTTGTACAATAGTATAAAGACATAAACCTTTTTACAGTGCAGAAGATTTTCATAAAAAAAGTTATTCAAGGCTTGTCTTGTTATTACTGTAGTTGGAAATTATTATTCTAAGATTTTTTAATCGGGTGTTTATTTCAATTATAGAAAATATGTTTTGTATGCAAAAGTAGGCTATGTAAAACTGTATAGGCCTACGTATACTTGGGGTACCTTTGTATCTAAGTAAATCATCTTTTGTTGGATTTACTCAAAGGATGTTCCTTTTTGTGTAGTAAAAACCTATTTATTCTGAAAGATAACCCTTACTTGCCAAACAATATCAGTTTTAATGAACTTTTTATTTCGTTATTTAGAGCTATTTAAACTCTTAAATATCAGCACTTCCTGTTTAAAATAGCTCTTATGGAGATAATAAGAAATTAAAATTGACTCTTGAAACTAATTTCTGGATGGGGAAGAGGTTTGAGAATATCTAGCTTTGAATGTGTTCAAAAAGTTGGTTTGATAATATAAGTTATCTTAAGCTTGGATTGTATTATATACAGTATTAAATTTACTAGGCCTTGAATCTTTTACTGTCTTATTTTAAATAATTAGTACATAAACTATAGTTGTATATGTATAAGAGGAGTTCTCTTAACAAAAAACCTCCTTAGCATATTAAATAAGTATGCATGTTACATTTATGTGTTTTGTCTATTGTGTTTACACAGCTTTTCTTAAATTTGTTAGGTTGTAGGGGAGAGCGGGGCTATACCGTACACATAAGGGAGATTTGTCAGTGCATAGCAAATTACTAAGTTAAGGTTATATAAACCAAAACAATATATAGTTTGATTATTTGGCTACTGATTATACATAACCATTTTCCAACTATTCAACTTTTTACATAAAAAAAGTTGTGTTTAAAAAAAGTTTACATTGTACGAAATAGCCCCGGGGGTCGGGGCTATTCCGTACAGTAGAAGGGGCTATACCGTACAGTTTAAAAATCATCTGTTTAGGTAAGTAATGATGGTAATGCAATAGATTAATGTATCAAAACTGTTTATTACTTCTAAAGGTAAGAAACTGTGCATTACTATTTTAAAATCTCAGAAGAAATAGCTAATTTTGTTGTGTCACGATTTTTAAGTCAATCACTCAATGTCACTGGAACATTGTAAGTCCTAGCTGCCTCTCTTAGTTTCTTTGTGCTATTTACTACATCATCAATAGCTGCCTTCATCGCTTTTTCTGTCTTTTTGGCTCTTTGATTGGTCCTCTGATATTTACGAATAATCTGAAAAAAACTTTCATTTTATACCTAGCAATAATTTTCATAATTTTCGTATAACTATATGAAAATTATAGTTATACGAAAACTATGGTTATATATTGTTAGGAAAGAATATAATTCATTAACATTTTTCGTGCTTTCGTCGTAAGTTGCAATCAACATATGTTGCCATAACAAACCATTTGGGGCTAAATCGTACACTTCCGTACGATTTAGCCCCGATCTGTACCTTGTGGGAATTTATTAACATAACCTCAAATTCTATCACTTAACCAATCATTGCTAGTAACCAAAAGAAAGCTTAGGAGATGTAGTTTACTATGATAATACAGTTATTAGAATACAAGAAAAGATTCTTCAGTTACCTTCTATTTAGTACTGGACAAAAATTAGAAGTAAAAGAGTAAAAAACACGTTTTTGACTTAGACACTGATACTCATACGCATAGTGGCACGATATCCATACTGTAAACTTTGCGCAACCTGCAGCTAGGCTGCAGCAGTTGACGGGATCGTCTAGCTTGAAATCTAGGCCAAAAAAAGGGGTGTACGGTTTAGCCTCGCTGTACGGTTTAGCCCCGCTCTCCCCTATCATTGTTTGTTGAGTATTAAACATTAGTTTCGAATGTTATATTCAAGACTGGTTAGTGCCAGTCTGTGGCTGCGTCGGATCGTCACGTCGGGGTTGCATCTAGGGGTGGTAACTCCACACCACCGTTGGCGTGTTTTATCCGCCAATGGGTGCGGAGTTCCCCTGCCTCGTTGCATTCACACATCACATCACCACCGCCGTCGCATCATCAACAAACAGCAACACAAGGCCCATCACAATGTTACTTTGTTTTTTTATATTTTTCATAACCTAAGTAGACTGTAAGTGTACAAGTGTACAAATTTAAGAAGACAATTTATTTTTTAATTATTTTTATGCATTAGGTCATATTTTAAATATTATTTTTATAACATACCTAGATCTTGTGTGACAGAAACGATGCCAGGAAATTTAGATGTTTAGTAACGGGTTGTGTTCTAACTTTGTAACGGATCAGTTAATTTTATCAGCTAGCGTTGGATTGTATGCATGTACCACAATTAATACAGTAAACTTCCTCTAATCCGCCTTCCTACTATCCGGCGCACCCGATAATCTGGCACGACTTTCAGAAAATTTTTATTGATAGGTATAAAAATAATTATGACTGTTGTTTGGGATCGGAAGTCGCGAGGGTACAACACTGTACGATACAAAGTACTTTGGAATGTGTGGAAAGGAGACGAGTCATATCCATCTGACATCGGGTGACATTGTATAAATCGGTGACATAGTTTTAGTTTCATAATTATATACGGTATTTTTTATTACAGTGTGTTTTCAATGTCTTTATACTGTAGGTAGTGAAGCTGTTAAAAGAATGAAATTCCTACATATATTTTTATGTTAATTTTTGTTGAATTCACATTAATCTGATATTCATTCTATAGTCCGGAATATTTTGTAATCCAGCATGTGTTGTCTCAGACATGCCGAATTAGAGGAAGTTTGTTGTACTAGGCTTTGAATTTAAAATTTTTATGGTGCCTATTTATATTTATTATTTACTGTGTAGTATATACAGTGTTTTTATTAAAAAGTTCGCGGCAGCATGGAAGCAATCGCTCCCATATAGAACCCTAATGCCATCCTGGTGGGTGCGATCGCTCCCAAACTGCAGTGCGATACTAAGTGATTTATTTATAGAACAGGATTTGAACAAGAAATCTAAAATCTTGCACACCACTACTCCGTAGTATATTGTATTTGGTGACCACATGGATTTTCCCTGGACAGCGCTGCTGCTACAGTCCTGGGACGCACGCTCCGCGCCTAAGCCCCATTTCAAAGTTGTGTGCACCTTAACCCTCCAACTGGTCATTATGGCTGTGTCTTATTTGCGGACAGTCCAGATTGCGGACAAGGGCAAAACCTTCCAGATTGCGGACAACCCAAAAATGTGGTGGAATGAACTAATTAGATTTGTCCAGTTTGCGGACACATATTTTAATCCTGTCATAAAAACCATTTACCCAAGGAAGCAGGTAGTAAACGCACGCTGTGGGTGTTTTTGTTATTATAATTTTTATTTCATGTTGTTTACATGATGCATATTGAAAAAATTAACAAAAAGGAAAAAGAAAAAATTAAACAAATCTAATAATTGTTACTAGTATGTGCTAAGGTTACTTAAATGTATATACAATCTTTAATTTTCTTAGTTTCTCTTTATCAAGAAAATTCGTCATAACCTAACCTAACCTATTAAAAATATGAAAGTGGCTTGGCAATCTCAGAAGGGGAAAAAATTACATCATGCACCGAGACCTGTCCGCAAACTGGAATCCTCCCACCCCAAGGGCCTTGTTTACCCCTTTCGTAAAACCAGACATGTCCACAAATAGGACTGTCCGCAAATAGGAGGACACCGTCATTATAACCTCCTTACTGGTAAGGTTTTTTTGGCTGCCGCGCAAACATTTAGTACAAACAACATAAAACATATAAATTGGTATATAAAACATACAAATTATATATCAATTTTTTCAGAATGAAATAGGCTATTCAAAACAATATTGTTTTTAGTGTACTTACAAAAATTTATTATGTTAATCCTCCTATTTTGTAACAATAAAGATTTTTTTTCTTATTATTTTCCTTTTAGAGTAGTATCATGGTAAGGTATGTTGTCCATACAACAAAACTAAGATAGCCAAAATAACCACAATTTTATTGGCTTTTTACTGATGTATAACACTTGATTGTTTATATTATAAATAAAATATTACAAAGCAAATATGTGAGTTAAGCACAAACCACATTTTCGCCGCCATATTTTTTTTTATTTTTTATTTTATTAATTTTTTATGATAAAATTTTTACTAGGCCTATTTATAAATAATAAATATAACTATTTATTATGTATATAAATAATTATATTTATTTATAATAAATTAATAAAGTTAGGCCTAGGCCTATTCACTCACCTAGGCCTAGGCCTAACTCACAACTTTCATGTTCACTAACAACTTCACTTTGTACTCTGAATCTTCATTTAGAAGGCCCTAATAGCACTGTAATTACTCAATTCACTCATTATTACATTGCAAACTAACTATAATTCACTAAAATTTGCATTTCAAGTAAATACATAACCTCAAAACAGCGCCGCCCCTACGATACGCGTAAACAAAAACAAACACCAGAAATTCAGTCTTACGAACATACTGATATTTCAACAAATACAGCTGAACGTATGATGACTAGATTGCGCATCTTTTCCTCTTTCATACTATATAAAAAACATTGACTATAAAATAACGAAGTAAAATGAATTTTACATAGACCTTGCAAATGGATCGCGATCGCGCTCTTACCAGTTTAGAAAGGCCTAAATGGGTAGCGATCGCGACGTTCACCAGTTGGAGGGTTAAAAGTTTAATTAATCACTGTAATAGGTATTTGACAAATAATTTGGACAAAAAAACAGCAAAAACATATCAATAGTCTCAAAAACATTGAAACAAAACGTCACCAAAAAATAACATGGTTAGTAAGCACTCGTAAAAATCACGATAAGAAAGCAATAATAGATTAAAGGAGTAGCGCACGTAGCTGTTGCGATGACACCGACCTTGGTGCCGGGGGAGAGGGGATTAGCAGGCTGGACAGGGTTGCAAACCTAACAAAAGCATATTTATAGAAAAAAATCCAAAGTGCGTCGTAAAATATACGAGTGCTTACCATTCCAGGGTTAATGAAAAATGTATACACCTAATCATCTATGTTTATAATAAAAAGATGTTGGCGCAGAATATATTTGACATCGATGTTCTTAGGAACCACAATGAAACTCTCGGAAATCTAATAGAATTTTTAAGCTAAAATTTTTATAGTCCTCAGGGCTTAGCCCCGGCATAAACGTTCCCTACCAATGTCAAGTTTTTCGGAGTTTATTTATATTGATTTGTTTGTTAACACAACAGGGGGCATAAACTAATTCACAAAAAAAAAAAAAAAAAATCAAATGACAACAAACATTAAAAATATGTCCCTACCAGCTGTTGAGCATATAAACAATGTATACAGAACCAAAGAAGTAAGGACATCCTATGTTAAAAAAATTTTGTTTTGCCCTTGAAAACCAAAGGAAAATGAAGTGCTGATGCTAGGATTATCCTCCTTACTGTCAAGGGAAGCGCTCTTTCTGCCTCTTAAATGTCAAAATGAGCATATTTGTTTACAAAGAAAAAATCAAAACAATAATAAACTTCTATAAAATCATTCTAGTCATCTTTTTTCATTCAATCAATCAGCATTATCCTTACTATCTTGGTGGTGCTATCTGTGTTTCGGAGGGCGTTCTAACTTCCCCTTAAGGATGTCCCTACTTATTTGGTTTCTGTACTTTGGTATAAATTAGTATGTAGTAGAAATACAACTAAAACTTTTATATTATTACATTGTGCATGAATTTATAGTACTATATATAATTTGTAAGGTCTATACACATACCCCATACAAAGAATGGGTAAACAACTAATCTTAGTATTTTATTATAGACTAAGTGTTTTATCAATTAGACAATATTTGGTGAAAGATGCAACTGAATGAAAATTGTTCAATTAGTTTTATGAGTACAGCCTTGACACCTGGTTTATAAAATATTTAAAAGTAAAGCCTTATTGCGGTACCTATAGTAACACTGTGATAATACTCTTTGACATCCATAGGTTGCAAGTAAAGCTTTACTTAAAAAAAATTGTTTATCCCATCTTACAGTGGGATGAATAATTTTATTTTTAAGTATACTGTCCTATTATAAATTTGTTTTGAAAACTACCTTAAGGTTGTCCAATTTATTTATGAACTTGAGGCCTACGTGTCTTGTACAGAATGATTTAGGCTAAGGTGTTTGTATAGCCTATCTTTTTTGGTAGTTTTTCTTTATACTATTAAGGCCCAAGTTCATAAGTTATTTTCAGTCCATTTGTCAAATTTTAAAGTCCTGCTACTGTCCTACTATTTAGCCAAAAAGTCCTACTTTTTACCCTTCTGAAACCGCTGGGCTGCCTATATTCATTTGTATTAAATTAATTACTTTATGATGCTTTACTATTTTAATGGTATTATTACAGTAGATACTCAAGTATTCCAGTTTTTAATTACTTTTACAGTTGGTAGCACTGATTTACCCACTGTTTGATAACTAATTAATTATTCTATGTAAATATTTTTACTTATTCAGGGTGTCTACTGATACTGGAAATACTTGAAATACTGGAATTATACTGCAATTTTTTTTTACATACTGTACTGAAAATTCTGGAATTTCAAAATAGATACTGACATTTTTTAATTTTATTCAAATCTGTAATTTTTCTCAATTTAAAGTATAGATTTTGCCTTATTATCCGTACATTTAATCTAGGCTATAGGCCTACGTATTTAATACTCTAAGGATTTTTTTTTGTAATTGAAATTTGTAATTGATTTCAACCAGCAAGTACGTTTCTTTCTTAAGTTGTAATCATGTTTTTTCCCTTTTAAATACTGTATTGATATATTTTTTATTTTATTTTTTTATCTGAATAAAATATTATTAATGTTACTCCAAATTTGGATTAATTGTTCACGAGTGGAATTCTAAAATCAGATTTCAGTTGACACCCTGTTATTGAATGTCTGGATAAAACTTGAGATAAACCTTCTAGAGCTAATTGATGCGTTTACGCAGCAAATCTTATTAGTTCCCAATAATAAAATATTTTAGGGAGTAAATCAAGCTAGTAATGCCTACTGTGTATGACGTTTTGCTGTATTTGGGCATTATTAATATAAGAATTATTACTTACTGTGAACCGTCGACAGCTCAATTGGAAAGTATCCAAATTAGGATATGTTTCGACGCTACGGCCTCATCATCAGCTGGTTAAAAAGTGAAGAAGTTGACCCGAAGGCTCCGTCCATCGATGTCTCCATCATAAATTATTAAAACACAACACAGTACATTGACACGGACACGAAAATAAATAAACGACGCACATACTTAATGCATTTTAAACTTGTTAATTAAATGGCAACAACAGTTGTGTTAAATATATTTTAGTTAATCATGTAGGCTCAATGTGTGTGCCAATATTGGACAAAAAAAACTAAAAATAGCAGTCAAAATGTGAACTTTGTATGAAAATATGTACAATTGCAATCATAAGCCTGCAGGATTTTACATCCTATAAATCTGTTAGTCTCTTCTTGTTATTAATTTTCTATCATTCTTGATTAAAAATACACAACAATAACTCCGTAGCTGTAACCAGAATAACCTTAGTAACTCTGTTATTACCCCTCCTGTCACAACAATCTCTGTGTATCTTTCATTTAATTATGATAATATTGTTTACTTTTTTGCACAGTATATTTAAAGTTTGTTAAAATTTATTGTTTTGGTTTTGAGATGTTGCCAATCTGAGGATACTGTAGTTTTCCTTCGTTCTTGCATGATTTTGCTGACCTCCATCATATGGGCTTCAGTTGTAGGTTTATGAAGAGCGCTGTTGGTAATATTATTCAATTCCATGTCGTTATCTTGCTATATAATTGCAGACTGCTTAATTTTAATTGTACTGTTTTTTTGTTTTTTTTTTTTCATTTACCTTTTCGTTTTAATAGCAATGCTACTGACGTCACCGGGTAGGTAGAGTCAGTGAGGGGGCTCTAAGAGCCGGCATTACATAAGACCAACCTTGGTTGCGAGGCGTTGTCCACAGCACCTTGTCGTCAGTGTACTACATTGTTGCCACTTCTACGGCTCTGATCAAGCAGCTTACAGTATCTAGATCCTGTGTAAACCAAGGATTGTTAAGTTTCCATTTTAACGTTCATGTCTCTATATGAGTGAGTATATGTTTGAAGAAATCTTATGTATTAATTTAATTTGAGTTTGAAAAATAATATTTATTATTAATGTTAAAAAATTAACCGTTTTGTTTTGGCAAAAATTTGTGTACTGTAACAAAAGCCTACTAAACTTGAGGATGAAATATTTCTCATTGAGATGATGGAATTTTTTTAAAATAAATCTTACCTGAATATTGATAATAAAATAATAGTGCAGTTTCGGTTCTGGGATTAGCGAACCCTTTTGAGGATTGAAACTAGGATCGCAGTTTCGGTGCGCCGCACTGAAGAGGTTAAAATCCTAGACAAATTATGAAGATACATTCCAACAGAATTGTCATACCGGCTGTCGAAACACAATACCCTGACCTTTGTTTGAGATTGGGGAATTCTATTTATATATATCCTCGTAGACGGCACTCCAGTTAAGCTCGATTCCGGTTTTCAATTCTAATTTGCAAAAAATTACCGAATAAAATATACAGTACTGTATTACATTTTTTATTTCATAGCAGATCAGAAGTGTTGACAAAATGTTTGTACAGAGAAACCTCGTCCATTACTGGACATCGTGTTGTACGAGATGACCGAAGTGCCTCCCCGACCTATTATACAGTATGCCATATAAACGTGTTTCTTCTACTCGGTAAACAAAAACATCTTGGGATGCTGCGTAGGAATACAAGTTAAACCTATATTGCTTTAATTACTTAATAATAATAGTAAACCGGCATGGATGAGAACTGCATTTCAAGATAGGCCTATGTAGAGCGAGAGCGGTGGGGGCGGGCGGCAAGGCTGGTGAGTTGCGGTCACAGTCAGTGTCGTGACGTCACTCAAGGCTGGCTGGGGCCTGCTGGGGGCACCTATGCCTATCACATAACCTCCGAGGAAACTCCTCGGCTCTGGGCATCACCAATTCGACATTAATCAAATAAATGCTGATGTGCTGCGATCAGCACACCAACAGTAGCGTGGGCAGACTTTTTTATTTGACACCGAAATTTAGACAGGGTTCCTTTACGTCACTACGTTAAGTCGTTAGGCTACTTATTTTTCATCACACTACATCGATATCACCTGTTTTCGACCCTCGTTTCTACCGTCGAAACACCTGTTTTGCCGGCCTAGGCTGGCAAAATTTTCCGGCCTAGGCCTGCAAAATCAGCTGGCCTAGACCTTACATAAAAACATTCACAACACGTTGTATCACAAAAACATGTGACTGCAACAATGAAATGAATTGGTTGCCTAGCAACCGGAAACACATTGCATCCCGCTAGATTAGGTTAGTAGTTATGTTATGTTAGTTGTTAGTGAATAAAATATTTTTTTTATTAGTATAATATTTATTGCATTGTGTAGTGTGATGAAAAATATCGTTCGTAACTCGGGCCGAAAGCGTTTTGCCAACCCTCGATCGTTTCAAGTTCTCGACTTCGTCTCGAACTTGAAACACGATCTCGGGGCCGGCAAAACGCCACTTTCGGCCCTTGTGACGAAATATACTATTCTTTGACACGAAAAGTCACAGCATTTAGAATACTTCTCAACATAAACACTTAATTGTCAACAGCAACTTTGTTACAACAACTTCTACCAGCAGGGGGTGTCGTTCATGCAGCGATTAAGGGAGGATTAAAACTGTCATTTCATCTGTCACTTGTGATACATGGACTACAGTCTAATATATACGTATTTGGGAGACAACCGCGATACCATTGACTTTGTACACTCACGTTAGTATACATAGTCAATGGCGATACTAACCTGCAAAGCCTGGGGCACGGAAGACACTAGCGTAGCGAGTAGCGATACGATCCCTGGTGCCTAGTCTTGGGACTAGATTGATGACGTAACAAGCCAGACGTATTCGTATTGTAGACCTAACAACAATATTCAGCACAAGCGATCCTGATGGTGGATAACGGGACTAAGAAACATTGGCGCAAACTGTCAAACCGTTCAAATATTACGACAGGGGAACAAGGGTTCAAAGAAATTTTTTATTGTTTTGGATCAAATTCTCGGACAAGGGAAAATATAAAATGAAAACTTTAATCTATTAGTTTCATTCATTTTGTTGGGTGTGCATGTATGAAAATTATTAATTTGGTCCTAGGTAAATTTTCTCATAAAATTACTTTGTTCCAGTCACTACTGACTAATAAAACACTGAAACAATTTAATTTTTAAAAGGAAGAGAAGCTTGCAAACTATTAATGTTACAGTATCACGTTATTATCCTTTTGTTGAACAAAATACAGCGGAGATTCAGTATGAGTCCTAGCTGACGCTACACCTGAGCGCGCGTCTCGACTGTTACGTGAGCTGTCTAGTCCCAAGACAACAGCATAGGCACGAGGGACCGCTAGCAATGAATACAGAGTCTTATAAGAAGAACAGACCCCATGTTAAATATTCTGCCGTTTTTTTTTTAATTGGGCAACTCAACACCTGGCTGCGCTGAGCGTTGGCTGTTCCGACTGCTCTACGCGCCCCCACGCCTCTCATTGTTGTAATTAACTGGGCATCTCACCACCAGGTTGCGTCGAGAGTTGGCTGTTCCAAAGTACGGACTACACACAGCTGGCTATTCCAGTTACACTACATCCCCCCTCCAGCCACCGCCGCTAAAGCACCGATTCTAAATTACAGCGTTTCATAGAAAAAAATTGTTCACATTGAAAATTGTAATCTTTCATAGTAAAAATTGGGCTACCACTAGGCCTAAATAAAAATAACTACGGTGTTAATTTAATTTAAATCTATGATCGTTATGAAAAATATGTAAAAACATTTCTTTCAAATTAATCACATGAAAAGATTGGTCTGCGAGAAAGTTTTTTTTTATTATTGGTTTGGTAAATTTTGTCTTTGAGAAAGTAGTTGAGAAATACTTACATTTGCACAGTTAATTTAAAATTAGGCTAATTTTTAAAACCCATAGGACTCTTTCTATGCTTACTCAAAGGTAAAAGTTTAATTGTTGATTGGCAGGTAGCCGTCGGCCATGACGAAGGACCGTGATTAATTAGCTTGTAGTTTTGTAATTACAGTATATTAAGTTCACTTAAATATCAATTTTCCTCATTAATGTTTCCAAAAAAAGTATTTAAATGTTTATTGGAATGTAATGACTCATTCTATAAGTTGTTTGGATTTTAAATTACTTAAATGTATTGAACGAACATGGCCAAAATATTTAAAAAGGCCTATTAAATCATTCATATAAAAACGTATTTTGGCTGTGGACGAAAGCTCGTTCACGTTAAAAATTTTGTTTTGATAAAAGGTAGATATTCTTTCCAGGTCGGTCAATAATCCATAAACATTAAACTCTCGTATCTTACATATCAGAAAGTTTTGTCTTGTCTAGGAGCTACTACCGATTAATTTATTCACTAATATTCCAATGAGCGTTGCATTGTAAAATGTTATACATTAAACGATGTGCAAAATCAATTTTTTACCATCATACAATTCTGCCAATTCTGCCTTTCCAAGAAACATTATTTAATTTTTCCCTACAGAAAAGGCTGATAACATGGGTAGGATACCGAAAAAAACTGACTAAAATTACATTTTAAACCATTAAAAATTATTGTTGCATGACCTTTTGATTCAAATTCTAGAGTACATTTTGGTTCTAACGTTCACGTTGGCCACACTTTAACGACATTGTATAACGTTGACGGCGAAAACTTAGAGGGTTATATACTTTTAATTAATTATATAATTTACATTTACCTTTATAAATTCATTCTTAATTTATTTTTATTATAAATCAACTTTTTTTATTTTTTGAAATAGCAATTTCATAGCACTGTTACAAATAAATGTACAGGATAACAAATGTTTTCATAATTTTTATTCAATTTGATTTTATATTTATGCGGCCATGAAATTTATTGAAGACAAAGTAAATTACAAACTGGATTATACTAATAAAATAATAATGAAACACCTCGATATTAATTTTTGTTAATGGCCCCAAAGAAGTCTGGGGCTCAAAATAAGTAGACTCCTCGCTCTGCGATCTAGCGCATTTAATATAGTTTAGAATAGAAAGTTTCTCAAGATGTTGTGTTTATTACTGTTGAATAGCCTACATATTTTATGAGTGCAGTATCGGTTAAAAAAGTAATTTTCAATTTTAAAATATTTAGCATTACATTATTTATTTAATCGTGATTTAAAATAACATATCTTGTTTAGAAAAACAAGCATCATAGAATAGGGGAGAGCGGGGCTATACCGTACACATAAGGGAGATTTGTCAGTGAATAGCAAATTACTAAGTTAAGGTTATATAAACCAAAACAATATATAGTTTGATTATTTGGCTACTGATTATACATAACCATTTTCCAACTATTCAACTTTTTTCATAAAAAAAATTGTGTTTAAAAAAAGTTTACATTGTACGAAATAGCCCCGGGGGTCGGGGCTATTCCGTACAGTAGAAGGGGCTATATAGTACAGTTTAAAAATCATCTGTTTAGGTAAGTAATGATGGTAATGCAATAGATTAATGTATAAAAACTGTTTATTACTTCTAAAGGTAAGAAACTGTGTATTACTATTTTAAAATATCAGAAGAAATAGCTAACTTTTTTGTGTCACGATTTTAAGTCTATCACTCAATGTCATTACTGGAACATTGTAAGTCCTAGCCGCCTCTCTTAGTTTCTTTCTGCTATTTACTACATCATCAATAGCTGCATTCATCGCTTCTTCTGTCCTTTTGGCTCTTTGATTGGTCCTCTGATATTTACGAACAATCTGAAAAAAACTTTCATTTTATACCTAGCAATAATTTTCATAATTTTTGTATAACTATATGAAAATTATAGTTATACGAAAACTATGGTTATATATTGTTAGGAAAGAATGTAATTCATTAACATTTTTCGTGTTTTCGTCGTAAGTTGCAATCAACATATGTTGCCATAACAAACCATTTGGGGCTAAATCGTACACTTCCGTACGATTTAGCCCCGATCTGTACCTCGTGGGAATTTATCAACAAAACCTCAAATTCTATCACTTAACCAATCATTGCTAGTAACCAAAAGAAAGCTAAGGAGATGTAGTTTACTATGATAATACAGTTACTAGAATACAAGAAAAGATTCTTCAGTTACCTTCTATTTAGTACTGGACGAAAATTAGAAGTAAAAGAGTAAAAAACACGTTTTTTACTTAGACACTGATACTCGTACGCATAGCGGCACGATATCCATACTGTAAACTTTGCGCAACCTGCAGCTAGGCTGCAGCACTTGACGGGATCGTCTAGCTTGAAATCTAGGCCAAAAAAAGGGGTGTACGGTTTAGCCTCGCTGTACGGTTTAGCCTCGCTGTACGGTTTAGCCCCGCTCTCCCCTACTTCAGCATTGCTGGACGAAATAATGGTTATGTTTAATTCTATAGAGTGTAAACAAATTATAAGATTTCACAACATGTGCTTAACAAATATTAAGTAAAAAATAGATAGTCAATACACCTTGTCATTCTTATGAAGTCATAGACCGAACGATGAAGTAAGAGAGCGCTAGACTCAAAGTGAATTTCTTCAAGGCACTATCAATTCAATTGCCAACGATCAAAACACTTAATCGTAAATTACTCAATTACATGATGAAATTCATCTAAATGTCAAGAACTTTCCCGCTGAAAGTTTGTTTCTGACCCAAAAATAAAAAAATTCCTCGCTTAGTAACTTTTTAATGTCAGACTAAACAAAAAATTTAACTTTAAGTTTTTAACTTGTAAATTACATATATTTCACAAATTAAAAAATATTCATATGTTAGATTCTGCATTTCATACAGAAGCCGAATATATACGTTTTATAGCATATCAACCAGTTTGGTTAGGTCCAGGGGCGTGTAAACGGCGGCGCGCTATCCTTAACTTAACGCTGATTTCGCCGTAAATGCTAGGCTGAAGGGGGGGATTTAATGTAAAGGAACGGCACAGGAGTACAGCGCGCGCAGCCTGGTGTTGAGTTGCCCAATCAACAAAACCGGCAGAATTAAAGCCATAAGGTCTGTTCTTCTTATAAGACTCTGTATTCATTGCCGCTAGCGACTTCCGGGACCCCACTCTACTGGCCAAATTGTCGCGACTGTCTCCCAATAACTATATTAGACTGTGCTTATACGCTGCTCTAGATTCCGCCAAGAAATATTTTGTGGCTGTCCTAATTTAGGATTATTTTTGTAACTACCAAATACCTAACTTAGGCCTATACTTATCATAAGTAAGGTATTTGATCTAACCTTAAACGCCAGGGCATTTAAAAACATTAACGAACATTGAAAAAGCCCGAGATCCAAGTAAACTTGCAGTTCTCTGAGAGACTGGGGTTTTAAACTAAATGTGTTCAACTTTTTTATTAGTTATTATTTGCAGTTTTCATTTGATGTTTATAACATAGTTTTGTCAGAATTTATTAGAAAAACATAGTGTCTCATACATTTTAATTTTGTGAGTTATAAGAGACTTTAGAGACTTATACTGGATTACTGTAATAATACTGGATTAGCAATTAAGTAGATAGAAAATATAAAAACAAGTTAGTGTATATTGTTTTGTTTAAGGTACGCTGTACTAATTTGAAATAGTATTTATTCCGTGTCAAAGAATTAGTGAAATAAGGTTTGTTACAAGGCAAGGCATTTCCCTTATAACAAAGTATAAAAATAGACTAATAGAGTAATAAACACGAGAGTGTTAAGTGTTATCAGCAATGCTTATATCTATAACGAGGTTATTTTTAACATGTTAGACTAAAATCCGGTCGACAATCAGAAAAATATTTTAGTCAGAAAACGTCACAAAAATAATAAAAAAAATATTGCGAAGACAAACCGATGGTTTGACTAATTCTTTTCCTCTGTAATTGTTACCTATTTTGTGAATCTGTGCTGTCAAAAATTAACATTGATTTGTATACAGTATCAGAGCTCTACTTCAGGGTTGTTTCAAAGTTACTGTGGCTCTTCTTTAATATTAGGCTAATACTGTAAAGGATAACAGTTTATTGATAGAGCAAGATACTTGTTGATCTGCCTACACTTGCGACGTGCTCCGCTGTATAAGCGAGTTACTGGTCAGCGAGATATCTGTCGGGACTTGGTAACTCCACCACCGTTGGCGCTGTTTTGGTCTGCCAATAGTGGCGGAGTTCCCTGACCTCGAACAGTTTCACCGTCTATCACCACCACCACCACCACCACCACCACCACCACCACCACCACCACCACCGCCGAACACTTCCCGACGACGGCGGCCGGAGTGAGGAAGACGACTACAACACTGCACGACGGAACTTCTTTGTTGGGACTAACGTTCGATCTACACAACGGAGTACACATCTTCCATTCTCTCTTGGCTTTAAACATGCCTGTATACCGTCGCCATTAAAAAAAAATTATTTCACTGATTATTGTATTATACAAGTAATTTATATGTCTGTTGTGTAAATGAAACTTTGCTATGTGATAACTGTTAAACTTAAAGAATATGTATAGCATAATCTAGGGATGTATTTATTTTATTTTTATCTGGAATATAATTATTGTACCTTTAAGGATTTCCTATTTCATAATAAACCGTAAGTTGCTTAAAATTGATATATGAGGACAAATTGAATGCCTTTGAATTAAACTATAAGTAAACCTATAGTACAGGTTCCTGGGAATTGGCCTGTCAATTCTGCTCACCTATCCTTTATTTTTCTTTACCTGTAAACTGTGATTCAATACATCATTAACAGGACAAATATTGTTGTTTTATTAGATATGTTAGTGTAAAAGCTCCATAAGTTTGTAAATTGTTTAATGACGCTAAAGAAACCATATGTTTTTATTAATTTTTCAAGTAGAATTTTTGTGGTTTATAGCTCTAAATTAGGGTTTACGTTCCATTCTCTTTCCGTTCGAGACGGATACACGGCTTACAAAATGCGCAGGCCCGGACTGGCCCACCGGGACGTTTCCCGGTGCGCCCTCCTCCTCGGGCGCCCTCAGCGCCCTCGCGGTAGGCCGCCGAAGGCTCCCGACCAAGTAACAAAAATATCAACCGATTTATAGGCTTATTTTACTTTGGCTGTTGTATAAAACCACAGAACTATTTAACAAATGTGATGATCATCATTTTCGTCACTTTAATCCGAGGACGTAATCCTTTTGCATAATTTAATGTACCATTTTACCACCATATTAATTTTAGATATTAGATCAAATACTGTACTATATAATTTTGATATACTGAAATTTAAATCCAGGGAAAATTGAACAAAGTCATGACAAACCTTAAAAAGCACAAGTCAAGGCAAAGGGGCACTGCTTACCGTCAATTAGGCGAATGTTTACCGCTGGTTGGGGGCGCCCTTTTGCCGCTGATCACATTCGCTACTTACGCATATTGGGGGCGCTCTTTACAGTCGATCAGGGGCGCTCTTTAAACCACCGGTCGGGGGCATGATTTAACTCTGATCAAGGGTGCTACTTGCCGTATATTAGAGGGTAATGTTTACCGCCAGTCCGAGTCGGGGGTTATATGCTCTTGACCGCTAATCAGAGAAACTCTTTACGGCATATCAGGGGCGCTCGTCAAATTTACTCTCGTTATTAAAGAATGTTTAAATAAAAGTTCTAATTTCAGTTATAAATGTATAAAATCCTCTGTTTTTCTCTAATGGCATAAGTTCTATTGATGCAGAGGTTTGCGGGATTAGTGTTTCAAAACTAACCAATTAAGATAGAGATTGGCTCTTAACTTTTTCTAAAAGTAAAATAACGGATATCGTCAGCTCTGGTTTTAGAATTTTTCAATAAAATTTCTAATTTCAGCTACAACTGTCTAAAATCATCTGTTTTCTCGATTTTTTTACTGAAGTTTTCCATTAGTTTTGATGAAACTACCAAAGTGAGATTACCAAAACCAAGATTACCAAAAGTGTAACAAAGGAAATTTAGCACCGTTATTATTCTTCAATATGACACCTTAGCTATAGCTTAGGCTGCATTTAGCAGAAAAAAACAGGATTTAAAAGAACCCTTGCATTTCCATCGATAAAAACAGATGATTTTAGATAGTTATAGAACTGAAATTAGAAATGTTATTTTAAAATTTAATCTGTTTTATTACTTTTAGAAAAATTTAAGAGGTATTCTCTATCTTAATTGGTAGACTAAGTTTAAAACACGATTCCCGTAAACCTCTGCATCTATAAAACTTGATGCCACTTGAGAAAAACAGATGATAAAATCAGTTATAACTGAAATTAGAAATTTTATTTAAGAATTAAAACAGAGAAGACGAGATCCTTCTTTCCACTTTTAGAAAAAGTTAAGAGTCAATAAGTTAATTTTAAAACACGATTCCCGTAAACCCCCTGCATCCATAAAACTTGCCTAGCGCTACGAATGCATGCTAAATGGGTACATTGCCAAATGGGTACAAGCGACAAATCAGTGCTAAATGGGTACAGCTTGGGTGACAGGTGTTTAATGACCGTTTGACGAGGGTTTGATGCGAAGGCTATAAACAGAGGGAGTGCTGAATGGGTACACTCACTACCTGCCTCGGCTGGGGCGGCGCGGCGGCGGCTTACCACCCACACATTAGGAGACAGTACTTCTAGTGTTTATGCGACCTAATAATCTCTTAACATTCATAAAATGTCATTTTGCGAGTTCTGCAAAATTTGTTAGGTACTGTAGTTATCTTCATACCACTTACTTTACAGTCTTCTTCCATTTACTTTATTCTAGTGATACAATTTTTTGAAGAAGACGTATCTGACACGGTTTCCCACCCGCCCCGCGTGGTGAAATACTCCGGTTGTCTCAACAGAGAGACACAGCGCTACACCACGGTCCGGCTGGGATACACCGTGTAGAACATCTACCACGGAGTTCGTAACAAAGAAGTGTTTTATATTTGATTTCAAATCAAATCGTGGGTTGTGTTTTAAAAGAAACACCTTGTTCTAGGCCTATACTCTTTCTCCGATTCAGACTGGCGGACGATGTATACTAATAATTATTTGTAGCATTATAAAACATTTTAAAATTATTTTCCTCAAGATTAACTGAATTTTTGGTCGAATTTCGACCAGTGGGCGATCACTAGTATGTTTTAAAGTATAATCTGTAATTTTTAAAGCTTGTCGTGACCAATCAGAATAAAATTATTAACCAAGGTAACGAGGGTAAAGTGTTGGTGGTTACCAAGAAAAAAAGGTAATCGTGGATAAAATGGCACAAATCAACTGGGGGCAAAACAATTAACATGTGTTTATCACTCTATACAACTAATTAAACCTCGTTGGGAACAACGGTATGGTAATTGATTGAATCATTGTATTTTGACATGATTAATGGTGAATGGATGACTACTGTGCTAGAGTACTGAGTTTTTTGGAAAGTTCCTACTAACACCTGTTATGTGTTATATGTATAAATTTATAATTGTTGCGCTATGTGATCATAAACACTAATTGAAGGTTCATAAACAAATGTTTTCTATCTTATTAAAATGTTTAAATTACTATTATTGAACGATTAAATGAAGATATATTAATAATCTGTGGGATCTAAAGCATTCAAGCAACCCGGGCTGTATAATGAAGGTCTCATCACAATAAGTAAACCAAATAAACTCTGCAATGTTTAATATGCAATGGAAATAAAGTAACAGATAAATTATGCCATAAAATCATAGTTATGGATTTAAAATTCATAAAATAATCATTTTCTCAACGTTTTGTTGGGAAATATGACTCATCCCAAGCATCCGGGCTGTAGTGATGCTGATTGTTTGATAGGCAAAAAAAAATTTAATTAAAAATATGATTGAACAAATAAATATCTATAGATAGTTTACAACCTAATAACATAATAATAAACGTATTCATAAATAATCATAATATGTACACAATTGTCTTTAATAATAAAATTATAAATTTTACACACTCTTTCGTCCTTGTCTATTTTGTTCTCGGTGAGACGCCCAAACTGAAAAGGAGATACCAGAGAAAGGAGAAATTTTAAGGGTGCGCTCTACCCATCTGCCGCGCGCGGATGCAAGGGTTTTCAATCTCCGTGTTTGTCGCCCCAGTTGTAAACCGATTTAAAATATTTCGGTGTCATTCTTTTCGTAATATAATTTTGTACTCCGCTATCGTCTTAAAATTTCGAGATTAATTTAAATTACTAAGCAGGGTGCTTGCTAATAATGTTGAAATAAGCGTTTTTGTATCAAGTTTTAACGTATTAAAAACAATTTTTTAAGAAAAAATAAGACGATACACGAGTACAATATAATCTTAAGAACAAGAATCTGCAATAAGATTGGTAAAAAGTTCATAGATAACGATGCAAGAAAGGAGATGCGAAAGGTCTGCAATTTCAAAAACATCGTTATTAGACCACCGATCGATTTCGCACTGAAACCAAAAAAAGCATTAAAGTAACAAAATTTAAAACCACCCGTCATATATTTTCCAAAATGTGAGTTTCCGCGTATAGCGGCAGTTAACAGTCTCGCTCGACGATTTTGACGCCGAGGTAGAGCGCACCCTTAAGAAAGGAAGAGTAAAACTAAAAACCAAACAATAATAAGGGATAGGCAAAAAACAATATGAATAAATTTAGAGATGAAGAAGGAAGAAAGAAGGAAGGAAGGAAGAAGAAGAAAAAGAAAGAAGAAAAAAGCTATTAAAAATAATTGAAAAGACTTGAAAAAAAGTTTAGAGTATTAAATAAATTAACAAAAATCTTGTTGAAAAATCCGGAATTGTGAATTTTAATTGTGAAACAGATGGAAAGACTTAATGTAAATTCCTCATAAAATGTAAATTCCCATACAATGTAAATTATTGTCAACGGAATAAAATTTATTTTATTACTGTTTTAATAAATAACAAATGGTAGAAAAATAGGAAAGAACAAATGATTCAGGTATTAAATTTTTTAGACTAATTAGGTCTAGAGCAACTGAAATTTTTGTCGAATTTTGACCAGTGGGTGACCACTAGTTAAATTTAAATTTGATAATTGAACTTTGATATTTAACAGAATTAATCATTGTATGTGATAGTAATAATTAGATTGCTCGATGTCTAGCAAAAAGTTCACAAGGTAAGGAATAAATACAAAATTGTGGCACTCGAAAGTCTTCATAATACTGTATTTCATTTTAACCGAACATGTGAACCGCTGAAGCCAAATTCTGTAAAAGACATCTATCCAGGCGATCCGCGCCGTTCCAAGTACGCACACTCATGCAAGCAGCATTCCGGGAAGCTGACGTATGCTGACTGCTGATCTCCGCTGGTGCTGACCCAGTTCCGAGACCCGCCAGCTGCTGAGCTGCTACACCAGCTCACCGTCACCACGACCGATGTACATTACTCCTTCTGGGAATACCATGGGTACTTCAGCAGGGGTAGCGGAATTCTACCTCCAGGAAAAGTACCCCCATGAAAAAACGCTACGTCATTTTGACGTCACGGGGGGCGGAGCTTAAAGTGGCATGGAGTTTAGCTCGCGGCCGGAAAAGTACTCCCAGTTTTATAAATACATTATTATTTAATTTGGTTGCTCTAAATTAACGTGATAGCAAACCAAACGCCACCCGGATTTCTACCCCCGGAATACTACTCCCACGAAAACTACCCCCAGCAAAACTACCCCCAATGGACTAGACCCGGAATTCTACCCCCGGAAAACTACCCCCGGTACTCCACCCCCAGCAAAACTACCCCCAATGGACTAGACCGGGAATCCTACACCCGGAATAGTACTCCCACTTACAAAATTTCTTAAGTATTTAACAATTGTTATTTAATTCTAATGTACGTGTTCTGGTATGTAAAAACATTTCCATTATAAAATAATGATATGTTAAGTTTACATCAATACAAACTTGCCCTTCGGGTGATCTCGTTCACTACCCTCACTCGCCGTCAGGTTCTACAATATGCTTTAGTTTTATACTACCAATCTTCCCTTAATCCTTTACAGGCTTTTAGCTGTGTGTTTTTTTATAGACATCAAATAAAATATATACATTACCGTACAATGATTTACTTTGATATTACGTTTATAATTTTCAGTTGCCTACCTGGGGACCGAGCATTAGCTCGGTAAAGTTAAACAGTAATATTTTTTATTGTAATAGTATTTACAGACAGTGCGCTTAAAAGCCCAGTGCAAAAAGGCTTTTTTTTGTTCAAGACGAGCTCGTTCGCTTCGCTCATTCGAGTTTCAGCTTCCTTTTTCTGTTCTTTCAGACTGTTTTAATGTAGGCCTACGAGTGCTGCACTCTCGTGTATATTTGTTAAAACACATGTTGAATTACCGCCTTTCAGGACGGTTAAATTGGGCATAACGAGCTTCACTCTATGGATTTTTTTTTAAACTAGATCCTTCTCGAGAACATTGAGTTGATTAAAAGATTTAAACCAAACAAAAATTTTAAACTCGTGACAAACATGTACGAGAATCAGATTTCCTTAAATAACGTTTTTAATAAATTATAGTGTCTTTCAGTAACTCTTATCAGCTATTATATTTTTAAGCCAACCCTATACCTTGTTAAAAAGTAACAGTTCTAAAGTAAACTGATTACAAAACAACTGTTAACAGTGTTAACTGTTACCAATAATATTGTAAAGATGATATACTACAAATATACAGGAGTGTGCAGCACCCGTAGGCCTACGTTGAAAAAGTCTGAAAGGCGAGTGAGCTAAGCGAATGAGCTTATCGTCAAGGCGAGTGAGCGGAGGTAACGAGTTCGTCTTGAACCTTAATAAGCCTTTTGAATAAGCCTTTTTGCACTGATCTTTTTAGCGCTCGGTCTGTAAATGATATTACTATAAAAAATATTACTGTTTAACTTTACCGAGCTAATGCTCGGTCCCCAGGTAGGCCACTGAAATTTATAAACCTAAGTAACTTATATCATGGTATGGTAATGTATATTTTTATTTGATGTCCATAAAAACACACAGAAAAGATTGGTAAAGTAAAACTAAAGCATATAATTGAACCTGACGGCGAGTGAGGGTCGTGAACGAGATCACCCGGAGAGCAAGTTTGTATTGATATAAACTTAATACTGTATATCATTATTTTATGATAAGAATTTTTTTAATACCAGAACACGTACATAAAATAACATTTATTGTTAAATACTTATGAAACTGTGTACGTGGGAGTACTTTTCCGGGTGTAGGATTCCCGGTCTAGTCCATTGGGGGTAGTTTTGCTGGGGGTAGTATTCCGGGGGTAGAATTCCGGGGGTAGTTTTCCACCCCTAGTAAACTTACAAAACATGGCTTGAATTGTTCATTATAGAAATAAATTATACAAATACGTAACCATCGAAATAAGTAGATTATAATGTATTCCCTTCAAAAGTTCGCGGCCGGAAAACTACCCCCATACCTGTGACGTCAAAATGACGTAGCGTTTTTTCATGGGGGTACTTTTCCTGGGGGTAGAATTCCGGCGTCCCCTTCAGCAAACTCTTCATCAAAATGGAGGGAAAACTGTAGATATCTTTTTAACACTACTTTCGTCTGATTTTTTCATACAGCCGTCCTAACATGGTATCTAAGGGATCTGCCATGGTATTGCTGTTAACCCTTGACTCACGCACACAAACTCAAAGACGCCCGGACCCAACACCCTCGATGCTCGCACGCTGGTAATACAGAAATTCATGTTTTAGAATTATTAAGTTACAGTATGCTAAAAATTATTATGACCTCATCATTAAATAAGGTAGCCCTGTATATGAGTTATTGATTTTTTTACGAATCCAATTCAGCAAATATTACCATAATTACATTGTGTTTAGTGTGGTTATACTTGAAATTAAACATGGATTACAAACATACACGTCAATGAATCTTTCTTGCATGTAAATGCCAGTGGTTGTTGACGTTGTTGTGTATTTTCCCAGATGGAGGACCATGTTTATTTTTAGACATCACTGTGCCATGTAAATAGTAGTTAAGGAACCAAATGACAAGTCTACAGCCCAGGCAAACACTGCATGTAGGGGTGTAGCTAGACAATGTAAATAAATAAATAAATACAATTAATATTGGTCAAACAAGTCACTTAACGGAATAAGCCGTTCTCTACTGGACGCCCTAAGTGCGAGTCATTACTTGGCGGGCGGGCCGGCTCCATTTGTGTGCGTGGGTGCGCGGGTTTCCTAATCCCGTAGGTGCCATCATAAAACTGACGAAGTATAATACAATCTGTGAAATAACAACCTTTAATATTTGAGCTACAACTATAATGGGGAACATTTATTTAGTGCGTCTTGTTTTTCACTTCACCAAGTTTGTTAAATGAAAAAAGCAAAGAATAGGCTAGTCGAGACTACAACACCAAGAAGTAGTAGATTTGATTTTGTGTACGAGGAAAGCCTATGCATAAAAACATGTTAAGATTGGGTTTTTAAGGAAAATAAATCTTGAGCTAATCTTGAAATAGCTTTTAAGGAGTTGATACCCTTATCACATACTCAACCAACACGGTGGATAACAGTGACATTTTGATAAAATGATTAAACCTTAGTTTTAAGAGGGGAGACACGAAATTTTAAAATTAGTTGCACTGTTTGACCGATCACGACAATAATGAAGGCCTTGGCGCTATTTATATGAATAAGCAGCATATCGTGCTTAACACACGTTAAATTGAGTAATTGTTATTCGACTAAATCTAGTGGAAGTAGAATTTTCTAAATTAAGATTTTAATTTTTAATTTTCTTTTTTGTCTTACAACAAAACCTCCACTTCCCTTGCCGTTTTTGCTAACAAACTTGTGTTGTGATCTAAAAGACAAGCAAGGGCCTGTAACCGACATTTGCTTAGACAATAATTGATACAAGTGCCATTAATTTTAGATTAGCCTTGTCGCAGCAGATCTGCTCACCCAGCTAATTTATAAAGATCTTATTGTTCAGTCAACAAGATACGGTAATAAGGTAACAAGGAACGGTAATAATCTTGTAAAATATCTTAACACAAAAATTAAACTTATTTGCATTCTACTTGTACATTGATAATTTTATTTGTATTTAAATATAAAATTAATTACTTTTAAGGAGCAGGAAAATAAAATTAAGCCTAGTAGCCAAAGGTACCATTAAAAATAAATGATCCATTTACAAATCCCAAAATATAAACATTACAAATGTAACAAAAACTTTGAAGTCAATTGATCAGTATGCACCCATTTTACCATTCCCTTTTACGACTGGCAAAGCCAGCACAGAATATATAACGTTGTCAACAAAATTTCTTAACCTATGAACCTTAAAATAAAACCAAGCAAAATACTGAAAAAATTAAATATAAATAAACCAATCCATAAAAAACTGCTTAAATAAGATCAATACAGAAAACTTAAATAGAAGTAGAGTTAGATATAGTCTCATAATAAAATAATTTATAAAAAAAACTCTTCTACAGAATAATTGCATTTTCTTACTAAATATTTTTTAAACTCTTTTTTAAAATTTATTTTCATTTATTATATTTTTTTAATTGCTAGGCAAATGGTTAAATAGCTCTTTACCCATATACATGAGGGTTTTTGAATCAGTGTCAAGCGGTGTCTAGGGTACTGAAAATTATTTCGAAATCTGGTGTAAATGTTTATTCTATTTGCTATTAAAAAATTTCAATGAATTTTAACATAATCAAGCATTTAAAAATATAAAGAGGTGGAATAGTGAGTAAATCAAACTCTTAAAAAACTGGTTATTTATATTTGTTATGGAAATTATAGAAGATTTAATTGTATTTTTGCAATTATTATCCTGTAAGGATAGTAAAATGTTCATAAAAGACTTTTAAAATTTGTATATGGTCCAAACTAGCATTTTATTTTGATGATGTTCTAATTTCCTTTGTTTTTATTATTTAAATTAATTTAATACTGTTGATGATTACAAAATGAGTTTATAAAAGTAAATATTATTATTTAAATAGAGGAAATTTTGAATAAACTAATCCAAGGAAACAGGCAAGGAGAATATTGCTTAAACGTAGGCGCTATCCATCATTGAAACTTGACATTTTCCCATTATAATAATACTGGGATTGGGTTAAGCATTTTGTTAATATACTGTACAGTGTTGTAATTAAGTGTAGTTTTGGGCGATTACTTGTTATGTGCATATACCACTAGCACATAATCCTTGTTTAAGACCCTTACTCTAGCAGGGCGTATTTTAATGAGAATAGAATGAAGGATGAGTGTAGAATAGGTGTGATGCCTAAGATCGCCTTGTTCTTTAGACAGGGTTTTTAATTAATAGCCAAATAACCAATGGAAACTGGGTTCAGTTTCGAACCATTAAAAGCTATGAACTTTTCTCAAATTAAATTTCTCGATTCCGAGCAATAAGCAAAAAAAAAAAAAAAAAAAAAAAAAAATCTACCAAGGAAGATTGTTTTATTGTTTACTGTTAAGACATATAGGGCTTAACTTTGAGTTGGTAAAGATAATAAATTACGTTAAAGCTAACTAGTGTAGTAAAATTAGTCGGGAAAAATGAAATAATTTTTGGAAAGCTAATTTCTTTTGCAATGTGTTCTATGGCATCCCCTCACCTTCCTCCGAAAAGTCCCCTGAAATCCCATGTGGGGATCATGCCCAAAAATGAGGGGTTGGCCTATAAGGAGTTAAAATAAATATTGATATTAAGCATACTAAATTTGAATACATTCCAGAAGGTTTATATATATCAAATTAAAGGTCTTAAAATGAAGAGTAAAATGCCGTAAACCCGACCTAAATATAACGGTCGGAGAAAAAATGGCAGACGTTCAAAATTTAGATTTAAAAAAATACTATCAAAACTTTGAAATGCAATAACTTCCGACACATTTGACCTTTTGAGGTCTGGTTTTCGGCTATGTACTCTCCTTATTAAGACCTTTAAAATTATGTATAGCATGGCTATGGACTAAGAAAAAGTTTTCAAAACTCCCTCTTTGGGACGTCCATGTAGAGGGTGGTTCAGGGGTAATATGATGGGCATATGTCAAACTATCCCTATTTGCAAAGGTAGTTGTACAAGCAAACGTTTGCCGCAAACCGGACCTCAAAAGGTCAAGTATTTCGAATTTTATTACATTTTTAAGCGTTTAGATTAAAATTTGATTTTTATTCAAAGTTTGAAAGGCTGCCATTTTTTACTCAAGCAACCTTTTGAGATGGGGTTTGCGGCATTAAATTCTACTACTTAAGAGCTTTAATTTGATATACATAAACCTAGTGGTCGACGAAAGACTTTTTTCTGACTCCAAGAGGGCCATCCCATCATTTTTAGGCATGTTGCCCACTGGTGATTTCAGGGGACTTTTCTGAGGGAGGTCAGGGGATGACATAGAACACATTTCAGCAAAAATTGGCTGTCCAAAAATTTTTTCATTTTCCAGCCATATTTTGGCTTAATTTTACTACACTAAACTAATTACCACAAAAATCTGTTTTGTGATCTGTGAATCAATTATAATACCACCACAGACAATCTCTAAGTGGTCACATTTGATGTGATCGTATGATATTTTAAATTTCATAGTGTTCTTCATGTTCAATCTCCCTCCTGTGAATGTAGGGAGCAGTCTATTTAGAGTGGGGATGTCTCGGTAAAGGTTAGGGTTACGCTCCGAGAGGGTGGTACATGGAACATATTAAGCACAATTGGTTTTATTCAATTTCTTTGAATATGTTCTTTTGACTACTCTGTGTGCTTGTATTCTGTCTCCCACCATACTGGACATGTATAATTTGAAATCTCAAGTCAATGCCCGAGCATGAGGAGCCGGAGCAGGCGCGTGCCATCCATGCAGGGGCAACCGACCACCCCATCTCAGGGAGCAGCAGGTGGTGTGACCCTCTGACCCCACCCCTACAAGTCTCGCCATATACCTAAGTTGACGATTAGCTAAAAACAGGGGAAGCTAGAGGGGGTAATAAAAAAAATGAGCTTACGTTGCATGCTAATTTTCATAAAACAGATGATTATCCAATAATTTTAACTCAATAGTAGTGAAAATTCATTCGTCAAGTTACGTGGCGAGGTTTTTAGCTGATATTGGTCAATAGCTATACCCATCTATGGGTGCCCGAACAGCCCCAACCCTGTGTAAGGGGGCAGACAGAGATCACGTCTCATTGAAAAACATTTTTTGTTTAAGTTGTTAGTTGCTTCAAGACACAACTTTAAGCCAAAGTTGATAATTCTGAAGTTAAGAATTTAGGTGTTGTTGTATATGTTGCATGTCACATTTAAAAAGAAAATCATGTTTTAATTTTGTTGTCATTATATTATTATTCTTTGTTTGTTTACATTGTAAGAGACACACTGGTTTTAAAATAACTGATTCTGGATTACTTAAATAAAGTGTTTTAAATGTCATCTTGTGATTTTTTAATATTACTAAAACACATCATGGCGCAGACTAGAATTAAAATGAACCTACAAAGACATAATAGATTTTAATAACTGTGAAAAGCACAAAGAAAGATGGAGTTCAACAAGCCAGATGTTTTGAATTTGAATGGGAATATTTCAGATAATTTTAAGATATTCAAGGAAGAAGTTCTGATTTAATTTTTTAGGAACTGAGACTAACAAGAAAATCATCAGACAGGTACAAGTTGCAAGATTGAAAATCCTACTGGAAACTGAAGGCTTTAAATTTTACAAGACGTTGTCAACTGAAGATGAAAGCACTGAAACAGCCCTATCAATATTCAAAGTTTTGGAAGAACATTGCCTTCCTCAAAAGAATGAAATCATAAATATTTTAAATTTCTTCTCAAGAAAGCAACTACCTGATGAGCCTTTTGATAAATTTTATGCTGATCTAAAAAGACTGATAAAACCATGTGATTTTAAGGAACAAAAGGTGTTAAGGGCACAGATAGTTTAGGATTTATGTCTAAAAATACAAAATAACGCCTTTTAAGAGAAGATATGTCCCTAGAGAAGGCTCCTTTTTGTAAGTCTGTGGAAGCTGCGGAACATTCTTCGGCTGGAGGAGGGACAGAAGGTTGATTTAAATTAATTGAAATACCCTAAAGGTAAGCCTCGGAAAGCAAAAGAGCAAGAGCAAACTGAAGTCTCCAATGTTGACACTGTAAGTAAAAACACTTATCCATATACAAACAGAGCAGATTTCAAACAAAAACAAAGTAGGCCTAAGACCAAATATGATTCACTTAAGATGGGTTGATTAAGATGTTCAAAGTGTGGTTATACTCATGATACTCAAAGAGTATGTTCCGCTTATGGTACAATATGCAACAAATGTAATAAATTAAATCAGTTTGCTTCAATAAGTAAAAACCGAAACAGCAATTTTCAATAAAGATAAAACAATGTCAAAACCTAGCTTTTAGTTCTGAACAATGTTACTATCCCACTGTAAACTCGTTAAACACAGTAAATGTTACGTCTTGGAATGAAATGCTTAAGGTTGAGGAAGTAGATGTTCTATTCAAACTCGATTCTGGTGCAGAGGTAAACATTCTTCCTTTTTCATTTGTGAAAACAACCATTTGTTTCAAAAGTTAGATAAATACAATATAAAGTTGCGGGCCTTCGGAGGTTTCACTATAGAACCTGTTGGTAAAATCAACTGGTTGGTTAAGAGTAAGACTAAACTTTCTGATGTTGAATTTATAATAGTTAAAAATTTCAATAATCCAATAATAGGATTAGGGACATGTATTAAACTAGGTTTGATTTAATGTAAAATCACTGAAAGACAAGAGCAAGTCTCACATTTATCTGAAATATAAGGAGGTTTTTGATGGGTTAGGTTGCTTTCCTGACTCATGTATAATAAAACTTAGTCCAAATGCAGAGCAAAAAGTTTGTTCTGCTAGGAAAATACCCTTATAGAGATAAATAAACACTGGATGATCTAGTGAGTAAAGGGATTGTAGTTCCTGTAAGTGAACCAGTCGAATGGTTAAGTTAAATTGTTATTGTGGAGAAACCAAACTCTTAGACCCTTTATAGACCCAAAAGAATTAAACAAGTACATAATAAATGAAAAGTATACGATTCCCACATCAGGAGAACTGAATTCCCCCATAGCACTTTCAAATAGAAATTTTTCTTCTGGATATAAAAGACTTTTTTTTATCATGTAAAATTGGATAGCCAGCCTAGCAAACTCTGTTCTTTCAGTACCCTGTATGGTACATATCGATTTCTTAGGGCTCCATTTGGACTTTCATGTATGCCTGAGATATTTCAGAGGTTTGTATTGAAATATTTTGGAGCCATGCCTAGAGTTTAAATATATTTTGATGACTTACGCATAGCTGGAGATACAAAAGAAGAAGTCAACAGTATCCTAGAAAAAGTATTTGAAAGAGCTAAGAAATACAACATAAAGTTTAATATCAGTAAGTTACAGTACTATGTTGATGAAGTAAATTACTTTGGTGTAATCTTAACAAAAATGGAATGGTCGGGAAAAAATTCTTGAAAATCCAAAAAACAAAACTGAGTTGCAACAGCTGATGGGTTTCGTTAATTACCTATGCAATTTCATTTCAAAATTAGCAGAATTTACAGCACCATTCAGGGAGTTGCTGAAAAAGAATGTTAAATTGCAATGAACTGAAAATCATACAAAGTCCTTAGACATCCTTAAACAAATAATTTGTAGTGGTCAAGTGTTGGCTACTTTTGAAGAGACATTACCAATTGATGTTCAATGTGATGCTTCCAGAGATGCAATCATTTGTTGTATTTTGCAACATGGTAAACCCGTTTCATTTGCATCTTGTTGTTTAAGTAATGCTGAAATCTAATACGCACAAATTGAAAAGGAACTTCTGGCTATCGAGTTTCCATGCAAAAGATTTAATTATTGAATTTATGGATAACAAAATGTGACAATATATACAGATCACATGCCAGTATTATCGATTGTGAAAGAGTGCTATAAAAAACAACAGGCTGAGACGATTAAAACTTAAGCTGTTTGATTACAATTTTACGTTGAGATGTTTGTCTGGTAAAAAGATGTATGTTGCTGATCTGTTATCAATAAATGATTTGAGGAAACCTCAGATAGATGATGAATCTATGAAAGATTATAACCATACGCTTTGTGTTTGTGAATTGTCAGAGTCAGATGAAAAGATGAAACAATTTCTACATGCAACGGCAGAAAATGATGGTCTGCAACTTTTGCTTAAATTGTATAAAGATGGCTGGCCCAACAAATGTACAGAACACGAAGAGATTAAACATTACTGCAAGCCAAGAAAACTTCATTATGGGGTATAGCCTCTGGATCATTATTTAACATTGTATATTCTAGGCTTACCTTGTGATCCAAATAAGTCTGTTTTATGGAGACCTAGGTTTCAGTGTCGAAACACTATCATCAGTCCTTTCTACTTCAGGCTTATAAGCTACATTTTGTTCTGTCGTCTCTCTTGAGCAGACTTCGTCAATTCAATTTGAAAATATTTACAGATAAAAAAGTTCACATTTAATACATTAAATAACATAAACAAAACAAGACACATGACACTAACACTGATTGGCATCGCCATGGTTTAGCCTGCTTGCAATTCTACTCACAAGCCACAGGACTAGCTATGGGATCCCCACTATCCGCTATAATGTCTGAAATATTTTTGAACCATGTGGAAAACTCAAAAATTCTATGCCCAGACACAAACAAACAAGCAGGCAACCAAGATAATAGAATACCACAGGTATGCTGATGATATTTTTTGCCTATTCCATGGTAACAAAAGACAACTTGAAATTCTATTGAAGTTCATGAATGACATCCACCCCAAGTTAAAATTCACTTTAGAAGTTGAAACAAATAAATCTCTGAACTACCTTGATTTAACAATCACTAGAACAACCCACAATTTCAGTTACAACATATACAGAAAACCTACCGCTACAGACCACGTCATCCATGCCACCTCTAATCACCCCATTCAACATAAACATGCAGCATTCCATAGCATGGTCTACCGACTCTTGAACACTCCCCTCACCCATGAAAACTATAACAATGAACTAAATCTAATCAAACAAATTGTAATCAATAACGGATACCACCCATCACTTGTCAGTAAAATAATTCTCAAAAAGGAAACGCTACTAAACAAACCCCCGAAAATAAAAAGGACTTTGTGACCACGACATATCATGGAAAAATCAGCAATTCATTACACAAAATCCTCGAAAGACAAGGCTTCAAAGTAGTATATAAGTCAACAAACAACATTGGCAGCTTCCTAAATAAAAAACCACCAACTTGCACAGATGAACTTGAAGGCACAGGTGTTTACAACATATCCTGTAGCTCCTGCCCTAAATTTTATATAGGGCAAACTGGACGAAGCTTCCGCCAACGGTTCAAAGAACATCTCCCAAAGAAAACCATATCAAACCAAACCGCTTTCTCTGAACACCTAATTTCCGAAAATCATTCATATAAATCAATAGACAAAAATCTTGAAATACTCCACAAATCCCAAAAAAGCTACAGACTGAATACTATAGAACATTTTTATATATATGAAGCCACAAAAACAAGCCCAGCTCACATCCTCAATGAACAAAAGAATTTTGCTGCTAACATAATGTTTGATTCACTAATCGCAATTAATAATAAAAAAAATCCAACATTATCAACACCTAACTGCAATATATCAACCTCTATGGATTGATAACAGCCGCTTAAGTCATAACCACAATCCTAGCACATGTGCTAACCTTATCATCCAGCTAGTTTGAGGTTAGGTTGCAACAGGCTAAACCATGGTGATGCCAATCAGTGTTAGTGTCATGTGTCTTGTTTTGTTTATATTATTTAATGTATTAAATGTGAACTTTTTTATCTGTAAATATTTTCAAATTGAATTGACGAAGTCTGCTCAAGAGAGACGACAGAACAAAATGTAGCTTAAGCCTGAAGTAGAAAGGACTGATGATAGTGTTTCGACACTGAAACCTAGATCTCCATAAAACAGACTTATTTGGATCATAAGGTAAGCTTAGAATATACAATACCAAGAAAACTGCTTGCTGTACTATCAAAACAGATTGATGTGTCCTCAAAATTAAGAACTTATATTATTCAATTACTCCATGAAAATAACTTTGGAATTTTGAAAACCAAAATGAACGCTAGAAATTATTTCTACTGGCCAGGATTGAAGTCCGACATTAAATCATACATTGGTGGTTGCTCTTTATGTTTGGAATACCACATATCAAATACACAGGACACACTAATTAACCATAATATTCCAGATATACCTTTTAATAAGGTCGGGTTGGATGTAGCTGAGCATGCAGGGAAAAAGTATTTGGTGCTAATGGATTATTTTTCAAGATGGCTTTAAATTGTTCAACTAAATAAAAAAACTTGTTCAGAGATTATTGTAAAGTTGAAGGATATCTTTTCTCACTATGGGATACCAGCCATAGTTGTTGCGGACAATATGCCGTTGAACAGTTACGAATTTAAAAGATTTACTGAAAAATTGAATTTTAAAATTTACATTACAAGTCCTCGTCATCCAAAAAGCAACGGGTTAGCGGAAAATGAGTTGGCCTTGCTAAAATGATCTTTAGAAAATCTTGGAACCAAACTTCTGGTACAGAATGAGTTATCAAAACTTTCAAGTTTATGTAACAGCAAAGCATATGAGAAAATGGTCAGCAATAAGCATAAAGATAAGGTTTGTTCAGCGGACAAGAAAAAAGTGGAGCAATGTATGAAAAAGGAGAAAAGGTCTTGATAGAAAACATATACAATTCTGTATGGGAGAAAGGAGTAGTCTTAAACAAACTTAACCAACCAAGATCTTTGTATCTTAGTATGTTTTTAGATGGGATTTTGACCACGAGATATCGATTGGAGTTGGTCCCATGACAGCAAATCCGGTTTCCGACCGACAGCCTTCAAAGTGCTTCAACGTTATGTAATTATTTTTTAGCTTCTAAATTGAACTAAAATAAGATTATAACTGTTGAAATAAACCAACGTTTAACATTTTCAACCTGTGGTTCAATGAATAACTTATAAAAATACAATATGGTGGTCAGTGCAGAATTTTTTGACTTGGCGAGTTATTAAAGGAAACGAGCTAGTCTTACAAGTTTCCAAGTTTGGCGAACAAATACTCACCCCCCCCCCCCCCCCTGTGATATCGAATGTAAATCCATGGGATTTCGTTTTGGTTTTCGAAACAATTTCTTACTTCTATATTGACTACAATGACCAGTCTAGCCCCAAGGATTAGAGTATATTTTCTTTTGACAAACTACAAGGTTCTTTGAAACATTATGGAAGATTTCTTTTAAAGAGTACGACAAAAACGCAAAAACCAATTACTGTTAACTACGTTAGCCGTTGTCCAGCCGATCTACTCCGACCTCTGGGAGTTTGCCAACCCGCGGCCTGGCCCGGTAGGTCCCGGGCGGAGGTCGGCAGACGTCCACGGCTGCGGCTCGCGCTCGCAGCCTTGAGCCGTAGGAGGTCCTGCCAAGGTCCCCGGCCTCCTCTATGATTTAACACTCATTGTTGGTCTGATCCCCAGATAGCGACGCTTCGTGCCCGCGCTAACTGCTCCACAACCCCCCCCCCCCCCAAACCTTCATGCCACTTGATAATTACTGCTCTCAGTGCTTTGGTTCTTCGGGACTACGTTTTACTGGGCTAAAATTAAAATGGAATGGTAAGTGTGAAACCAAATAACGAGATTTCTTTTTTTGCGTCAAGTTGTCTTTTCTTCAGTGTAACTCGTTGTTGCTCGGAAGGTCTTGTGATCATTCAGACCTCATTTTTAATACAACGTCAATGCGAAAGAGTTTCACTTAGTACTATACGAGTGAAAGATATATATATATATATATATATATATATATATATATATATATATATATATATATATATATATATATATACATATATGTATATATATACATATACATATATATATGTAAATATATATGTATATATAAATATCTATGAACTATCGTATCGGGAAGAAAAATTTTGTGCTAAAACTACAGGATTCATAATTTCTACTGACAAGAATCTCGGGAGTGCTCTTCAATGTTTCCTTGCCATGCTAAAGCCAAAGTCATCGCGACAGCACAATGTCGAGCCTGTAGTACTATTCTCTTATCAGATGTACAAGTGCGCTGCAAGTTTCACGCTATCTCCGCGTCGCATCACTACTCGCTACTTACTATACTATACTCGCTACTTTACTTACTATACTATACTCGCTACTTACTATACTCGCTACTCTATATATACTCCATTGGAAGCTTGCTACTCAGCCTCGGCCTCCGTCGTCATAAGCCATTAACTGTTTATGGACCATTACCGAAATATTATTACCCATTAGGAGAGAATGTCATGTGAATTCCAGTTTTAATTCGAGCGTCGGCAACTGGGAGGCTCGTTATACGCAAGGATGTGGAATAAAAGCTCGGTGATTGGCGGGATACGGTGGCCAGTAAACTGTGGACGGCACTTTGGGAGGGACGATCAAATTTCTAAAGTAATGTGCTTGAGAAAGTTACGAAATAAATACTCGTATCCTAAAATGCTTGGTTTCGGAGGGAAAGGTAAAGTGAAGATTAGTAAACAAACATGTTACATCAACGAAAACTATCGGGTTTCCAGAGGATCACGTATTTTGTGTTAAACATCTGTATTCTTTTACAGTTTTCAAGGTTATTTTTAAATAAGCCAACAAAATGTTTAACTTACTTACTCCTGTGGCCACGCAAATCCTGAGTGATAAAAATCACTCCACTGTGTTCTAACCTCTGATATCTCGAAACTTGCTCCCAATCTTCTGAAGTCTTGGTTCACTTAGTCATTCCCTCTGAGTCTGGGTCTTCTAGCAATCGTCGTCCCATTGGTTGCCATATCCACACTTTTTATCATCTGGTCTAGGTCTCTTCTCTGCACGAGTCCCAGCCACCTTAATCTGCTCTTCACAATTGCTACAGTATCTGGGTAGTTCGAGAACGATGGAAATACATCGCCTCACATACAAGTTTTTACTTCTGGTAGTCTGCTTCCAAAAAGTTATGGCATAACTTACTCCAATAGCATCGTTAGGCTGCTGTCAGTCTTAGTTGAATTTCGCCATATTGATTGTTTTCACTTGTTATTGTTCCTCACTTATTTTAAATCCCACTTTCTGTGTTTCAGCAATTAGCTTTTCTCTTAGCTCCATAATATCATCTCTATTTTCATCAGCTATAAGTGCCACATGCAAATGATATAGGAAAATTATCTTACCATTAATTTATGCACCTCCTTGAAGACTGCTCACCGCTCTCAGTACTTCTTCAATGACTAGATTGAACATTAATGGATATAGTGCATCCCCTTGCCTTATTCCTATTGCATTGTTGCCTTCCTCATTGTATTGATTTCGAAGCTTTCTGAGTATTTATTTTTTACTTTAATTTTATATTTAATATTTGGTCTTGAGTATAAACATTTTTGTGGGATTAATTAATATCTTGGTATCTGGTGTTTTCTCATTTAATTCCCATACTTTTGATCTTGATATACTTTTTTCACGAAGTCAACGAAAAGTATATAGAGATCTTTGTTTTATTTCAAATATTTAGATGTTATTTCTTTTCATATAAATATCTGGTCTATCGTAGCTCTGCCTGCTATTATTTCTGCTTGATGTTCTCCAACTACATTTCCAATATTTTTCTACTCTATTCAGTATTATTTTAGACATAAAATCTTGTATTAGTGCTTAGGAGTGACATTCCTCTATATTCTTTGCAGTAAAGTGTATCACCCTTCTCGTGTATGGGGGATGATAACAGCTTCTTGTATTCTCTCAGTTCTCCAATTTCCATTACAAACTTATACAAAAATATTCTAAAAAATTGGACCTCCATTCATAATTAGTTCTAAAGGTATCATGTCCCACCCGAGGCTTTTCCATTCTTTAAAAGTTAAACTACACTACTATAATCTCTTTTTGGGTCGGATCATCTAGTAGTGCATCTACATTTTCTAAATTAACTTGTGTTTTTTCTACTTCCATTCTACGGACCTTTTCACAATTATTCAATAGATCTTCAAAATATTCTTCCCATGTGTTAACAACTTTTTGTTTTTCACTAACCAGAGTCCATACCTTAAATTCCATAGACTCGTGGGTGATATCCTTTTAGGAAAAATGTTACAGTTTTATGGTAATTCTTTGCATTGTTTTTGTTCGATCCTCTCCGATTTCCTTATTCTTCTATTTATGAATTTTGTTTTCTCGGTCCTAAGTATTTTCGTTGTTTCCC
>CM061532.1:168175276-168217906 GCA_030545055.2 Neoaliturus tenellus | reverse complement strand
GTTTCCCTCCTAACAATTTGTATTGTTCTTCCGTTTCAGAGGTTTGTTGATTCAAAGCACATACTTTGGCTTTATTTTCATAACTATTTCTCTGCATTCGTCATCAAACCACTTATTTTGGGAGGTTTTCATAATGGGAAATGCATAATGAACTGCATATTTTACTGATGTCTTAAATATTTTCAACATGTTTTCTATTGTGTTATCCCAGGGTCAACATTTTCCTGGCCCGGTACACACGAGCGTCTTGCGGCTGCTTTGACGCAGCTTTATCATGCAGGGAAATTGAGCAGTGCATGTACTCAAATACACATAGTTTCGTGATTACCTCACGCTGTAAGGTACACACGAGCGGCTAGCTTGTGTGTAACGTGCCTAAGTCATGAGACATCAGTGGGCTAAATCTGTTGATTAGTTATATTTCTAAAAAGTTTCTATATTTCTGGTTTTAAAACAACCTTTTTACCTATATTGCGCTTTTCTCAATTTTGAGTTTTTGTCTTATTTTCGCCAGAAATAGGAAGTGGTCCACACTCAGCTCCTCTAAAAATTTTAACGTCCATCACTGATGATTTATGTCTTTTATCTGATCAACTTTATCTATTGTCCTCCCATCTGGAGGTTTCCATGTTTGTTTGTGAATGTGCTTTCTTGGGAAACTTGTACTTAGAACAAGGCAAAACTTAACAACCTTATTCCATTGTAATTTCAAATGTCATGTAAATTTTCTTTTCCGACTATGTTTCTCCAGACATTTTCCTTTTCAACTTTGGCATTAGCATCTCCTAATAGAATTTTCATATAATATCTTGGAGAACTATTTACTGTGTCTTCTAATTGTGGAAAGTGTCTTCCTTCTCCTCCACTGGTGCACAAAAAGTAACTACTTATATATATTTAATTCTACACTTAAATCTAATAGTCTACTTATTCTTTCACTTATAGGATTCAATTTTATCACAGATATAACTAAATATTTTTTTAATGGCAAACCTTACGCCGGCATAATATTTACCATTATCACATTCATGTTTATTACTATACAACATTTGGGAACTCTTTGTATTAACTTTGCCTCTGAATAGCCATTTAGACTCTTGTAGAGTGACCAGATCCATTTGGTAACTTTCTAGCCCATCATTCAATTTATCCATTTTCCTGGTATTGCTAGGCTTTGTAGGCTATATCCAAGGCTACGGTACTCGAAACTAGGCGATAGATAGTAGTAAACTGGGGCTAAAATGATTAGTCCAGGATTCTATCGTACTTGATTAGGAATTTCTTTTATAATGGAACTGTCCTTTGAATTTACGTTATTATAATGAATGTTGATGTCTTAATCGATGCTTTACTCTTCACCTTTTCCGTCGTGCGTTCCCATGCGGGCCGAAGACGCTATTAGCATGTTGAGAGGAGGATGCCAAGCGTGGTGGGCGTGGGCCCCCCCCTCCCCGTCTTCCGTGTGAGAATGTCAAGGTGAAACAAAATTACCAAAATGACGAACCTACACGTTCAAACCCAGTCTTCAAATTTCAGGCTGACATTTCCAAGTTTATGTTTCCAGCACGTGCTCCCCGCTGATCGCGGACGCTGTTTAACAAATTACTCCATAATTTATGTCATTCCAGATTTCTGCCTTTGTAACCGAATATGTAAAACGTTGTGGGTATCCACAACAGTATCTAATCGCATGGAGAATTTGTTCAGCTAGAGAAAACGCCGTTCTGAAAAAGGCACATACAAAAAAGATTACGTTACAGTGTCTATATTATACGTTCATTAGCGAATGTTTTTGATATAAGCAAAAGGTTCTATTCTTTTCAGAGAGGTATAGTTTAATAATGTTGATCGAGGGTTTGGGCAAGAGATATTCCTGCGAACTTTTTCCAGCACTTTTGAAGGCAACTGCATCCTCACAGATCACACCCCTAAGTTTCTCCCTAGAATATCACAAAAAATACAAATTGTAACGTATTTTAGTTCGATTTCAATGCACATGTGTGAACGTTTTTCTGGCCACTTAGATAAACGTCGGTCATTAACCAACCGTATACTTGAGTGCCAACCTTAGGGACATGTGACAGGAAATTTACTCGATGTTTTAGTTTTTCCTTCCATTAGACCACGAGGTGTAACCGCAGCCCTTCGGTGACAGCGACTGTTGCGCCCCCGGACTTCCGTCTCTGCCATTGACCCGCCACCGGCAGCCACGCCGTAGAAATAAAAAATCTCTTTGGATACTTACCTCGTATATATCTGCATCTTACTGATCAAATTGCCGTCCTACCGTTCTATTCCGAGTAACCTAACTGGTTGTTAAAACTCTTCCTAGTTTCAAGTGCTGTGTAGATGATCAGACTTAATATTTTTATCCTAATTTTGATTGGCTATCACTAGGAAAAGCCTTCATAAGATACTGTACTACGGCGAAATAAAATGTACACTGTTGAGGTACCGTTGTAGTTAGTTAAATTTATTGAACTGTTTTCAACAGACAGGTGTTTGTCACGGTCTATGTCCGGTTTTGACAACGGAAACCACCGCGTACCGTCTTTTGTCGGAACGTCCCCCTGTGCTGGGACACCGTGCCAGGAATTAGTATTAGGTACAGGTGGATTGAAATTTGGTAACGTATATTTTACACGAAAATGCTTCGAAATCAAAAGCTATCAAATTTGGTTGAATATTTATTGTGTTTTTGTGAATTTAGGCCTATATTTCAATAGTCTAGACCGATTCGTGTTTGCTTGAAATTCCAAAGAGAAAAAGTCATTGAAAACAACATTATTTTAAACGATTCTCATGCCTTCCCTTATTTTACACATTACCCTACGAAAACGAAATATATATGAAGTAAAATCTTGTATTTTCATTATATAGTTATATCTAAATCAGTTAAAACACTTGAAACAGAAGACTAAAGTTACGATTATGTCAACCTCATTGGTGGTGATTACTGACTGAGTGTATAGCTCTATACCGTACACACAATACATTATAGTTGTGTGCTACTCGGTTAGCTGGTTAGCATTATTATTTTATAGTTGAATGTCCCGCATCTAGCTCCACCGACGCGACGCGGCCAGCTACTGCCTACTTGCCTGCGTGCTGTGCTGTGCTGTACTGTAGGCTATTGTGGGCCCTTCATTGTTGTAGTGACAGGGGTCTCTTCTTTGTCCTCTGTCATTGTTGCTCTCAGTTCAGCCTTCTACCTATATCCTTCAGTTTACTTCACCTTCTGCCAGTCCACGCATATCGCTGAAATAAACTGAGACAAGTAGATTTAATAAATCCTATTCCTGGTTGAGAATGGCATAACTGAATTGAAATTAATCAAAGATTTTTAAAACGCATTATTATTAGTTTTGGGTAAAAATACCGCATTTTGACGATCTCTTGTCCTTATTTAATGAGCTGAGGATTTTTTTGTAATTTTAACTCTTCCTACAATTAAACAGATTTTCAAATTAAATAGGGCTTGGTCTAAGGAACTAACCACCATTGAAACATTGGCCATGGGTTACATGGGCTTGTGTTTAGCATTTTAAACCTCTGCAGCTTAATGTAGGCCTACCTACAGCTTAATAATAGTAGCTGTAAATTAGTGCAGTTTTGGGCGGTTACTGTTAATCTTAACATTCGATTGGTTGAAAAATTATATTTAGGATGATATTAACTCAATTTCGAGCAATGTTTACACCAGAATATTATTACTGTATTAATTATTTTTATTTTCATTATAAATAAACTAATATAAGTACCCTTTTTACTTTTTAAAAACATTTTTATTTTACTGACAACTAGTTTCGATCCTATTTAGGTCATAATCATGTCTGAATTAACCTCACATCCTGTAATACAACATATTACTGTATTGTTATTGATGTGCGCTCGCCTTATTACCTACATTGCACAAGGACCGCATGCTACGTTACTGATTATATGTATTAATAACCTACTAAAATAAATTACTAGAGAGGCGGGTAGAGGAGCAGTGGCGAGGTAGGCTGGTGGGGCGGGTAGTGGCGAACCTGTGGGTTGCCCGTCACGGCTTCGCCCGTGATTGAATTTATTTTATATGTAATAAAATCTCTTTAAAGAGCTACGAAATCTTCATCCTTAATAATTAATTATATTAAAACATTGAAGAAGTGTAGGCATCAGAGCATTGAATTTTGCAAAACCTTATCTTAGTAAGCACCTTTGAGCAAAGAGGAACGAACGTGTCAAATTTTAACCCCATACGCCCTATAGCAATGTTGAAGTCCTGTTGGGAGGGGGCCCTAAAGGACTTCAAAAACTATATAGTATTTGCAAGCCCTGTTCTAAGTGAGCTCCTATATTAGCAAAGAGGAATGTCCATGTCAAATTTCAACCTCGTAGACCCTAGAGATATTTATTTTGGGTCGTTCATCATTTATTTGCGCACTTTTTAATCCTTCTGTAAAATATTTCGAAGGGTAGCCTAATCCCCTTGCATCATTTCTGCACTCTCCGTCCAGGTAGCCTCAGCCTGTCAACAATTCGCAAACAGTCGTCCCCCACACATACCACTGGACGGCAACACATGTGTATCGCACATTCATGAATAATTTAAGTTTGTAATGTATAAACCTTTTTTGTAATACATCGAGTGTTTACTTATTTTATCAATGGTTGGTGAGGATTGTATTACTGTAATTGCTCAGGCTGAAATGTTTTGTACGAATTGTTTCTATGGCAAGTTTGTCTCTATTCTAACTGTAGATAGCAGCCTCTCCTATACTAACTCCTCAGAATAAAACCACTCATAAAATTCACTGTTGCAATAGAAACAAACTACAAACGGCAAACATGAAATCCAAGTGCAGTAGAACCTCGATAGTTCGACGCTCGATAGTTCGACACTCCTGATAGTTCGACATGGTCCATGACAACTTAACATGTTAATAATGACCGATAGTGTCCATGTTGGAGCCTGACAAAGGTGAAAATGTAAACAAATTGACGAATGATTTGAATGTTGTTTATGTTAAAGTTCAATTAGGTTATGGTTTCACTAAAATTTAGTGATTCCTAAATTCAAATTATGATTTTTATACTCCCAATGTTAAAATTTCCCATATACTCCCTATAGTTCGACATTTCGATAGTTCGACACTCTCTAAGTCCACAAAGTGTCGAACTATCGAGGTTCTACTGTGTTAATGTACGGGTAAACTCCGTGATATTGTGTCCGATTATTTGCCATTATTTCTGTTCTGTTGAATATTGTTTTGCTACTTTTTAAGCTTATATGTCTTATGCCAAACACGTTTAATCATTCAAAAGACCATTTGAACACGGACATGACTTTTCAATAACTTTGTAAATAAAAATAATGCCGCTTCCACCACCCTGCGATGCGCAAACGATGCAAATAACTGAGAGCCCCCTGGAGCTCGATGCGCAAAACAAGCATCCCTTCTACCTGGCTCTCCGCAAGATGCGCAAATGATGCACGCCCATATTTTGTAGTTCAGTGGGGCTGAGGCTCTACAGGACTTCAAAAACTACATTTGCAAAACCGTTTGTTAAAACAAGTTCCGTTTGTACGGGCAAAGTTTTTTTCGCTCCAAGGATTTTTGATTTTTTTATTGAATATGGGGGTTTTGGCCACCAGAAATTGATTGGAGCTGGTCCCATAGCTGGGAAAAATCCGGTTTTCGCGCTAGAGCCCTCCAAAATTTCCATGTTATCCTTATGGAGATTTTATTAATTGAACAGAAATCAGCTGATAACTGTAGATATAAACCAATGTGTTACATTTTTAACCTGTAGTTTAAGGCAATAATCCTATACTATAATACGAGGAATATCTGAAGGGATGTGTGTTCCACGATCTCGAAATCTAGCTGTTAGATTTTGCTTAAAGTTTGCATTAAAGAGTGTTTTGGCCCAAAAATAAGTTTAGAAACAGCCTCAACCCCAGGAAAAATCGAATTTGGTCTAAAATTAAGTTTTAAAATTGTAATTTTTAACATTAGTCTTATGGGTTGCTATTTTGGTAACGAAATAACAACGAAATGTAAACAAAAAGAAAGAAACATTAATGTTAAGCAGACTTTTTGAAACAGCTGTTAACTGTGAAGAGGTATAGTTGGTTGTTGGTGGAAATTTAATTGCTTTTTTACCTTGTCACTATAACAAAAGTGAATAAAAACCAACGAGCAAGGCTCGGTTAACCTGGTACTTATACCAAAGTGCAGAACCTGTCGGCTTGGCGAGTGAGCGAAGCGAACGAGCTCGTTTTTAAAATGGAAGAGGGCGAGTGAGCGGAGCGAACGAGCTTTGTGTGAGACCGAAATTAGTAATTTTACCGAGCTTAAGCTCGGTCCCCCTGGTGCTATGAGTAAAAAGGAACGTCCACATCAAGTTTCAACACCGTAGGTCCTCGAGTGGGGCAGAGCCCTAAAGGACTTCAAAATTATATTTGCAAAACCATTTCTAAATGAGTACATATGAGTAAAGAGGAACATCTACTTCAAAGCAAAACCCCTTAGGCTCAATAGTAATTTTTAAGTCCAGTGAGGCAGAGTCCTAAAAGGACTTCAATAACTTTATTTGCAAAACCGTTTCTAAGTGTGTACGTATGTAAAGAGGAACATTGACGTCAAAGTTGAACCCCATGGGCTCTAGAGTAATTTTGAAGTCCGGTGGGACATAGCCCTAAAGGACTTCAAAACATACAGTATATTTTGTAAACCTGTTTCTTAGTGAGTACATATGAGTAAAGAGGAACGTCCACGTCAAAATTCATCCCCGTATATAGGCTCTATAGTAATTTTGAAATCATGTGGGGTGGAGCCCTAAAGGACTTAAAAACTATACTTGAAAAATTATTTCTTAGTTCTTAGTTAAAACTATATTTATAAAACCGTTTCTCAGTGAGTACATAAGAGAAAAGAGGAATGTCCACATAAAATTTCAACATAAATTAAATTTTGTAAATGGAGGAGCAAATTTGTGGTCCAGTGGGGCGGAGCCCTAAAGGACTTCAAAAACTACGAGGGCCTGAGTGTGGCAGCAGTGGCTGGCTGGCGGGTAGTGGCAGAGGTAAGTCGACGGGTAGGAGCAGTGGCAGGTCGGCGAGTTGGCGGGTAGTGGCTGTTTTAGACCTGAGGTTAGAAGAACTGACTGAATGGTGAGTAGTGGCGACTAGCGGTGGCGGGCTGGCGGGTAGTGGCAGAGGTGAGTCGACGGGAAGGAGCAGTGGCAGGTCGGCGAGTTGGTGGGTAGTGGCTGTTTTGGGCCTGAGGTTAGGGGAAGTGACTGAATGGTGAGTAGTGGCGACTAGCGGTGGCGGGCTGGTGGGTAGTGGCAGAGGTGAGGCGACGGGTAGGAGCAGTGGCAGGTCGGCGAGTTGGCGGGTAGTGGCTGTTTTAGGCCTGAGGTTAGAAGAACTGACTGAATGGTGAGTAGTGGCGACTAGCGGTGGCGGGCTGGCGGGTAGTGGCAGAGGTGAGTCGACGGGTAGGAGCAGTGGCAGGTCGGCGAGTTGGCGGGTAGTGGCTGTTTTAGGCCTGAGGTTAGAAGAACTGACTGAATGGTGAGTAGTGGCGACTAGCGGTGGCGGGCTGGTGGGTAGTGGCAGAGGTGAGGCGACGGGTAGGAGCAATGGCAGGTCGGCGAGTTGGCGGGTAGTGGCTGTTTTAGGCCTGAGGTTAGAAGAACTGACTGAATGGTGAGTAGTGGCGACTAGCGGTGGCGGGCTGGTGGGTAGTGGCAGAGGTAAGTCGACGGGTAGGAGCAGTGGCAGGTCGGCGAGTTGGCGGGTAGTGGCTGTTTTAGGCCTGAGGTTAGAAGAACTGACTGAATGGTGAGTAGTGGCGATTAGCGGTGGCGGGCTGGCGGGTAGTGGCAGAGGTGAGTCGACGGGTAGGAGCAGTGGCAGGTCGGCGAGTTGGCGGGTAGTGGCTGTTTTAGGCCTGAGGTTAGAAGAACTGACTGAATGGTGAGTAGTGGCGACTAGCGGTGGCGGGCTGGTGGGTAGTGGCAGAGGTGAGGCGACGGGTAGGAGCAGTGGCAGGTCGGCGAGTTGGCGGGTAGTGGCTGTTTTAGGCCTGAGGTTAGAAGAACTGACTGAATGGTGAGTAGTGGCGACTAGCGGTGGCGGGCTGGTGGGTAGTGGCAGAGGTAAGTCGACGGGTAGGAGCAGTGGCAGGTCGGCGAGTTGGCGGGTAGTGGCTGTTTTAGGCCTGAGGTTAGAAGAACTGACTGAATGGTGAGTAGTGGCGACTAGCGGTGGCGGGCTGGCGTGTAGTGGCAGAGGTGAGTCGACGGGAAGGAGCAGTGGCAGGTCGGCGAGTTGGTGGGTAGTGGCTGTTTTGGGCCTGAGGTTAGGGGAAGTGACTGAATGGTGAGTAGTGGCGACTAGCGGTGGCGGGCTGGTGGGTAGTGGCAGAGGTGAGGCGACGGGTAGGAGCAGTGGCAGGTCGGCGAGTTGGCGGGTAGTGGCTGTTTTGGGCCTGAGGTTAGCGGAAGTGACTGAATGGTGGGTAGTGGTGGCTGTGGCGGGCTGGTGGGTAGGGGCAGTGGCGGGTTGAACTGGAGCGAGAGTGGCAGGCTGGTAGGTAGCGGCGGTGGCGGACTGGTAGGTAGCGGCGGTGGCGGACTGGTGGGTAGGGCCAGTGGCGAGTTGGCGGGTAGCGGCAGTGGCAGCCGGAGGTTATAGCATCAGTGTCGGGGCGGAGTGTAGCAACATTGGTGGAATGATGGGTAGGAGCAGTGGCGATTCGGCGGGTAGCGGCAGTGGCGGGCAGGAGGTTATAGCGTCAGTGTCGGGCGGAGTGTAGCAACATTGGTGGAATGATGGGTAGGAGCAGTGGCGATTCGGCGGGTAGCGGCAGTGGTGGGCCGGAGGTTATAGCGTCAATGTCGGGCCGGAGTGTAGCAACATTGGTGGAATGATGGGTAAGAGCAGTGGCGATTCGGCGGGTAGCGGCAGTGGCGGGCCGGAGGTTATAGCGTCAGTGTCGGGGCGGAGTGTAGCAACATTGGTGGAATGATGGTAGAAGCAGTGGCGATTCGGCGGGTAGCGGCAGTGGCGGGCCGGAGGTTATAGCGTCAGTGTCGGGCGGAGTGTAGCAACATTGGTGGATGATGGGTACGAGCAGTGGCGATTCGGCGGGTAGCGGCAGTGGCGGGCCGGAGGTTATAGCGTCAGTGTCGGGGGCGGAGTGTAGCAACATTGGTGGAATGATGGGTAGGAGCAGTGGCGATTCGGCGGGTAGCGGCAGTGGCGGGCGGAGGTTATAGCGTCAATGTCGGGCCGGAGTGTAGCAACATTGGTGGAATGATGGGTAGGAGCAGTGGCGATTCGGCAGGTAGCGGCAGTGGCGGGCCGGAGGTTATAGCGTCAGTGTCGTGGCGGAGTGTAGCAACATTGGTGGAATGATGGGTACGAGCAGTGGCGATTCGGCGGGTAGCGGCAGTGGCGGGCCGGAGGTTATAGCGTCAGTGTCGGGGCGGAGTGTAGCAACATTGGTGGAATGATGGGTACGAGCAGTGGCGATTCGGCGGGTAGCGGCAGTGGCGGGCCGGAGGTTATAGCGTCAGTGTCGGGGCGGAGTGTAGCAACATTGGTGGAATGATGGGTACGAGCAGTGGCGATTCGGCGGGTAGCGGCAGTGGCGGGCCGGAGGTTATAGCGTCAGTGTCGGGCCGGAGTGTAGCAACATTGGTGGAATGATGGGTACGAGCAGTGGCGATTCGGCGGGTAGCGGCAGTGGCGGGCCGGAGGTTACAGCGTCAATGTCGGGCCGGAGTGTAGCAACATTGGTGGAATGATGGGTACGAGCAGTGGCGATTCGGCGGGTAGCGGCAGTGGCGGGCCGGAGGTTATAGCGTCAGTGTCGGGGCGGAGTGTAGCAACATTGGTGGAATGATGGGTACGAGCAGTGGTGATTCGGTGGGTAGCGTCTGTGGCGGGCCGGAGGTTATAGCGTCCTTGGCGGGCCGGAGGTTATAGCGTCAGTGTCGGTTCGGAGTGTAGCAACATTGGTGGAATGATGGGTACGAGCAGTGGCGATTCGGTGGGTAGCGTCCGTGGCGGGCCGGAGGGTATAGCGTCAATGTCGGGCCGGAGTTTAGCAACATTGGTGGAATGATGGGTAGGAGTAGTGGCGGGTAGCGGCAGTGGCGGATCTGCGAGTAGCAGCAGTGGCGGCCTGGAGGGGAGGAGTAGTGGTGGGTAGCGGTAGTGGCGGCCTGGAGGGGAGGAGTAGTGGCGGGTAGCGGCAGTGGCGGACCTCGGGTAGCGGCAGTGGTGGACCTCGGGTAGCGGCAGTGGCGGCCTGGGGGGGAGCAGTGGTGGGTAGCGGCAGTGGCGGAACTGCGGGTAGTGGCAGTGGCGGACCTGCGGGGTAGCGGCAGTGGCGGGCCGGAGGTTATAGCGTCAGTGTCGGGGCGGAGTGTAGCAACATTGGTGGAATGATGGGTACGAGCAGTGGCGATTCGGCGGGTAGCGGCAGTGGCGGGCCGGAGGTTATAGCGTCAATGTCGGGCCGGAGTGTAGCAACATTGGTGGAATGATGGGTACGAGCAGTGGCGATTCGGCGGGTAGCGGCAGTGGCGGGCCGGAGGTTATAGCGTCAGTGTCGGGGCGGAGTGTAGCAACATTGGTGGAATGATGGGTAGGAGCAGTGGCGATTCGGCGGGTAGCGGCAGTGGCGGGCCGGAGGTTATAGCGTCAGTGTCGGGCGGAGTGTAGCAACATTGGTGGAATGATGGGTAGGAGCAGTGGCTATTCGGCGGGTAGCGGCAGTGGCGGGCCGGAGGTTATAGCGTCAGTGTCGGGGCGGAGTGTAGCAACATTGGTGGAATGATGGGTACGAGCAGTGGTGATTCGGTGGGTAGCGTCTGTGGCGGGCCGGAGGTTATAGCGTCCTTGGCGGGCCGGAGGTTATAGCGTCAGTGTCGGGGCGGAGTGTAGCAACATTGGTGGAATGATGGGTACGAGCAGTGGTGATTCGGTGGGTAGCGTCTGTGGTGGGCCTTAGGTTATAGCGTCAGTGTCGGTTCGGAGTGTAGCAACATTGGTGGAATGATGGGTACGAGCAGTGGCGATTCGGTGGGTAGCGTCCGTGGCGGGCCGGAGGTTATAGCGTCAATGTCGGGCCGGAGTTTAGCAACATTGGTGGAATGATGGGTAGGAGTAGTGGCGGGTAGCGGCAGTGGCGGATCTGCGAGTAGCAGCAGTGGCGGCCTGGAGGGGAGGAGTAGTGGTGGGTAGCGGTAGTGGCGGCCTGGAGGGGAGGAGTAGTGGCGGATAGCGGCAGTGGCGGGACCTCGGGTAGCGGCAGTGGTGGACCTCGGGTAGCGGCAGTGGTGGCCTGGGGGGGAGCAGTGGGTGGGTAGCGGCAGTGGCGGAACTGCGGGTAGTGGCAGTGGCGGACCTGCGGGTAGCGGCAGTGGCGGACCTGCGGGTAGCGGCAGTGGCGGACCTGCGGGTAGCGGCAGTGGCGGACCTGCGGGTAGCGGCAGTGGCGGACCTGCGGGGTAGCGGCAGTGGCGGACCTCGGGTAGCGGCAGTGGCGGCATGGAGTGGAGGAGTAGTGGCGGGTAGCGGCAGTGGCGGACCTGCGGGTAGCGGCAGTGGCGGCCTGGGGGGGAGCAGTGGTGGGTAGCGGCAGTGGTGGAGCTCGGGTAGCGGCAGTGGCGGCCTGGTGGGGAGGTGCAGTGGCGGGTAGCGGCAGTGGCGGGAAGCGGCAGTGGCGGACCTCGGGTAGCGGCAGTGGCGGCCTGGAGGGGAGGAGCAGTGGCGGGTAGCGGCAGTGGTGGAGCTCGGGTAGCGGCAGTGGCGGCCTGGTGGGGAGGGGCAGTGGCGGGTAGTGGCAGTGGTGGACCTCGGGTAGTGGCAGTGGCGGCCTGGAGGGGAGGAGCAGTGGCGGGTAGCGGCAGTGGCGGGTAGCGGCATTGGCGGGTAGCGGCAGTGGCGGACCTCGGGGTAGCGGCAGTGGCGGCCTGGAGGGGAGGAGCAGTGGCGGGTAGCGGCAGTGGCGGACCTCGGGTAGCGGCAGTGGCGACCTGGAGGGGAGGAGCAGTGGCGGGTAGCGGCAGTGGTGGCCTGGAGGGGCAGCAGTGGCGGGTAGCGGCAGTGGCGGGCCGGCGCAAGGCCAAGGAGTGGAAGGCTACCGGCCTACACAGCCGCCGCCACCACGGAATGGTCCATTTGTCAAATCCATAATTTGCTGTCATGAAATCACTAATCAAGACATTAAAAAAATTTTATTACCAGCTATGTAGTAGGAGTTTTCCCCATTATTAGTGAATTTGTTAATTCTGTATAAGCGACTTAGTTCACCACATGCAGAAATACCCCTTTGCAACAGACCCAGGGGTGGACTGAGCCGCCGGGACACCGGGAAAATTCCCGGTGCACCCCTCCCCATCAAGGCGCCCCGGCGCCCCTAGGACGGGATTTTTTCATTATAAGGATTTGTAAAATATTTTTGAAAGTTCAATATTTGTGAATTTTTATTTTTCCTAAAACGATTAATATGTGTTTGCACTTCATGACTTGAACATATTACGTTTATCTTCATATAAATTGAATGTTCAACTTTGATAAATTGCTCCAACTGGGAACTCTTTTGTGTAGCAATGACTCGACATAGTTGGCTAACCTGTGCGGCAAAACAGCTGTTAGCCTGGGCCTCGACCATTGCGACTTAGTACGAGTAAATGTCAATCCCAGGGGGATGATTTTGTTAAACCTTACACAAAGTGTATATTTGTATTTATTCTGGAATATGTACAATTTTGACTATAAATACGAGTATTAAAACGACTCTTGTAATCCATTATTTTAATAAATCGACAATTTTAACATGTTAGGAACGATGCTGTATTTGAATTTTGCAAAAACTATGCAGTTTCCAGGCAATCTTCGTTGCAATGACTTTCCTGATGATTTTTTAGCACACCACTCCACTTACAGATTACCTGCAAACCAAGGATCTTGACTCCAAGGATCCTCAAGCATTGAGGCTAGTAAGCTGCACTTAGGAAAAAAGGCGACTTTAGGATTTAAAAGGTGCCAGGTCCAAGTTTGCCGATGTCTTCAAAGCTGCAGAGGTCCTCGTCACTGAAAAGAACAAAATCGAACACTTGTCGGGTACGGTTCCAAATATGGAAGAAATCATCATAGAAACAGAACAGCCTGGGGTGAGAGTAGGAAGAATTAGAAAATGCCGGGGGAAACTTCATCAGGAGACGTGGCCTAACTGAGGACAGCAATCGCCGATTTGAAGTAACTCGATCTTTTTAACTGTGTTATAGATCAAGCTGTCAAATGTATGAACGAAAAGTTTTCAGCAAAACAAAGTCTATATTCTTAGATTTAAACTATTTTGATCCCAAGCGGTTTAACAGCATTGGCATTGACATTAGTTCTTCTAATTTCTATTTTTTTTTCTTTTTTTAGTTCTTTTGATTTTAATTATAATAGAATTAGTTACCGATTTCAAGGAGGGGAAACTGGAGGAGGAATTAGTATATTTTAATCACCGTGTCATCACCAGTTGTCGAAGCCGGTAAACATAACAGAACCAACCGATGATTTTGAAGGTATGAGCTCTCGGAAGAAGGATTGGTTTCCAACTTAAATGATGACGAATAAAGAGACCCAAACGATTTGCAGTACATTCAGTGTAAAAGTGGTAAAAATGCAATACTTGCTTCAAGTGTGCATTCAACCACTAACTTGAGTTCAATGTTTTTGTTTTCAAGGCTGTACACGAACCTTTTTAAAGTCTTTAAGTATATCTCTGGACATTACCAGCTACCCAAGTGTCATGTGAACGGCCGTAAAATTAAAATATATCAAAACAAGGCTCCGTTCGAGTCCGTTCACGACTCACTGATGAACACCTTCAGACCTTATTTCTCATGAACATGGAGGGAGATATTCTTGTCAAGATCAATAATTATTAGATAATCTACAAGCTGAGTGAGAAGAGTGAACACTTACGAAGACTTCTTCAGTTTCTTCACGTATAAACTGTTGGTATGTTGACTTAACTTTTATGGGCAGCAATATAAACAAACATTAATATAAATCAAATATGTTGGTTTTGATCAAGATAAAAAAAACTACGGCTTTCAAGTTTAATATTTGCCTACAAAGCCTTCAAATGCTTATTGTAAAGTTATTTTTACTTTCATTAGTTTGATTTTTAATATCACTTTATAATGTTTATTGAAAATTAAGAAGTTACTGTTTTAACACTTGTTTGATTTACTGTATTTTACAAACTACAGTAATATACTTCTATAGATACATTGTAAATTGAGTAAATTTTAAGGGATTCTGTTATTTAAATCATTAGAAATAAAGACCAAAGTACAGTATCCATATTTTGCTTTGTTTTTTTGTCACATTTTTCAACTATGTCATTTTAAGTACTGTAATTAAACAATAAACCTTTTAATATTGTAAGGTTACAATTTTAATTGCTAGAAAATTATATGATAGTCGAAACATGTATAATAAATGCTATTTATTATATACATAATAATATGAATCCCATATATGTATATATATGGCGCCCCTCCGGTACCCATTCCACCGCCCTTTTCATAGTGTCAGTCCACCCCTGAACAGACCTACGTACTCAATTTGTTTCCAACAGGATTTGATATTTTCAACTTCCTCCATATAAACCATGGAAAACAAGGATGTAGGATTGATGCCACGGGTGTAGTGTTAAGTAGACATAGGAAAATCCCTTCCCATTGCACATAAATACAAAATTGCATGAAATTCTGGTATTTTTAGTTTTCCCAATATAAACCCCATTGGGGTGAGTAGTTATTTTTGTTGCTGTTTGTTATTACCAGTTATGTAGTAGGAGTTTTCCCCATTACGAGTGAATTAATTCTGTGTAAGCTACTTAGTTAAACACATGATAGAAATACTCCCGTCGCAGCAGACGAAGATGTAGGTTTAATGCAATGGTTGTAGTGTAAGTAGAAATAGAAAAATGCCTTCCCATTGCACATAAATACTAAATTGCATCAGATTCTGGTATTTTCAGTCTTCCTCATAAACCCCATTATTTACTCGTGAGTGTGTAGGTTTGTTGCCACATGGATGTTGTAAGCAAATATCAGTTCAACTCTACCTAGTGATTATTCATACCAAATTTTACCAAGTTATGTCAATAAATAAGCGAGATACAAGGTATATAGTATAGTATACCCTATACCATATATAGGGATATACCCTAGGGTATATACCCTATATATATACCATAGGGTATATATAGGGATTCGTGTATAAAGTTACAATATATAAATCGGTTCGTATAACCAAACTATATACGAAGAACGGTTTAACAACTTGTAGACCCACTGTATAAAAGAAACTCGCCTACGGCTCGATGGGGGCTCCGCCCCCATGCCCCCTTAGAGGTTGCCCTAAATTTTTAGAATAATTTAAAGTCAAGTATGTAATAGGTTAGTTACCTAGACATTAAAGTCAGCAACAAAACAGTTCAATACACAAAATTCACAATCAATAGTAAAAAAAAGCTTTGAAAATCTCCTATGAATCCGTTTTAATACCCCTTCGTAAAAATTGAAATTGAAATTTTGAAATTACGCCGCTTTTTAAGGGTGTATGAGATGAGATGCTACAAATCTCAATGGGCCGAGCTTGTAGAGCATCTTAAAATAATATAATCCTGACAAAACATATCGGTATGGCAGTTCTTTTACCGGATCAAACAAAATCACAAAAAATATTAATTAAAAAATGTTAATAATTTCGTATTTCCACATTTTTTTAAGAACTACCATACTGAAATTGGCCAATGGCTGTTCCTATAGTAAAACCTACATATGGTCATAGTATAATCTAAATTTGTGGCTTCTATGTGCCATTACAGTAAACGACAAATATTGAAATGGAGCAATTAATTGTTGTGAAAGAATTTCGAGAAAGTGCGCTCCTTTTTAAGGATGAAGGGGGTGAGATACTGCCAAATTGCAAAGGACCGAACTTGTAGAGCGTCTAGAATAGAACAAATTACTGGTGAAATATAAATCAATATGGCAGTATATTTTTCAGTATAAAGTAATTTACAAACACTTTACATGAAAAAATGTCAATAATGTTGTGTTTTGTTTAATTGTTTTGGTCTTAACTTTGATTGAAATTGACCAATGGCTGCTAAAATAGTAAAAACTAGTTAGGTCTATAATATTTATTAAGTTTGAGGCATCTGTGCGCCATAATAGTAAATAAAAAATAATTGAAATAGCGAATTGTTTGTGGAAGAATGTATAAAGTTTGAAATTACGCAACTTTTTAAGAGTGAAGGGGGTAAGATACGCCAAAATGTCACAGAACCAAAAGTGTAGAGCGTCTATAATAGAATATAGTAATGGCAAAACATATATAAATATAGCAGTGTATTTACCTAGTTAAGTGAATTACGAACACTTTACATAAAAAAGTTAAGAATATTGGATTTTTGAAATTCTTTTTTTGGACAAAACTTCTATTGAAATTGGCAAAAAGCTACTACTATAGAAAGAACCTGTTGAGGACATAATATAAATAGAAATTCATGCATACATACATAATAGTAAATAAAAATATCAAAATAGCGCAATTTTAGAGAAAAATTTTAGAAATTTTGAAAGTACACTCTTTTTAAGGGTGAAGGGGGTGAGAAACGGCAAAATTGCTTATGACCGAACTTGTAGAGCGTCTAAAATAAAATATAATACTGGCAAAACATATATCGATATACTAGTAATGTTTACCAGGTTTGACCTAATTACAAAAAACTACCCATAAAAATGTTAGGAATTCCCTGTTTCTAAAATTTTTTTAAACTAAACTTAGATTGAAATTGATCTATGGCTGCTACCATAGTAAGACCTAGTCATGGTTAAAATATATACTACTTTTTAGGCATCTATGTGCCATTAGAGCAAATAAAATATATTTAATAGCGCATTTTTGCGAAAGAATATCGGTATTTTGAAAGTACGCAGCTCTTTGCGGGCGAAGGGGGTGAGATACGGCAAAATTGAATAGGACTAAACTTGTAAAGCGTCTAAGATAAAATATAATACTGGCAAAACATATATCAATTTTGCAGTACATTTGCCAGAATAAAGTAATTTACAAACACTTTACACACACGAAAAAATGTTAAGAATTTAGTGTTTATTTCAATTTTTTAGACCTAGTTTTGATTAAAATTAACCAATGGCTGCCACTATGGTAAGATCTAGTCGAGGCTAAAATATGTACAAAATTTCTGACATCCATGTGCCATAATAGTAAATAAAAAATATTAAAATAGCGCAATTTTTGTTAACGAATCTTGAAATATTGGAAGTACGCCCCTTTTTAGGGGTGAAGGGGATGAGATACAGTAAAATGTCATAGGACTTAACTTGTAGAGCGTTTAATTCCCAACTAACGATTTTTCCTCAGATCTGATGTAGGACCTCTCGTTCAAAAGTTATGGCCAAAATAGAAAACCCTTACATATTCAAGTTACCAATGTCATCCCTTTTTATTTTTTGAGGAGGTTAAAATTTGAAAATTCAATGTTTTGGGATTTTCCCGTTGTATTGACCATACAAACTACGTGTGTACCAAATTTCAAGTTTCTAGCTCATCCGGAAGTCCAAAATACTTTGTATACATGATCAGTGAGTCAGTTTCACATCGGGTTGTATAGTTAGGCCTATTAGACAATATACAGAAAACAAAACTTGTTGAAATTTCCCGCCAATAGTTTCACAGCTGAACAGTCTTGCTCGCCGGTCTTATCCGGATCATAATGACTGTGGCGAACCAAGGACACAAGTGAATCTCTAGGTTGAACGGTCGACCTTCGCGCTCAGACAAAGACCGAGGAGTCTGTGGACCGCTGGCGCTGGGGCGGCCGGGCCGCGGACGGCTCGTCGTGTCATTAAACCTACCGACCCAACAATTACCTGGCCTTGTCCTTAGTCCTTAGTTGCGAACGTAAGGGCCTGGGTAGGGGGACAGCGGGGGCTTACTCGGGGAGGCCCATTGCCATTGCCAAACGCGGCAGGGTCGAATACTCGGATCGCGGTTGTGTGGCTGTCTAAGCTAAAATCATCCCAACTCTCAGCTCTCTTTTGTGTTGATTTCAGTAAGATTAAGGCCTGTTACAGACTTAAGTGGCTCATCTGCTACGCGGCGGCACGCTGCATGCGACTGCTACGACACCCGAAAACCAACCAATGCTTCTAAATGGGAGCTTACACACTACAGTAGCGCCATCCTCGCCACGACTGCTACTGCAGTGTGTAATCTCCCATTTAAAAGCATTGGTTGGTTTTAATGGGTTTTAAGCATTGCGTGCAGCGTGCCGCCGCGTAGCAGATGCGCCACTTAAGTGTGTAACAGGCCTAACTGTCATAGATCATATTATTACAATATCACACGTTTTATTTTTTCTTATTCATTTTAATTTAATTTAATCTAGTTAAAACTCTTATATTTTATTTGTTTCACCTAGTGCTCAACTGTGTTGATTTTAACCTTTATTTAGGTCATGTCTAGTTTTATTTCTGCTACAGTTAATTCAATACTACAAATGGAAAAGCTCTTAAAACCTGAAAGGCTAAAGGACTTAAATAGCCCCACAATAGCACAAGACTGAGACCACTGGCACAGAACAAGTCTTAAAAGTCGAAAAAGATTATAAGCTGAAGATGCTCATAAATCTCGTCTCAACTTCAGTATATGCTCATATAAGCAAAAGTGTTGTATTTTAATAAAGCGCAAACCCGTATCTTGAAGAATCGAGAATAATAACTAAGAAATGTAATGTCAAATTGGTCTCGACTGAAACCAATAGGGACGACTGCATTCGAGGACGCTTTCGTTAACGGACTCATATCCCCCACAGACGACTACAACTCTTAGAAAACCCTCTGCCAACTCTTAGAAAAAGATTTAGTCAACAAAGATGACAAATTTTATGTTTAGTACGGTACTGTCGACTTGAAAAGTGCGTACCTTTAGATACAGTACCTATTAGAGACGAAAAAAAACGCTACACAGCTTTTGGGACTTGTGGTCGATTGTACCAATTTAAAAGAATATCATTTGTTGTGACCAATGGTATTGCTGCATTTCAGTTTGTCATAGGAGGCAATTACTCAGTTAGAAAATATCAATAGCCCTTTTGCATATTTAGACGATGTTACTGTCTGTGGCAAGACACAAAATTAGTATGATCCAAACATAGATAGATTAATGAAAGCTGTAAGTATGGCCTAACCGTAAACAAGGCAAAAGCTCATTTTCACTCTCCACTATTAATGTCTTGAGATAAAAAGATATAAATATTTAAATGGGTGATTAAACCAGACTTGGACCGTATTTCTTCCCCTCAAGAATCTTCCACTTCCCACAGATGTCGATTCTCTCTAAAAGAACTATAGGGATGTTTTCTCATTTCTCATTACTCCAGGTTTATACCAAGGTTTTTAGAAAAGATTTGGACACTTATTAAAAGCAATTTCCCGTTGCCCTCAGAAGCTATCTCTGCTTTTGAATTTTTTAAAAAGAAATAGAAAAGGCGCCTGTGGTCCCTATTAGCCATGAACTGCCGTTTAATGCCGAGACAGATGACTGGGGCGAGCGTAGGTGCCACACTCACTCAAGATGGTCGGTCTGTAGCATTATTTTCTAGAGGTCTTAGTTCCAGTGAATTAAAGCATAATTCATTTGGGAAAGAAGCATAGTATGCTATTATAGAGGCGATACGAAAATGGTGACATTACTTGTTTGGACATCATTTTAAGCTGGTCACAGAAGAGTCTGTCTCCTTTATGTTCTACTTAAAACATTCTGGAAAGGTAAAGAACGAGAAAATCATGAGATGGTGATTTTAACTTTCTTGTTACAGCTACGATTCGGGCTTTCAGGCACACTGTCACGTACTGGTATTTGTAATTCTGTCTTCAAAAACGGTAGAAACTAAGAAGTTTAAACGATTCATTATGTCATCCAGGAAACCCATGTGTGTCATTGGGTTAGGAGTAAGAACTTACCCCATACATCGGAATAAATCAGAAAAATAACATAACGCAGAATAAACACTGAGATCAAACCAAGATTTTTCAAAAGCGAAGGAAAAGTAATAAAATCAACAACCTCCAGAGAACAAATTGTGCAAATAACAAGTGCGGAAGACCCTGTTTGTTCAAAGGCTAGGGCTGTGTTTAGGGGAGTTCCACAAGGGTCAGTACTTGGGCCTGTTTTATTTCTGTTGTACATGAATGATCTGCCAACTGTTTCAAAAGATCTTGATCTCTAGTTATGTTTGCTGATGATTGCTCGTTGTGTTTTTACAGAGAAACGGAAAATCAAACAGTTTCATCAACTACTGATCCATCATGCAATCTTGGTTCAAATTAAATCACTTAAAATTAAACATAAGTAAAACTAACTTCGTTGAATTTCATTTAGGAAATAATAAAAAATTAACAGAGAGCAAAAGAATAACATTGGCGAATGAACCATTAAATGAAGTAACATCCCAAAAATTTCTTGGTCTGCACATTGACGGAGGGCTAACCTGGTGCTTGCATGTGGAGTATGTCTGCAAAAGAGTAAAACCAATGTGTTATGCTCTCAGAGTCTCTTCAGAGTCTGCAGCATCGAGGTTCTGCGTGCGGTTTACTTCTCCCGTGTGGAATCTATCTTAAGATATGGGATTTTATTCTAGGGATTCTCGTCTGTTCAAAATTTAACAGGGTTTTTATTTTGCAAAAGTGGTGTCTCCGAGCAATGGGTGGGCTGAAAAGTCAGAGTCATGTAGGCCTCTTTTTAGGCAACTAAATATTCTGACCTTTGCGGGGCTGGTTGGCTATGAAGCATGTATGTTTGTTAAACACAATTTAGATATTTTTGAGACCAATGGAGATTTTCACAACTACCCTACTAGGTTTAGAAACATGCTTTCATTGACTGGACACTCCACAGCAAGTTTTGAGAAGGGACCCAGTTATTTATGTAGTAAAATTTACAATAAACTACCTATATGTTTTGTAGTAAGGTGAAAATATATTTTATTTGTATAGAGATAGCATTTTAAGTTCCTATTTATATTACTGACGTGTTCATTGTACCACATATATATGAACGAATAAAATGACTTATGACTTATAACTCAGTTTGAACGACTCAAAGTTGATTTCAAAGGCCCTCTGCCTCATCCGCAATAAACCGATACATATTAGCGAATTTCCCACAGGGAATAAGCTATTACCGTAGGTCTCATGGTAAGACCTAAGCCCGGGACCATGTTACTTTTTTGTTTTTAGGTGCCCAGAGACCAAAAATAATAGTCATTAAAAATTTTATATATATATGTATATATATATGTATGTGTCCCTAGACACGATAACTCTCGTAAAAATTGTCCGATTGAGACCAAATTTGGTGGAGATGTGTAATCGTACATTTATTCGGATGAGTTCGTAAACCAGACATATCGACCTACCGGAAGGGGTAGTTTTGGGGGGTTTTGTACCCCAAAAATGGGTTTTTGCATTTTTCATATGTAAATTTAAAAAATTTTTATTTTGACCATTGGATTTAGCTAAAAAAACACACAATTCAGTATTTTGAAGCTTTGTTCTATCTCCATTAGTTACCGAGATATTAAAAAGTCTAAAGACAGTACATTGTATTTTGGGGCTCCAATGTTAATCTTATGGAGAATAATGATAAGTTAATATTCCACTTATTAACCAATATTTTTGGATGAAACTTGGTATTTAGCTTCATTTGGTTAAGATTCATCCATTTAAGGTAAAAAATCTTGGTTTTTGTGCTTATCATGGCAGCAAACCTGCATACTCTTTTCCCATGTTATTCATATGGAAAATAGGCAAACTCGTTTATTTATGGACAGATGTAGATGAAACTTAGTGTATGGCTTCATACAGTCGAAATAAACTAGGGGGCCTGTGCAGCGCAATGCGCTGCATTTATTAGGGTACCTAGTAAACTTTGCTCCATGGTAATACTTTGAAAAAAATTCACTACAGTGAAAATCAGATAGAACATTATTGGTATTTCATCGATCGATCTTCATTACCAATTCTCCAACTTCCCAATGTGATAGTGCTGAGATGTGATGCTCGTTCTTTTACGTCTAAATTAGCCAGAATTACGTAGTTGTTCTTTTGCCGATGTCTTATTGCCTTTGTCTAAACCCTCCTTTAAAATTTAAAATAAATTCACAGATGTTGGATCCACATAGTTCATCAAACATAAAACGTAAATGGCAACAGAATAAAAATCATTTCATTATTCCCCGGTCCTGTATATTAGTTATGCAGCACTCACTGTGTGTTTTTGTAGTACTACTGTATGAGGTAGTCAATGACATAGTGAATGAGTCCACATTACTATGCCTATATCCTTTTTAATTTAACTTTCCATGACATTACAAAATTTAAATAAAGAAATCACAAAAATTAAGAGAATCTACATCTTTGTTGGTGTGGTCCATTTTGTTTTTACTGACATTTTTATTTTGGTTAAAATTTCTCTTTATAAAAACCATTTTAGTAATAAGCTTGTTTTCTATACTGAAGGTAAAAACTTTTAAATGTTGTCTTTTATACAGGTTTTTTAATATGTGTAGCGTTCTGCATTTAAAACACGTTTATACTATAATAGTAAATAAAAAGGTTATTACACTTATAACCAACAATCCCTTTTCATTATAGTTTATAGCAGTTTGAAAACCCATGCACACAAATTTAGTGATCTATTTTAATATTTGTAACCTTTCATTATTGTTTCAATAGGCCTACCAGTTGGAAGACCAATAAGACCCATGTCAAAAATTTCAATTTCCAAAATAGTTTTCGTAAACAAAAATGAATTTTTCTAGGGTTAAGTTACAAAATTTATTTTTTTGCCCAAAAACCCGTTAATAAAACTTTCAAGCAAAATCTACCAGCTACATTTTGAGAAAAGGTTAAAAGCTCAGATTAGACACTCCTCGTATCTTATATAATAAAAGAGTGCATATAAGGGTCTAGAGACAAAACTACTGAACAGATCATGGTCGTTTTGGTGTCAATGGAATTCTTATGGTCTCTAGATGACAGGAAAAATATGGTAGACGTCAGAAAATGTTTTATAACTCCGTAAAATGAAAATTAGACCTTATTTAGACCAATCTAAGACGTTATTCGGTCGATTTGTTTACTGCTCCAGGTGATCCATATCCTACACTGAAATTTTACACCACTACTGATTTACAAAGTGTTTTTGTAAACAAAACAGACAAATTCAATTCTATGATCTTTGACAGATAACAAACTAAAGCAAGTACGCTAAGGTTGCAGTTAATTTTAAAGCAGTAAAATAAGTATTTAACAGCTGATGCTTAGATACAAATTTTGGTTTCTATAGAAGAGAGTTAACTTACTATAGATGATTATGAGATGTACGTATTAAACTTATAAGTTATATATTGTAATATTTAGACATATGCTCTTATATATTAACCATCAACAAATGAGCTATTTATATTTAAGAATTAGTTTACTGTTTGTTATTAACTGTTTTTTTTAATAATTCCCTTTATAAATTTCAAAACACTATAAAAATGAATTATTATTGTTTTATAACTGTTCACTTTGTTAAATAAATGGGAATATGAACGTTTTAATATTATGTTGCCAGGGGTTTAGTAAATTTTGTGACCATAAAAACTAATACAATGAAAAAAATAAACTGAATAATAATTTGAAAAAAAATTACTCCCGATACACTGAGCTTTTGAGGTCGGGTTTTTGGCAAATCGTTCAGAATTCCACGCCCATTAAAATTATGTATCATATGACATAGGCCCATGCAGATTCCCTGATGACTTCCACTCGGGACGTCCCTTAAAAAAGTCTTGGGAAAAACTTCATGGGCCTACATCATATCATACATAATTTTAAAGGGCTTTGCGTTCTAAGCAATTTACTGAAAACCTGACCTCAAAATTTGCATTTTTTGTTTTCGGCCATATAAATTTTATGCACAAGGTGATCGCCGGCCACTTTTGAGGTCGGGTATGCGGCATTGTTCTCTATTCATAGAGATTTTTAATTTGATGTAAATATTGACCTATGCTTACATTTAAGATTTTTTTTCTTCTTACTCTTACTCCTTGTGGACCATCCCCCCTTAGGGATCCAAGGACAATCAGTATTTTAGGTACTTTTGAGGACAGTATTTTTGAGGACTTTGTCACTCAAAATCTATTTGCAAAGTTTTAGTTTCGTTACTTAAATACTTTAAAAGATATTATATTGTTTCCAGACTTTTTTCCAAATTGTATCATGAACGATCATCATAAAAATTACCCGTCATTTTTGATGGGCTGTTAGCTAGTTAAAGTATAAAATTATGTTGTTATTTCAGTACCAGGTCAATTTGCTTCTATTCGGCTTTTAACATATGTGTTTGTTTGTTTAACTATCAACAGCTGTTTTATTTAGCAATTCAATATAAATTGTTCCCCATGTTAATCTTATGGACAAAAAATGAACTTTGAGGGCTTCCCGTGAGCTTCAAAATTAAAATATCAAAAATCTAAAACCTTATTGCAAAACTACGAACTGAGACCATTCTTTTGACACCTCAAACTTTAAAATTGGTCCAGAAATAAGGGAGGAGTAGTGTTAACAAAAAAAGGGCATCACGTATTATATATATAGACTAGGGGGCCCGTGCAGCGCAATGCGCTGCATTTATTACAGTACCTGATGGTGATCAAACCTTGCTCTATGGTTATAAACTAAGTTACTTTAAAAAAAAATAATAAAAAACTATAGTGAAAATCAGATAACACCATATTGGTGTTTCATCAATCGATCTTCATCACTAATTAACTTCCCAATGTGATAGCTTCGAGATTACGTGGTTGTTCTTAAGCCGATATCTCTTAGGGTCTCTGTCTAAACACTCTTATACAATTTAGAATAAATTCACAGACTCTAGATCTAGATAGTTCAGCACACATAAAACGTAAATGACAACAGAATAAAAATCTACATTTCATTACAACTCATCCCCGTTGAGCTATGCAGCACTCATCGCGACTGTTTTTGTAGTACCGTTTGAGGTAGTCGTCGACATAGTGAATGAGTCCAAATCACTATTTATAAAGAACCGAATCCTCTTTATCTTTTCCATGGAATTACAAAATTTTAATAAAGAATCACAAAAATTAAGGTAAAATCTACATCTTTGTGGGTGTGGTCCATTTTGGTTTTATGAGTCAATTTATATTTTTTTGTTAAAATGTATCTTTACAAAAACCATTTTTATAATAAGTCAGACAACCATTGAGACCCATGTCAAAAATTTCAATTTCCAAAATTGTTTTCGTAAACAAAAATGAATTTTTCTAGGGGTAAGTGTTACAAAACTTTCAAGCATAATCTACCTGCTACATTTTTTTTTAGAAAAGGTTAAAACCTCAGATTAGACACTCCTTGTATTAAAGTATGAAATTGTGTTGATATTTCAGTACCAGTTCAATTTGCTTCTATTCAGATTTTAACATATGTGTTTGTTTGTTTAACTATCAACAGCTGTTTTATTTAACAATTCAATATAAATTGTTCCCCATGTTAATCTTATGGACACAAAATGAACTTTGAAGGCTTCCCTTGGGCATCAGAATTAAAATATCAAAAATCTAAAACCTTATTGCAAAAATACGAACTGAGACCATTCTTTTGACACCTCAAACTTTAAAATTGGTCCAGAAATAAGGGAGGAGTAGTGTTAACAAAAAAGGGCATCACGTATTATATATATAGATTTTTTAAGCTAAAAACCTACTTTTAGTGTTCCCCATGGCAGCATACCTGCATACTCTTTCCCTATTATCATGGAGAATACACATTTATTTCCCTATTTATGGGCATGTGATTTTATTTGGTTTACAGTTTTATGTGGTCAAAATTAATATTACTAATTTGGAAATTCGCTGAGTACGCAGGTCTGCTGCGACGGGGGTATTGACTATTGTTGACGAATACTCAAGATTTTCATTTATTTTCCCTTGCCCTGATCTTTCTTCTGAAACTGTTATTTCTAAATTCAAGCAATTATTTTCAGTTTTTGGTGTACCTGCCTTTATTCACATAAATAGAGGAGTATTATTTGTTTTGTAACGTAATCGCAACGATTCGTACTACTCCTTACACTCCACAAGACAATGGACAAGTGGAGTGTTACAATTGTGTCGTATGGAAAACTGTTGAGCTGGCATTGAAGAATAAACACTTGAATATTGGAAAATAAGAATCGGTATTAGATGAAGTTTTCCACGTGGTAAGATCGTTACTATGCACGCCTATAAAGTGCAAACCCCATGAGTGGATATTTAGTCATCCAAGAAGATCAATTAATGGAGTATCACACCCAGTTGGCTAATGGAATTAGGACTAGAGCGGATGAAACGACATATTCGTCAATTGATATACTATCCGCTGGTAGAAGATGTCACACTGGTAGATGCAAATGCAGAGTACTGTATAAATATTCCATATTTGTCTTCCAGATGGTCTGGAGAGGAGACCACCATTTCAACTAGACTCTTAACATCTGCACCCACCGAAGATATCAATACGTCACATGACTACACTGAAGATACTAGCATAAACTCTACCAATCTGTTTAACTTTAAATGTTATCGTCAAAGAACGCACATTTTCTCATTTGAGTGTATCGGCAGGATTTATAGATGCAGCATCAAATCCTTAAGTGTTCCAGAGAAGCCCTTATCGGCAAAGTTCTTTCTCTCCCTCAAATGTGCGTCAGACCTCACAAGTCATGCGCTCTCCGGTCTATCTTGCAGATTATGATTTGAATTTAATAAGGTAGATGGGGGCAATTTCATACATCATAAGATTAAAATATCACATGTTTTATTTCTTTTATATTTCATCTCATTGAATCTAGTTAAAACTCTGATATGTTATTTCTTTGACCTAATGCTCAATTGTGTTGAAATTAACCTTTATTTAGGTCATAGTTGTATTTCAATACATTTTTAATAGTAGTAAAAATATGTGGTGCAGTAACTTGATGACGTGAGCGGTTTCTCTTGCCATTGCTTCTTTGGGTGGCCATGGTAGGCCTAGCCATATTGTTACTTATGGTATCGACCAACGAGGTTAAACTAGATATAGTGATAAACACATGTTAATCTTTTGCTCCCTGTTGATTTGCGCCATTTTTTACCCACGATTCTGGCTGTTTCCTTGGTAACCATATCCCACACCTTGCCCTCGTTTCCTCGGTTACCAGTTTTAGTATTCTGCTTGGTCAAAACAAGCTTTATAGTTTTAAAACATATGATTACTTGTTGTACGTCTTTAAAATCCCTTTGATTTGATGATCTGTGAGCAGGCTAATGAAGTTGGTTGTTATATGAACATCAGAAAGGCGTGGGTAAAATGGCAAATCACTAGTGGGAAAGTGTAAACAAATGACTGGTTACCATGGAAACAGCGGGAATATGGATAAATAGCTCCAATCAACAGAAGACAAAGTATGCCTAGTTTAATGTCGTTGATATCGACGATGCGAGCAATGACAGCAAGCCTTGAGTCCGCGTCTGTGGATGAGGCTCAGAGATGTCCGCGACAACAAATCCCTCTATCTGCCATCTGCCACTCATAGTTCTCATAAACTCAAAAATGCCCCACCACAAAAATTGCATTCAAAGCATTTAAGGAAAAAACTCTAAAAACCTCCTACTTCGCTGTAAGTAGTATTTGATATCAAGAGGAAAAATAGTCTGTTGTGCCATGTTGTTAAAATTCTTAGAGTCTAGTTTATTGACTACACTTAATCACAGTGATAAAGTAAACCACTTTTCCAGTCAACGACGCTTTTTTCGCACCACTCTCAGTATTTTGAAATTATAATTCCCCCGGATCAAGGAATCTAGAATATCCTAGATTCCTTACTCCGGATTACCGAGAAATGTTAAAAAGTGTTTCATTTAGTTGTTTTCTAGTTGGAATTTGAATAGTCTTATGAATTCTGGACCTAGTACAGTATCGCCTTATCATGGAGTCATCTTCGTAATATAGACGCATTAAGGATGTTAGAAAGTTCATCACTTCATTTGAAGGTCACCACAGTTGACAAACCTACACTTTGACACGAACTGGGTCAAATTTAAGGCTGGTCAAGTTAAACATACACAAGATTAGTAGACAAGATTTCAGTTGTCGATGAAACCAATGGCGGGTAATTAGTGAGAACTCGACAATCTGAGTAATAATTTAGAGTACTTGTGCCTCCCTTTCGGCGCAAATTCCACCAATTCTTCACTTGCAAAAAGGTGATTCTCTGCGCAACTTATTATACAAACTCTCACATAGATGCTCAAAGTATGATTTGCAGTCTACGATACTGCGTTACCTACAACCTTTCTGTCTGAAATTTAGATTATTTTTAATGTTATCGGACTATTTTCTATTTGCAAATTTCAAGTTGGGAATACAGATCTTATTCTGATCAACCTTGCCTATTGGACCAACTCATCTTTACGGCTACCTAATTAGAGTTCCTTCACACATACTTACCATGGTCCGTACTTCTTTGCATTTTGTATAGGCCTACTCCTGGGCTAACGCCTGTCAATCAGTGCATTTTTCTCACAGAAGGTTGTCGGTTGTATGTGGTCACACCCCGTGCCGGTGCTCCAATGCCGGTCGTGTCGGTTACAGAGGTTCATCCACCTGAGGCTGCGGAGCGGAGTCAGTGTCGGGTGTCCGGACCCGCCGCGCCGGGTGAACGTCCTGCAGACGTCAATCCGCCGTTTTTGTCCTCAGTCTGCAACACCGCCAAGGACATCCCCGCGACGTTCCATCCTTTATTCCAGTCGTCACGCGGGATTGAAGAAATTGCAAGTCTCTGTGCGACTGTCCGGTTATAGATCAGGTCTCGCTCTCTCACGATCGTTCCTCATCCTTTGTTGGAGACGAACTTCTGTCGGCTTTTTGCGAAGGCTGCGAAGGAGTCGCGACTGTGGTTTTAATGGTCGACTCGCAGATTGATAGATATGTAAGAGCCGTCTGTTTGATATTAAATAGTTAATGATATTGCGAACTGTTTATAGTGTACATAGTCAATGGTTTTATGCAACTCAAATGCGGGGTTGTAACTTAAAAACCCCAAATGTAAAATATATTTACATCTTATCTGTATCTTAGTGCAAACTCAAATGGAAACTATAATTCGGGTAGTAAATGTGACTTTTATTTCGCAGGTGTTTTTTTTTTTATATATAAAACTCTGTAGAGGCTCGAACGGTAAAATATCTAACACTATTATTTTCAAATCGTTAGCTACATTAATCACTGGATAAATTCTTGCCAACAATGTTTCGCAGCAGCTGGCATGACGCAACTGCAACGACCGTTAAGGAACGTAAAATGCATTTGTCACACGATAAGTTGTGATGCCTCTTATTTTTTTTTTAACACAATTTTTATTTACAATCTGTTTCATTACAAAACAATAAGCAAATGTGAGGTAATTAAAAAACAGAACATGAGTTAGAATTTGAACAGAAACAAACCTAACATAACATTAAAATGAGTAACATGAATACTATTGTTTAGATCGGGAAGTCAAGTCCAGGAAGTTGTGGCGTTTCAGTCTGTAGATATGATTGCTGTTGTCCAAGAGGTTGAGGGCCAGGTGATTTGGGTGATTGTCCAGTTTTGATAGGTATTTCTTACTAAAGAGTTCTATTTCTGTCACAACTAAAGGGATGGATGTATCTGTATGAAGAGTAGCATTGCTGACAAACCAGGGTGCTTGAAGAATAATCCGTAGAATTTTAGATTGGAAACGTTGAATAATTTGAATGTTAGAATTTGCAGAAGTTCCCCACAGTTGAATTCCATAGGTCCAGATAGGTTTTAAAATTACTTTGTACAGGAGAATTTTGTTCTGCGTTGATAATTTAGAATTTTTATTAAGAAGCCAGGAGAGTTTCCTATAATTTAGATCCAGATTTAACCGTTTGTTCCAGATGTGAGATTTCCATGTTAGTTTACTATCCAAATACATGCCGAGATATTTCACTTCTGTTAGCTGCGGAAGACGAACATTATTTAAGGAAACAGGAGGGCAGATACCAGTTTTAAGGGTAAATGTAACATGGGCTGACTTTCCTTCATTTACTTTTATGCGCCACTTTTTCAGCCATTCCGACAAATCATTTAAGGTTCTTTGGAGGATTGCCGAGGCAGCCACATTGTCATGGTGGGAAACCAGAACAGCAGTGTCATCTGCAAAGGTGGCCATTTCAGATTCGAGGTTTGTTGGTATGTCTGCTGTGTATAGCACATACAGGACAGGTCCTAATACACTACCTTGTGGCACTCCCGATTGTATGCTGTGGATGCCCGAGAGAAAGTCTTTAAGCTTTATTTGAAAAAATCTGTCACTCAGGTAAGATCGAAATATATTGTAAAAAGTATGTGGAAGGGTTTTCTTGATTTTATACAGCAGGCCTTTGTGCCAAACCTTATCAAAGGCTTGACTTATGTCCAAGAATGCCGCTGTGCAGTATCGCTTATTTTCAAGGTCTTGTTTGATTACATTAGCTACCCTGTGGACTTGCTCGATCGTAGAGTGTTGCCGCCTAAATCCAAATTGGTGACTAGGAATAATGTCTCGATCCTCAATAACAGGAAGTAAACGTTTCAAAAGAATTTTCTCGAAAACCTTTGACAGTAGGGGAAGAAGACTGATAGGTCGATAAGAAGACACTTGGTAAGGGGGTTTTCCAGGTTTCTGAATCACAACAATTTGGGAGAGCTTCCATGGGGTTGGGAAGTATTCTAGCCTTAAAATGGCATTAAAAATTAATGTCAATAACACAAAGGCTTTTCTAGGAAGTTCTTGAAGGACCCTACCAGTTATTAAATCATATCCAGGGGATTTCCTTGGGTTCACTTCTTTAATAATTACAGTTTTGACCTCACTTGGAGTAACTGCTTGAAGGGGTAAGTCCATCTGAGTTGGGGCTTCAAGAAGTTCATCAAGTTCGTCACTGATGTCAATACCGGTATCATTAGGTTTGAAGACATTTTCAAAATATTCACAAAAAGCTTCACTCTTTTCCTTGTTACTCTTTGCCCAGGAGCCGTTAGATTTAGAAATGGGTGGGATTGGTGTTTTAGGTTGTTTAAAATTCTTGGTAGCTTTCCATAATGAGTAGTTGGTCGCTTCTGTCGGAGAAAGATTTTCAGTGAATTCCTTAAACCAGTCATTTTTTAGTTCTTTTAACATCGCAGTAAGTTGCCGTGATGCCCTGTTAAAGTTTGTCTTATCTACAGGATTTCTAGTGTTTTGCCAAATTCTCCTCAAACGCCTCTTTTCTGCTACTTTCCTTTTTATAAAAACTGGATAGTTTATTCTTTGGTCGTTTTTGCTTGTTTGTCTTGGTGTCGCAAGCCAGGCTGAATGTTGCACCAGTTGAGTGAATGTTTCAACAGAATTATCAACATCATCAGGAGTTTTTAGAGGGATTTTCAGATTAACTTTTTCAGAAATGAGATGTCGAAAGTAGTCCCAATCCGTAAATTTATTGCACAAACTAGGAGGCTGCTCTTGTAAAATTATGGAGGTTCCCACGCTTAAAATAACAGGTGAATGATCTGATGAGAGGTCGAGATTTGATTCAATTTGCAAATAGTTGTCTGAAATACCTTTAACAACAAAAAAATCTAGCAGGTCAGGGAGTTTATTTGGATCTGTCGGCCAGTATGTTGGTTCGCCGGTAGAAATGTGACTTAAGTTGTTACCAGCCATAGCTCTTGCAAGCTGCCGCCCTCGTGGATTATTTAGTCTGGAGCCCCACATGTGATTTTTAGCATTGTAATCCCCACCAGACAAAAATCTATGACCAAGGGTGTTGAAAAAATCAATAAATTGTATACTAGTAATATTATGCCTGGGAGGGCAGTAGACTGAGGATAGTGTTAACGGGCCTTGCCAGTCTTCGACGGTGACAATTGTAGCTTGCAAGTATGCCAATTGGCATTTAGGGTTTTCGAAATGTTTTATAGTAGACTTAATTAGAATTGCAGTGCCACCAAGAGCAGTGTTATCAGGATGGTTAGTGAAATATGTCGTAAAATCAGGAATTTTGAAGTAACTTAAGTTTGTAAAGTGTGTTTCGGATACTAATATTATATCCAATTTGTTTTGAGAGATAAATAATTTTAAATCTTGGTAATGTTTAGCCAAGCCGTTAGCGTTCCATAGTCCTATTCTATAGAAATGATTCATTTTAGTTTGCTAATGACGGTGGACAAGAGGTTCATTAGAGTACCTATTTGTTGAGCCTGTTGTAACATAATTTTTTCAAATTTTTCAAAAAATGTGTTGATTACCTGAGTTAGACTGCTGTTTTCATCTTGCTTTGCATATTTATCTTTGGACGATGCAATCTGTGCATAGGTCGGCGTTTGATCCTGCATAGGTTCCTGAGCATCATGTTCGTGATTAGTGGATGTGCCAGGCAATGGATGAGTCTCAGCTCTTAGACGCGACGCCAGAATACCTCCTGGGCTTGGAGTTTTACTCTGCTCTTCTGATCCTTGTGCTGCCACAGCCATGTTCCTCTGTCTTAAGGGAGGGAAGGATTTGTTTTTCAGCTCCTTATAAACAGTACAGCCCTTGTAATTAGCTGGGTGATTACCACCGCAAAGGACACATTTAGGAGGATCTTCCTTGGACTTGGTGCAGCTGGCAGTTTCATGGTTACTTCCACACTTAACACAGCGGTGGGGGTGCCAACAGTAGCTCTTTGTGTGTCCATAGCTTTGACACCGTTTACATTGAACTACCTCTTTTTTCCTGTGTGGAGGTTCGAAAGTGATTTTTGCATTTAAAAGGTACTGGATGTTGTAAATATCCTTATTGTGCGCTAGTGGTTCAAGGTCAATAAAAAACATTGATAAGGGCGATTTATTCTTGAAATTTCTAGCATTTGTTATGTTTCTTACCTTGAAACCATAACTTTCAATAGCACACTTGATCTCATTGACATCAGTGGAGTAATGCATGTTTTTCAGTACCACCCTGTAGGATCTTTCGTGCTTTATTTGATAAGTATGAAAGTTCACTTTCAAATCAGTGAGTAATTTTACAAGCTTTCGGTAAGCATCTATAGTGACTGGACTCAGTTTCACATTGTCTTGGTTTGAACATTTATACGTATACTCATCCTTTGATATGATCGATTCTATTGATTGAACCATTGATTTCACATTAGTGATTTTGGGTACAAAGATCGGTGGGGGTTTTGAGTCTTTTTGTTGAGGTGAATTGGACTCCGACTCCGTGATCTGGTCACTCATGTCGTCCAGATTTTCCAAAGCTTCAAAACTGTTTTGAAGCGGAACCTCCACTTGCCTCGTTTTCTTCGGTAGTTGATCATCATGAGAACTTAATCCCCGTTTGATTGGGATATGATGCCATGAACCACCAGAATTGTCTTTTCTGTTCGATTCTTCATTAGTAGTATTTGCAGGAGAATTTGTCTCAATCATGGCAATTTTCTTGAGCTTGTCACTAGTTTTGTCATCAGCGGAACAATAGTTGTGTTCACTATGAATGAAGACAGGCTTCACGTTTGTCACGTTTGCTTGAAATGGTGTATTCATCTTAATGGATAAAATCCTAACCAAAAATGTAAACAAAAGGGTACAATGAGTTTTTCTAAAAAAAAAGATTAACCACAAAACCTACAAGTTATTTTTAATCACATTATGAAACAGAATTGAAATAAACACAAAAAAAACACGATAGGCAGAAAAGAAATATTATATATGATGCCTCTTATGTGCTCAGCAACCGGTCGCCAGCACTCAGCGGCGGCAGTGGCGGCAGCATGCAGCGTGCCGCGGGGTCGGAGTGACTGTACTCCGTGCTATCAGTTCCACTCAGCATGAGCGGTGGTTTACAACTGGTTTATGCCGTTATTTTGCATACTGTATGTTTCAAGTTTACTTGTGGCTGGATTTTCTCCACTTACACTTGATCTTGGTCAACGATTCAAAAACTATTTCATGGGACAGCAACTTCGCGTCAGTTTCGATTCTACGATAAAGTGAAAATCGTCAACAATGCGGCAGTGAGGAAGAATCCCCCTAACTTTATTAACATTTTTGATTTGTGTGGCATCGTTCCAGTAATTTTTCAATAACTGCAGTCAATTAATGTGGTCGAATGAATTAATTATATTTTTTAATTCAGTATATAGTAGATAAGTTTACTGACTACGAATAAGCACAGAAGCTTGCTGTTTATGTTGCAATAACATTTCTACTCTCTGTTATTTAAATTTATTTGATCGAATTTGTATTTTCAGCATCCGGGGAATTTATTATGGTCATGTGATTAGCAGGTTGTAACGCAACTACTACTGAAATAGCTTTGTTCATATAACAAAAAAGCCCACATGACTAAGTTAAAACTTATCGCAGGGCTTCTTTCACGCAGGAAAGCAATTCAACCTCAGTACACGATTACCATTGTTCTATTAAGGTGAAATACTTTACATCATACTCATTCTTTGCCGTGTTATATTAATTGAAGCCTTCTCATATCATTCACGCACAGCCCACATAACGCGGGTTTTCAATGCCAGGTCGGGGGTCGACGGAGTGCAACTGCACTACCCCCCGCCCCCCCCCCCCCACCACCACCAGGAGGTACGCTGTGGCGGTGCAGTTTCGCAAACTCCCCTCCGATGCACCTTTTGTTCGTGGATTGCAATGCATCAGGCATACCGTCCCCTCGTTTGAGTTTGGCTTGCCCTGCATCAGTCTTATTTATACTCTATGAATTGGGTTACAAGGCATCAAACTTAGCTCTCCCATTTTTGGTTGTTCGATTTTAATGCATCAGCCCGAACACTCGTAACAGTATAATAAACAACTACAGCAACTATAAAAAATAATGGAAATATTATTAAAACTAAGCCAGGGAACTTGGTAAATGTAATGATTTAGTTTGTAAATGTGTTTTACACAGGAAACCAATTAACACACAGCGATCCTTGTTGAAGAAAAATAGGCATATTTATGGGGGAATGGAAATCAGTACGGCTAAGTAGTATAAAACTGTGTTGCACTATGCAATACTAGAGTTATTATAGTAGAGTCCTTGGATATACTGTAACTCTGGAAAAAGCTATACTGTATTTTCCTCCTTATACTGTATACTGTTTGGATTTTATAACAACTTTTTGACATCCAAATGAATCTACCACTAAACGCTCTTTTTAGCTCTCATTACACTCTCCGGAATACTCCTCTTTACCTCCCAAATGACGTAATCAACAATCGACTAGTGCCACACGAGCCAGGGCTAGTCGGCGTGTGCGGGCGGGGCCTTGGAGGAAAGGCCAGCACCCTGGCCCTCCTACTCAGTTATTTCGTGGATGCTTCTTTACAAGACACACGAGAAACTTATGCTCTGGTCAAATTGTCTTTCCTGATATCTGCAGTTCCCAAAAGAAACTGTTTACATAACATAAAATTCTCAATGTAAAAAGGCTTATTTCTTGTTCAAGACGAACTCACTCGCCTTTCAGACTGTTTCAATGTAGGCCTACGGGTGCTGCACTCTGGGGTTCATTTTATTGAAACACACTTAGAATATGTAATACGTAGATTAAACAGCTATAGTTAACAGCTGTTATCATAATTCTTACAAATGATGTTGTTTTTAAATTCCAATGCAATGCTAAAAATTGATTATATGCACGAAAATAGTCCGATGGAAATTTTAACAGCTGTGTCCCCCCTCTCGCCCTGCAATGCTGTCATTTGTGGTTTTGTTTAAATGTGTTTTAGAATAAATCTGGCAACAATGCATCGATTCTCATCGGACTATTTTCGTGAATCCTACTAGCCTAACTATAGCCTATACTGTAGTTGTTTTATGTTTTTACACGACTTTTATTTATCTAAACACTTATAATCAGCAGTATGGAGTACGATTTAAAAATGATAAATTATTTTTATCATACAGTTGTACCATTTAATAATTTAGTAACTGGCTGTCATGCAATGCCACATGTTTATATTAGAACACGTGGTCTGCACTTTGGCAGTTGAGTCATCAGCTGTTTTCATTATTTTTTGTTTTGATTTTTAACTCCGTAAGGACCAATGTTAAAAAAAATTAAATCTCAACTAAAGATTACAAAAGAAATAAGATTTTCCTGGCATAGAGACTTGTATTTATATTATTTTTATCCTAGAACTATACTATAAGTTATTTGAAAAGTTTGAAGAAAATCGTTCAAGCCGTTTTTGAGATTCGTGTGCAAACATACGTATATACATACATACATACAAATAGGCCTTACTCGAATTAGAGTATAGGATAGTATATATCATTACAATAGTTATATATGTAGTCTACCCCATCCTCCGCCGACCTCGGGGCTGGACCTAGGTTTTATGACGCATCAAACGACATTTATGACTCCCACCGTTCGGTTTCGGCTCCTGATAGAAACGACATTGTTATAATGAAGGTTGGAGGTGTCATTTGATTTCTCTTTAGAGTTGAAGACAGTAGAACCTAAGACCAGTCTGGATGCAAGAGTATAGCCTATCCATGTTATTCTACAATTATAATTTCTACTATTAGCATGATAAATTATGTACTAGGGGGTGCTTATGCAGCACAATGTGCCGGAGTAATCAGATTGGATTGATATTTTGTCGTTAGATCGCTCCTATTTTACATAGAACGTGTTCTCCTGTTAAGTATCAACAACTGTTTAAAATTTCAATGCAATTAAAATTAATATCCAAGTTAATCCTATAGTCATAAAAAACCAACAACGACAACAATATTTAAGTGCTGTCCATGCTCTTTAGAATAGAAATATCTCAAATTAAATGTAAAACCTTGTTGCATAACTTCAAAATGAGACAAATCTTTTAACGTCTCGCAAGTTAAAATTAGTTTAGAAATAAGGGGAAGAGTAGCGTAGTAAAAAAATAAGGAATTTAATGTTAAATACTACTGTATACAAAATTTTAATCATTTTTACTACACTCGACCGTTTACAATAGAAAAGTTGATCAACTAATGCAGTGTGACAAAAAAGTGGTTTATCATTCGTCCTAAAAGTTGATTTTCTATCATCATCTCTCATTTTGTTAAATTTGTACTTGTAGCCCACAGTTTTGAAATTCTGGATGAAATGTAGCCCACTGTATCTTTCCATCAATGATCCAATTCTATTTTACGCATAATTTAAACAAAATTTATTCACAAAATCCAAACACAGTAAACCTCAACTGCCTGGACAAAAAAGGTCATTGCTATTGCCTACGTACATTCGTTCAAAAGTAATCTAATTTATAACAAATTTATATAACATCTGACAAATTTGTCACACGAATCAACACAAAATTTTATTGAATTTTTTACTCTATGGAACATAGAGTATATAATTCTTTACGATCTACTTTAAATTTCTCTTAGGCGAATTTTTGACCCCCAAAAGGCTTTTTTATTACTAATTTGATTTCAATGAAATTCTCAGGTTAGATTTTAAGTATTTTAAACTAGGTAATAAACTATAATCGAGCAATTATTTTCAAGTATTAAAAAAGCTTATTTTCTGGAATTTTTGACAGAACTTTAGTTGTTTAGGCTACATGATTTGACTAATGCAGTTGCTATGATCAGTTTATATTCCCCCATCGCAGCTGAGTTGTCGCTGTGTATGCTGAAAACAATATAACCTCTTCAGATTTGTTTACATCTGCTCGCCGTTATTATGTTACGTTTTTAAATAAAATTTAATTGATATTTTGACGACAGACCTATTTGTTAAATTAAATAGATCAACACCGATGTATACTTGTCGAAGTTACAAATTATGCAAAAAGATAGGCATGTTGTGGAATGAATTGCTATCGAAGGGAATTATGCTATTAACTAATTTATGGGATACATCTAATATTTGGAAAAAGATTTAAATGGAACAAGTAATAATTAGAAAGTGTTGTGCCATTGTAGCCTATGTCTCAGGTAAGAAAATATGCATTAAGTGTTCAGTAAGCGTAATTCTACAATACTTACATTACTTTATTTTTATTAATTTGCAATCATGGATTTTAAATTGTATTGTTTTTTTTGCTCTACAATCTATTTACCTTTAATATTATAAGCATAATTATTATTAAGTTACTTGCTTGTTTTGAGGTCTTAGCTAAAATCATTGTTTGTATGTATTTATTTGTAGGCTAGGCCTAGGATGTACGCCGGTTGACTTCGGACGGTTAGATGACGTTCCACTCTTCACATTCGAGGAGATGGAAACCTCCGTTCTCTCCCTAAAGAGCAACAAGGCTCCTGACCCGGACGGATTCCCAGCGAGGCTTTAAAGAAAGTATTTTCAATTAATGCTGACTTGTTGTTGAGAATGTACAACACCTGTTTGGTAGAAGGGGTGTTTCCGGCTCCCTGGAAAACCGCCAGACTTGTACTCATCAGCAAGGGCAAAGGTGATCCCGAGCTGCCGTCGTCCCACAGTCCTTTTTGCATGTTGGACACGGCTGGGAAGCTGTCCGAGAAGCTGATCCGTTCCCGCCTGACGTCTGCCGTGGAAGCTGCCGGGTACTTATGCCCCCGTCAGTACGGGTTCAGAAAGGGACGGTCAACGATTGACGCTATCACCGAAGTCCAGAGAGCTGTGAAGAGAGCCGAGAGCCACAACAATTTCTCTCGCTGAGTAGTGCTTCTTGTCACGCTTATGTCAAGAATGCCTTTAACTCGGCGAGGTGGGTCGATATGCTGGATGCGCTTCGCAACACCTTTCGCGTTCCTGCATATCTGTTGCGACTCATCGAGGATTATCTCCGCTCTCGAAGCCTGATTTACGACACAAGGGACGGAACGTGGACGATGGAAGTCACTTTTGGTGCCGCGCAAGATTCAATACTCGGCCAGGATCTCTGGAACGTTGCCTATGACAGCCTCCTGAGGTCGGAGATGCCTCAGGAAACGACTTTGGTTGGGTACGCCGATGATGTCGCAGCTCTCATTGTCGCACGCAACGTTGAGCTGACCCAACTAAAGTTGAACCGAGTCATGCGTGTGGTCAACACATGGATGTCCGATCACGGTCTCTCGCTTGCTCTCCGTAAGACGGAGATTGTGATCCTTACGAAGAAGAGGATGGACACCGTCGTTCCGTTCCGAGTGGGAAGGGAGGTGGTCAATCAACTCGTGCTGCTAAGTACTTCGGGATTATGTTGGACACCAAGATCAGAGTGGATCATACATTCCGTATGGCGGACAAGGCCGCTAAGGTAGTCACTTACCTTAGTGGGCTGATGGCCAATGTCGGGGTTCCACGATCCAGCAGAAGACGTCTGTTGATGTCCGCGGTTCAGTCCTTGCTTTTTTATGGAGCAGAGGTGTAGGCAGACGCTCTCGATAAAGAGTAGTACAGGTTGCGACTCGCCCGGGTTCAACGTCGAGCGGCGCTCGGGGTGTGTTCCGCCTACCGGACAGTGTCCGAGCCTGCCGTCTTGGTGTTCGCCGGAGTTACCCCTGTCAAGCTCTTGGGAGGAGAGAGGAAGTCAATTTATCAGAGACAAGGCGATATTAAAAGGACACGGCAAGAACAGAAGAGCGCTCCAGAACCTTCCAGCAGTGGCAACACAGCTGGGAGCACGACACCCGAGGACGATGGACTGCGCGACTTATCAAGCACGTCCAACCATGGGTGGAACGGCGGCTAATTCTTGACAATTCACAGCTATCTCGGTCGTACCTGAACCGCATGGGCAAGACCGGTTCACCGGACTGCATTTATTGCTCGGGCGTTCCCGACGATGCGGAACACACATTCTTCCGATGCCCCCGTTGGGAAGGGCCCCGCCTGAAGGCCACACAAATTTTTTGGTGCATTTTCGGTGGACTAGGTCTGCCAAAAGATCTTGGAGGATCAGGGCAACTGGGATTGTTTATCACAGTTCGTCCGGGGCATCCTCCTGGAAAAGAAACATGATCTGGACCGCGAAGTGGCCCAGATCCCTTGATCGAGTGGCTGGATAAGGAGTGAGCCCCACAGGCATAAGAAAAATTTAGGCCTAGCCTGACGTTATGTGATAAACAACTCCAGGTTAGAATCTTAAAGAGTAGATGAGAGGTTTTTTAGTGGGTAAACCCGTTTTTAGGGGAGTAACACACTACAGGCTTGGCACCTGTGTGCGTTATGCATTTTTTTCACCTCTCCCTAAAAAAAAAAAAGAAAAAAAACATAAAAAAGCGTCACTTAATAACTCAAAAAAGTGAGTAAAACATTATTGTACGGGACGGACATCGGAGCGTATTCCTAGTTGTATAGTGGGCAACGAAACTCATGAAATTTGGAGTACACGCAAATCATTTATTAGGTTATGCTTTTCTTTGAGGTTATTAGCTTATATTAGGTTATTTTTAGGGAATATCAACTGTCTCTGATCTATGTGGTTGGGAGGGCTGCAGGGCAATTTTAGACGTTGGCCTTGAAAACTATTTGAAAGGAGGCCGTTGCAACAGGCGGGCTTTTTTGCCCCCTCCCCGGGAGGGGCCCTCGCCCCGTGTCAACATCGGATTGCTTACTAATGAGAGGCGGCCAAAGAACACGAGACTTCCGACACGAGATTCGGGCCGTGATCTGGAACTCTCCGATCAACGAGGATCGAGCCCTCAGGAGAATCTTCACATTCATAACTAAACAAGTTTACTTTGAATTATTAAGAAAAACGTTTGGAAAGCTAAAAAATATCTTTGTGCTCGGATTTTACTCTCCGATACTGCCGTCAGTAATATTTCACGTTAGCACGAGTTCACGCAAAATCTAATAATTTATTTTGTACCTTTAAATATTAACTATAATAGCCTAATACTGTGGTAGTGGGACCAGGGCAGTGCAATATATAGCATTATAAGACTGGGTTGACATTGTTGTTTGATTCTATTATACTTTTGAAAATGTGTTCTGTTCTTTATACAAAGGGATCTAGGATGCATATAAAGTTTTTATTCAGATTTCCCGAGGGGTTCCGCCCCACACGTCTTCAAAGTTACCATGTTATTCTTATGGAAGCAACATTTTTGTATTGGAACAAATGTAATTACATTTAGGAATATTAATTCTATAGACAGCTGCACTCATTTAAAGTATCGAGGGAAGATTGGTAATAAAAAACTAAAGGTTATTTATATGGTAGACTTGCGGCGAGTGAGCGGATCGAACGAGCTCACCTGAAGGGCAAAGAATTCCTTGGGTTAAGCATTGAAAATCATGCCGGGAAACATCTAGTTTAATTATACCGGGTGTCCCACGAAGAGGTTTAAACATTTGATTTTATATTACGTGCCCATTCATGCACCGAACTTTTTTAAAGTTTTTACACTTTACAAAATAGGTTCTAAAATATTCTGGAAAAATTTCAACTCCCTAACCTTAGTAGAAACAAAATGGCGGCATATTTAAAACGATACTTTAAAAACATTAAAAAAAAGGTGTTTTTGGTTTAATAAAATATTTTTATTGTTACATTCTAGGGCTAAATGACTTTTGAATAAAAAACTAGAACATAGCCTAATGGAAAACCTTCATGTCCAAAATTATTCAAACTGTAAAACATTTACAGCAGCAACACACTGATAAAACAGCGCGTAACAAAATAAAAATGATTCGTAAGCTCTTACAAATAAACTCCGCGGTATCCGGAGAAGTTCCTCTTTGGTAAATATTTCAATATGCCGCCATTTTGTTCCTATTAAGGTTAGGGAGAAATTTTTCCAGAATATTTTTAGAACCTACTTTGTAAACTGTGTAAAGTTAAAAAAAAGTTCGGTGCATGAATGTGCCCGTAATATAAAATCAAACGTTTAAACATCTTCGTGGGACACCCGGTACAATTACTCTCTATTATGAGAAAGATTGGGCTTAAAGCTAAAACTTTATTAAAAAATACGAACGGAGACAAATTTTTTGGCTCAAGTTTCGTTAGCAAAAAAAAAAAAAAAAAAAAAAAAAAAGAAATCTATACTTATTTAATACGCTAAGGGTTTTTTTGTCTTGAGAACTCCTCCTACAATTTTCAACCGATTTTCAAGTTTTTGGTGTCGTTGGATAAACCTTGGTCTGTAGTTGTTTCCGCCAAAAACTGATGAGAATCGGACAAAGGCGCTATTCACCATTAAAATCTCAAAATTTCCCATTTAAATAACATTGGGATTAAATAAAGCATTTTAAACATCTGTTAATAATCAGCTGTTAATACGTGTAGTTTTGGTGATTAAAGATATTCACAATATTGGATTGGTCGGATGTCATTGATTTAGAGCTAAAAGTAACTTTAGTATTGTATTAAAATAAATTGCTTGATTTCGAGCAACACGTATAGGCCTACTAGTTCATTTTAAATACAAGAATGTACATTATGAGCATTACTATTTTGCAGTATATGATATTGGAGTGTAATTTGTTTAGAGTATGCTTT
>CM061532.1:167736863-168175176 GCA_030545055.2 Neoaliturus tenellus | reverse complement strand
TTTTATCATTCAAGAATCAGCAATTATTAATTAAACAGTTTTTAAATGTTATATATATTAGTTCAGAAAATTTGTAAAAATAGAGCCCTAGTAGTATGTAAATATCACAGGGCATTAGGTACTATAATCATGAAGTCTTAAAGTCTTTATATAGTCTTAAAATGAAGAAATTTGCAACTTAAGAACCATAAAATCTGCGTACATTATGCATTTTCAACCAATGGTAGTGAAAAAAAACTAATCGTGAAATAATAGCCAAAAATGGATTATTGGTTAAATTAAAATATACTGAAAGAGTTACAATAATTGATAAGCATTGAATAGTTTTAAATACAACAATAATAGGGTTAATCGAGCCTTTGGGTGAGAGCACTGCATTGAGGAAGTTTAACGGACAAAGTGGCAGCGAGAAAAATTACTATTGAGTTTAATTCAATTGGTTATTATAATATTTCTCAGAGTGATGGGTCATCAGATATGTAGATGGTTTAAAAAAAAACGTCGGAAGTAGGTAAACGTTAGCGAAGGTAAGAATGGAAAGTTCAATCGTTCTATAACTTCATATGTTCAATCGTTTCCAAACTAAAATCTAAGCCTGATTGGACAGCAGCAAATAGGTCAAAGACCGGATGTCAAACGTGTTGGGACACGTTCAACTCTTCAAAGTAAAACTGCACCAGAACTATCAACTGAAGCGCTATATTCAATCAGGGATTCATGTAGAGAGACAGCATACAAATAATAGAAAATTAAGTTATAATTACTGTAGTAGGTAATTTTTTGTGCGAAAACCTACAAGAAATTTTCCAGCATGAGAAAACTAAAGTCTATAAATGTAATAAGACCTAAAATATTTTTAGCAATTAATCATTTACTTTACGGGCGTTACTGCAGCAAAAAATATGCAGTACTAAAATAAAGTTTAAAGTATTCGCACAAGCTTCGTAGAGCTCACCATAGTAATGATAAAATTAATAATATAAAATTATAACAAAGTATACCAGCACTACGCTCAATCGTCTCTCAAAAGACTAGAGTAATAGCAATATCCAATATGAACAAATGAATTTAAATAAAACGAAACGAGAACCTCACATTTCAATCAACATTTTCGTATTACTTTATTGTACGTGCATTAAATTTATTTCACAATCCTTAAAACAAGTGTAATATTAAAGTTACAGCTATATTACAATATACTGTAAACTGAAATTTGCACTAACGTAGTTTATATACAACGTTTAATATCACTGCTCTGCGAAATGTCAGACTTGACACTGCGCTTTCGATTCAGTATACTTCATTTTCAATAATAACACAGCAATCAGATGTACAACATACGCAAACAACTTTTCGTCCAATAAAGAATATCAATCGGAAAGAGGTGTAGTTAAAAGACGTAATTTAAATACAAGCGAGAACTAAGCGACCATAATAGCGCTCCAAGCGACATCTTAAAACCAACGTACTTCCTTACTGACACCTCGTTTTTTCGGCATTAATACTGTATAAATCATAACGAGGTTTACCCTGGTGAGATAACCCGCATGACTGATAAAATCGTCTTACAACGATATAACGTCGCCCAAACAAGACGTACATGCTTATATAGAATACAATAGTTGTATCAAACACGGGTGTAGTTGAAAGAGATAATTTAAACATGAGCGAGAACTAAACCTGCAAAATGATCTACGATACCACGACCACCTGGTGATTTATGCTGATACGGCTGAACTACGTTACCGACAAATCTATATTTTTTACCTTTTTATAGTTTAAATCGTAAAAAAGTTGTAGTTTTATGATTTTCCCTAAATTGAAACATCTCAAAGAATGTCCATGCCAAATTTCAAGTCTCTAGCTTAAACGGTGGCTTCAGGACGGTATCATCAGTGAGTTACACATGGGGCTGTATATATCATAGAAGACTCGCCTACGGCTCGATGGGGCTTCGCCCCATGCCCCTTAGGGGTTGCCCTAAATTCGTAAATTAATAAGAAGTCAAGTCGTTAAACAGGTTAGTTCCACCGAAGAACGGGTCAGCCAAGACAGTAACAAAAGTGTCTTATACACACTACTCACAATCAATAATAATAAAACGCTTTAAAAATCGTCTACGGTTTTTAAACCCCCTTCCTAATTCATCTTAATTCGTTAAAAAATATAATTGATAGTTTTGAAATAATAATTAACTATGTAAATAATCTAGGTATTATGCTCAATATCGGTATTGTAGAAAATTTTTTTATACGAATATGACTGAATAATTGACGTATCATGAAAAAAAGAAGTGAAATAAGTATTTCAGCTTCAATTTAAGTAGGTTGTACTAAAAAAGGCAAAAGAAATCCAAATGGTTCTATCCAATGGCCCTATCCGCATGGCATTGGAAGTTGGTTTGGTCTGGGAAAATTTTATGAAACGAAGTTTTTCTTCCTCATACCTCGCATACATCTCAACCTGCCAAGCTTAAGAAAGACGGCCGATATGAGAGAAGCGAGGTTCGGAAAGGAGAAGACAACGTGTGTAGTTGTATTGAGTGAGCTTTTTCCCACTATTGTCAAGAAGACCAATATGCCAACCCAATGTACCTTGCGGATAGAGCAAAGGATATTGGAAGGGTTCCATCAACGGACTTAAAAGGTCTATGGACGTTGGCCTGCATCGCCTATTTTCCAGATGGTTAATTTCCTGGGTTCATTAACTGTTTCTTCTGTGCTGAGGACAGCGTGAACCTCAACGCCCGTTTGTCGGTCACCAAGAACTGGGCCATGAGTCGCTCGGGTGGTCAGTTCGAAATCCAAATGAGCAGAGACAGACGGCTCATTGGCTAATCGACGAAAATCTTGGACGAATGGATTACAAGAATCTAGGAAACTGGTAATCTCATCGATCACTTCGCCATCGAGAGACCTACCCATAGCAATATTTTTACGTTCCTCGCCATCATCTATGTACAGTCGAGAACGATTGACTAACTGGATATGCCGAGACTTAGTAACGAACTTCTGACCCGGAGCGGACAAATTGTATACATGATGGTACATACGACCTTCAGTTTTGAAGAAAGCGAGACCACTTGGATGCCGGTATCCACCGGGCACCTCAAGAGCACAGAAAGCGAATAGGTCGTTGTAAGCCCTTGCCCGTTCAAGAAATCGACGGTTAGAATAGAATGCTGCTTGAAGGGGAGGCAATCGATGGACATTGTAAGCTCCATCTCCACAGCACCATTTTTTTCTATCACGTTCTTCATCAAACAACCTTGCACCACATAAAGGACACCTGTAAATATCGTCCGCCAAAGACTAACTTTTTTTAATTTATAAGCTGTAATGTGATCGAATAAATCTCCATTCCAGCTGGCCATTGGACCATGTTTGTTGATGAGATGACTAAGTGAAGCAAATGAATATGAACAAATGAATTTAAATAAAACGAAACGAGAACCTCACATTTCAATCAACATTTTCGTATTACTTTATTGTACGTGCATTAAATTTATTTCACAATCCTTAAAACAAGTGTAATATTAAAGTTACAGCTATATTACAATATACTGTAAACTGAAATTTGCACTAACGTAGTTTATATACAACGTTTAAGATCACTGCTCTGCGAAATGTCAGACTTGACACTGCGCTTTCGATTCAGTATACTTCATTTTCAATAATAACACAGCAATCAGATGTACAACCATACGCAAACAACTTTTCGTCCAATAAAGAATATCAATCGGAAAGAGGTGTAGTTAAAAGACGTAATTTAAATACAAGCGAGAACTAAGCGACCATAATAGCGCTCCAAGCGACATCTTAAAAACCAACGTACTTCCTTACTGACACCTCGTTTTTTCGGCATTAATACTGTATAAATCATAACGAGGTTTACCCTGGTGAGATAACCCGCATGACTGATAAAATCGTCTTACAACGATATAACGTCTCCCAAACAAGACGTACATGCTTATATAGAATACAATAGTTGTATCAAACACGGGTGTAGTTGAAGAGATAATTTAAACATGAGCGAGAACTAAACCTGCAAAATGATCTACGATACCACGACCACCTGGTGATTTATGCTGATACGGCTGAACTACGTTACCGACAAATCTATATTTTTTACCTTTTTATAGTTTAATGTAAAAAAGTTGTAGTTTTATGATTTTCCCTAAATTGAAACATCTCAAAGAATGTCCATGCCAAATTTCAAGTCTCTAGCTTAAACGGTGGCTTCAGGACGGTATCATCAGTGAGTTACACATGGGGCTGTATATATCATAGAAGACTCGCCTACGGCTCGATGGGGCTTCGCCCCATGCCCCTTAGGGTTGCCCTAAATTCGTAAATTAATAAGAAGTCAAGTCGTTAAACAGGTTAGTTCCAACCGAAGAACGGGTCAGCCAAGACAGTAACAAAAGTGTCTTATACACACTACTCACAATCAATAATAATAAAACGCTTTAAAAATCGTCTACGGTTTTTAAACCCCCTTCCTAATTCATCTTAATTCGTTAAAAAATATAATTGATAGTTTTGAAATAATAATTAACTATGTAAATAATCTAGGTATTATGCTCAATATCGGTATTGTAGAAAATTTTTTTATACGAATATGACTGAATAATTGACGTATCATGAAAAAAAAGAAGTGAAATAAGTATTTCAGCTTCAATTTAAGTAGGTTGTACTAAAAAAGGCAAAAGAAATCCAAATGGTTCTATCCAATGGCCCTATCCGCATGGCATTGGAAGTTGGTTTGGTCTGGGAAAATTTTATGAAACGAAGTTTTTCTTCCTCATACCTCGCATACATCTCAACCTGCCAAGCTTAAGAAAGACGGCCGATATGAGAGAAGCGAGGTTCGGAAAGGAGAAGACAACGTGTGTAGTTGTATTGAGTGAGCTTTTTCCCACTATTGTCAAGAAGACCAATATGCCAACCCAATGTACCTTGCGGATAGAGCAAAGGATATTGGAAGGGTTCCATCAACGGACTTAAAAGGTCTATGGACGTTGGCCTGCCATCGCCTATTTTCCAGATGGTTAATTTCCTGGGTTCATTAACTGTTTCTTCTGTGCTGAGGACAGCGTGAACCTCAACGCCCGTTTGTCGGTCACCAAGAACTGGGCCATGAGTCGCTCGGGTGGTCAGTTCGAAATCCAAATGAGCAGAGACAGACGGCTCATTGGCTAATCGACGAAAATCTTGGACGAATGGATTACAAGAATCTAGGAAACTGGTAATCTCATCGATCACTTCGCCATCGAGAGACCTACCCATAGCAATATTTTTACGTTCCTCGCCATCATCTATGTACAGTCGAGAACGATTGACTAACTGGATATGCCGAGACTTAGTAACGAACTTCTGACCCGGAGCGGACAAATTGTATACATGATGGTACATACGACCTTCAGTTTTGAAGAAAGCGAGACCACTTGGATGCCGGTATCCACCGGGCACCTCAAGAGCACAGAAAGCGAATAGGTCGTTGTAAGCCCTTGCCCGTTCAAGAAATCGACGGTTAGAATAGAATGCTGCTTGAAGGGGAGGCAATCGATGGACATTGTAAGCTCCATCTCCACAGCACCATTTTTTTCTATCACGTTCTTCATCAAACAACCTTGCACCACATAAAGGACACCTGTAAATATCGTCCGCCCAAAGACTAACTTTTTTTAATTTATAAGCTGTAATGTGATCGAATAAATCTCCATTCCAGCTGGCCATTGGACCATGTTTGTTGATGAGATGACTAAGTGAAGCAAATGAATATGAACAAATGAATTAAATAAAACGAAACGAGAACCTCACATTTCAATCAACATTTTCGTATTACTTTATTGTACGTGCATTAAATTTATTTCACAATCCTTAAAACAAGTGTAATATTAAAGTTACAGCTATATTACAATATACTGTAAACTGAAATTTGCACTAACGTAGTTTATATACAACGTTTAAGATCACTGCTCTGCGAAATGTCAGACTTGACACTGCGCTTTCGATTCAGTATACTTCATTTTCAATAATAACACAGCAATCAGATGTACAACCATACGCAAACAACTTTTCGTCCAATAAAGAATATCAATCGGAAAGAGGTGTAGTTAAAAGACGTAATTTAAATACAAGCGAGAACTAAGCGACCATAATAGCGCTCCAAGCGACATCTTAAAACCAACGTACTTCCTTACTGACACCTCGTTTTTTCGGCATTAATACTGTATAAATCATAACGAGGTTTACCCTGGTGAGATAACCCGCATGACTGATAAAAATCGTCTTACAACGATATAACGTCGCCCAAACAAGACGTACATGCTTATATAGAATACAATAGTTGTATCAAACACGGGTGTAGTTGAAAGAGATAATTTAAACACGAGCGAGAACTAAACCTGCAAAATGATCTACGATAACACGACCACCTGGTGATTTATGCTGATACGGCTGAACTACGTTACCGACAAATCTATATTTTTTAACCTTTTTTATAGTTTAAATGTAAAAAAGTTGTAGTTTTATGATTTTCCCTAAATTGAAACATCTCAAAGAATGTCCATGCCAAATTTCAAGTCTCTAGCTTAAACGGTGGCTTCAGGACGGTATCATCAGTGAGTTACACATGGGGCTGTATATATCATAGAAGACTCGCCTACGGCTCGATGGGGCTTCGCCCCATGCCCCTTAGGGGTTGCCCTAAATTCGTAAATTAATAAGAAGTCAAGTCGTTAAACAGGTAAGTTCCAACCGAAGAACGGGTCAGCCAAGACAGTAACAAAAGTGTCTTATACACACTACTCACAATCAATAATAATAAAACGCTTTAAAAATCGTCTACGGTTTTTAAACCCCCTTCCTAATTCATCTTAATTCGTTAAAAAATATAATTGATAGTTTTGAAATAATAATTAACTATGTAAATAATCTAGGTATTATGCTCTATATCGGTATTGTAGAAAATTTTTTATACGAATATGACTGAATAATTGACGTATCATGAAAAAAAGAAGTGAAATAAATATTTCAGCTTCAATTTAAGTAGGTTGTACTAAAAAAGGCAAAAGAAACATATTTGTAAGTACAAAAATGTAATTTAAGTCAAGATGATTGTTGCTGTGTTTAATGAAAAGAAGTTTAAAACAAAGAGTTTAAATGTAGTTGTGATTGTTGCTATGAATATAATTAGTAGTGGTAATTACAATAATAAATGTTTCTCTGTTACTTAGCCAGCTCTTGGAGTTGCAATCGTGGAAGAAGTGACATAATCCCCTGCCTCACCCAACTCAAATGAGAAATTAAAAACTTCAGGAAATAGATTACAAAGGTTTAAATCAAAGAAACAACGAATACAATTTAAATCAATGAGCGAAAACAATAATTAAATAACATGAAAACAAATTTAAAGGAAAATAATAAAAACGGGGTGGATCCGCGAAAGACCCCTACTATTAGAAAACATTTTACTGTTTGTTAAAATATGAAATTGAGAGTTGTGAAATAATAGTTATTAAATAAAGTTATTAAATAAATGTTCTAGTTATTGTTGTGGCTTTTGTTAAAGTTCTAGTGGTATATTACTTTAATGAAGGCGTTGTGGAAAGAACGGGAGTGGAATAAGAGTTATGAATTTTCATTGAAATAGGTTGTATTTTATGAGTTGCAAAATGAGTTGAAATTTGTTTAAAAGTATAGTTTAGGTCAAGATGTTTTGAGCTCAGGTGTTGTGAGTTCATTGTAGTACTTCAAGTAACAATGTTTCTCTGTTAGTTAGCCAGCGCTTAAAGTTGCAATCTGGCGTATCCAGTTCCGCCACGGGGAGGCCGAGAAACGTAGGAACCATATATGTACATATTTACAAATCAATAATAAATATAAACACCGGGCAGTTTGATACGCAGCAACCCTAGCCTCTGCGATATATTTACAAATCTTAAAACTAAAATCACACCGGGGAGTGATCTGCTCACAAACCTTAAAACTAATGTACAAAAAAATAAACAGGGACTTTTGATAGGCAGGCCCCCTATCGTACTGCCATAAACAGTCTAAATCCAACGGGGAATTTTGATAATGCAGGCCCCCTAGCTTACTGCTGAGTCAAATAAGGATTTATCGAAGGAGTTCGTCATATACAATGTTCTTTGCATATGCGACTCCTTCGCGGATCAATCCTATCCTATTCGGTTCTGGTAAATCCTATCGGGATTTACCAGAACAGCAATGTTGTCTGGATGTCGAACTCTACTGAGTAAGACGTACAACTGACCATGCGTGAAACAGTCCGTCCGAAGATCAACACCAACTGACTCTATTGTTTGACCTTGGCTCTTGTGCCCTGTCATACAATAGGCCAACATCAACGGAAATTGACGTCGACGAACTTTTAATGGCGATCCCTCGACAAAGGGAAAAGTGAATTGTATTCGAGGGATACAAATCGGTTCCCTTTGTCCAGGAATTTGGACTGTGACCAAGCGGTTGCTGATCGCAGTCACAATGACTTTTGTGCCGTTAACAAGTCCTTCAGCGATGTTTAGGTTCCGCATAACGAGGCACACGGAACCAATCTTCAGACGGAGGACATGGTCAGGGACGCCTTTTCCAGTAGCCTGGTTCAGAAGTTGAATATCGACATCCAGTCCATCATCGCCTTCTTTGTCAGCAGAGTCAGCGCTTCTCAGCTCGTAAATGTTCCCGTCTAAGGAGTTTAAGACGATATTGTTAATCTCCTTGACATTCACAATTACCGTTGAGAGAATCGCTCTCTGCGCACAAAGATCCGGATCCAATAGGTAATTTGGAGGAAATACAAAACTGATCAAATCGGGCAGGGTAGTAAAATGTCGAATGCCAATTAAAGGGATAAGCATTTGACAATCCCTACCCTCACCAAAAGAGCTGGAACGAATAGTTCCGTTGCCCACCTCAAGGAGAAACTCTGAGTAGGCAGAGGACTGACAAGTCCTATGAGGTGTCGTCAAAGATAATGTTTGAAAGTGTCGCCAAAGATGCGACGCCCGGAGTGATATACAGGCAACGTCAGATGGCGTACGAGCCTTCACCACGACGGGCGCGATCTGGTGGAAGTCCCCCGAGCAAAGAATGATCTTATCTCCAAATGGCACATTTGAGTTCATTAAATCCCTCAGAGAACGGTCAATGATCTCAAAGATAAACCTATGTGCCATTGGAGCCTCATCAAAAACTATGAGCTGTGCGGCTCTGATGAGCTCTGCTCGTTGAGACCCATTGGTGACACTCCAATAGCCGGTGCCATCCCCAAGATCGAGTGGAATCTTAAACATGCTATGGGCAGTTGTACCCCCCGGCATGTTTCCAGCAGCGATCCCGGAGCTGGCCACAGCAAGAGCCACTTGACGGCAACCTCGAACATATGCGAGAATGACGAGGATAAGCGACGTTTTCCCATACCCACCAGGACCATCGAGGAAAATAAGTTTGGACTGTCTGTTTTCCTGACGATTCTGGAGGAGGGAACACACATAATCAAAAACGCGTTTTTGGTCCTCTGACAGTTTGGGAACCCACTCTTCGACAATCGACCGCTGATTATTGTCCCCGAAGATGAGGAGTTCTCTCCCCAACTCCGTCGAGTCGTCACGAACATCAGGGAGGCCGTGATCCACCAAACAAGAGCCCTGACGCCAAAGTTTACGGTCAATTTCGATAAGTGCGAGTTTGACTGCCAGGTCCGAATCGTGCGGGTTCCGTTCTAAGTGGTCTTCGCAAAGTGAATCTCGGAAAACATCCCACAAAAGAGCAGCGGGAGCTCCCATATTGCAAAGGATCACAAAGAACGAACGCAATCTAGGGCCAACCATAAATTGGGCTGCTTCACGCAAGGCATACTGATATTCTTCCTCGTCCTCAACCAGGCCGAGCTTACGAGCTACTTCCTGGAAAGTATGGCAATTTCCACCACGAGAAAGAAGATCAGCATACCCACGACAAGGAATTAGCATTAGAAGTAAACGAAGATAGTACAGCTCACTTCTGCTGGGAGAGACCCAAAATAGACGACACACTTTTTCTCCACGCTGGCGCGCTGTGATAAAGTGTTTACCGTCGGGATGGTCGAATATTTCGCCGTTGGCAGGACGTTTAGTGTGCACAATGTACTTTTCATAAAAATACTGATAAGTAATATTGTCAAATTCGGGGTTCTGAGGACGATCGAAGTAAACAATTAACTTAGAGCTAGCTCTGGAAGTAGCGTCTTCCAGCTGGTCTGGTCGAAAACATACAACCTGTTTCCCTTCCAGGTGAACTGGGAGACACTCAACGGTTGGCTCAGACACTGAAATAGGAAATCCCAGAAGTCTCCAACATGCGTCACTAGCACCGACCATTCTCTTCGTCACGTAATGATCTACCTCATCATCTTGCTTACTGAAGGGAGTCACAGTGACGTTTTGCAGGGAACCTCCCTTCATAAGATATTTGAAGAGGTATTTTATTACGCGGCGAGTAGAAGCTAGCTCTAAGTTAATGTGTGCTTCGTATTTCAGCAACAAGGCCGGGTTATAGGGTACAACCCATCCGTCATGTACGCCAACTTGTCTTTTACGTGACGTTATGAAGCCCTTATTATTATAATCCCGTTTATATTGGACGAACCCTCTTTCATCAACGTGTGTAGTTTCACACGAGGGCTTAGGGAAGAACTTTGTGCAATAACCCTTAGCAGAGTCCCAGCAAGGAAAGTCAGTTCGATGATCAGTACCACATGGGCCGTGAACCATGTGTTTCAGAACCAACTCTCTTAGCCGGCCTCCGGCTTCTTCCTCCGAGGGAATATCTGCGCGGATTAGCGAGTCAATTTCGGATGCTTGGACTGGTCCGTCTCCGTTAATCTTGAATACGATGTGGGCGTGAGGAAGGCCCCTCATCTGCATCTCGATAACGTAGACGAAATAGACCGCACGTCCGAACATGGCCCCACTTCGCAGATCTCGGAGGAGTTCCAGAAGTTTAATCCGGAAGACTCTGCAAGCAGTGCTAGGGTCACTGCGCCCACCCCCGCGAGGACAAGCTTTCTTGTTTTCCTCCCAAGTCGCGCTGTATGTAAATGTTAGAAAGAAAGTGGGGGAGCCCAGACGACAAACTAGAGCCATGGCATGCTCATAATGGACTTTCATATATCTGGGACCCCCTGTAAATGTACTTGGGAGGTAAACCTTTCCAGCTTGTGCCCCACCCTCGCCCTGGACAGTTTCGTCGTTGGCTATGTCTTCCAAGACTTGTCTACCTGTACGACTACCACGTTGAACATCAAGGAGTTCATCCAATGGCCCTATCCGCATGGCATTGGAAGTTGGTTTGGTCTGGGAAAATTTTATGAAACGAAGTTTTTCTTCCTCATACCTCGCATACATCTCAACCTGCCAAGCTTGAGAAAGACGGCCGATATGAGAGAAGCGAGGTTCGGAAAGGAGAAGACAACGTGTGTAGTTGTATTGAGTGAGCTTTTTCCCACTATTGTCAAGAAGACCAATATGCCAACCCAATGTACCTTGCGGATAGAGCAAAGGATATTGGAAGGGTTCCATCAACGGACTTAAAAGGTCTATGGACGTTGGCCTGTCATCGCCTATTTTCCAGATGGTTAATTTCCTGGGTTCATTAACTGTTTCTTCTGTGCTGAGGACAGCGTGAACCTCAACGCCCGTTTGTCGGTCACCAAGAACTGGGCCATGAGTCGCTCGGGTGGTCAGTTCGAAATCCAAATGAGCAGAGACAGACGGCTCATTGGCTAATCGACGAAAATCTTGGACGAATGGATTACAAGAATCTAGGAAACTGGTAATCTCATCGATCACTTCGCCATCGAGAGACCTACCCATAGCAATATTTTTACGTTCCTCGCCGTCATCTATGTACAGTCGAGAACGATTGACTAACTGGATATGCCGAGACTTAGTAACGAACTTCTGACCCGGAGCGGACAAATTGTATACATGATGGTACATACGACCTTCAGTTTTGAAGAAAGCGAGACCACTTGGATGCCGGTATCCACCGGGCACCTCAAGAGCACAGAAAGCGAATAGGTCGTTGTAAGCCCTTGCCCGTTCAAGAAATCGACGGTTAGAATAGAATGCTGCTTGAAGGGGAGGCAATCGATGGACATTGTAAGCTCCATCTCCACAGCACCATTTTTTCTATCACGTTCTTCATCAAACAACCTTGCACCACATAAAGGACACCTGTAAATATCGTCCGCCCAAAGACTAACTTTTTTTAATTTATAAGCTGTAATGTGATCGAATAAATCTCCATTCCAGCTGGCCATTGGACCATGTTTGTTGATGAGATGACTAAGTGAAGCAGGCAAATGTCTAAGCTCTTTGACTAATGGATTTTTCAATCGAAAAATCTGAACTCTCTGAAGCTTCGGGGTGGAGCTGGTCATATCGCTTCACAGAATCCCGATGTACTTCAGGATGCTGTTGAGTGTAGAGACTAACAGCAGCCCTGTTTACATCGGGATGCCGTTGAGAATAGCGTTCAACAGCAGCCCTGTGTACATCGGGATTCCGTTGTGAATACCGTTCAACAGCAGCCCTGTTTACATCGGGATTCCGTTGTGAATACCGTTCAACAGCAGCCCTGTTAACTTCAGGGTGTTGTTGACTGTATTTCTGGACCGCATCCCTACGCTTCTCACGATTTTTCTCGACATATCTTTTCTTTGCCTGCTCTAATTGTTCTTCAAGGGTGGTCGAGAGAACTTTAGGCCGCCCACGCTTAGTTTTCTTAGGTCGCCCTGGTCCCCTTTTAACGACTGGGTGGTCAACTGGAATATCTTCCGATTGAAGAACTGCATGTGTTTTTGAATCAGTCCGCTCGATAGATCTTTGGAATGTAAGTTTAGTAATATTATACTGGCTTTCAATTCCACCTAGTGCAGAATTAGCAAGTAGCAGAGAAGCGAGTGATAAATAGTTTTCGCAGACAAAGAGACGTGCACGGTTTTCACCATCGTTTGAGCTGTGACGACGCTCCTCGTCTACTCCATGAGAGTCAAAAACAAACAACATGGCATCATCACGCCAAAAGGCTACTGTATTCATCTGTCCCGTAAACAGAAAACCGCCGATCGAATCAGTAGATAAAATGCCTTCCAAAATGTTTGGCAAATGACGGGCCGAGTTAGACAACTCATTCGCAGATAGTGGATAAAGACCATTGCATACGTACGATATGTCAGCAATTTGGATTTTTTCGCCCATAATAATAACATCTCTAACTAGGTCTTCGGGAAACAGATACCTATTACTGATGCAATTCACACGACGAGACTGTCTGTATAAACTGTCACCCGCCATGAGAATTCCATCAATAGTAGGTGAAGAGAATTCACCATGTAGGTAATTCCAAGCAAGCGCACATGCTGCATTGGCAACACATTGCGCATTATTGCTGTAGGAATCGAAGCGGATATCACCTTGATGAAAAGATCCGCTTTCAATACAATAAAATTTAGTAGACATTCCAACTAATGAAAAACAAAGTACTAAAGTCGCCAATAATAGAACGCATTCACGAAAATTTCATCAGTAAGAGGTGTAGTTAAAAGACATCATTTAAACACGAGCGAGAACTAAAAATGCTAAGTGATCTACGATACCACGCGACGTTATACGCTGATACGGCTGAACTACGTTACCGACAAACCTATATTTTTTTACCTTTTTATAGTTTAAAAGTAAAAAAGTTGTAGTTTTATGATTTTCCCTAAATTGAAACATCTCAAAGAATGTCCATGCCAAATTTCAAGTCTCTATCTTAAACGGTCGCTTCAGGAATTTAATATCATCAGTGAGTGAGTCAGTGAGTCAGTTACACATGGGGCTGTATATATTATAGATACCGTTAGAAAGGTATCTGCATGTAGATGAGCAGAATCCCATTATAAATCGCATCGGACCTTCCTTTTATGTAGTTAAAACTTGGGTTATTTTATGTCGTTTAAAACTTTTCTTATATTTTGACTCAATGTCATGCTATAATGGAGCAAAGTTAAATATGGTCCATTAGAGCTAGATATGGATTCGAAATATATATATAAATAATAAAAACTACCTAAATCAAATAGACTAAAAGTCTTTATCTTTCATTTAAAACCCCTCACACTTTTATCGAACTTATAATATACTAGGAAAATTAGAGGAGGTAAAGCACTGCATGACGTTCTGAGAGCGGTCCTTTAGCCCCTCCTTAACCCTATCCGTTACTTAAATGAAATCTTTACTTGGAACTGTCCTGGATATTAGCTACTGTGGCTATAGATGTATTAAAAAACTAACCGGCTCACTAATAATGGCTTTTCAAATCCAGCCTAACCCATACTGTTGATTAAAAACAAAACTGTTTTAAAGATTTATTTGATTTCATTTACGTAAAAACAATAGGAGTATACATTGTTATAATCTTATATATTGACTGGTAAAACACTGACCATATGCGTTCTCCTCTTCTATAAGGCAACAACGATGTTCTATAGGAACGGTGGCTCTGTCAAAAGTCTACCCGTAGATTCGACCCCATGTTTAACATACAAGGAATCAAAAGTAATACAATATTTGTTGCAATAATGGAAGAATAAAGTACATAAGTTAGCGTTTCTATTTTCTAAGAATGGTCACTGATTTTGAATGGGGCTCCCGTGCACAGAGGACTCAAAAGAGGACTCATAAGGGGAAAATTTTCATAAACTTTTGAGTTAATATTAAAACATTGAATTTATTTATCTTTTTTATTCATTTGTATAAGGTAAAAGATAGTAAATAAGATTGGTAGTGTATATAACATTAATTCAATTTGTTTACCCAAGTTATTTTTCTGACTACAAATAGTATTAACAATAGAATTAAAAATATAATTTATTGCATTCTCTATTCAGACAAAAAAACTAAACTTAGACACCGTTTAGTTTTAATATTACCGTACTTTATTGGTTGATCTGGACTAGATTTCGTTTTCTAACTATTGTCTCTATTAGGGGAGGCCTGGTAATGCACCATAGCCGAACCTGAAGTTATGGGTGAATCTGTAAGTCTTATCTGGCTTGACGATCGGTTTGATGTTCAAGGCATCGTCCTCGAGAGGGCCGGGAGTCGGCACGTCGAGGAGTTCATCTGACCCTCCGAGGAAGCCCTCTGGAGATGTCGATGGGTCGGGGAGGACCTCCTGAGATGTCGATGGGTCGGGGAGGACCTCCTGAGATGTCGATGGGTCGGTGAGATTCTCTGGAGATGTCGATGGGTTGGTGAGATTATCTGGAGGTGTCGATGGGTCGCGGAGACCCTCCAGAGATCTAAAGGGATCGGTGAGATTCTCTGCAGATGTCGATTGGTTGGGGAGACCCACAGGAGATTTAAATGGCTCGGGGAGGCCCTTCGGAGATGTCGATGGTCGGGGGGACCCTCAGATTTCAAGGGGTCGAGGAAGCCCTGAGAGGTAGTGGAGTCCGGAGGAAGGGAATACTCGTCGAAGCCTTGCTGTGATTTGGCCAAGCCATTGAATCTGTAAAAAAGGATTAACGCTTAGTTAAAAATATTAAGTTGTAAATCAACCTGCAACATCTAAAGTTAACAGTTCAATAAGTTTAAAATACTTTTTTTACATCAGAATTTTATTGAAGGCAATCTCTTGCCCCATGAAACTTTTTAGGTGATTCTTCCATCATAAATAAGAGGTAGTAGATTGTTTTTAAATATCTCGATTCATTACCATAAAAACTTTTATTATTACAAAATCCTGATACTAACTCACCAAATTAAAGTATGTTATTTATGTCTGTGATTTTAGATTTTTATGTTTGCGAGCAAACTTGTTATTTATTTACTCACTTCATTGAGCATACTCAAATACATTACTGTAACCCCTTCAGAGATAAATCGACAAACCTGTCGGGGTGATAAGCAGCAGATTACCTTGTGAGTGCTTTGAGGAGTGTCTTGAAAGAGAGTCGGTCCAAGTGCTTGCTGGGATCCCAGACCTCGTTGAGCCGCTGCGCTCGGTCCCGCCGCTGGGGCGCCCCCGCCGCCGGCGCCACCATCGTGAGCGCCACCGCCACCACGGCCAGGCACTGCCTGCACTGCGGCGACAGGTATATGTACTTTACTCTTAATTTTTGCTAAACCTTTATGGAATTGTGATCGGAAAGATTCTTTGGCTGCGGGGGAACGTAAAGAGGGGGAAATTATAATATAGACCTTTACCTTTTATGTTATTCATTTTATTTTTAGTAAATTTTTCATATTTTTACCCTTTGAATTAAAATATTTTACAAAATTAATTTAAATCTTCTTATATTTGCTTTAATCTTCATCTTATAAAAACTAAATGATTTGGAAAAAACAAAGAAATTCTACTGAAATATTCAAAGTATCTATTCTAGAAGGTAAAACATAGCCTAACATCGGAATAACAGGGATATCCTCTGACAAAATAGATAGTTAGAACAATAGCCAATTAGGTTATTCTCTGTTCTCATGCTATATCTCCTTCAGCCGCGATCCACTATAATTGGAGCCATCTTCAATCTAAGGTATTTACTGTAATTGGGTTGTTAGTCTATAAATCTCATGCGCTCTCACAGAAGCCTCATGCGGTAACTATAGGAAGCAACTTCAGCAGCAGAAAACACTAATTTGAATTTGTAGAATTTGGTGTCCTATTAAATAATTAAATTTTTTCTACTGTAGGTGTTTAAAAATCTATATGGACTATCTGAAATAGTTATTACTGTATTATAAATCAGCATTATATAACCAAAACACAAGTCCTGCTAACCAGGTAACCAATTTTTTCAGTATTGTTATACTTATAGGGTGGTTCCAACTCTCTTTTGTTTCTAACTCTTGTTTTCCTATGTTGAATGAGTATTTATGTTCATAACAATCACAAGCTACTGTCAAATTATTTTTGGCTCATAGTTTCTATTATTTTTTAAAACCCTTTCCAAAATTGTAGACTTACAATGAGCTCGTTCACGTTCATCCACCGCAAACTGTTTTTTGTTTTGTTTTGGCCTATCACGTGACTAATCCACAAATAACGTGTCTGTAATTGGTCACGTGATAGGCAAAAACAAAACAAAAACAGTTTGCGGTGGAAGAACGTGAACGAGCTCAATCCCACAAGTAAATGAGTTTAGTGTGGCTCTAAACTTGTAATGCTTCCCGAGTCCCTGGGATGGAGTTTACACTGGAAACTTATTTTCTGGAAACCTAGGTCAACCTATCATTGGTAAAAAAATTATTTTTAATAACTGTTAGTAATATTGCATTTATTTCTTTGAAGGACGAAGTAGCTTATACGAACTGATCAAAGTGTTATGTAGAGGCTATATTAAAAAAGAAAAAGAGTTGAAATAATAAAAGCAAACAAGAGTGGGAGCGAACGCCACGCCCGAGCCTTGCCTTGGACGCTGCTCGCCTTCGCCCTCGCCGAGCGGCCGCAGTGAGTTGCCTGTCCTGTCGTCGACATTACACTGGACAAGAAGGAAAGCTGACAAACGATTAAAATATATTATTTATCCACATAAGTAAGGTTTATTTCATACTGATATAGAATAGACATTGATGTTTTAGGGCTGTCTGATCCAAACAAATGTTTAGTTACCAGAGAGAGTAAACCAATTGAGAGAGAGTAAACCAATTGTAGAGAGTAAACCAATTGTAGAGAGTAGAGAGAGTAAACCAATTGTAATAGTTATGATTAAAAGTTACCTATTTTAAAAACTCTTCCCGTTTCCCGTTTTCACTACTCAATCACTGACTGCGACCCAAACAGACAGAGCTGATCCTACATTTCTTTTAGTAGGAGAATCCGTTAAAGAAATTAGTGTAAAATTCAATTCGATTAACTTCACCGTGACCAAAGCCGACGCACAGGCTCCAGTGCCCATGTCGGCTTATTCCTATGGATTTATTGTATATTTTTTTGTTCACAAGCATTGTTTATTATTTCTCTGTTTTGTGTATACTTACTTTTATGATTGTATTATTTTCTTAATGTTTTATTATCTGGTTTGTCAGGACCTTATTTTTATGGAATAAAGAATTTCATTTAAAAAAATCTAAATCCCGGTTGCGGTGGATGCGGTGGATGAACGTGAACCCGACTATTGAAACAAAATTGTAGGTATTCCTAGTATGATTATAAACATTCTAGAAAAGTATAAATGATATTAATATAGAGACAGTGTTACCATTATTGTTTATTTTATTGTGGAAAAATGGTCATAACAAATTAAATTGAAAGTAATATTATTTTATTGATAACGTACAGGGAAAACTTTAACAGGAAAAAAGGTACAGGCTATCAAAAGATTGTTTTGTTTGTGAGTTTATAGTGATTACTGTATAACGAAAGTCGTTTTATTTTTCATAGTTAGCCTATTATAATGTCTCTTTACCAATTAGGCTTATTATATTTGTTGGCCTTTCGAAAGATAAAAGTCTACAAGTAACTAAATAAGTAAATAACTTTAAATAACTTTTGAAATAAAGAGTACTACACACTACACTAACTAATAACCAAACCATATACTGACCGCTGAGCAACGATGCTACAAGTGTCCTGTAGAGTCCATAAAAAATTAAAATAACTATATCACGGATGTACATCATATTCCGAGAAATCAAGTCACCAGAGTTAAATAACGAGAGGGGGAGGGAGAGAGAGAGAGAGAGAGAGAGAGAGAGAGAGAGAGAGAGAGAGAGAGAGAGAGAGAGAGAGAGAGAGAGAGAGAGAGAGAGAGAGAGAGAGAGCAAGATCGGCGGTCGCACATCAACTGCGCGAAAAATTCCTTCGATTTGCATCAATTGCGCGAAAACCGAAAAGGGTCCCCCAAAAATGTACATCAGCTGCGCGAATTCCCGAGCCAGGTATACGGTAGTTGGCGGCGGAAGAAATCTCCTAGTTTACAAGTTCATCCCAACCTAGCATATTACAAAGTGTGGTCAAACTCTTGGCTTTGGCGCCATTATTCGTAAATATTTAAGTGATTTTCTTAACTCCAATGGTTATTTCGGTCCGTTACGGTGTAATTTTTAAAGGGACAACATCACCCACGTTGCGTTCGATTTCTCTAAATAACCTATGTTTTTTTTTTTTTTTTTTTTTTTTTTTTTTTTTAAAGTGTGCAACTGTAAATATTTTGTTGTTTACTTTGTAAAAGTAGGCTCACTTATTTTTTAAGTAGGTTATTAAAAAAACAGTGAAATGATTTTGGATGTATATTTTTCACGGAGAAATTTATCAGTGAAAGAGTATAAAATTTAATAGTTAAGGCCGGATACAGGTTCCAAAGAGTTTTAAAATCGTCAGAATATGATAATATATTGTCCGTATATGTGAACTAGATTTAAATTCAAATAAAAGAAATTATCCATCCGTAATGGAAATGAACATAACCATGAAAGTACTCCGTTTCATCAGGTAAAAACATTTCCCATCAACAAATAGCCATAGCTATCCCCTACACCTATCCATAGCCTCCAAAAGAAGGCAGTTGGTATTGACAAGCGGCCTACTGAGTTTTTCAACGGGAAATAAGTCAATAAAAAGAAAAAGCAATAACCATATTTTAGTTTTTTGTTTAATTTTAATCTAATGTAAAATTGTCTAATTTGCAAATATTAAAACCCTATGTTGTCTTACAATATGATACTGAAATAGACCCACCACTTAGCGCAGTTAATGCACGTCTCTGATCGTCCCTTGGAGCGTTTCGCGCAGTTGATGCATCCTTATAGCTACCTGGCTCAGGACAATTCGCGCAGTTGATGCACGCTCGGATCGGCACAGTGCTCGCCTTTGCTTGAAACCGTGCAGTGAAGACCTAATTGACCAGAAACGTCGTAGTGTTGCACACACACGCGACCACATTATATTCAAAATATATTTTAAATTGCTTTTTAAAATGTATGTTTGGATTACGCTACTTGACTGCTTACGTCTTACTCGTTAAAATGTTAAAAAAACTTATTTGATCCAAAAGGCAAAAACATTATTAAAGAAATATTATAGACATTTTGAAAAATCACCAGAAGCAGGGGGTGCCAGGCACTCCCTGGCACCCCCGTAAATCTGCCCATGGGCACAAACGTAAAATATGACAAAATAACCGGTATCAGATACCGTTATTTTGCTAGATATCAAATTAAAATTTAATTTTTATGTATCGTAATAATTTATGGTATATATACATTTGGTTTTTATTATAAGCTTTAGCACTGGCTGGGTAGCTGAGTGGTTAAAGAGCTTGTCTTTGAATCTGAAGGTTGCCGGTTCGGTCCTGAGAAAAGTTAGTGCTTTTTGATGGTTCGATACTGGACCCAGCTGCCTTTGGTCATTGGGCATCCCATTGGGCATATTAATTAATGATCCTGACAAATGAAACAGCTAATATTTTTCAGTAACAAATACACCTCATCTGATCCATTACAATCATCAAACTCACCTCTTCAGTCATACTCACCTTAAAATACGCACTACAGAGTGCGTCGGTGTTTTAAATAAAGTATCTAAAGTATCTAAAGTAGTTCGACCTACATTATTTTTTTAATATGGTTCTAAATGTAATTATATAGTGCAAAATTAGATTCGTTATATTAGTGATGATAACATTAATTAATCAAAATAAAATAAAACATAGTAAATATGGAATAGGCTACTAAACTTCTGCTTCAGTGATTTCAAGGGTTCATTAGATGGCTCTATTTGGATGTGGTCCGGGTGTCAGCCTTAAGCCTCTGGCTCAATGTGGATGTTTTTGGAATGCGGAGCAGGTAGACTGGCTCAATTTGCCAGAGCCCGGACTAGAGAGGGGTTCACTTGAATATTCAATTTTATTTTTCGCCCAGGACCAATATGTGCCAAGTTTTGTCGATCATATACAGTACTTAAAAAATAACAAAACCAACCAGTAACTTGAAATTCAGTATAATAATGATTGCTGTATGCCAGTGGAGTTGAGGTACGGAGCGAGTTGTTTATCGCGAATTATACTCCACTCTCTGGGTTTTGCTTTTTGTGCTACGCAGCAATGGATTCATAAAGAAACCAAAAAGACTATTCGAAAAGATGAGATCGTTGACTTAGCAGAGTTCAACATTCGCAGGACCTTGGCTGCCAAACTCGTTTGCCGATGCAGCATAGCAGTGCGGGGGCGTGGGGGCAGGGGAGAGGTCCAAAATGAAGATAACCGTCCTACCAAACTCTGCACTCGAACCTACTTCGAAAATCACGCTAAAAGAACATGAAAATTACGTGGAATGTTTTAAAAATACGAAAATCATAACGATGCCGGTTTTGAATATTAAGGGCTACATGTAGACTGTAGGGATCATAAACTTAACTTTTCACGCTCGAAGCTTATCTTAAAAGCCATTTAAAACAAATTACAACATTCTCTTTTGTAATTGTTGGCAGTCTAGTATAGTCGATCATTTCGAATTCGAAAAGTATCACAAAATACAAATAACCATGTATAGGCCTAACACTTAAATTACATTATTTTTTTGCATTCTACCTACGTAACATAAACATCAAATGAATTATTGCCAAATGAATCGCATTGAAAGTAATTGCATAAAGTTAAATTGACCTTAATAACTAAATGAAATAAATGAAAATAACGATTATGGCCATTATGGAAACGAAAACAACAACACTGGATATAAATTCAAGCTCATTTTGGAGTTAAAAGCCGATCACCGGAAAACTCTCAATGCCCGAGCCCAACTGTCACAACCCGATTCGCAATCACGACACTTAAACATACAAAACCAAGCTCGGAGGTTCCGGAGCGGCCGTTTTGTCCATCATGACCATGATCGTGACTTGTGCCAGGATGATGGAACCCTCCGCACGCACGCGGTGGTCGAGACTCGTGACCTTGCCGAGGTCAGGGGTCAGCCACCCACCCGCCGCCCCGTCATGTCAGTTACTCCGACAAGTATTCATTTCGCAATCTTAAAATAAATTCCTTTATTTGTGTTAAGAGGTTGATCGAATATCCAAAGAAGGTGACGGCCTTCGCTCAACTTTTTTTGTAAAGCTAATCTGTGATGGCGTTGGAGATTTTTTTCGTCTTGTTTGTAGCCTGCGTAATACAAATGAAAAATTGTTTTAAAACGAGGGTTCCACGTAGCACGAAGATTTATAGGTGTGATAATTTCCACACTTTAAGAGATTTTATTAATATCCTCTATTCATAGCTCAATTTCCTACATGAGAGCCGAACATTTGCGCGGCAATTTTAAACACTTTATTGTTGTTATTTTAAACACATCATTGTTGTAATTTTGAACACTTTATTGCTGGAATAATATAGCAGCAGACGATACCCTAAAATGTCAAACCCAAAAATGCGTGTTTATTTTCAAGAAGTCAAGAAGTGCTCGCTCCGCTCACTAGCCTCCACGACGAGCTCGCTCGTTTTTGTCACTCGCCTTTCAGAATGTTTTTATGTAGCCTAGTTTAAGGGTGATGCACTTTGGTATAAATTTATTGAACCACAGTTGAAACTGCGACATAACTTATATTTTACTTTTACGGTCAACAGCTAGTCATTTAATAAATCAAATCTAAATAATGAGTTAATTGATTATGTAGTATTTAAATTTCAAATTATAACCTCAAGTTGATTTTTTATATTTCAAAACTCAATTCAATACGGTACTCTGCTGTTACTCACTGAGAAGACTGACGTCAGCATTGCTGCCACTAGATTTGCAACCAAAACCACCTGGAACGGATGCAGTGCCACAACAATAACAACAAATTGAGCGTCCGTTTAAGTTGGCGATCCTGGGCGACTGGGATGTAGATGTGGAGCAGGGCAGTCCTAAGTGGCCTTGTCAAGCACTCACTTCCTTGCCGCCGCCGCGCCGCGCCGCCTGGCCATCTATGCAAGCGATCGGCTCTCTTGTAAGCCTATGCCTCGATTCACCAGTAGCCAATTTGGAAACTACTGTTGGCTATTCAAAGATTCACAATTAAATTAATGTTTGTCTAATTTACTCGGTATTAAACAGTAGTTTAAAAAAAAAAAAAAAAAAAAAAAAAAAAAAAAAACAACATCATGATGGAAAAGAAAAAAACGAGAAATGTCATTATCAGGGTGTCTACTGCCAAGTACTGTAGATACAAAAATAAGTGACTTTTCGGTGACTTTTGGGGGTGAAAAATGTTAAAAATCAGGGACTTTTTCGTGGTCTATTTAGACCACGGGGCTGAAATTGCTTAAGTCGCGAAACTTTTGCTCACAATCACATTATTTCCTCAATTTATACAAAAAAAATCTGTGACTTTTCTTGCATTTTAAGGAAAAATAAGTGACTTTTTGGTGACTTCCGTGACCACTAACTAAAATACGTGACTTTCGGTGACTTTTGGTGACTTCAGTGACCAGTAGACACCCTGATTATTTATATCGATAACAAATGTGATAAATACCCCTGTCGCAGCAGATCTGTGTGCTCAGAAAATTTTCTGCTAAATTTTTTTTTTTTCACAAACTCTTAGGTAATGGGAATAAGTATGTAAGTTTGCTGCCATGAAGCGTTTGAAAGTAAATACAGATCAATCAAAACCTATCTATAGTGAAGGTAGATTAGCGGATTGTATAAAGTTCTGGTATCCCCCCCCCCCCAAACTTAAAAAATGTTAACGCATATTGGTAACTAATGGCTCACGTATTGGGCTTCAATTCAGGTCACTATTTAATGGTGTATAATCAAATGTTGGCAGCTCCGTGTTAGGCAATACAGAACATTGAAAGAAAACAATTAATTTACATGACGATAGGACAGGAAGCAAGTATGATTGTAAAGACCCAGTTAGCCAAACATGTCCCTCGCTCATCTGATGTTCAATATCATAATGGTTGAGACAAAGTCATCAGTAAAGGTAATATTACCTCTGGCCAAGTTTGGAGAGAGTCTCAAAGGTGTTATTTTTACTAAAATTATGAGAAAAAGTTTTTTTTTAAGTTATACTTTCTAAGTAGCAAATAATTTCAAATTATGTAAATTGATATTTTTAATTTTAGCGAATTTCCCTATAGGGAATACGCTATTACGGTAGTAGCCATGGTAAGACCTAAGCCCGGGACCATGTTACTTTTTCATTTTGAGGTCCCCAGAAGCCAAAAACACCGTTCGTTCGTTCATTATATATATATATATATATAAGTAGATAGTATCATGTTGGTTCTGGCTCACTTTTGGAGACAATCAAAAATCAAACAAATTTCATAGTTTTTTAGTACAATTATGCAATATTTTTGCCACTTTTTGGCCAATTTTCAGCTTTTGTCAAATTATCATAAAAAATATGCAATTTTAATGAAATTTTTAACAAATATGCCTAAAATCTTCTACAAATTAAAATTTTGTTAAAAACAAGTAAAATTATCACATTTTATAAGTATTTTTTTCAATAAAATTAATAGTTGACTTTTCATAAGGTAATTTAAGTTTTCTGTAGTATTTTTTCAATAAAATTTACTAAAATAGTAATAATATATTCTAATTAATTTCAGTAATATCATTTTTGATTATATTATATTCAAGTAATTTTTCAGATACAATAATAATATAACAATTTGTTTTACTAGTAGCTACTATATCATAATCAAAATCTGCATTAATAATAATATCATTTTTTGAACTTGAAATATTTGTTGGATTTTTTGTAGTATCAATTACATAAATTGGTCTATTTTCTAGAAATTCTGTTGGACTATAATACATTTTACTACTAATATAATAAACTTTTTTGTAATCTTGATACATTTCATACATAATTCTAAATTTTTCATTATTTATATCAAAATTTTCCAATTCATCAGGGTAATAATGACCATTTAGTTTTACTCTTATATTTTTTACATACATACTATCAAATTTAGAAGTATCAAATAACTGATCATTTGTTCTTGATTTTTGAAGTCCAATTATAATAAATTTTGGATTATAAATATTTCTATAGATATTTGTTATATCAAAACTTAAATTCTTTCCTGTAATATTTTTTTGTTCAATGCATTGCCAATGATTAAAATGAAAATTTACTTTTTCAAATTTGCTTAGTTCATTAATTAATTGAATTTTACTTGTTGTTTTGTATTCAATTATAGGAACTCTAATAAAAAATTCATCAATTGTTATTTTACCTTCAGTTGGTAATGTAGCATTATCATAAGATCCATCAGCCTTTTTAGTTTTCCATCTAAAAATTGCATCATTATCTTCTGATCTAATAAATGTTATATTAAAACCACCTTTATATATTGGAATATTTACATTTTCAAAAAATCCTAATCCAAAATGAGATAAATTACCAATTGCTTCAAATTTATTTTTAAAATTTGATTCAAAACCATTATTTATTTGATTTATTTCTGATTTTGAATAAGTTATAGTACCTTTAATTGTACTTAATAGACCAGGGTATTCAATTTCATCAATCAATTTATTATGTTTTCTAACTTCAATTTTTGAAAATAAAAATGGAACAAAATTATCAATTAATTTAATATTAGCACGATTATCATATGCATTTCCATCAGATTTAGTCAATTTACCAGATATATAAAATTGAAATTTAGAAGTACAAAATCCATCTCCAAAATCTATATTAAATTCAGTTTTTTATTAGGTTCATTTAAATGTAATTTAGATAATGGATAGAAATTTTTGTATTCAGCTCTTTCAATATCATTTACATATTTTTTGTAATCAGCCATTTATTAAGGATAAATTTTTTAAATCAAAAGCTTTTTTAAAACAAGTAAAATTTTTATAATTTTATGATGTCAAATTTTATTTATGTATCAATTTCATTTTTACTTTTAAAATATTCAATTTCAGTAGCATGATCAAGTATAAATTTTGCTGATATTTTTTGATGTTCTCAAATTAATTCCCAATTTAATGTAAATGCATAATCATGAATGAAATATTCAGTTAAATCTTGATATTTACAAATCAAATCAATATAATCTTTTAATTGATAATTTATGAATTCATTAATAAAATCTATAGTTAAATTTTGATGTTGAGCAATTTTTTGCCAATTTAATTTATTTTGAAACAATCTCATCATATTAATACTCAACTCATATTTTTCAGAAATATCATCCCAATCATCTTTGTTTAATTGATTTTGGTTTCTGATAATGAATAAATCAAATGAACTGTATAGAGCCATTTATTAGGGAGAAAATTTTGTAAAACAACTTTTCTTTGAATTACAAATACAACATTTTGATTTAATTACATTTATATTTTTCAATTTTATTATCTGAATATCTTTAGAATTAGTTTTTTGTTTACATTTAAGACAATAAATCAACTCCATTTATATAAAATAATTATTGTAATTTATCTATATCATCTTTAATTAGTATTATTTCAGCATTTAATTCTTTTATGGATTCATTGACTCCATCAAATAGAAATTTTAGTTCTTTTTCTAATTTTTCTTCTAAATTTTCAACATATTTTCCAATATTAATTAAAAAGTCTGTAATTTTATTTAAATCTTTTTTAGTTTCTGAATGATCATTACCAATTTTAATAATTGAATCTAAAACTTCATCTAATTCTGATTTTATTACAACATCATATTTATTTATACTTGGTTTAACATTAACAATTCTTTTACCACTAATATTTATATAATTTTTTGATAAACCAATAGCATTTACTAGATTTTCAGTCTTTTTTACATGACTTTTAAAACTTTTACTAAAATTATTAAAAAATATATTTAATTTAGAATTTATATAATCTTCTTTAATATTAATTGGATGTTTTTTCTGTCTTCCAAACAGATCAAATATATTTTGTAAATCCATATTTATTAAGGATTAATTTATTTATTATGTTATCAAATTTTTTATTTTTATTTAATTCATTTAATATAAAAATACATAAATGACCACAAATTGGTGGATCATTATAATTTTGAATTTGATTATCATTATAAAATATATTATCTTTTCCTAAATATTTAACTAATTCTATTGGTGGTTTATTAACTATATTTCCGTATGAATCAAAATAATATTTCATTTTATCTTTTTTATAATAACAAACCCAATGAGTTCCATTTCCATCAAATGAATCTAAATTTATAATTCCACATTCAAATTTATTAACTTTATTAGGTAATATATCTCTCATAAATACACCTCTAAAATATTTTATATTTTTACACAATTTTTCTAATTCACCTAATGTTAGTGGTTCAAAATTTTTTTTATAATTTTTTTCATATATTTTAATGTTTTTTTATCTAAACCAGATCCTTCTACATTTTTTAATTCATGATCTAACCAATCAACAAAATTTTTAAATTTAGGAATTATAGATTCTTTTACTACTTTTGCTCCCTTTCTAACATTTGGTGTATAATTTTTAACTATAGGTATATTATCAGCAAAATCTAAAATTTCTTTTAGTAATCCACCATTTTTTATTTCTTTTAATTGATTATATAAAAATTCAAATCTTAATCCTTTATTTAATTTTTTATGTTTATTTAGTTTATTAATTTGTCTTTTAGATAATAATATAATATCTTTTCCATTTTCATTAAATTGATCAATATTAAATTGAATGATAACTGATCTTTTATTTTTAAATGCTAATTTTATTTTTGATTTTTGATTATCTGTCAAGTTTATATTTGTTTTTTCCATTTATTAAGAAAAAAAATATAGTTTTTTATAATATAGATTATTATAATTAATAAATAATTTATTAAAACTTTAATCCTACTTCTAAACCCATACCAAATTTTCTTTTCATCCACATAGCACCTGATGTTGGTAATGCAATTAATCTTTCACCAATTCCATGATCATTTGATGTTACTATATCCCATGCTTTATCTTGTAAAATTTTATCAGCTATTTCATTTCTAGATTTTGTATCTTTATGATCTCTATAAAATAAATCATGTTCTTTAGCAGCTTTATCTAAATCATTTATTCCAGGATCACCTCTTTTTACTCTTTTATTTAATTTAGTTCCAGGCCCTAGATATTGATAACCAGGTACATGTAATTCAAAAGGTAAATTATTTATAACATCATTTAAAATACCTGATCCATCTTTTAATAATGGTGATGAAATATTTGCCAAAATTCTTTTTAAATACCTAATTCCTTCAGGTTTTTCAATTAATTCATCTAATTTATTTGATATAAAGTCTTTAATTGCTTTCTTTTCATTTAAAAAATTATTATTGCCAGCTTTTTCTTGTGCATATATATAATTAATAATATTATCTAATTTATTTAAATCATCTATAAATCTATAATTCAATTTTATTTTCTGTATATTTTCTGATTCCTGAACCTTCAATTTCACCTTTTAATTCCCAAATATGTTTAATTAAATTAATATATTTATCACCTTTACTAGATTTTGGTTTCTTACTATTTGGATCATTATTTTTATAAATTGAATTAGTTTCCCATAAAATCTTTGAATAATTATTTAAATCATCTTGTGTATATAAATTATTATCTGGTTTCTTTTCATAAGTTAACAATCTCCATAATCCATGTGTTCCATTATATTTTTTATCATCAATTATTAAATCATCATTATCAATTACAGTTATTTTATCACCAATCATAAATGATTTTTTATGTTTATTCCAATATAAACCAAATTTATCATCTTTTGTTCTTGGTAAGTATTTTTGTGCTAATGGACCAATAATTTTATCTAATGTTTGAGGTGAAATTAAATTTGGGTCAATAAATGTCGATTCTTCTTGAATTATTGGTTGTCTGATTGGTCTAAATGGAGTACTTGAAGGTAAATTTAATTCTTCAGTTTCTGGTATTGATATATTGGCAAAATTATTAACAATAGGTACCAATTCCATAAGATTTTTATTTTCATTTAAGACTTCACCAATTTTATTTTCAACTTTACCAATTGCTGATGTTATAGGTTCATATGCTTTTTGTTTAATTTTTTCATAATTATCTTCAATTTTAATTTGATTTTTAAATTCTTTTATTAATTTTTTCTCAATATCATCTAATTTTTTAGCTTCATTAACAGATATTTTATCCATTTATTACAAAGAAAAATTTAGGTTCAACACAAATCATGTTAACATAAACACAAATCATATTAACACAAAACACAAATCATGTTAACACAAAAACAAATCATGTTAACGCAAACACAAATCATATTAACACAAAACACAAATCATGTTAACACAAACACAAATCATGTTAACATAAACATAAATCATATTAACACAAATACAAATCATGTTAAACACAATTCATTTTACTTTATTTCTGTAATTTTCATTAAATATATAAATACTAATGAAATAAATAATACTAATAAAATAAATATTCTATCAATTATTGAATCAAACATACAACAAGCCATTATCATTATTTAATATCAGAAAAATTTTTCATATATTTTCCATCATTTGATTTTTTCAATAAATTAATAGTTAAAAATCCATAGTCTTCTTTCCAACAATCATTACAAATAGTTTTAAATTTATCAAATTTCATATCTGATCCAACAAAATTATTATATATTTTTTTCATATAATGTTCATTTTGTTTAAAAATGCATAACATATTTAAATTATTTCTAATTAATTGCATATCAACTTTTGAATAACATTGTGATAAATAAATACATGATATATTTTTATGTCTACCCATTATAAAATATTCTTTAATTTTATCTTGTTTTTCTAAAATACAATCATCAAAAACTACTAATGAATTTGGTTTACATTTATTTAGTGGAATCATATCATCACATGAAAAATAAGAAATTTGTTTATTAATATTTGATTCTATATTTTTAAATCTTTTTTGTAATAATTTATAAGATGGTTGTTCTAATGATTTACTAAAAATATATAAATTTGAATATGGAATTAATCTTTTGTAAATAAAATTTAATAATAATGTAGTTTTACCAGATCCACTTGTTCCTATAATTAATAATCTAATAGGTTGATCATTTTTATTATTTTTATCATATGATTCTAATTTTATATTATCTTTTTTTTCTAAAAATTTCTCCATTTAAATAAGATGAAATTATTTAAAATAATTGGTCATTCATCCAAACTAGAATTAAGATTAGAACATCCAATACATTTAGATGGAAAATATAGTATTGGTTTAAGTGGATTTTATTCAGATAATTTTATATCAAATATACCAAATGATTATAAAAACTGTTAAGGATATTCTATTAAAGATGAAGATGATAAAATTGTAGATCAATATTTTAATATAAATAAAGGAAATTATACAATTGAAGAAATAAAAAATATTTTTATAAATAGTTTAAAAGAATTTTAAAAGAAATTTAATAAATTTGATGAAAATGATTTTATATTGAAAAATGATGGACCATATATTATAATAAAATCTCCTGTTAAAATTATAGTAACAACAATTATAATTGATTTATTAGGGTTAGATGATAAAATGATTGAACCAAATGTATTAACAAAAGGAATAAAACTACCAAAAATTAGACCTTTTGATGTTATTGAAATTCATTGTAATTTAGTTGATGCTAGTTTTGAAAATCATAAAGATTATTCACATTTACATAAAGAATCAGAAATTTTATATTCATTTTATCCAAATGTTGAATATGGATAAAAAATTAGTGAAAAACCAAATGAAATTGATTATATTCCTTTAAAAAATATAAATAAAATTCAAAATATTATAATATCTATTCAAGATAGTGATGGAAATCTAACAAATAATGAAAATATTAAAAGTATTATATATTTAAGATTAAAACAAAATTTGTAATATAAAATTTGTCTACATAAATAATAAAATAATTGATTTAATTAACAATAATTTTATATTTCATAATAAATTAATTGTATTTAATAAACAAAATAATCCTTGGTTTAAAGGAAAAGATATTTGTAATATTTTAAAATATAAAAATTCTAGAAAAGTTTTATTTGATAATGTAAAAGAAAAATATATAAAACTTTAAAAATATCAAGTGTAACCAACAGTTACACTTACATAATGATGATAAATTAATTTACATAAAAATTATAGATGTCACAAATTATGACACCCTAAAAATTGATGTACAAACATGTTTTTAGATGCCCTTAAACAGGGCGTCAATAAAATAGATATTAAAACAATATTTATTAATGAATCTGGTTTATATTTATTAATTTTAAAATCAAAAAGGTAGATAAACAATAAGGATAGATGATGATAAATTAAAATTTATAGATATTTTTAGAGGGGACAATTTGTCCCCCCTATCATATAATGAAAAACATACAAAACTTATTAAAATTAGGTAGGACCCAAAATGGGTCCCATATAAATTATAATATTTATTTTAAAAATTTTTAAAGGAGGTAACCTTATCATACAATAAAAACTTAAGGGTAATAAAACGTTACTTTTCTTAAACATTCAAAAATATTCATAAATATAATAAATTATATACAAATTTGAGACCCGTCTTAAAGACGGGTCTTACTTATAATGATAATAAAGTAAAATTTATAGATATTTTTAGGTTAGATATTCAATAAATTATTAAATATATTTAAATTTATTAAAGAAAATATATTAAAATATAAAAATTAGGGGTAGCAATATGCTATTTTAAGAAAATATTTAAAAATATACATAAATTATATTATAAATTCAATATCATATGGTTATAAATTATTAATATAATGTTGATTATTTTCTTTAAAACTTTCTTTAACATAATTTTTTATTATATTTATAAATGGTTCTATTATAAAATTAAACTTATAATGATATACAAAATAATTTTTATATTTAAAAAGATATATTAAAAATTTATTTGATATTTTAGTTTTAAATAGATATAATTTTATATCAAAATCATTATTTATTAATTCTTTTGGAACAATTAAAATTTCCATTTATTTATAATTATTTTTATATCCCCAAGGTTATGTATCAATTTTATTTTCACAAATAAATCTTTTGTCATCTCTATTACTTAAAGCTAATTTATTTATTGTAATTGTATATAGTTCATGTTTAAAACTTCTAATACAAGTCATTTCTCTATATTGTTCTTGATCATCAAATAAACATTTCTTAAAATCATCCATATGTAATGTTTTATCAACAACACTTTTCTTGATTCCTTTACATTTTACAGGATTTTTATTATTAAATTCATAACGATATAATTTTGATCTTAAACCACAATATTCTTCTAATATTTCACCATTTAACTCATCTTTAAATTTACCAATTATTTTTTTATTCTTTTCACTATAGCATTCATGTTCTTTCTTATAATCACTTGTATCAAATTCATTAATATTTTCTTTAATAATTTTATATGGATCCTTTTTAATTCTATAAAATAACTGTCTGTATCCATATATAATAACCTTATATTTGGATCAAACTTCTTTAATTTTTCATAATAAAATTGATACATATGTAATTTTGATAAATCAAGTACTGAAAATCCTATATAGATTGGTTTATCAAACTTAACCTTTTCTTTTATCATATGTGAAGCAATACAGTCTTTATCAAATATACTTAATGTTTTAAAATTAGGTTTTTTTGCTTGTTTTAATGAAAACTTTTCATCACCTAATTTAATATCACATCTATTTCTAACATTTTCCATAGTTTTTCCAAAAACACTATTATTCATCAATTTAAAAAAGTCTTTTTCAAAATCTGATGTTGATTTGGATCTTAATTTGGTATTTAATTCAATATATTTTTTCATATAATCATCTTGATCAAATGCTATAACTCTATTAACTTTCTTTAATTTTAATCCTTTTTGTAGATAATATTTTAAGTTTCTTGAATGAATAACATAATCTTTTTTATCAAATAATGTTGTGCAAAGCTTATTATTATAATGTTCAGGTGGTAATGGTAAATCTTTATGGTCATCATGTAATTCAATAGGATATTCTAAATCAACATCTAATATGTATCCATATTCAGCATTTTCATCTAATTCTAATATTGTTTCTTCCCATTCATTTAATGTATATGTATTAGGATTCATCCATGTTATATCTTTATAAGGTAATTTTTAACTTAAAACCCATCCATATAGATTATTTGCATCTATATATAACATATAATTTTCAGGTTTTGTTTTATCACAATTTTTTGTATATTTATTGTTTGCTTTACAATATATAGTTATACATTGTGAAATACCACCTCTAATACCTTTTTCAATCATTAAATACATATTATAATCACTTATTAATTCTAGTTTAATTTTTGTTAATTTTAACATAGAATCCCAAGCTAATGATGGTGATGTTAGATAATGTGCTGGATCTAATTGATAATTTTTCAAACAAACAGATCTAAAATTTTCAAATATATCAGCTAATAAAAGAACATCTTGAATATTATATAAATCCGAATAATTACCTAATGTTTTTACTTTTAGTTTATTCCAAACTTTTATATAATGTTTATAATCATCATCACTTATATTTTCATTTGTTAAACAACTATAAAATTGATCTTTTTCTAATATTTTATCATAGTTTAATTTTTCAACATTATCAATAAATTCATATGGAAATACACCTTTAGAAGTTAATATTTTTAAAGTTTCATTATCATATTCAATTATATCATTTTCTTTTATAAATTTATTTATATGCTTAAATTCTTTAAGATTTTGAGCTAATTTTTCAATTGATGTAGCCATAAATCTAAATGTATCTACAAATGAGAATTTTATAAATTTTCTAGGTTTATCACCTTCAAATTCATAACCATAACCAGAATTTACTGAATAGTTTATATATTTTTCATCTGTATTGGCTAACAAATCAATTTTACCATATTTTTTAGCTAATTCTTTTATAAACAAATGTGTATCATAATTTGAACTATTATGACAGAATATAGGAATATTTTGAGGGAATTTTAGATTTAAATTACAATTTAAATGTGCAGCACCCCTAAATTTTCCTGTTAAATGGCAATGATCTCTTACTTTTATTCTTTTATCATTATCAAAACCAATTTTTTCACAAATATGACAAATATTTGTTTTCTGATAATTAATTTCTTCTTCATTAGTTAAATTCATAGGCTTTTTATTTTTTGAATTATATTTTTTAGCTATATATTTTGAAATTTCATCTAAATATTCAAATAATTTATTTGGTACATTTATTAATTCCTCTTCAGTTTTTGCTCTATAACAAATAGGTTTATACATTTTATTAGTTACTCTAGATACTAAATAAATTGTAAATCCATATGGTTTATGTCTTTGAATTTTATTTGTATATGAACAATTTGGATTGTTTTTACAATTATCAATCTTTTCTAATATACTTTCAAAATCCATATAAATTACATATGGATGTTCAAACTTTTTTATAATAATTTTTAAAACTTACAGTTTGACCTTTAAATGGCATTATAGGTCTACAAGGTTCTAATGATTTACATATTTCTAAATGATTATTTAAGTCTTTGTTTTTGTAGAAATGAGTTAAACATCTTCTACAAATATATTTTTTATTTGTACTTTTTTGTGTTAATTGCTTAGATACTAACTTACTTAAATCTGTAATCAATATATAATGAGAATTATTACCAATTTTATAATATAATAAATCAATTTCTAGTTTTGTATTATAATGTTCAGATATTTGTAATGGTACTATTTTTTCATCTTCATCAATTCTATAAATATTTTTTGACATTGATGGATAATTATATTTAGAATCAAATGATCTTTTTTCAAATAATTTAATATCTTTTAATTTTATTGGATAATCAAAACCTTTAAAAATATCATTATTTATATATTTTTGGTATTGTTTAACTCTTTCAGCATTTTTGTTTGGTTTATCAATAACACATCTAATTGCATAAATAAAACAATATTCATCTTTATTTTTAAAATTTACACAACATTTTTTATTCTTAATTTCATTTGGTAATTCTATATATGATCCAGCATTTAATGAATTATTTTTAGATAATTTTAGATTTAATTCAACACATCTTTTTGATGACCAACCAGAGCCTTTTGATGGTTGATTTAGTTGTTCTCTAACTATTAATTTCTTAAATTGATCATCAATAAAATCATCTATATTTAAAATATCTGAACTTTTTATACAAAAATACATATTACTATTTTGAATTTCACCATTTATTAATTTTCTTTCATATTCACATTCTAAAGCCATCTGTCCTTTAATATTTTTGAATTTTTGTTTTTCTATCAATTTTTTTATTTCATTTCTTTGAGTTTCTAAATAATCATTAATATCTAAATCATCATTTGAATTTGTTAAAATATAATCTTGAAAATATCCTTTTAATGACGAAGCTTCTTGAATATTTATTATATTTTCTTTTGGAATTGGTTTATTTTTAAAATAATCATTTAATAATCCAATCAATTCATTTCTAGTTTTATTAACAATTTTAATACTATTTTTAATTGCTAATTTTTTTAATATATTTTAATGATCTATATCTTAAATTATTTGGATTTTCTTTAATTTTGTTTAATCTTTTAATTAGTTCATCTCTAGATAAATTTTCATAATTTCTGACAGATAATTTTTTTGCAATTTCATTTAATTTTTCTATATTAAATAATGAATAATTTGTAAGATCAAATGTTTCTTTAATATTTGTCAATTCATCTAAAGTTTTATTTTTATAATTATATATATTATTATTTTTACACCAATGTTTTAATTCAAATATTTTATTATCATATTTTTGTTTATTTAATAAATGTTTAGTTGAGTTATAATGTCTATCATAATTTTTATATAATATATTTTTATTACAATAAGGACAATTAATATTTTTATTTGTTCGTTCCATTTATTAGAAATAATTTTTACTTAGAAATAAAACTCTTAAAAATGTGAGAAGTTTTTCCACTTTTTTCTAGGTAATTTATAGTTTAAATTGTAATTTTTCAATCAATAGTCAACTTTTCACAAGTTAATTAAAATTTTCTAGAGTATTTTTTCAATAAAATCAATAGTCAACTTTTCACAAGTTAATTTAAATTTTCTAGAGTATTTTTTCAATAAAATCAATAGTCAACTTTTTATAAATCAATTTAAGTTTTCTATAGTATTTTTTCAATAAAATTTAAACTTTTTTAAAACAAGTAAAATTATTATTTTTATCATATTTTTAAATTTTCTAATTTTGTTATATTTTTCTCATGAATTTTAGTTTCTAAATGTCTTAAATAATTATTAGTCCATTTAATATTTCTTCCACTTTCACAAAATTGTGGTTTTAAAAACATTTCTCTAATACATTGTATACAAATTGTATTTTTTCTATCTTTACTATAATGATAATTATTAAAATTTGAAATATCTTTAATTTCTTTACATTTATGACATTGTTTTTCATTTAATTCAATAACTTTAATACTATCATATAATTTTTTATAATACACATCCTTACATTCTTTACAATAATAATATAACCCATCTTTAGTATTTTTGTCTTTATAAAATTTAGATATATCTTTATATAATTTACACCTTAAACATATCTTTTCCATTTATATAAAATAAAATTTACAAATTAGTTTTTTTCAATTCATATTCATAAAAATTTCCAATAATATCTTCATTATTTTGATCTTTTATACTATAAGTAACTGGATTTGTATTATTAATTTTAGAAATTATAAATATTTCTCTAGACCAATTATTTTTATATTTATTAGAAAATGTTGATTTTTTATTTCCAATTCTAACTCTATCATTTATTTTAAATTTTGATTTGGTTATTATTTTTGGTGGTTTATATTTAAAAACAGTATCTAATAAATCCTTTTCATTATTTTTATTTACTTCAATTGGTTTCATTTTAATTGTTGAATGATATGAATTATTATATTCTTTAACAATTTTTGGTAAACTATTTATCCATCTATAATTTTTATTAATTTCAAATTGTATTTTCATTTTTTCATTTTGTGTTCTATTGTACCTTTCCATTATACTTGATTTTTCTTCATTTTCTGTATGATACAATTTAATATCATATTTATTTAATATTTCATTAAAATCTTTATTGATAAATTCTAATCCTTTATCTGTATGTAAAAGATTAGGTGATTTATGATTAATTTTAATTGCATCCTTAATTATTTCTTCAAATGCTTTAGAAACTGTTTTTCCATCTTTTTTCTTTAATGGTTTTGACCAAACATATTTTGAGAAAGTATCTATAACATTTAACATATATTTATAACCATCATTTTCTTTTTCATAATTTTTCATTATAATTAAATCTGCTGCCCATAAATCATCAATACCTAATGTAATTATTTTTCTTTTTAAAAATTTCTTTCTAATTGGAGCATGAATTTCATTTACTTCAATTATTTGTTCATTTTTAGTTAATTCTTTTTTAATTATAGGTTTAACTTCTTTTTTCAAAATTTTACTTTTATTTGTTTTACAAATTGAACAATTAGTAGCAATTCTATATAATCCATTTTTCATTTCAACAATTTGTGGATTAATATTTTTAGTTTTTTTCTTACATTTGTGACAATGAATTGGTTCATTCATTTATGTATAATTTTTTTTTTAAATAAATGGATATGTGTTATAGATGTCATAATCAAACTAATTTTACTATTATTGGAAATTGTGTAGGATGTAATATATGTAAAAGAATTATTTATGAAAAAAAGATTAAGAGAAAAAGTAATAAGAATAAACATCTTAAACATATTTTAAGAGAATTTAACCATTTTCAACCATATAAAACACAAAAATTAATTAATGAATTATATATTTTATGTATTTCTAATCATTTTGAAATAACACCTAAGAATATAAAATTATTTTTAAAACAAAGGAGTTATACAAATTGGATATTTTACTATCAATTTTTAAACAAAATATACAATATTGATTTTGAATTGAATAATGAAGATAAAGAAAAAATTACACTATTTTTTAATAAATATTTATGTTTTAAGAAAAGTAATATATCATACAAAAAATTATTACCTATGATTTTTAAATACTTAAATATGGATTTTTGTATAAAACCTAATTATGATAATGACTTTTTAACATATCTATCACAAACAAGTTTGTGATATTTTTTCCTATATAAATGGATCTGCTAGAAGAAATTAATAATATTGGAGAATTAAGATTTAAAGAATATAAACCATTAAAAAGTTTAAATTTAAATGAAAAATATAAAATTGAAAAATTTGAAAGAATTAAAGATAAATATGGATATACAATTATTGTTGAATTAGAAAAATGTAAAGTACATTTACCAAAAAGATTTACTAATGTAATTGATGATAAATCGATTAAAGAATTAAATAAAAAAGATTTACATTTAATTGTCACTGATATTAAAACTTTTGATGATAAAGAAACTGCTTTGGTTAAATTTGAATAATTATTACAATATTATTGATACTAAAACTTAATTTTACTTGTTTTTAAAAAATTCAAATTTTATTGAAAAAATACTATTAAAATTTTAAATTACCTTATGAAAAGTCAACTATTAATTTTATTGAAAAAAATACTTATAAAATGTGATAATTTTACTTGTTTTTTAAAAAATTTTATTTTGTAGAAAATTTAGGCATATTTGTTAAAAATTTCATTAAAATTGCATATTTTTTAAGACAATTTGACAAAATCTGAAAATTGGCCAAAAAATGGCAAAAATATTTTATAATTGTATTAAAAAACTGTGAAAATTGTTTGATTTTTGATTGTCTCCAAAAGTGAGCCAGAACCAACATGATACTATCTACTTATATATATAACAATGGCATATATATGTAATATAATGTAATATATATATATATACACATATTTATATGTGTGTGTATATATCTATGTGTCTGTGGTACTGATAACTTTTGAAGGGGACCTCCGATTTCGATGAAATTTGGTATGAAGGTATGAGACCAGGACTATTTTCATGAGTTCACGAACCAGCATTGTCATTGTCGGGTTATGGGAACGGGGTTTTATGGGGGTTTCAAAGGGGTTAAAATGGGTTTTTGGCATTTTTGGACCTTAATTTTTAAAATTCATCAATTTTAACTGAAACCATTTAAAAGAGCTTAAAAAAACAAACAATTTGGTATTTTGAATTTTAATCTTAGCATAACTAGTTAGGGGGAAGGTAAAGAAATGTGTTTTCCATGTTATTCTTATGGTAAATCAAGAAAATCCTATATCTTGCTTATTTATTGACATAACTTAATCAAATTTGGTATGTACATTAGCTAGATAAGGTTTAACTTATTCTTGCTTACAAAACCCATATGGCGGCAAACCTACATACTCACCCCCATGGGGTTTATAAGGAAAATTAAAATTGCCAGAGCTTGATACAATTTTGTGTTTACATTTACCAATTATTGATTAACTAAAACTAACAACACCCAATGGCAGCTAACCTACATACTCGATCTTATGGTGTTTTTATGGGGAAAGTAAATAATCTGTAATTCCATTGGAAATTCGCTGAGTACACAGGTCTGCTGCGACGGGGGTATTTTTATTTACTCTCTATCATGTAAAAAATCAGAACATCCAGATGCACTGTACCTTCACACAGGAAAAAGGTATAAAAAAGACATATTAAAAATTATGAAATTTTATTAAAAATCTATTTAGCTAGAATTCTATGAACATTATTTTCATTTTGTTACAAACACAATAGTGGTAGTAACTATTGATACATCAAACTTTTTACTACATTATATACACAACATGTTACTGATAATGTTATTGTTTACACATTAGAAGTTGCATAATGTGTCCTAATTTTTATGTTGAACACACAACTTTGGGAGTTTGAGAGGTATAAATTGGAATTTTTTAACTTGTAGGTATCATAGGTTTAGAATTTTTCAGTTAGGGCCTATGCAGAAAGAAAGTATCTTCCATTCACCAAACAAAACCTCAAACTAATATTTTTTCTAAAATTTGTTTTTCTAAGACATAAATTTTGAAATTTTACAGGTACAGCACCTTTTACTAGCTTTTGCTCGCATCTTCACTCTCGTTTACGGTTTTATCACAGAGAAAGGAATTAACATAGATAGATTCCCTTCTCTGTGCTTTAATTAACTAATAATGTTGAGATAAATACCGATTAAAAAATAACATACTGTATGTTTAATTTTAAAAGTAATTTAATTTTTTAAAGTAATTCAGGTACAAAACCTGTACCCATTAGAACATGAGATGTTGCTAAACCGGTCCCAACAACGTAAATTTGTAATAATACTAGTCATAGACGACACCCCAAAATGCCAAACCCAAAAATGTGTGTTTCCATTCAATACATGCGAAAACCAATCATGCAATTGACCCTCATGTAATTTTAAAATAAAAAAAATACGTATAACAATCTTAATTTTTTTACTTTGGCAACATTTCAGCTTAATAAGTGTGGTAGATTTTGTTACATTGTGTAATAAATAAGTGACTTATTTATAAGTGATATTGTGTAATAAATAAGTGACCCATTTTACAATTTATAATAGTAGAATTTCATTAGTAGTCTTTAATGAGATCATATTTGAAAAAATACAGTAACTTAAAAAAATATATATAACTTAAAACACCCCCGTCCCAAAAATGCCAAAAACCCATTTTTGAACCCCTTGAAACCCTGTTTCATAACCCGACAAGAATGGTTCGAGAATTCATGAAAATAATACCTGGTCTTACACCTTCATACCAAATTAAAAAAAAATCTGATGTCCACGGACACACACACATGGTTAGGCAAAAGTTTGGACACCCTCTGTTAACTTTTAAATGCGTTGCAGTAGGAAAACCAAACTCGGCACATGTTAACCACGTCAAAATCTGCACTTTTCATTAAAGCCACAACTTTCCCCCGGCCCCCAAAATGGGGTATTTTGGGGGCAGCCCCAAATTTTCAAATGTAAACCCCTTTTAAGTGGCCCTTCATTTTGAACGGTTTATCAAGAGAAATTGAATGGCTCAAACCTGAGGTCGATATTGTACCCCAAACCAAAATGGCAACCATTTTAAAATTTGATATGCGCAAGCAAGTTTAAGCTTGGACATCCCCAGTTAATATTTTAAAGCGTTGCAGCAGGAAATCCAAACTTGGCACTTGTTAACAACACAAAAAATGTGGTAAACATTAGTGTGGTATCTCGTATCATTTAAGACTTAATAATTTTTTGAATTATTTTAGAATTGAACCTACTAGTAGAAATTAACAAAGAGGTTCAATACTAAAAATTCTCAATCCTAAAATAGCTATTTTACAATATAATTTTAACATAAAGAATGTCGGAAATGTAGGAAAAGTTTTGAAAAATTGGTATAATTTTGGCATGGGAGGCCGACATTTGATCAGCACGACATTTGGTCGGCTCTCTTATAACCGCATTGCGTCGGCCATAGCTGTAGCAAGCCCCGCCTCTTCGGCTACAAAATATATAAAATAGATAAATAAATCCCTCCCCTTAAAATACATTACTTCAGGACCGCCATTGTTTCCGCTATAGCAATACCTCAAACAAAGACGACATTTGGTCGGCTCCGACGTGCGCGAATGAAGGACCTGAGAATGAAGGAACCAGCCATATGTTTTATTTTTTCACCAGACTTTGTAATTGGCAAGGTTTTATGTTCCTCAGTTTTTATAAGTATTGTTAATTTTACTGATTAATTGATTTGATCATTAATGATCAAATATTGAACCTCTTTTTCATTTCTTTATATTTTTACATAAAACTGGTTAGATGTCGAATGTAAAATTTTTTCATAAAACTTATTGGAAATTGAATTACAGTAGGCCTTCCTTCAGATTGATACAAAACATGTTATTTGAAATAAATAAATTCTTTATTTCAAAAATGTACATGATCCTTACATTTAAAAACTATTTTATTCTTAATAACACTTTGTTGCCTATGATTGGATAATTATGTGGCACACTTTTCTGCTTCCTCTTCCAGGAATTCAGAAGAGCGATGGCGGAATGACCCATTAATAATACAACAATAAGCATTTATTTTAAATATATTTTTATGAAATACGACCTACCTCTCTCTGATTGGCTACTAATCAATTAATTTCAAGCCGACTATCCGTCTTAAAATGGTGGATTTAACTATAAATATTGGGTTGACCAATTGTCGTCAATTTGGTCAGCTCGCCTAAAATTCAACAAAAATATATTTTAAATGTATTATATATTAAGTACCGCCTACATCTCCATGATTGGTTATTCTTCAATGTATTTCAATGTATCAATGTATTTCAAAATGGAGGATTTGACCAAAAATATTGGACCGATCAATTTGTCCGCCGCGCAAAGTGATGGCACGCTTTGGCATCAGGAGCATATGCAATTCCTGAAATTGAAGGATAGGGCAGAGATGTTAATTTTTTTAAATTACAGTCAATTTACGTTTTTTCTTGATATCCTTCGTTTTGAAGTGAAGAAAACAAAACACTCAGCATTCTCCTAATAAATTGTGAATAAAAAGTAGTTGGATTCTGGTGATAGCTAACGTACTGAAATGTTATCTTAAAATAAACTTAAAACTATAATTTTAGCACTAAGTGGGCAATAATATGAAACTTCAAGAGTGGGAAAAAGTTTGAAATTGGTATTGTCAGCTAATTTACTTTTGGTACATAAAATAGCACTGAAAAGTTTCAGTTAAACGACCATTTCCAGATTCCAGCAGAATTCATGGTAGCCAATTTTGCTACAGAGCATGATGATAAAAAATACTACATTAAACTCTAAAATACTATAATAAGGCGAAATGATTAATTTTTAAAGGTATTTACTGAAGATTTTATAATTTTGAAATTATAGTTCTGATCAAAAGGCTACAATTTTTTTTCCAAATGGAAAATTTCAAAGTTAAAGTTTACTGCTAAAAAAAAAATATATATATTTTAGCTAACAAACTGTTTTCCTATATATATACATGTAAAAACAAAGTGATTAATGCAGACAGAAACTATTTCAACAATTAATTCAAGCTATTGGTGAATGTTCCCTATAAACTAGGGTAGCTAAACGATAGAAATCTTTTCCCTGAATGAGGATTTTCAATGAATGAGTCGATTAGAGGCACACGTCAACGGCCTGAAATATATACAGTGGTTTCAATAACAACTTACGGTGGTAGTAATATGGGAACTGTTCTTTTTCAGAGTACAGTGAACAAAAACTATTAAACATATCTCTAAAAGGGCAAATCTTGCTGACTTATACAGTAGCATCGATATATGGTCATACTAGACTGCAAACATAATGGGGGGATGTAAAATTGTCGTACTACCGCTAAGGCTAACATCAATTAGCACCATAGTGATCATTTAGGTTGTAAGAAAGTCAAATTTGAAACCTATTTATTCACCAATCACTCAACTGCTAACAAACTGTTTAACAAAACTGAAACATTTTTATTGTTGGGAGCGGGCCAATTATCTCCTTTCCATCACAACTATTTATTAGTTAATCTAAAACTGCCACAGGATGGTAACGACGTGGCAGGTGCTCTAAGTCGGTGAGGAAGTACACTTTTTCGGTTAGTTTTCCTAGAAGATCTGCTAATTTTGTAAGCAAATTGTAGCACTGGGCACCTCTAGTGTATAGTCAATACTAGAATGAATATATGCTCAACAAGGACATGTACAAACAGCGCAAAAAGGAATAAATAATCTTTTAAAACAAACTTTAACCAATAACTTTTTATAAAGAGCTGTTTAAGTTTGGAGGGTTAAAATGTACCTACATAAAAGTGCAAGAGTTACTCCGAAATATCGAAATAAATTTTCATTGTTTTGACACATAATGGATCTTTATTTTTATAAATCAGAGGCCTTTTTTGGCTGTTGCAGCTACCATGCCACAAATGTTGGTGTACAAACACCAAAGGGATAATGAACACCATGCTTTCTGAGTGCCTTTGATTTTAAAAACTAATATACTTATATCTCTAAAGTGAGTTCTTTATGGCTTATGCATAAAAAATCTTGTAGAGATAAAAATGAGCAGGGCAGAAATTTTTTGACCTCATGGGATATGAACACCCATTTCATTAAACATGAATCTACATCTTTTGACAAGATTATACATTCTTACTATTTTATGAATAACCAGCTCTACTAGGCCACTAACAATTTTTATTTTTTATTGTTCCTATAATTTTAAGTCATTAATTATCTCAATATTCATCCGGCGTTATGGTTTTTGGTATTAGAAATATATTTATTTTCATTTGAGCTTTATAATTAGGTAAATAACAAGATATATTTTACCTAACAATATATTTGGTTTTACCTCACTAAATTATTTATCAGACATGACATTGGTACTGCGCATATTGGCCAACAGACACAGCCAACTTCATCGATGGGAGGGAAACCATGCTAAATGTCCAAAATGTTGATTATGTAATCACAGTTAACCCATTTTTATTCCTCAATTGCTAGGCCTATTGGAAAATAAGTAATGGTATTATGAGGTGGTTGTGAACCTCAGTATATCAAAGTTTGTAAAAATAACCTTGATATAACGAACCTCAGTATATCAAAGGCCTTGTTATTACAAAGTTTTTATATTCCTGTTCAAGTTCGATATATCAATGTTCCACTGTACCAAAAACCTATAATTCTTTTTAATTACCTTTGTGTATTTGTATTAGGCCTTATGTGTTTATTTTAATAAAAAATTTTGTTTTGACGTACATTGTATTTTTAATAATTTTAAGCTCAAATATTCAACGATCGAGAAGTTGGCTTCAACATTCCACTCAAGTTGAGTAAAAGAATCACTACTCGCTCATCCATATTGATTAAATAATTTTTCAATATAGTTGAAACGCTGAACTCCAAAGTAGCTTATCCACCATAAAGGTATAAACTGAGAAAATGGCTTTTAAAGCAAAACATGCACAATCATACTTTCACAGTCCCCATATTGCTTGTTTATATCATAATGATTTATATTATATCAACAGAGGAACAAATATTGATTAGATTTCCAAAGTTAAAAAGCATATTTTGGAAATAAAATGGCGTTTAGCTCCCTTTGGCACCACTCAGTTTCAGTTTGATCATTGGTTTGATGTCGCATACGTCATAAATTATAGGTGCATAGGTCACTATGGCACAATTTGATTTATTTACTTTGGCTCTCTCCTTATGGGCTCCCAACACGGTGTGCTGCACATAAGTCAGTTTGGCACTGAGCCAACAAGTGGTTTGACATTGCTGCCAAACTAAATTTTGTTTAAAATCAAATATCCCCGTAATTTTCCTGTCTTTTAGACTACTTTGGTTCGATTTCTCATGCCTCAAAGATTTAAAAACAAACATAAACAAACATTGGCCAAATTTGTCGCTTAAGCCACTTTGGCTTTCAGCGCCTTAGTTTCTCTGGTAAGAATGGGCCATTTGTTAGTCCAGAAAATGATTTATTACTATTATTATTTTTTGTAAGGCACAACAAAACATACTGTAGATCCGTGGCAATTTTGGAAAATAAACAATAATATATTTTACAAACCACTCACATAGTGGGCTTATTTACAAAGTACACCAAATGCTCTTAAAAATGAAATAGTTTGAAAAGTATATGTAATTCTTAAAACTCAGGGAAAGTGTAACTATCAAACAATGGTTCATGCAATATTTAAAAAAATCACAAGACTGAAACACATTTACAAATTATTAACAAGTTATGAAGGCATTTGAAATGCCCAAATTATATGTACAAAATATAGATTCATTTAACATTTTCTATTTGAATCCTGCATCAGGTAATATCATATATACACAGATAAAAAAAACTACTGAAAAATTGTTTGTTATACAGTTTTAAGTAACATAGTAATATGCAATCAGATGTATATAAAACTAATATAAATTATATAATATGTAAACAACATTAATTAAAAATATGAACTAATAATAAATAAATCTCCATAAACAATGTGTTAGTGTAAAAGCAACAAAGAATTGTCAGTCTAATTTTATATACTAACACTAACACAACCATATTAACTTCAGGACTACATTTAAGGATTGCCAACCAACAATGGCTAGGATCAGGTTGACCTAGAAGGCATAGTTGCTACTTTCAAGTGTTTCACAAACTGTTGCGAATTATATCAAACCCCAAACTAATCAGTGAACAATATATTCGGAGTACCGGTAGTATTAATAAATATAAAGCAAGGCAAAATATCATAATACAATACTGAAAAAACCATTAAAATGATTTCAATACAAATAAATAAAATAAAAATTGTACCTCTTTTAAAACAATTAGTTAAATCATTTAATTTAATTCCAATCTTTCTTATGCCTCTTCTAAATGTCGGTCAACCCAGTCTTTTCTTCCAAACCAAACTTAAAAATATATGAAACTAGTGAACAATTATTAATGGTTAAAACATCTCAATGGTAACTTATCAAGTATGACAATAAATTATATATGTTTTGTGGTAGTCCTTAACGTATTGAAAATAAATATTTTAATGGGAAAACTGTTTGAGAAATTATTGACGTTGTACAGTACTATGATTTGTGGATGGCTTGTAGTAGTTTGTGGAGACTACTAACTGGCGTGGCAGTTGTAGGTGGGCGCACTGGCGTCGTCTGCACTGTCGTCCCCTCCGCTCCCCACCCGCTGGTAGCCCATGTTCATGAGCACCACATCAAAGGGATCCGCCTTCATCCGCCTCTGGTTGGACGATGCTGCCGAGTCCCGATCTCGCACCTCGTGAGTGTTCTCTTTATCCTGACAGGAAAATCGCATTTTAAGTAATTGCGTTTTGAATTTGAATTTCATAGGATTTTTACAGAGGTGTTCATCAAGGCTCAAGGGACATGCTTTACAAAAATATTGGAAGGTGACATAAAATTTGAACTGATAAATCAGGTGAATTATAACATTTATTTGGATAGGATTTGCAGTGCAAGATGGAACGATGTGTGGGCAGGGCAAGCGTTGGAGAGTACTGAGTACTTGATATTTGTTTATAGTTCGCAAAAGCTATCAGTCTTGTTAGTATATTGTATTTAGTGGCTTTGCCCATAATTGGTTACAAGCATCAGTAGGCAAAGTAAGCGTACTACTATTTTGATTTGAGTCCTATTTAAAGCAATCAGAATTAGGTGATAAAAAATTTTGCTCATCATATTACTAGATACTGTAATAACATTTCTGATGTTCTGACCTCTGGTAGCGGGGACCAGAGCCGCACGAGGGGGTCTATGCCACTGCTCGCCAGCAGGCAATAAGAGGGGTGCGGCTGGAGGCAGTTGACTATCGAGCTGTCGCCACGCAAGATACGAACGTTGTTGGTTGTCCGCCGGTCCCAGAAGTACACCGACCCATCGTCTGATCCTGCGATTATATACTGTCCTTCACTGCAACACAAGACTTAATCATGTAGAGAGTAGATATGTGTTTAATTAGGTTTTAGTAAATTTACCCATAGTCTATTACGGTAGTAGCCATGGTAAGATATAACGCTAGACCATGTTACATTTTTTATTTTGAGATCACAACAAGCTCAAAGGCGTAGCTACGATTTTACTTCGGGGAGTGTTGAAATAGGCAGGAATGTTAAAAGGAATGTTGTATTTTGACACTCATTTGTTGTTTGATGATGACATTAGTGCGTCAGCAGGGCGGCTAGCACCTGTCAGAGGTTGTACCGACTAAAATACTTGTGACGGGGCCGCAAGGCCCAACTTGAAGCTTGCTACAGGCCGTTAGATACTTGCTCCGCGCGTTCGCCATGTGCACACCTAACAGTGGTGCTGTGGCTGGCTTGTAGGGCTGTTAGCCTAGTAGTTAATAGTAATATTGTCTATATGAGGCGATTTTAATTCAAGGATACGTCGAACACGGAATGGCTTATAAAGTATGAAGAATTGTTATGTCGATTAATTGATAGAATTGTAATCAATTGTTTAATTTCAGGACTTCCAAATCATCTAGCTTGAAACCCTCCTAAACGCTCTCTGCGTTTTAAGTCAAAATGCTATAAGTCATGTACCATAATTCTAAAACTCGCCTTGTATGAAATACAAGGAGAAACTGATCCTTTCGGGTGTTCCTTACGTAACGATTGTGTCAAATGAGTATAAATATTATCAAATCTGTAATGTAAGCTCATCGCACGTCAGCACAGGCCGCGGCGGCCGGTCGGTCGACAATCAAACTGTTAACTTTGAAATAGAATAAAAGCAAAAAAAAAGTGTTCTACAAAATTCTCTAAATAATTATTTTCCAACACCTTTCTTACTGACAAATTTCACCTAACCAATACATAAAAACTTCCTCGCAGACTAACTTTTTGATATCATTAATTCACAAAACTGATATGTTATGATCTTATATATTTTTCACAGTGAAACTATTAACATGTCAACATTAAAATACTACTGCAAATATAAATACTACGTTAAAATACAACGTCAGGACCGACATCGGACCCAACGTCGGAACTGACGGCTCGTACAACATGTTCGACAGTCTGTTGGACGCCCGGTCGGGTGTTGTATCAGGACCGGCAGTGGTTTAACCCAATTTGTCAGGTCCGATGTCGAACAGAACTTTGGGTCCGACATTGGGCCTGACAGTTGAGCATGTTCAATAGTATTAAGACCCCTTAAGATGATCTTTGTATTCCGGAAACTGTCATATAAGTCAGGGTCTAAAACCAAAAAAAAAAAAACGAAATTCCATTGTAGTTATGGGCCCATGCTAAGCTAAAGCAGGTTCAGCTTGTTTAAAGCAAAGAGAAGAAAAAACAATCTTAAAATGTTAAAATTCTATTTAATAGAATCACATTTTATCATTGTTTTAATGAAAAGCTGTGTTTTAAAATTTGCACCCATCCTTGTGGGCATTGGCGCTGATTGCAGCTATGTGGACTACAGAAATTGGCTTCAACGTCAACAATGCTGTTAAAAGCATAGGGATTGCCTGCGTTTCGTATTCCTTGGTCACTGGTTGTTGAATCCCAGTATAATTCACATCGGCCACCAGCCACATTTTCCTCATTTTAAAAAATTAATAAAATATCCTGTATGTTTCCAACCTAATAAAATATATATTGTACAAAATTATAATTTTTTTTAGTTCATATATTCTTTCATTTATTGATATTTTTAATGAAAAAAGTAAATAGATGAAATAGACCATCGAGAAGCAGAAAGATTATTTTACTAAACATTTTTTACCCCTGAGCTGGATTTTTTTTGAAAGTGGTTTTTAAATTACCTTTTGTTAAAGTTCTATTCTAAGTTGTTTAGACAACTTGGTACGACGCACTTGCATCGTGATCACGTAGTCGTCAATAATTCAAATGATGCTTGCGTTTAATTTTTTTGTTGTAAAAGACATTGATAAAGAACAAAAGTCAAAACACAAAACAACGACAACACTTGCACATAAAAATCAAACATGAATGGCCATACGCACATGTAAATTGAAAACCACTGTCTGAGGAACATGAGTGGGCAGAGCGACAGACGGTTGGTGAACTGCCTGTTTGAGCTTCAAAATCAGTTGTTACAGTAGGACGGGAGTTGGTCCCTTGATTGACAATTGGTTGTTTGCTGTCCCGTTTCACACCCTTTCCATTTATTGAACACCCTTCCTGGGGTCCTTCCCGGGGCGGGGGGGGGGGTTTGTGCAAAATGCCCATTATAACCATATATCTTAACCATACTTATCAGTAGTCTCCTTATCCACCAGTAACATTCATTAAATTATCTTCCCACATCTACACAATTTCGTATCCAACCTTCCGAGGAACTCAGGAGAAATAATCTGGATATAGTTGACTTAACCTATATACAGTAATGCCATTCTGAGTTGCCAGCGAAGTCCGTCTCGAGACAATAAAGCGTGGTATTGCTTAGAGCAGCGTTCTATGATCAATGGTACTAAATTGCTCAGCATTGAAAATGGGTCATGACTAAGATTTATCTTGCAATGTAATAGTAGTTTTCATCACTAGGAGCAAAAGTGGGTCTTTTTGGTGCGCAATCGTGTTTTAAAAACGAGGCGCAGCCGAGTTTTTAAAAACGATTAAGCATCAAAAAGACATTTTTGCTCCGAGTGATGAACAACAACGTTTTTTATCATAATGCGAAATTAAACTTTTGATCATTAAAAATATTAACTATAAAGTTGTATTTTCGAGGTTATATTTACAAAGTTAGTAATATGCAGTGTTTACATTTATGTTATTTACAAACAATGTTCCTTATAACGTTTGAATTAAAAATTCTGCTCCTCAACATTAATAAATGAATAATAATATACATAGGAAACAGCTGACTTTTCAGTACTAGGACCTAAAAAATTCTCCAGATGATTTTTCAGTCCTAGGACAATAAAGAATCAGTTTTGGTACAGTTGAGAGAACAAAATACCCCCCGTCGCAGCTGACCTGCGTACTCAGCGAATTTCCAAATTAGTAATATTAATTTTGACCAGCTAAACTTGTAAACAAAATTTCATCACGTGCTCATAAGTAGGGAAATAAATGTCTATTCTCCTTAAGATAAATATAGGGAAAGAGTATGCAGGTATGCTGCCATGGGGGACACTAAAAGTAGGTTTTTAGCTTAGAAAAATTTCATTTCGACCATATAAAGCCATATAGTAAATTTCATCAATATCTGTCCATAAATAAAAGAATTTGCCTATTCTCCATATGATTAACATTGGAAAAGAGTATGCAGGTTTGCTGCCATGATAAGTACAAAAACCAAGATTTTTTACCTTAAATGGATGAATCTCAACCAAATGAAGCTAAATACCAAGTTTTATTCAAAAATATTGGTTAATAAGTGAAATATTAACACATCCTTACTCTCCATAAGATTAACATTGGAGCCCCAAAAGACAATGTACTGTCTTTAGACTTTGTAATATCTCGGTAACCAATGGAGATAGAGCAAAGCTTCAAAATACTAAATTGTGTGTTTTTTTGAGCTAAATCCAATGGTCAAAATAAAAATTTAAAATTTTTAAAATTTACATATGAAAAATGCAAAAAAACCCATTTTGGGGGTAAAAAACTCCCCAAAACTACCCCTTCCGGTAGGTCGATATGTCTGGTTTACGAACTCATCCGAATAAACGTAGGATTACACATCTCTACCAAATTTGGTGTCGATCGGACTATTTTTACGAGAGTTATCGTGTCTAGGGACACACACATATATATATATATATATTGGATATATATACATATATATATATATATATATATAAGTAGATAGTATCATGTTACTTCTAGGACACTTTTGGAGACAATAAAAAATCAAACAAATTTCACAGTTTTTTAATACAATTATGCAATATTTTTGCCATTTTTTGGCCAATTTTCAGCTTTTGTCAAATTGTCATAAAAAATATGCAATTTCAATGAAATTTTTAACAAATATGCCTAAAATTATCTACAAAATAAAATTTTTTTAAAAACAAGTAAAATTATCACATTTTATAAGTATTTTTTTAATAAAATCAATAGTTGACTTTTTATAAGTCAATTTAAGTTTTCTAGAGTATTTTTTCAATAAAATTTGAATTTTTTTAAAACAAGTAAAATTATGGTTTAGTATCAATAATATTGTAATAATTATTCAAATTTAACTAAAGCAGTTTCTTTATCATCAAAAGTCTTAATATCAGTGACAATTAAATGTAAATCTTTTTTATTTAATTCTTTAATTGATTTATCATCAATTACATTAGTAAATCTTTTTGGTAAATGTACTTTACATTTTTCTAATTCAACAATAATTGTATATCCATATTTATCTTTAATTCTTTCAAATTTTTCAATTTTATATTTTTCATTTAAATTTAAACTTTTTAATGGTTTATATTCTTCAAATCTTAATTCCCCAATATTATTAATTTCTTCTAACAGATCCATTTATATAGGAAAAAATATCACAAACTTGTTTGTGATAGATATGTTAAAAAGTCATTGTCATAATTAGGTTTTATACAAAAATCCATATTTAAGTATTTAAAAATCATAGGTAATAATTTTTTGTATGATATATTACTTTTCTTAAAACATAAATATTTATTAAAAAATAGTGTAATTTTTTCTTTATCTTCATTATTCAATTCAAAATCAATATTGTATATTTTGTTTAAAAATTGATAGTAAAATATCCAATTTGTATAACTCCTTTGTTTTAAAAATAATTTTATATTCTTAGGTGTTATTTCAAAATGATTAGAAATACATAAAATATATAATTCATTAATTAATTTTTGTGTTTTATATGGTTGAAAATGGTTAAATTCTCTTAAAATATGTTTAAGATGTTTATTCTTATTACTTTTTCTCTTAATCTTTTTTTCATAAATAATTCTTTTACATATATTACATCCTACACAATTTCCAATAATAGTAAAATTAGTTTGATTATGACATCTATAACACATATCCATTTATTTAAAAAAAAAATTATACATAAATGAATGAACCAATTCATTGTCACAAATGTAAGAAAAAAACTAAAAATATTAATCCACAAATTGTTGAAATGAAAAATGGATTATATAGAATTGCTACTAATTGTTCAATTTGTAAAACAAATAAAAGTAAAATTTTGAAAAAAGAAGTTAAACCTATAATTAAAAAAGAATTAACTAAAAATGAACAAATAATTGAAGTAAATGAAATTCATGCTCCAATTAGAAAGAAATTTTTAAAAAGAAAAATAATTACATTAGGTATTGATGATTTATGGGCAGCAGATTTAATTATAATGAAAAATTATGAAAAAGAAAATGATGGTTATAAATATATGTTAAATGTTATAGATACTTTCTCAAAATATGTTTGGTCAAAACCATTAAAGAAAAAAGATGGAAAAACAGTTTCTAAAGCATTTGAAGAAATAATTAAGGATGCAATTAAAATTAATCATAAATCACCTAATCTTTTACATACAGATAAAGGATTAGAATTTATCAATAAAGATTTTAATGAAATATTAAATAAATATGATATTAAATTGTATCATACAGAAAATGAAGAAAAATCAAGTATAATGGAAAGGTACAATAGAACACAAAATGAAAAAATGAAAATACAATTTGAAATTAATAAAAATTATAGATGGATAAATAGTTTACCAAAAATTGTTAAAGAATATAATAATTCATATCATTCAACAATTAAAATGAAACCAATTGAAGTAAATAAAAATAATGAAAAGGATTTATTAGATACTGTTTTTAAATATAAACCACCAAAAATAATAACCAAATCAAAATTTAAAATAAATGATAGAGTTAGAATTGGAAATAAAAAATCAACATTTTCTAATAAATATAAAAATAATTGGTCTAGAGAAATATTTATAATTTCTAAAATTAATAATACAAATCCAGTTACTTATAGTATAAAAGATCAAAATAATGAAGATATTATTGGAAATTTTTATGAATATGAATTGAAAAAAACCAATTTGTAAATTTTATTATATATAAATGGAAAAGATATGTTTAAGGTGTAAATTATATAAAGATATATCTAAATTTTATAAAGACAAAAATACTAAAGATGGGTTATATTATTATTGTAAAGAATGTAAGGATGTGTATTATAAAAAATTATATGATAGTATTAAAGTTATTGAATTAAATGAAAAACAATGTCATAAATGTAAAGAAATTAAAGATATTTCAAATTTTAATAATTATCATTATAGTAAAGATAGAAAAAATACAATTTGTATACAATGTATTAGAGAAATGTTTTTAAAACCACAATTTTGTGAATGTGGAAGAAATATTAAATGGACTAATAATTATTTAAGACATTTAGAAACTAAAATTCATGACAAAAATATAACAAAACTAGAAAATTTAAAAATATGATAAAAAATAATAATTTTACTTGTTTTAAAAAAGTTTAAATTTTATTGAAAAAATACTATAGAAAACTTAAATTGACTTATAAAAAGTTAACTATTGATTTTTATTGAAAAAATACTCTAGAAAATTTAAATTAACTTGTGAAAAGTTGACTATTGATTGAAAAAATACAATTTAAACTATAAATTACCTAGAAAAAAGTGGAAAAACTTCTCATATTTTTAAGAGTTTTATTTCTAAGTAAAAATTATTTCTAATAAATGGAACGAACAAATAAAAATATTAATTGTCCTTATTGTAATAAAAATATATTATATAAAAATTATGATAGACATTATAACTCAACTAAACATTTATTAAATAAACAAAAATATGATAATAAAATATTTGAATTAAAACATTGGTGTAAAAATAATAATATATATAATTATAAAAATAAAACTTTAGATGAATTAACAAATATTAAAGAAACATTTGATCTTACAAATTATTCATTATTTAATATAGAAAAATTAAATGAAATTGCAAAAAAATTATCTGTCAGAAATTATGAAAATTTATCTAGAGATGAACTAATTAAAAGATTAAACAAAATTAAAGAAAATCCAAATAATTTAAGATATAGATCATTAAAATATATTCAAAATTTAGCAATTAAAAATAGTATTAAAATTGTTAATAAAACTAGAAATGAATTGATTGGATTATTAAATGATTATTTTAAAAATAAACCAATTCCAAAAGAAAATATAATAAATATTCAAGAAGCTTCGTCATTAAAAGGATATTTTCAAGATTATATTTTAACAAATTCAAATGATGATTTAGATATTAATGATTATTTAGAAACTCAAAGAAATGAAATAAAAAAATTGATAGAAAAACAAAAATTCAAAAATATTAAAGGACAGATGGCTTTAGAATGTGAATATGAAAGAAAATTAATAAATGGTGAAATTCAAAATAGTAATATGTATTTTTGTATAAAAAGTTCAGATATTTTAAATATAGATGATTTTATTGATGATCAATTTAAGAAATTAATAGTTAGAGAACAACTAAATCAACCATCAAAAGGCTCTGGTTGGTCATTAAAAAGATGTGTTGAATTAAATCTAAAATTATCTAAAAATAATTCATTAAATGCTGGATCATATATAGAATTACCAAATGAAATTAAGAATAAAAAATGTTGTGTAAATTTTAAAAATAAAGATGAATATTGTTTTATTTATGCAATTAGATGTGCTATAGATAAACCAAACGAACATGCTGAAAGAGTTAAACAATATCAAAAATATATAAATGATGATATTTTTAAAGGTTTTGATTATCCAATATCATTGAAAGATATTAAATTATTTGAAAAAAAGATCATTTGATTCTAAATATAACTATCCATCAATGTCAATAAATATTTATAGAATTGATGAAGATGAAAAAATAGTGCCATTACAAATATCTGAACATTATAATACAAAACTAGAAATTGATTTATTATATTATAAAATTGGTAATAATTCTCATTATATATTAATTACAGATTTAAGTAAGTTAGTATCTAAACAATTAACACAAAAAAATAAAAATAAAAAATATATTTGTAGAAGATGTTTGACTCATTTCTATAAAAATAAAGACTTGAATAATCATTTAGAAATATGTAAATTATTAGAACCTTGTAGACCTATAATGCCACATCCTGGTCAAAGAGTAAGTTTTAAAAATTATTATAAAAAGTTTGAACATCCATATGTAATTTATATGGATTTTGAAAGTATATTAGAAAAGATTGATAATTGTAAAAATAATCCAAATTGCTCATATACAAATAAAATTCAAAAACATAAACCATATGGATTTACAATCTATTTAGTATCTAGAGTAACTAATAAAATGTATAAACCTATTTGTTATAGAGCAAAAAATGAAGAGGAATTAATAAATGTACCAAATAAATTATTTGAATATTTAGATGAAATTTCAAAATATATAGCTAAAAAATATAATTCAAAAAATAAAAAGCCTATGAATTTAACTAATGAAGAAGAAATTAATTATCAAAAAACTAATATTTGTCATATTTGTGAAAATAGTGGTTTTGATAATGATAAAAGAATAAAAGTAAGAGATCATTGTCATTTAACAGGAAAATTTAGAGGTGCTGCACATTTAAATTGTAATTTAAATCTAAAATTTCCTCAAAATATTCCTATATTCTGTCATAATAGTTCAAATTATGATACACATTTGTTTATAAAAGAATTAGCTAAAAAATATGGTAAAATTGATTTGTTAGCCAATACAGATGAAAAATATATAAACTATTCAGTAAATTCTGGTTATGGTTATGAATTTGAAGGTGAACTATATTTTAAACCTAGAAAATTTATAAAATTCTCATTTGTAGATACATTTAGATTTATGGCTACATCAATTGAAAAATTAGCTAAAAATCTTAAAGAATTTAAGCATATAAATAAATTTATAAAAGAAAATGATATAATTGAATATGATAATGAAACTTTAAAAATATTAACTTCTAAAGGTGTATTTCCATATGAATTTATTGATAATGTTGAAAAATTAAACTATGATAAAATATTAGAAAAAGATCAATTTTATAGTTGTTTAACATATGAAAATATAAGTGATGATGATTATAAACATTATATAAAAGTTTGGAATAAATTAAAAGTAAAAACATTAGGTAATTATTCAGATTTATATAATATTCAGGATGTATTATTATTAGCTGATATATTTGAAAATTTTAGATCTGTTTGTTTGAAAAATTATCAATTAGATCCAGCACATTATCTAACATCACCATCATTAGCTTGGGATTCTATGTTAAAATTAACAAAAATTAAACTAGAATTAATAAGTGATTATAATATGTATTTAATGATTGAAAAAGGTATTAGAGGTGGTATTTCACAATGTATAACTATATATTGTAAAGCAAACAATAAATATACAAAAAATTATGATAAAACAAAACCTGAAAATTATATGTTATATATAGGTGCAAATAATCTATATGGATGGGCTTTAAGTTAAAAATTACCTTATAAAGATATAACATGGATGAATCCTAATACATATACATTAAATGAATGGGAAGAAACAATATTAGAATTAGATGAAAATGCTGAATATGGATACATATTAGATGTTGATTTAGAATATCCTATTGAATTACATGATGACCATAAAGATTTACCATTACCACCTGAACATTATAATAATAAGCTTTGCACAACATTATTTGATAAAAAAGATTATGTTATTCATTCAAGAAACTTAAAATATTATCTACAAAAAGGATTAAAATTAAAGAAAGTTAATAGAGTTATAGCATTTGATCAAGATGATTATATGAAAAAATATATTGAATTAAATACCAAATTAAGATCCAAATCAACATCAGATTTTGAAAAAGACTTTTTTAAATTGATGAATAATAGTGTTTTTGGAAAAACTATGGAAAATGTTAGAAATAGATGTGATATTAAATTAGGTGATGAAAAGTTTTCATTAAAACAAGCAAAAAAACCTAATTTTAAAACATTTAGTATATTTGATAAAGACTGTATTGCTTCACATATGATAAAAGAAAAGGTTAAGTTTGATAAACCAATCTATATAGGATTTTCAGTACTTGATTTATCAAAATTACATATGTATCAATTTTATTATGAAAAATTAAAGAAGTTTGATCCAAATATAAGGTTATTATATATGGACACAGACAGTTATTTTATAGAATTTAAAAAGGATCCATATAAAATTATTAAAGAAAATATTAATGAATTTGATACAAGTGATTATAAGAAAGAACATGAATGCTATAGTGAAAAGAATAAAAAAATAATTGGTAAATTTAAAGATGAGTTAAATGGTGAAATATTAGAAGAATATTGTGGTTTAAGATCAAAATTATATAGTTATGAATTTAATAATAAAAATCCTGTAAAATGTAAAGGTATTAAGAAAAGTGTTGTTGATAAAACATTACATATGGATGATTTTAAGAAATGTTTATTTGATGATCAAGAACAATATAGAGAAATGACTTGTATTAGAAGTTTTAAACATGAACTATATACAATTACAATAAATAAATTAGCTTTAAGTAATAGAGATGACAAAAGATTTATTTGTGAAAATAAAATTGATACATTACCTTGGGGGTATAAAAATAATTATAAATAAATGGAACTTTAATTATTCCAAGAGAATTAATAAATAATGATTTTGATATAAAATTATATTTATTTAAAACTAAAATATCAAATAAATTTTTAATATATCTTTTTAAATATAAAAATTATTTTGTATATCATTATAAGTTTAATTTTATAATAGAACCATTTATAAATATTATAAAAAATTATGTTAAAGAAAGTTTTAAAGAAAATGATCAAAATTATATTAATAATTTATAACCATATGATATTGAATTTATACTATAATTTTATGTATATTTTTAAATATTTTCTTTAATAAATTTAAATATATTCAATAATTTATTGAATATCTAACAAAAAAATATCTATAAATTTTACTTTATTATCATTATAAGTAAGACCCGTCTTTAAGACGGGTCTCAAATTTGTATATAATTTATTATATTTATGAATATTTTTGAATGTTTAAGAAGGGTAACATTTTGTTACCCTTAAGTTTTTATTGTATAATAAGGTTACCTCCTTTAAAAATTTTAAAATAAATATTCTAATTTATATGGGACCCATTTTGGGTCCTACCTAATTTTAATAAGTTTTGTATGTTTTTTCATTATATGATAGGGGGGGACAAATTGTCCCCTCTAAAAATATCTATAAATTTTAATTTATCCTTATTGTTTTCTACTTTTTTTATTTTAAAATTAATAAATATAAACCAGATTCATAAATAAACATTGTTTTATTATCTATTTTATTGACGCCCTATTTTAGGGCATCTGAAAAACATGTTTGTACATCAATTTCTAGGGTGTCATAATTTGTGACACCTATAATTTTTATGTAAATTAATTTATCATCATTATGTAAATGTAACTGTTGGTTACACTTGATATTTTTTAAGTTTTATATATTTTTTTACATTATCAATTAAAACTTTTCTAGAATTTTTATATTTTAAAATATAACAAATATCTTTTCTTTTAAACCAAGGTTTATTTTGTTTATTAAATACAATTAATATATTATTAAATATAAAATTATTGTTAATTAAATCAATTATTGTTTTTATTATTTATGTAGATAAATTTCATATTACAAATTTTGTTTTAATCTTAAATATACAATACTTTTAATATTTTCATTATTTATTAGATTTCCATCACTATCTTGAATAGATATTACAATATTTTGAATTTTATTTATATTTTTTAAAGGAATATAATCAATTTCATTTGGTTTTTCACTAATTTTTGATCCATATTCAACATTTGGATAAAATGAATATAGAATTTCTGATTCTTTATGTAAATGTGAATGATCTTTATGATTTTCAAAACTAGGATCAACTAAATTACAATGTATTTCAATAACATCAAAAGGTCTAATTTTTGGTAGTTTTATTCCTTTTGTTAATACATTTGGTGCAATCATTTTATCATCTAACCCTAATAAATCAATTATAATTGTTGTCACTATAATTTTAACAGGAGATTTTATTGTAATATATGGTCCATCATTTTTCAATATAAAATCATTTTCATCAAATTTATTAAATTTATTTTTAAATTCTTTTAAACTATTAATAAAAATATTTTTTCTTTCTTCAATTGTATAATTTCCTTTATTTATATCAAAATATTGATCTATATTTTTATCATTTTCATCTTTAATAAAATATCCATAACAGTTTTTATAATCATTTGGTATATTTGATATAAAATTATCTGAATAAAATCCACTTAAACCAATACTATATTTTCCATCTAAATGTATTGGATGTTCTAATCTTAATTCTAGTTTGGATGAATGACCAATTATTTTAAATAATTTCATCTTATTTTAATGGAGAAATTTTTAGAAAAAAAGATAATATAAAATTAGAATCATATGATAAAAATAATAAAAATGATCAACCTATTAGATTATTAATTATAGGAACAAGTGGATCTGGTAAAACTACATTATTATTAAATTTTATTTATAAAAGATTAATTCCATATTCAAATTTATATATTTTTAGTAAATCATTAGAACAACCATCTTATAAATTATTACAAAAAAGATTTAAAAATATAGAATCAAATATTAATAAACAAATTTCTTATTTTTTATGTGATGATATGATTCCACTAAATAAATGTAAACCAAATTCATTAGTAGTTTTTGATGATTGTATTTTAGAAAAACAAGATAAAATTAAAGAATATTTTATAATGGGTAGACATAAAAATATATCATGTATTTATTTATCACAATGTTATTCAAAAGTTGATATGCAATTAATTAGAAATAATTTAAATATGTTATGCATCTTTAAACAAAATGAACATTATATGAAAAAAATATATAATAATTTTGTTGGATCAGATATGAAATTTGATAAATTTAAAACTATTTGTAATGATTGTTGGAAAGAAGACTATGGATTTTTAACTATTAATTTATTAAAAAAATCAAATGATGGAAAATATATGAAAAATTTTTCTGATATTAAATAATGATAATGGCTTGTTGTATGTTTGATTCAATAATTGATAGAATATTTATTTTATTAGTATTATTTATTTCACTAGTATTTATATATTTAATGAAAATTACAGAAATAAAGTAAAATGAATTGTGTTTAACATAATTAGTGTTTATGTTAACATGATTTGTGTTTGTGTTAACATGATTTATGTTTTGTGTTAACATGATTTGTTTTTATGTTAACATAATTTGTGTTTGTGTTAACATGATTTGTGTTTTGTGTTATATGATTTGTGTTTATGTTAACATGATTTGTGTTTATGTTAACATGATTTGTTTTGAACCTAAATTTTTCTTTGTAATAAATGGATAAAATATCTGTTAATGAAGCTAAAAAATTAGATGATATTGAGAAAAAATTAATAAAAGAATTTAAAAATCAAATTAAAATTGAAGATAATTATGAAAAAATTAAACAAAAAGCATATGAACCTATAACATCAGCAATTGGTAAAGTTGAAAATAAAATTGGTGAAGTCTTAAATGAAAATAAAAATCTTATGGAATTGGTACCTATTGTTAATAATTTTGCCAATATATCAATACCAGAAACTGAAGAATTAAATTTACCTTCAAATTTACCTTCAAGTACTCCATTTAGACCAATCAGACAACCAATAATTCAAGAAGAATCGACATTTATTGACCCAAATTTAATTTCACCTCAAACATTAGATAAAATTATTGGTCCATTAGCACAAAAATATTTACCAAGAACAAAAGATGATAAATTTGGTTTATATTGGAATAAACATAAAAAATCATTTATGATTGGTGATGAAATAACTGTAATTGATAATGATGATTTAATAATTGATGATAAAAAATATAATGGAACACATGGATTATGGAGATTGTTAACTTATGAAAAGAAACCAGATAATAATTTATATACACAAGATGATTTAAATAATTATTCAAAGATTTTATGGGAAACTAATTCAATTTATAAAAATAATGATCCAAATAGTAAGAAACCAAAATCTAGTAAAGGGTGATAAATATATTAATTTAATTAAACATATTTGGGAATTAAAAGGTGAAATTGAAGGTTCAGGAATCAGAAAATATACAGAAAATAAAATTGAATTATAGATTTATAGATGATTTAAATAAATTAGATAATATTATTAATTATATATATGCACAAGAAAAAGCTGGCAATAATAATTTTTTAAATGAAAAGAAAGCAATTAAAGACTTTATATCAAATAAATTAGATGAATTAATTGAAAACCTGAAGGAATTAGGTATTTAAAAAGAATTTTGGCAAATATTTCATCACCATTATTAAAAGATGGATCAGGTATTTTAAATGATGTTATAAATAATTTACCTTTTGAATTACATGTACCTGGTTATCAATATCTAGGGCCTGGAACTAAATTAAATAAAAGAGTAAAAAGAGGTGATCCTGGAATAAATGATTTAGATAAAGCTGCTAAAGAACATGATTTATTTTATAGAGATCATAAAGATACAAAATCTAGAAAATGAAATAGCTTGATAAAATTTTACAAGATAAAGCATGGGATATAGTAACATCAAATAATCATGGAATTGGTGAAAGATTAATTGCATTACCAACATCAGGTGCTATGTGGATGAAAAGAAAATTTGGTATGGGTTTAGAAGTAGGATTAAAATTTTAATAAAATTAATTATGTTAATCTATATTATAAAAAACTATAAATTTTTTTCTTAATAAATGGAAAAAATAAATATAAACTTGACAGATAATCAAAAATCAAAAATAAAATTAGCATTTAAAAATAAAAGATCAGTTATAATTCAATTTAATATTGATCAATTTAATGAACATGGAAAAGATATTATATTATTATCTAAAAGACAAATCAATAAACTAAATAAACATAAAAAAATTAAATAAAGATTAAGATTTTGAATTTTCATATAATCAATTAAAAGAAATAAAAAATGGTGGATTACTAAAAGAAATTTTAGATTTTGCTGATAATATACCTATAGTTAAAAATTATACACCCAAATGTTAGAAAAGGAGCAAAAGTAGTAAAAAGAGTCTATAATTCCTAAATTTAGAAATTTTGTTGATTGGTTAGATCATGAATTAAAAAAATGTAGAAGGATCTGGTTTAGATAAAAAAACATTAAAATATATGAAACAAAATTATAAAAAAATTTTCGAACCACTAACATTAGGTGAATTAGAAAAATTGTGTAAAAATATAAAATATTTTAGAGGTGTATTTATGAGAGATATATTACCTAATAAAGTCAATAAATTTGAATGTGGAATTATAAATTTAGATTCATTTGATGGAAATGGAACTCATTGGGTTTGTTATTATAAAAAAGATAAAATTAAATATTATTTTGATTCATATGGAAATATAGTTAATAAACCACCAATAGAATTAGTTAAATATCTAGGAAAAGATAATATATTTTATAATGATAATCAAATTCAGAATTATAATGATCCACCAATTTGTGGTCATTTATTGTATTTTTATATTAAATGAATTAAATAATAATAAAAAATTTGATAATATAATAAATAAATTATTCCTTAATAAATATGGATTCACAAAATATATTTGATCTATTTGGAAGACAGAAAAAACATCCAATTAATATTAAAGAAGATTATATAAATTCCAAATTAAATACATTTTTTAATAATTTTAGTAAAAGTTTTAAAAGTCATGTAAAAAAGACTGAAAATTTAGTAAATGCTATTGGTTTATCAAAAAATTATATAAATATTAATGGTTAAAAGAATTGTTAATGTAAAACCAAGTATAAATAAATATGATGTTATAGTTAAGTCAGAATTAGATGAAGTTTTAGATTCAATTATTGAAATTGGTAGTGATAATTCAGAAACTAAAAAAGATTTAAATAAAATTACAGACTTTTTAATTAATATTGGAAAATATGTTGAAAAATTTAGAAGAAAAATTAGAAAAAGAACTAAAATTTCTATTTGATGGAGTCAATGAATCCATAAAAGAATTAAATGCTGAAATATTACTAATTAAAGATGATATAGATAAATTACAATAATTATTTTATATAAATGGAGTTGATTTATTGTCTTAATGTAAACAAAAAACTAATTCTAAAGATATTCAGATAATAAAATTGAAAAATATAAATGTAATTAAATCAAAATGTTGTATTTGTAATTCAAAGAAAAGTTGTTTTACAAATTTTCTCCCTAATAAATGGCTCTATACAGTTCATTTGATATATTCATTATCAGAAACCAAAATCAATTAAACAAAGATGATTGGGATGATATTTTTGAAAAATATGAAGTTGAGTATTAATATGATGAGATTGTTTCAAAATAAATTAAATTGGCAAAAAAATTGCTCAACATCAAAATTTAACTATAGATTTTATTACTGAATTCATAAATTATCAATTAAAAGATTATATTGATTTGATTTGTAAATATCAAGATTTAACTGAATATTTCATTCATGATTATGCATTTACATTAAAATTGGGAATTAATTTTAGAACATCAAAAAATATCAGCAAAATTTATACTTGATCATGCTACTGAAATTGAATATTTTAAAAGTAAAAATTGAAATTGATACATAAAAATTATAAAATTTGACATTCATAAAATTTTAAAATTTTACTTGTTTTAAAAAAGCTTTTGATTTAAAAAATTTATCCTTAATAAATGGGCTGATTACAAAAAATATGTAAATGATATTGAAAGAGGCTGAATACAAAAATTTCTATCCATTATCTAAATTACATTTAAATGAACCTAATAAAAAAAACTGAATTTAATATAGATTTTGGAGATGGATTTTGTACTTCTAAATTTCAATTTTATATATCTGGTAAATTGACTAAATCTGATGGAAATGCATATGATAATGGTGCTAATATAAAATTAATTGATAATTTTGTTCCATTTTTATTTTCAAAAATTGAAGTTAGAAAACATAATAAATTGATTGATGAAATTGAATATCCTGGTCTATTAAGTACAAATTAAAGGTACTATAACTTATTCAAAATCAGAAATAAATCAGATAAATAAATGGTTTTGAATCAAATTTTAAAAATAAATTTGAAGCAATTGGTAATTTATCTCATTTTGGATTAGGATTTTTTGAAAAATGTAAAAATTCCAATATACAAAGGAGGTTTTAATATAACATTTATTAGATCAGAAGATAATGATGCAATTTTTAGATGGAAAACTAAAAAGGCTGATGGATCTTATGAATATGCTACATTACCAACTGAAGGTAAAATAACAATTGATGAATTTTTTATTAGAGTTCCTATAATTGAATACAAAACAACAAGTAAAATTCAATTAATTAATGAACTAAGCAAATTGAAAAAGTAAATTTTCATTTTAATCATTGGCAATGCAATGAACAAAAAAATATTACAGGAAAGAATTTAAGTTTTGATATAACAAATATCTATAGAAATATTTATAATCCAAAATTTATTATATTGGATTTCAAAATTCAAGAACAAATGATCAGTTATTTGATACTTCTAAAATTTGATAGTATGTATGTAAAAAATATAAGAGTAAAACTAAATGGGTCATTATTACCCTGATGAATTGGAAAAATTTTGATATAAACAATGAAAAATTTAGAACTATGTATGAAATGTATCAAGATTACAAAAAAGTTTATTATATTAGTAGTAAAATGTAATTATAGTCCAACAGAATTTCTAGATAATAGACCAATTATTATGTAATTGATACTACAAAAAATCCAACAAATATTTCAAGTTCAAAAAATGATATTATTATTAATGCAGATTTTGATTATGATATAGTAGCTACTAGTAAAACAAATTGTTATATTATTATTGTATCTGAAAAATTACTTGAATATAATATAATCAAAAATGATATTACTGAAATTAATTAGAATGAATTATTACTATTTTAGTCAAATTTATTGAAAAAATACTATTAAAATTTTAAATTACCTTATGAAAAGTCGACTATTAATTTTATTGAAAAAATACTTATAAAATGTGATAATTTTACTTGTTTTTTAAAAAATATTTATTTTGTAGAAATTTAGGCATATTTGTTAAAATTTCATTAAAATTGCATATTTTTTAAGACAATTTGACAAAAGCTGAAAATTGGCCAAAAAAATGGCAAAATATTGCATAATTGTATTAAAAAAACTGTGAAATTTGTTTGATTTTTGATTGTCTCCAAAGTGTCCTAGAAGTAACATGATACTATCTACTTATATATATATATATATATATTTTTTTTTAATGACTATTATTTTTGTGTCTCTGGGCACCTCAAAACGAAAAAGTAACATGGTCCCGGTCTTAGGTCTTACCATGAGACCTACGATAATAGCTTATTCCCTATGGGAAATTCGCTAAAACAGGCTGATTTCGTGCAGAATGATAAAAAATGTTTGTATATACTCTTATCAACTATTTTTGTCACTACTTAGACACAAATTTTTATATGTCCTATTTGGGTACCTGAAAGCTATAGAATAAAGATTAAAACAAACCTTCAGTATGTTATTCCTACTTCAAATTCAAGTGGTGGGATTCCGTATAACGAACACCATTTGTGGAAAGTGTGGTGATAGAAACAATAACAAACTTTTCACAGCTGATAATAAAAATTGCTCACCAACTGTATAAACAATATTAGTTTTTCATAAGTTTTGACCCAAAGTTTTTTAAGGTTGTGAGACATAGCCCAAAGAGCTATTGTTCATTTAGATGATGATTCTGCAAATTTACCTATCACTTACTGTATTTTGACATATAATTGTGGAAATCAGTTCAGTTCAGTTGACTGGGAACTCGGAGTTACAAGTTACAACTGTTTATTAATATATAGGATTAACACATTTATGTACAGGGTTAGGCAAAAGTCTGGACACCCCCAGTTAACTTTTTAACGCGTTGCAGTAGGAAAACCAAACTCGGCACATGTTGACAACATGAAAAACTGCACTTTTGCCCCTGCCCCCAAAGTGGGTTATTTTGGGGGCAGCCCCAAATTTTCAAATGTAAATCCCTATTGAGTGACCCCTCATTTTAAACGGTGTATCAAGAGAAATTAAATGGCGCAATACCGGAGGTTGATATCTCACCCCTAACCAAAATGGCAAGCCATTTCAAAGTTTGAGATGGGGCAAGCCAGTATAAGTCTGGACACCCTCCGATATAATTTTTTAACTCGTTGCAGTAGGAAAACCAAACTCGGCATATGTTATCAACACAACAAATGCAATTTTTCATCAAGGACCACAACTTTGCCCCGACCCCCAAAAAGGGGTATTTTGGGGGCAGCCCCAAATTTTCAAATGTAAACCCCTATTGAGTGACCCCTCATTTTAAACAGTTAATCAAGAGAAATTGAATGAATGGCACAAACCGGATGTCGATATCTCATCTCCAAGCAAAATTGCAGCCATTTTAAAAATTCGAGAAGGGTAAATTGACATTTGTTAAAATTAAATTGGAAAATAGCTTTTTAGAATTTATAATTTCTGAAATTATTTTAGAATTGAACCTAGTAGCAGAAATGAACTAGTAGGTTCAATTCTAAAATAATTCCAGATATTCTCGATTCTAAAAAAGCTATTTTCCGATTTAATTTCAACAAATGTCAATTTACCCTTCTCGAATTTTAAAATGGCTGCCATTTTGGTTAGAAATATTATTTAAAAGGTGATATTTTATGGCAGTTAGCATTGAGTTACCTGCCAAAAAAGTTGGCCTCCTTGATGTCAGTGGTGGTGTTGCAGTGGCCGTAGAAGCGCTTTTCGTAGTCGTACGACGCCTCCCGCCAGCTGCGCTCCTGCGACGAGATGCGACTCAGCATGCTGTCCATCACACTGCCGTCACCGTCCTTCATCATCTCCATCTCGTCCGAGTCTATCAAGAGAAATAGAATACTGATTTGACAGCGAGTTGCTAACGTCATGCACATAGACGTCATGGGTAAAGTAAGCTAAATAACAAAAGTCTATTTAAAACTTTTTCATTGATGTTGAATATTTTATTGTGGCTGGCAGGCCATTACATAATTTAATTCCTGAACAATATGGGGAGCTTTTGAGCATAGATGATCTATAAGTCAAGCATGATTTAGATTGTAACTGTGTATACTAGGAAAGGTTTGTAGCAATATTAGGCAACATTATTGTTTTTAATGAACTTTTGCAAGATTCTCTGGCTTTCAGAGAGTAAATAATCCTAATAATTCGCTCTTGTAATTTAGAAAAACTGTTCCTTTTAAGTGAATTCCCCCACAATGTAATGACATAATTAAAATAGAATAAACATAACCATAATAAACCATCATTACAATCAATGTCCACCGATCTGTACAAAATAAGGATTACATAGAGAGCTGTAATTATTTTTTATATCATCTTTCACTTGAAATTGCCAGGTTATTTATTTGTTTTCAATTGATATTCCAAAAATTTAAAAAATTTGGGAAGTTTCAAGGTAAATTTATGTTTTATTTGGTTGTCTGTATCCTAACAATATTTTTAAAGCTTCTCTATATAAAAACATGGACCTACCGAAGACAATTCCCTCAAAAGGTGTTTTTTTTATTACAGGAACAATTCCTTGTTTCTATAGTAAAAATTTGCAAGATAATAAAATTCAAGACAATGGGCAGCAAATAAAACACATAGTATTTCAAGATTACACTTTTTTGTTCTTGAAAAAAAGGCTTTTGTATAAAAGAAAACAAAAAGGCACGTCAAATTGTTACATGTATATGCAATTGACAGCAAAAAATTGCTGACAAACAATCTATTTTGATGGTGTGGGTTCACTTGGCCAGAAACAAACAGTAGGCACGAATTCATGGGTAAAATTGGAATTGGAAAAATCCAAGACAGGGAAAATCTGGACAGTTCCAATCTGGTTCGGTTGGAAGCAATGCATCCACCACCATTACGAGAATGTTATCTATTTTTGCAACTGTTTCTGAGCCAGTTTGTGAGGTTCATCAGGAAATTTTCTTTCATCTTGGCAGCTCTACACAATTAGAGCTCCCCACCACTGTAGATCTCACACAAACCCTTCCACCCCAAACAAACCGATTTTTTTCAGTTTGCTTTATGGTTATTGATTGATATGTTAAGTCTAAAGGGTCTTTCAGACCCCATGATTTGGTAACAACATTGCAATAATGACTTTCGAGACTGTATGTTTTATTAAATGTTGCCGGACTAAGGGTGGTGTCTCTGAAGATCGAGTGCTTTGGTATGTGTTGTATGTAGGGATGGACGGGAATGGATTTTTAGTTCGGGACGGGACGGGACGGGAATTTTTATTTCCCGTCCAATTTCGGGACGGGATCGGGACGGGATTGCTCTTCTCGACGCTATCGGGAAATATTCGTTTTGACTTTTATCTGAATGTCGTATAAAGACAAATTAATGTTAAATATTAACTGGTTCTGTTTCCGAATTGTTCCACTTGTTTTTAGCGAATTTCCCTATAGGGAATACGCTATTACGGTAGTAGCCATGGTAAGACCTAAGACCAAGACCACTTTACTTTTTCATTTTGAGGTCCCCAGAAGCCAAAAACACCATTCGTTCATTTTCATATATATGTATATATATATATATATATATATATATATATATATATATCTATATATATATCTATATATATATCTATAAGTAGATAGTATCATGTTACTTCTAGGACACTTTTGGAGACAATCAAAAATCAAACAAATTTCACAGTTTTTTAATACAATTATGCAATATTTTTGCCATTTTTTGGCCAATTTCCAGCTTTTGTCAAATTGTCTTAAAAAATATGCAATTTTAATGAAATTTTTAACAAATATGCCTAAATTTTCTACAAAATAAAATTTTTTTAAAAACAAGTAAAATTATCACATTTTATAAGTATTTTTTCAATAAAATTAATAGTCGACTTTTCATAAGGTAATTTAAAATTTTAGTAGTATTTTTTCAATAAATTTGACTAAAATAGTAATAATTCATTCTAATTAATTTCAGTAATATCATTTTTGATTATATTATATTCAAGTAATTTTTCAGATACAATAATAATATAACAATTTGTTTTACTAGTAGCTACTATATCATAATCAAAATCTGCATTAATAATAATATCATTTTTTGAACTTGAAATATTTGTTGGATTTTTTGTAGTATCAATTACATAAATTGGTCTATTATCTAGAAATTCTGTTGGACTATAATACATTTTACTACTAATATAATAAACTTTTTTGTAATCTTGATACATTTCATACATAATTCTAAATTTTTCATTGTTTATATCAAAATTTTCCAATTCATCAGGGTAATAATGACCATTTAGTTTTACTCTTATATTTTTTACATACATACTATCAAATTTAGAAGCATCAAATAACTGATCATTTGTTCTTGATTTTTGAAATCCAATTATAATAAATTTTGGATTATAAATATTTCTATAGATATTTGTTATATCAAAACTTAAATTCTTTCCTGTAATATTTTTTTGTTCAATGCATTGCCAATGATTAAAATGAAAATTTACTTTTTCAAATTTGCTTAGTTCATTAATTAATTGAATTTTACTTGTTGTTTTGTATTCAATTATAGGAACTCTAATAAAAAATTCATCAATTGTTATTTTACCTTCAGTTGGTAATGTAGCATTATCATAAGATCCATCAGCCTTTTTAGTTTTCCATCTAAAAATTGCATCATTATCTTCTGATCTAATAAATGTTATATTAAAACCTCCTTTGTATATTGGAATATTTACATTTTCAAAAAATCCTAATCCAAAATGAGATAAATTACCAATTGCTTCAAATTTATTTTTAAAATTTGATTCAAAACCATTATTTATCTGATTTATTTCTGATTTTGAATAAGTTATAGTACCTTTAATTGTACTTAATAGACCAGGATATTCAATTTCATCAATCAATTTATTATGTTTTCTAACTTCAATTTTTGAAAATAAAAATGGAACAAAATTATCAATTAATTTTATATTAGCACCATTATCATATGCATTTCCATCAGATTTAGTCAATTTACCAGATATATAAAATTGAAATTTAGAAGTACAAAATCCATCTCCAAAATCTATATTAAATTCAGTTTTTTTATTAGGTTCATTTAAATGTAATTTAGATAATGGATAGAAATTTTTGTATTCAGCTCTTTCAATATCATTTACATATTTTTTGTAATCAGCCATTTATTAAGGATAAATTTTTTAAATCAAAAGCTTTTTTAAAACAAGTAAAATTTTTATAATTTTATGATGTCAAATTTTATAATTTTTATGTATCAATTTCATTTTTACTTTTAAAATATTCAATTTCAGTAGCATGATCAAGTATAAATTTTGCTGATATTTTTTGATGTTCTAAAATTAATTCCCAATTTAATGTAAATGCATAATCATGAATGAAATATTCAGTTAAATCTTGATATTTACAAATCAAATCAATATAATCTTTTAATTGATAATTTATGAATTCAGTAATAAAATCTATAGTTAAATTTGATGTTGAGCAATTTTTTGCCAATTTAATTTATTTTGAAACAATCTCATCATATTAATACTCAACTCATATTTTTCAGAAATATCATCCCAATCATCTTTGTTTAATTGATTTTGGTTTCTGATAATGAATAAATCAAATGAACTGTATAGAGCCATTTATTAGGGAGAAAATTTTGTAAAACAACTTTTCTTTGAATTACAAATACAACATTTTGATTTAATTACATTTATATTTTTCAATTTTATTATCTGAATATCTTTAGAATTAGTTTTTTGTTTACATTTAAGACAATAAATCAACTCCATTTATATAAAATAATTATTGTAATTTATCTATATCATCTTTAATTAGTATTATTTCAGCATTTAATTCTTTTATGGATTCATTGACTCCATCAAATAGAAATTTTAGTTCTTTTTCTAATTTTTCTTCTAAATTTTCAACATATTTTCCAATATTAATTAAAAAGTCTGTAATTTTATTTAAATCCTTTTTAGTTTCTGAATGATCATTACCAATTTTAATAATTGAATCTAAAACTTCATCTAATTCTGATTTTATTACAACATCATATTTATTTATACTTGGTTTAACATTAACAATTCTTTTACCATTAATACTTATATAATTTTTTGATAAACCAATAGCATTTACTAGATTTTCAGTCTTTTTTACATGACTTTTAAAACTTTTACTAAAATTATTAAAAAATATATTTAATTTAGAATTTATATAATCTTCTTTAATATTAATTGGATGTTTTTTCTGTCTTCCAAACAGATCAAATATATTTTGTGAATCCATATTTATTAAGGATTAATTTATTTATTATATTATCAAATTTTTTATTATTATTTAATTCATTTAATATAAAAATACATAAATGACCACAAATTGGTGGATCATTATAATTTTGAATTTGATTATCATTATAAAATATATTATCTTTTCCTAAATATTTAACTAATTCTATTGGTGGTTTATTAACTATATTTCCATATGAATCAAAATAATATTTAATTTTATCTTTTTTATAATAACAAACCCAATGAGTTCCATTTCCATCAAATGAATCTAAATTTATAATTCCACATTCAAATTTATTAACTTTATTAGGTAATATATCTCTCATAAATACACCTCTAAAATATTTTATATTTTTACACAATTTTTCTAATTCACCTAATGTTAGTGGTTCAAAATTTTTTTATAACTTTGTTTCATATATTTTAATGTTTTTTTATCTAAACCAGATCCTTCTACATTTTTTAATTCATGATCTAACCAATCAACAAAATTTCTAAATTTAGGAATTATAGATTCTTTTACTACTTTTGCTCCTTTTCTAACATTTGGTGTATAATTTTTAACTATAGGTATATTATCAGCAAAATCTAAAATTTCTTTTAGTAATCCACCATTTTTTATTTCTTTTAATTGATTATATGAAAATTCAAATCTTAATCCTTTATTTAATTTTTTATGTTTATTTAGTTTATTTATTTGTCTTTTAGATAATAATATAATATCTTTTCCATTTTCATTAAATTGATCAATATTAAATTGAATTATAACTGATCTTTTATTTTTAAATGCTAATTTTATTTTTGATTTTTGATTATCTGTCAAGTTTATATTTGTTTTTTCCATTTATAAAGAAAAAAATTTATAGTTTTTTATAATATAGATTAACATAATTAATTTTATTAAAATTTTAATCCTACTTCTAAACCCATACCAAATTTTCTTTTCATCCACATAGCACCTGATGTTGGTAATGCAATTAATCTTTCACCAATTCCATGATCATTTGATGTTACTATATCCCATGCTTTATCTTGTAAAATTTTATCAGCTATTTCATTTCTAGATTTTGTATCTTTATGATCTCTATAAAATAAATCATGTTCTTTAGCAGCTTTATCTAAATCATTTATTCCAGGATCACCTCTTTTTACTCTTTTATTTAATTTAGTTCCAGGCCCTAGATATTGATAACCAGGTACATGTAATTCAAAAGGTAAATTATTTATAACATCATTTAAAATACCTGATCCATCTTTTAATAATGGTGATGAAATATTTGCCAAAATTCTTTTTAAATACTTAATTCCTTCAGGTTTTTCAATTAATTCATCTAATTTATTTGATATAAAGTCTTTAATTGCTTTCTTTTCATTTAAAAAATTATTATTACCAGCTTTTTCTTGTGCATATATATAATTAATAATATTATCTAATTTATTTAAATCATCTATAAATCTATATTCAATTTTATTTTCTGTATATTGTCTGATTCCTGAACCTTCAATTTCACCTTTTAATTCCCAAATATGTTTAATTAAATTAATATATTTATCACCTTTACTAGATTTTGGTTTCTTACTATTTGGATCATTATTTTTATAAATTGAATTAGTTTCCCATAAAATCTTTGAATAATTATTTAAATCATCTTGTGTATATAAATTATTATCTGGTTTCTTTTCATAAGTTAACAATCTCCATAATCCATGTGTTCCATTATATTTTTTATCATCAATTATTAAATCATCATTATCAATTACAGTTATTTTATCACCAATCATAAATGATTTTTTATGTTTATTCCAATATAAACCAAATTTATCATCTTTTGTTCTTGGTAAATATTTTTGTGCTAATGGACCAATAATTTTATCTAATGTTTGAGGTGAAATTAAATTTGGGTCAATAAATGTCGATTCTTCTTGAATTATTGGTTGTCTGATTGGTCTAAATGGAGTACTTGAAGGTAAATTTAATTCTTCAGTTTCTGGTATTGACATATTAGCAAAATTATTAACAACAGGTACCAATTCCATTAGGTTTTTATTTTCATTTAAGACTTCACCAATTTTATTTTCAACTTTAACAATTGCTGATGTTATAGGTTCATATGCTTTTTGTTTAATTTTTTCATAATTATCTTCAATTTTAATTTGATTTTTAAATTCTTTTATTAATTTTTTCTCAATATTATCTAATTTTTTAGCTTCATTAACAGATATTTTATCCATTTATTACAAAGAAAAATTTAGGTTCAAAACAAATCATGTTAACATAAACACAAATCATGTTAACATAAACACAAATCATATTAACACAAAACACAAATCATGTTAACACAAACACAAATTATGTTAACATAAAAACAAATCATGTTAACACAAAACACAAATCATGTTAACACAAACACAAATCATGTTAACATAAACACTAATTATGTTAAACACAATTCATTTTACTTTATTTCTGTAATTTTCATTAAATATATAAATACTAATGAAATAAATAATACTAATAAAATAAATATTCTATCAATTATTGAATCAAACATACAACAAGCCATTATCATTATTTAATATCAGAAAAATTTTTCATATATTTTCCATCATTTGATTTTTTCAATAAATTAATAGTTAAAAATCCATAGTCTTCTTTCCAACAATCATTACAAATAGTTTTAAATTTATTAAATTTCATATCTGATCCAACAAAATTATTATATATTTTTTTCATATAATGTTCATTTTGTTTAAAAATGCATAACATATTTAAATTATTTCTAATTAATTGCATATCAACTTTTGAATAACATTGTGATAAATAAATACATGATATATTTTTATGTCTACCCATTATAAAATATTCTTTAATTTTATCTTGTTTTTCTAAAATACAATCATCAAAAACTACTAATGAATTTGGTTTACATTTATTTAGTGGAATCATATCATCACATGAAAAATAAGAAATTTGTTTATTAATATTTAATTCTATATTTTTAAATCTTTTTTGTAATAATTTATAAGATGGTTGTTCTAATGATTTACTAAAAATATATAAATTTGAATATGGAATTAATCTTTTGTAAATAAAATTTAATAATAATGTAGTTTTACCAGATCCACTTGTTCCTATAATTAATAATCTAATAGGTTGATCATTTTTATTATTTTTATCATATGATTCTAATTTTATATTATCTTTTTTTTCTAAAAATTTCTCCATTTAAATAAGATGAAATTATTTAAAATAATTGGTCATTCATCCAAACTAGAATTAAGATTAGAACATCCAATACATTCAGATGGAAAATATAGTATTGGTTTAAGTGGATTTTATTCAGATAATTTTATATCAAATATACCAAATGATTATAAAAACTGTTATGGATATTCTATTAAAGATGAAGATGATAAAATTATAGATCAATATTTTGATATAAATAAAGGAAATTATACAATTGAAGAAATAAAAAATATTTTTATTAATAGTTTAAAAGAATTTAAAAAGAAAATTAATAAATTTGATGAAAATGATTTTATACTGAAAAATGATGGACCATATATTATAATAAAATCTCCTGTTAAAATTATAGTAACAACAATTATAATTGATTTATTAGGATTAGATGATAAAATGATTGAACCAAATGTATTAACAAAAGGAATAAAACTACCAAAAATTAGACCTTTTGATGTTATTGAAATACATTGTAATTTAGTTGATCCTAGTTTTGAAAATCATAAAGATCATTCACATTTACATAAAGAATCAGAAATTCTATATTCATTTTATCCAAATGTTGAATATGGATCAAAAATTAGTGAAAAACCAAATGAAATTGATTATATTCCTTTAAAAAATATAAATAAAATTCAAAATATTGTAATATCCATTCAAGATAGTGATGGAAATCAAATAAATAATGAAAATATTAAAAGTATTGTATATTTAAGATTAAAACAAAATTTGTAATATAAAATTTATCTACATAAATAATAAAAACAATAATTTATTTAATTAACAATAATTTTATATTTAATAATAAATTAATTGTATTTAATAAACAAAATAAACCTTGGTTTAAAAGAAAAGATATTTGTTATATTTTAAAATATAAAAATTCTAGAAAAGTTTTAATTGATAATGTAAAAGAAAAATATATAAAACTTAAAATATATCAAGTGTAACCAACAGTTACAATACATAATAATGATAAATTAATTTACATAAAAATTATAGGTGTCACAAATTATGACACCCTAGAAATTGATGTACAAACATGTTTTTCAGATGCCCTAAAACAGGGCGTCAATAAAATAGATAATAAAACAATGTTTATTAATGAATCTGGTTTATATTTATTAATTTTAAAATAAAAAAAGTAGAAAACAATAAGGATAGATTAAAATTTATAGATATTTTTAGAGGGGACAATTTGTCCCCCCTATCATATAATGAAAAACATACAAAACTTATTAAAATTAGGTAGGACCCAAAATGGGTCCCATATAAATTAGAATATTTATTTTAAAATTTTTTAAAGGAGGTAACCTTATTATACAATAAAAACTTAAGGGTAACAAAATGTTACCCTTCTTAAACATTCAAAAATATTCATAAATATAATAAATTATATACAAATTTGAGACCCGTCTTAAAGACGGGTCTTACTTATAATGATAATAAAGTAAAATTTATAGATATTTTTATGTTAGATATTCAATAAATTATTGAATATATTTAAATTTATTAAAGAAAATATTTAAAAATATACATAAAATTATAGTATAAATTCAATATCATATGGTTATAAATTATTAATATAATTTTGATCATTTTCTTTAAAACTTTCTTTAACATAATTTTTTATTATATTTATAAATGGTTCTATTATAAAATTAAACTTATAATGATATACAAAATAATTTTTATATTTAAAAAGATATATTAAAAATTTATTTGATATTTTAGTTTTAAATAAATATAATTTTATATCAAAATCATTATTTATTAATTCTTTTGGAACAATTAAAATTTCCATTTATTTATAATTATTTTTATACCCCCAAGGTAATGTATCAATTTTATTTTCACAAATAAATCTTTTGTCATCTCTATTACTTAAAGCTAATTTATTTATTGTAATTGTATATAGTTCATGTTTAAAACTTCTAATACAAGTCATTTCTCTATATTGTTCTTGATCATCAAATAAACATTTCTTAAAATCATCCATATGTAATGTTTTATCAACAACACTTTTCTTAATACCTTTACATTTTACAGGATTTTTATTATTAAATTCATAACTATATAATTTTGATCTTAAACCACAATATTCTTCTAATATTTCACCATTTAACTCATCTTTAAATTTACCAATTATTTTTTTATTCTTTTCACTATAGCATTCATGTTCTTTCTTATAATCACTTGTATCAAATTCATTAATATTTTCTTTAATAATTTTATATGGATCCTTTTTAAATTCTATAAAATAACTGTCTGTATCCATATATAATAACCTTATATTTGGATCAAACTTCTTTAATTTTTCATAATAAAATTGATACATATGTAATTTTGATAAATCAAGTACTGAAAATCCTATATAGATTGGTTTATCAAACTTAACCTTTTCTTTTATCATATGTGAAGCAATACAGTCTTTATCAAATATACTAAATGTTTTAAAATTAGGTTTTTTTGCTTGTTTTAATGAAAACTTTTCATCACCTAATTTAATATCACATCTATTTCTAACATTTTCCATAGTTTTTCCAAAAACACTATTATTCATCAATTTAAAAAAGTCTTTTTCAAAATCTGATGTTGATTTGGATCTTAATTTGGTATTTAATTCAATATATTTTTTCATATAATCATCTTGATCAAATGCTATAACTCTATTAACTTTCTTTAATTTTAATCCTTTTTGTAGATAATATTTTAAGTTTCTTGAATGAATAACATAATCTTTTTTATCAAATAATGTTGTGCAAAGCTTATTATTATAATGTTCAGGTGCTAATGGTAAATCTTTATGGTCATCATGTAATTCAATAGGATATTCTAAATCAACATCTAATATGTATCCATATTCAGCATTTTCATCTAATTCTAATATTGTTTCTTCCCATTCATTTAATGTATATGTATTAGGATTCATCCATGTTATATCTTTATAAGGTAATTTTTGACTTAAAGCCCATCCATATAGATTATTTGCATCTATATATAACATATAATTTTCAGGTTTTGTTTTATCATAATTTTTTGTATATTTATTGTTTGCTTTACAATATCTAGTTATACATTGTGAAATACCACCTCTAATACCTTTTTCAATCATTAAATACATATTATAATCACTTATTAATTCTAGTTCAATTTTTGTTAATTTTAACATAGAATCCCAAGCTAATGATGGTGATGTTAGATAATGTGCTGGATCTAATTGATAATTTTTCAAACAAACAGATCTAAAATTTTCAAATATATCAGCTAATAAAAGAACATCTTGAATATTATATAAATCTGAATAATTACCTAATGTTTTTACTTTTAGTTTATTCCAAACTTTTATATAATGTTTATAATCATCATCACTTATATTTTCATTTGTTAAACAACTATAAAATTGATCTTTTTCTAATATTTTATCATAGTTTAATTTTTCAACATTATCAATAAATTCATATGGAAATACACCTTTAGAAGTTAATATTTTTAAAGTTTCATTATCATATTCAATTATATCATTTTCTTTTATAAATTTATTTATATGCTTAAATTCTTTAAGATTTTTAGCTAATTTTTCAATTGATGTAGCCATAAATCTAAATGTATCTACAAATGAGAATTTTATAAATTTTCTAGGTTTATCACCTTCAAATTCATAACCATAACCAGAATTTACTGAATAGTTTATATATTTTTCATCTGTATTAGCTAACAAATCAATTTTACCATATTTTTTAGCTAATTCTTTTATAAACAAATGTGTATCATAATTTGAACTATTATGACAGAATATAGGAATATTTTGAGGAAATTTTAGATTTAAATTACAATTTAAATGTGCAGCACCTCTAAATTTTCCTGTTAAATGACAATGATCTCTTACTTTTATTCTTTTATCATTATCAAAACCACTATTTTCACAAATATGACAAATATTTGTTTTCTGATAATTAATTTCTTCTTCATTAGTTAAATTCATAGGCTTTTTATTTTTTGAATTATATTTTTTAGCTATATATTTTGAAATTTCATCTAAATATTCAAATAATTTATTTGGTACATTTATTAATTCCTCTTCATTTTTTGCTCTATAACAAATAGGTTTATACATTTTATTAGTTACTCTAGATACTAAATAGATTGTAAATCCATATGGTTTATGTTTTTGAATTTTATTTGTATATGAGCAATTTGGATTATTTTTACAATTATCAATCTTTTCTAATATACTTTCAAAATCCATATAAATTACATATGGATGTTCAAACTTTTTATAATAATTTTTAAAACTTACAGTTTGACCTTTAAATGGCATTATAGGTCTACAAGGTTCTAATGATTTACATATCTCTAAATGATTATTCAAGTCTTTATTTTTGTAGAAATGAGTCAAACATCTTCTACAAATATATTTTTTATTTTTATTTTTTTGTGTTAATTGCTTAGATACTAACTTACTTAAATCAGTAATCAATATATAATGAGAATTATTACCAATTTTATAATATAATAAATCAATTTCTAGTTTTGAATTATAATGTTCAGATATTTGTAATGGCACTATTTTTTCATCTTCATCAATTCTATAAATATTTATTGACATTGATGGATAGTTATATTTAGAATCAAATGATCTTTTTCAAATAATTTAATATCTTTCAATGATATTGGATAATCAAAACCTTTAAAAATATCATCATTTATATATTTTTGATATTGTTTAACTCTTTCAGCATGTTCGTTTGGTTTATCAATAGCACATCTAATTGCATAAATAAAACAATATTCATCTTTATTTTTAAAATTTACACAACATTTTTTATTCTTAATTTCATTTGGTAATTCTATATATGATCCAGCATTTAATGAATTATTTTTAGATAATTTTAGATTTAGTTCAACACATCTTTTTAATGACCAACCAGAGCCTTTTGATGGTTGATTTAGTTGTTCTCTAACTATTAATTTCTTAAATTGATCATCAATAAAATCATCTATATTTAAAATATCTGAACTTTTTATGCAAAAATACATATTACTATTTTGAATTTCACCATTTATTAATTTTCTTTCATATTCACATTCTAAAGCCATCTGTCCTTTAATATTTTTAAATTTTTGTTTTTCTATCAATTTTTTTATTTCATTTCTTTGAGTTTCTAAATAATCATTAATATCTAAATCATCATTTGAATTTGTTAAAATATAATCTTGAAAATATCCTTTTAATGACGAAGCTTCTTGAATATTTATTATATTTTCTTTTGGAATTGGTCTATTTTAAAAATAATCATTTAATAATCCAATCAATTCTTTTCTAGTTTTATTAACAATTTTAATACTATTTTTAATTGCTAAATTTTGAATATATTTAAATGATCTATATTCTAAATTATTTGGATTTTCTTTAATTTTGTTTAATCTTTTAATTAGTTCATCTCTAGATAATTTTTCATAATTTCTGACAGATAATTTTTTTGCAATTTCATTTAATTTTACTATATTAAATAATGAATAATTTGTAAGATCAAATGTTTCTTTAATATTTGTTAATTCATCTAAAGTTTTATTTTTATAATTATATATATTATTATTTTTACACCAATGTTTTAATTCAAATATTTTATTATCATATTTTTGTTTATTTAGTAAATGTTTAGTTGAATTATAATGTCTATCATAATTTTTATATAATATATTTTTATTACAATAAGGACAATTAATATTTTTATTTGTTCGTTCCATTTATTAGGGGTGAAATTCTTTATTTATTAAAAATAATTTTTACTTAGAAATAAAACTCTTAAAAATATAAGAAGTATTTCCACTTTTTACTAGGTAATTTATAGTTTAAATCATATTTTTTAAATAAAATTTGAATTTTTTTAAAACAAGTAAAATTTTGTCTTCATTTTTTTATCATATTTTTAAATTTTCTAGTTTTGTTATATTTTTGTCATGAATTTTAGTTTCTAAATGTCTTAAATAATTATTAGTCCATTTAATATTTCTTCCACATTCACAAAATTGTGGTTTTAAAAACATTTCTCTAATACATTGTATACAAATTGTATTTTTTCTATCTTTACTATAATGATAATTATTAAAATTTGAAATATCTTTAATTTCTTTACATTTATGACATTGTTTTTCATTTAATTCAATAACTTTAATACTATCATATAATTTTTTATAATACACATCCTTACATTCTTTACAATAATAATATAACCCATCATTAGTATTTTTGTCTTTATAAAATTTAGATATATCTTTATATAATTTACACCTTAAACATATCTTTTCCATTTATATAAAATAAAATTTACAAATTGGTTTTTTTCAATTCATATTCATAAAAATTTCCAATAATATCTTCATTATTTTGATCTTTTATACTATAAGTAACTGGATTTGTATTATTAATTTTAGAAATTATAAATATTTCTCTAGACCAATTATTTTTATATTTATTAGAAAATGTTGATTTTTTATTTCCAATTCTAACTCTATCATTTATTTTAAATTTTGATTTGGTTATTATTTTTGGTGGTTTATATTTAAAAACAGTATCTAATAAATCCTTTTCATTATTTTTATTTACTTCAATTGGTTTCATTTTAATTGTTGAATGATATGAGTTATTATATTCTTTAACAATTTTTGGTAAAATATTTATCCATCTATAATTTTTATTAATTTCAAACTGTATTTTCATTTTTTCATTTTGTGTTCTATTATACCTTTCTATTATACTTGATTTTTCTTCATTTTCTGTATGATACAATTTAATATTTATTTAAAATTTCTTTAAATTCTTTATTGATAAATTCTAATCCTTTATCTGTATGTAAAAGATTAGGTGATTTATGATTAATTTTAATTGCATCCTTAATTATTTCTTCAAATGCTCTAGAAACTGTTTTTCCATCTTTTTTCTTTAATGGTTTTGACCAAACATATTTTGAGAAAGTATCTATCACATTTAACATATATTTATAACCATCATTTTCTTTTTCATAATTTTTCATTATAATTAAATCTGCTGCCCATAAATCATCAATACCTAATGTAATTATTTTTCTTTTTAGAAATTTCTTTCTAATTGGAGCATGAATTTCATTTGCTTCAATTATTTGTTCATTTTTAGTTAATTCTTTTTTAATTATAGGTTTAACTTCTTTTTTCAAAATTTTACTTTTATTTGTTTTACAAATTGAACATTTAGTAGCAATTCTATATAATCCATTTTTCATTTCAACGATTTGTGGATTAATATTTTTAGTTTTTTTCTTACATTTGTGACAATGAATTGGTTCATTCATTTATGTATAATTTTTTTTAAATAAATGGATATGTGTTATAGATGTCATAATCAAACTAATTTTACTATTATTGGAAATTGTGTAGGATGTAATATATGTAAAAGAATTATTTATGAAAAAAAGATTAAGAGAAAAAGTAATAAGAATAAACATCTTAAACATATTTTAAGAGAATTTAACCATTTTCAGCCATATAAAACACAACAATTAATTAATGAATTATATATTTTATGTATTTCCAATCATTTTGAAATAACACCTAAGAATATAAAATTATTTTTAAAACAAAGGAATTGTACAAATTGGATATTTTACTATCAATTTTTAAACAAAATATACAATATTGATTTTGAATTGAATAATGAAGATAAAGAAAAAATTACACTATTTTTTAATAAATATTTATGTTTTAAGAAAAGTAATATATCATACAAAAAATTATTACCTATGATTTTTAAATACTTAAATATGGATTTTTGTATAAAACCTAATTATGATAATGACTTTTTAACATATCTATCACAAACAAGTTTGTGATATTTTTTCCTATATAAATGGATCTGCTAGAAGAAATTAATAATGTTGGAGAATTAAGATTTAAAGAATATAAACCATTAAAAAGTTTAAATTTAAATAAAAAATATAAAATTGAAAAATTTGAAAGAATTAAAGATAAATATGGATATACAATTATTGTTGAATTAGAAAAATGTAAAGTACATTTACCAAAAAGATTTACTAATGTAATTGATGATAAATCAATTAAAGAATTAAATAAAAAAGATTTACATTTAATTGTCACTGATATTAAGACTTTTGATGATAAAGAAACTGCTTTAGTTAAATTTGAATAATTATTACAATATTATTGATACTAAACCTTAATTTTACTTGTTTTAAAAAAATTCAAATTTTATTGAAAAAATACTATTAAAATTTTAAATTACCTTATGAAAAGTCGACTATTAATTTTATTGAAAAAATACTTATAAAATGTGATAATTTTACTTGTTTTTAAAAAAATTTTATTTTGTAGAAAATTTAGGCATATTTGTTAAAAATTTCATTAAAATTGCATATTTTTTAAGACAATTTGACAAAAGCTGGAAATTGGCCAAAAAATGGCAAAAATATTGCATAATTGTATTAAAAAACTGTGAAATTTGTTTGATTTTTGATTGTCTCCAAAAGTGTCCTAGAAGTAACATGATACTATCTACTTCTATATATATATATATATATATATCTATGTGTCCGTGGTACTGATAACTTTTGAAGGGGACCTCCGATTTTGATGAAATTTGGTATGAAGGTGTAAGACCAGGTCTATTTTCATGAGTTCGCGAACCAGCGTGATCGGGTTATGGGAACGGGGTGTTATGGGGTTTCAAATGGGTCAAAAATGGGTTTTTGGCACATTTGGACCTCACTTTTCAAAATTTATCAATTTTAACTGAAACCATTTAAAAGACCTCAAAAAAACAAACAATTTGGTATTTTGAATTTTCATCTTAGCATAAGTGGTTACGGGGAAAATCCAAAAATATGTTTTCCATGTTATTCTTATGGGAAATCAAGAAAACCCTATATCTTGCTTATTTATTGACATAACTTAATCAAATTTGGTATGTACATTATCTAGATGGGGTTTAACTTATACTTGCTTACAAAACCCATATGGCGGCAAACCTACATACTCACCCCCATGGGGTTTATGGGGAAAATGAAAAATTGCCATAGCTTGATAGAATTTTGTGTTTATATTCACCAATTATTGATTAACTTAGATTTTCTAACAACACCCCATGGCAGCAAATCTACATACTCGATCCTATGGTGTTTTTATGGGGAAAGTAAATAATCTGAAATTCCATTGGAAATTCGCTGAGTACGCAGGTCTGCTGCGACGGGGGTATTGTATAAGTTACAATGAACCTCCTTTTGTTGAAAAGATTTAAAATATCTAATTTTATATTTGCAGTATACAATGAGCTAAGGATAAAGTATAAATTTTCTTGTAACAAAAAAATCAAATCAATAAACAATATATGTAAAAAAAAGTCCACTAAAAATTTTATAAAAGTTTTGTTGAATGAAATATTAAACGTTACATATAAAGAATGAAAAGAAAAATTATGTGGAATGTGGACGCGTGTATTTATGTGGACGCGTGTATTTGTGCCGTTCCTCGTTAGCGAGACCGCCAGCCGCGATCGCCGACCAAGAACGCCGGCCGCGATCGCCGACCGAGACAATTCCCGTCCCGATAAATTCCCGAGTAAAAAAAAATCCCGCCCGATGATCGGGACAAATTTGCTCCCGAAAATTTTCCCGAAATTTTGGGTCCCGTCCATCCCTAGTTGTATGTTTATTGAACTTACTCTTTTTTTGTTTTTTTTTTTATCTGTTAATATTTGATCAAAATATTTTTTCATTTATATTTACTGTTTTAATAACTTTAATTTTACCCAAATACTACTTGTCCCATATATAAATCAGTCGTATTCAAGTATAAGTAAGTGCAAAGTTAAAAAATCTTTATTTATCAAAAGAATACAAAATTTTGTTCAAAAAAAGGGTAACATTTTAAACCACCTAATTTGCATAAAAACAACCTAGTGAATAACCATGCTTCCCAACTGATTTGAGTCATCTAAATTACTGAACTGCATCAATGTATATCTCTGAGAGCTAAAAATACCAGTGATGTACCATCTTTAAAGCCTACTGTCATCTCAAAAAAAAAAAAAAAAAAAAAGAAAAAAATACTTTCACAACAATCAAAGGTGGTGGGTTACTCACCATCACCAGATCCTTCAGAAGGTGTGGAAATACTGCTCATGAAGATGTCCTTCTCCAGGGCGCGGCAAGCGTGACTATTCACATGGTTTGGGAACCGCTGCTTGAACGCTTCCAAGCACTGCTTCGCTTTGTCTGTCCAGTGTAACTCATTCAGACATCTCGCTAATCTGTCAGGTTCACAGGTAATCACGTCAATACATGTGAATTGTATTCACTTTGTTATGCTCATCATTTAATTTTCCTAACAGAAGACCCTCTTCCTAAATGAGATCGTAATTTGAATTTTACCTTATTTGAAATTAGAAGTATACCTTTTTTAATCAACATTTGACTGATCAATACAATTAATATTTATACAGAGAAAAATGCAATATAATTACGTGATCATGAAACAGTTTTACCATTACAAAGTATGGAGATAGGTAAATATCTATAAGACAGATAATGGAAGGAATAATCTTTATGTAATTAAAAGTCATGAACATGTTGTTTCATCATGTCAAATGAAGCATGCTTTGATCTTATTTGTAATGGTGCAACAATGCTCCAGATAACGTTGAAAGCCTAATACTATGACATCATCATTTCTTGCATCACACCAGATTTACTTCTTAAAACCGTGTGCATACTATCAGACTCGTAAACTTAGGTGTAGTGTGACATCAATTATGAATCTTACTTAAACCTGTACCATATACGAATACAGTCGACCCCCTCTCGGTTGGACTCCGATGGTCCGGACGCCGGATGGTCCGGACAATATATTGGAAATAAGTAATCAGCACGGACTGGGTTTCTCACGGCCGAAATCAACAGGATTGAACATGTCTATTTTATTTCTGGCCTACTTGTAAACAAAGAAACTCTGTTCTACTTACGACTGTGCTTGTTCTGATCGTCATACAGGAGTGTAGCTGATTTTACTAGTTTCTAGGCCTATATTGTTGTGTGTTTTAGTAATTTTGAATGTGAGTTATATTACAAGTTCACTTGTTAGGTGAAATTGTAGTTACATTAACTGAATAATAATCGTTGTCATTTACTTTAGTGAAAAACCGCCGGATGGTACGGAAATTTTTTTATCTGGACAAGGGTCCAGTCCCAAGGTGTCGAGATTAGAGGGAGGCCACTGTATAAAAATTAATAAGTAGGAAACATCACTATCAAGATAAATAAAAATGTGACTAAACTATGACTACAAATCATGAATCACAATTACTGTTTATTGTAGAAATAGGTCATTACCAATGATTAGAAATTATTCATTAGCCTTAGTCCATAGATTACGTCATCGCTTTTTGGCCATTTTGGGACACCCCCTCTCTAAAATCATCCTACCATTATAATTTGTCTAACCCCCCCCCCTCTCATAAAAATGACGTAATTTTTAACAAACCTCCGTTTTAAGTAAAAATAAAGCTTTTTCATGAAAGCTACTTGAGTACTATTCTTTATTGATTTATTTAGACTATCAATTAACTTTTAAACCCCATTTTGGCGGTAGTTTGTTAAAAGAACTGTTCAAACCGGATATTTTCATTTACAAACCACTGTAGTACCTCACTATTTATAGGATCGGAAGTTGTTAAAAAATACGACGTATTTCAATACCTCCTCGCCTACCTGATAAACCAAAAACATTGCCCAATCAAATCTGAATTTACCTTTAGAAATAAAGCCAAAATGACTTTCTCAATGGAAAAATAAACTATAATACAACGCCTAAAAATAGTCTAATGTATTTTCTTAGATAATTATTTTATAATAGTTGAACTGTGTACTAATTTATCATCGTTTTACTGTCAAAATTTGATATAAAAAATCATTTTTTAAATGATGTCATATCAAAGCCGACCCCTCACCCCTTGCACATTCTTAATCATATAAACAAACAAACCTGAAGAAGGCCTTTACATGGTTGTAGTCCAATTGCAGAGTTGTATGACAGTCTCTCAGAGCAGCGTACATGTCTCCGTCCCTGGAACCACATGGATTTTGATTGAATGAGATCAACAACTCAAACAATTCAATGTTATTATTGTTCGTTTTGCATGACATGGACAAACTGCCTGACAACTTGATAAAAAATATCTACTTGAAGATTTCAGGTAGGTATATCTTTAGAGGCTTTTATTTTTTTCAACTTCTATTTTGTGTGAAAAGGTTTAAGTTACCTGAGCCTCAGTAGATAGCTACAGCTAGATAACCAGAACAGGATCACTGACAGCGGTTCAGATAGCATAAAGGCATTTTTTTTCAAAAAATTAATCCTAAGTTGTCTTTTTACTGAATTGGGTAAACAATTAGAAATTACAATACATTTTGTACAATACAAGTGATTCTGACAAAAATGTGGGAGTTACGGACTTTGAAAGTAAACTTTTATCAAATGTCGGTACAACAATTTACAGCAACCTAGTAACCCGATAATCATGAAATTAAGAAGTTTTTTTTATTTATAAATTATGATTAAGAACTATATTATATTTTCATTTCATAACTACGTAATTAAGATATTACTTGTGTCTTAAAAAAAAGAAAAATACTTAAAAAAATTTTTTTACAAAAGAAAAATCTAAGTATGAAGTTGACATAAAAACTTTGTTGTACTTTTTCCAAATCATTATCTTTTTTCAGAGGGCCTAAATCATGTACCTTTATTTTTTTCAATGCCCTTTGCGGCTAAGAAAGCCACCATGCTTTGCATAATATACAGGGTGAATCTCGTAAGGTGTCCTAAATGGATTACAGAAAAACGCTTTGCCCTACAACCTTCAAACAAAATTATTTCCCACTAAATTGACCCCAAGGAATAATTTTAAAATATTTTTAACGTTGTAAAAATACAGGGTGTACCAAAAACTGGGGGTCACCGGTTTGAATCTTCGAAATTTCAAATACTAGACCATAAACGACTTCTGATTCAAAATACTTATTTGAAATAAGCTAAGCTTTACAATGATATGTCACAAGACCACATTTATTTAAAAACTAAAATTTCCAAAATTTAATATTTTTGAAAATGTTTACATAAACAAAACTTAAAAATTTTAAATACAAACCCATGTCATTTTGTATATCATCTTAAAGCTCTCGTTTAACTGAGCAACTTTGTAATTTACACTAATGCTATATATCTTTTCGTTTTGTAGTAATAACATAAAAATGTCATTTTCCCATATGATTTGCATGTTAATTAATCAGGACATGATAGTATGGCAGTCCTCCTTCAACTGTTGCCATACCAGTAAATTAACATGCAAGTTAATATTGGAAAATAACATTTTTACTATATTACTAGAAAAACGAAAAGAGATACGGCATTAGTGTAGGTTACAAAGTTGCTCAGTTCAACGAGAGCTTTGAGATGATATACAAAATGACATGGGTTAACATTTAAAATTTTTGAGTTTTGTTTATGTAAACATTTTCAAAAATATTAAACTTTGGAAATTTTAGTTTTTAAATAAATGTGGTCTTGTGACATATCATTGTAAAGCTTAGCTTATTTCAAATAAGTATTTTGAATCAGAAGTCGTTTATAGCAAATAATAAAAGATTTACAGGGTATTCCGTAAGTTTTGATTTTGGTTACAAAAATAGACGCCATTTTGAAACGAATAACGATAACAAAATTCTGTTTTCACCAAAATGTTTGTATTAAATAGACCTTTCTAGTGATGTGTAATACGACATATGGTCGTTTTTGAAATTTCCAAGATTCGAACCGGTGACCCCCAGTTTTTGGCACACCCTGTATTTATACAACGTTAAAAATATTTTTAAATTGTTCCTTGGGATCAATTTAGTGGGAAATAATTTTGTTTGAAGGTTGTAGGGCAAAGCGTTTTTCTGTAATCCATTTAGGACACCTTACGAGATTCACCCTGTATAATGCATTTGCAGCATGCAAAACAATGATATGCTGCGGAAATATAAATGTTTCCTACAAATATTGCTTTTTGGTTTGATAAACATTAAATTTTCCAGAAAATTAAAAATCAATGAAAAACTCTTCAATACAATCAAAAAATTAAAATTTTAACACAAAACTAAATTAATATTGGAATACTGTGATTGACAACTAAAATGTCACACAAGTACTGACCAGTCCCGCTTCATGTAGGCAGCCGCTCGGTTACCGTACAACACTGGGCTGTTCGCGTAGTGTTGGATTGCCTCATTGTACACTCTGATGGCTGGACCGTACTCTTCCTTCTCGAAAAACATGTTAGCCTGCCAAAACATGCATTCGTTACGTTGATTATGTAAAGATTAACACATAAAAAATATAATATAGATCTATGCTATGCATGAAAACAAAGTTCAACTCTTCAGAATTGAGGTGAGTAGCCGTGAGATGTATCTGACAGAACGGTACCGTGAAGAAAGGAGTGTAACAGTCTGTCAGCTGTCAGGGTGGAGACTAGATGTCGGTAGCTAAGGAAGGCAATTAGTTGGGACCATACCCGACCCTGACAGATTATCCTGCATTTGTACGGAGGAGACAGGGTGCATTTGCGTTTCACTTACATAGTATGTTCTCATTTTGTTCACACTTTATCTGATGTCTGGAAATGGAAACCATTTAATAGTTAATACAACCTAATATGATTTTTGAAAAATACGATGACCCACAAAAATAAATAGTAAAATCAATAACATTAGATATATATGGTTATTTAACTATACACCATTATTGAAACGTAAGTTTTTCAAAAGAATTTTAATTAAATGTAATGTTATAGCGGTTATGAATACAAAAGTCATAACATAAGAAAAAATTATTTTAAATTATTCATGGGTGCTGAAAAGTCTGGCAAAGGGTTGTTATTTTTATTACTAAGCTAAAAGTTTAAAACGCTGCTAAAAGTTTAAAACGCTGCCAATCCAATTTAAAACTAATAACCTATGTTTATCTGTTAAACCAGGATCCAACTCGCAACTTTTGAATTAGCACTGTAACTTCTCAGTTACTCAGCCAAATTTTGATTGCTAAGTTTATTATTAATTATTTTTTTGTAAATTTGTTTGTTTATTTTATTATTATATTTTTTATATTATGTATTTTTAAATAAATAATTATTTTTACTAATTATTACAAAGTTATTAATATGGATGGATTCTTAAATTGCAGATTAGACATTACAGTATCTCTCTTTAAACTAGATGAGACAGTGGTTCAGTTGGCATCTAACTGTCGGTTAATGCAGGGCAGTAGGGTGTTTTAATTATGCTATGCCAATTTCAACATGATTATACAGAGTGCCAAGAAAGTGATAAAGCAACGGGCAATAATAAATTGTGGTTATTAAGAAAGATCTTAGAGGAACAAAATAATCAACTTGGGTTGAATAGTTTTATGGTTTTTCCCAACGACTGGACAATATATGCTTGAGACAAGATAGGTCCAATCAGGTTAACTGCAGCTGTACTGTATATATGATAAACAAGTGCTACCATCCAAAATAGACAATATTGCATATATGGGGAATAGCCTAGAGACTCACCGTAAGTTTCATTGCTTCTACATGGTCTGGCAGTTTGTGTTTATTTTCATCTTTCTTTGAACTAGACAATACTGAAAACCCATTTGTATTAAGATGAAATCCATTGCTATAGCCATTTGACGTACTTCCGTGCTCTGGAAAAATGAAATGAAGTTTATTTTAAAACAATTGTAATTAAATTTCTATCGGACAGGAGTGACATTTGCACGTTTAACTTTTTGTTGTTTCTTCATCTCTTACTCCTAAAATAAAAAATGTGTCAAGTTAAAAATGTGCAGAGGTTAATTATTTTAACCTGACCTTAATTTTAACTACTCCACAAAAAGTTCTGATAAAAAAGATTTTTCTACAAAAAATCATATTTTTTTATGCTCTTTCCAATGTATTGTGGTAATGGTTGGTGGTTGAAATTTTTGAGTTAGGGGTAGTTACTCCTATTTTTGGAATAGTTACGTAAAAAAAACACTTTTACACCATTAAACAGGGCATCGTTTACTTCCCTATCTCAGGTTTTGTTAAAATTCTAAAACTTTTAGTAGTTCATTCAAGATTAGTAAGGACTTCTGAGACACACTGTAGTTAATGTATAAATTTTGTCCCACATTGGCGGACAAAAGAGTCTCCAATCGGCAGACACAAGCTCTCATCGGTGGACATGAGTGCACCCGATCAGCGGCACAAGCATTCTCTATTGGCAGGAAAGAGCGATCCTGAATGGCGAGGACTAGCTCCCGTTATTCATTCCGATTCTTACTTAGAAATAATACATTTTATAAAAAATGTCTGTGAATTTCCCAGAACTCCTGTTACTTGGACACCCTGTTATTTTATGGTACTAATAATTTACAATTAGGGAGCAACAGAAAACAAGTCTCACCTTTAGGTAGAGCTGCCTTAGGCAGGTCAAATGACTTAGGCTTTTGTTTACGTGTAATGTCAAAAAGATATATTTGTTCTCCTCCTAAATTTAGTAGAAGATCTGTGCCTTTTGAACCAAATGTCACATAAGTAGCTGCTAAACTTCGGAACTTCTTGTGCAAGTCTTTCTGTTTCACGGGTAAATGACCTGCAAAGAAGAAACAAATTTTTATAAAGCCATAACTAAAAATAAAATGTTATTTGGTCGCAAATATTTAGCATTAAAAAAAATTGATTAATTTCAGGCCCCCAAGTGGTTTTTGAGACCCAAAAAGTAGGAAAAGTAGGACTTTTGAGTTAAAAAGTAGGACTTTTTTGCAAAAAAGTAGGACTTATTTTTACCTAAAAATCTGCTAGCATATAGTAAAACTGGAGTTAACCGCTTCATTGAAGAAGGTAGATTAGGCTAGGTAGGGTCAAACCTACCATTATATTAAATAAGCTATTTTTAAATAGAAATTAATTTTTTTAGATAAAATTTAAAAAAATTATAATTTTAACTAAATTTTAGATTCATTTTTTGCATTTTTTTATTAGTGACTAGCTGATACCCGGCATGCTTTGTAATGCCAACCTGAGGAATTTTTTTTGCCCTTTCAGATGAGTTCGTCTCTACCCCCACTCACAGCAAGTCTATAATATCCTCTAATATTTGTTTTTACCAACCTTCCCTCAATACTTTAAATGAGAACACCCCACATACTTTATACATAAGAAAATCTGCTTATATAAATAACTAGCTTACTCGGCAAGCTTTGCAAAGCCAAAAGGAGGAAGATTTTGCCCTTCCGGTGAGCTCGATCGCTCCACTCACTCGCTGTCAGGTTTAGATCATTCGCTACGCTCACTCGCCGCAAGTCTATAATATCCTCTAGGGTTTTTATTACCAATCTCCCCTCAATACTTTATATGTGAACATCTGTTTATATGATTAATATTTCTAAATAATGTAATCATATGTTCCAATAAAAAATGTTGCTTCCACAAGAATAACATGGTGACTTTGATGACGTGTGGGGCGGAGCCATGTGGAATTTTGTTAATTTTTTCTTTCATAAGATCCTTCTCCTGACAATAACAAACACAACAAAAATAAGAATTCGCGAAATCGGTCCAGCCGTTCACGCATGATGCTGTGACCAGACAAATAGGGATTCATTTTTATATATAGAGATTATAAAGAAATATTTTTGCTATAGGGCTATGTTGTGTTCATAAACAACTCAAATAAAAATTAAAAACCCCCACAAAACCTGACATTGGTACACTTATGATGGAATTGGGGCTATGCCCTGAAGGATATACAGGGTGTTCGGAAAAAACATTTCAGGAATTCAGGAGGTTATTGCCCAGATCAAAATAAGCAAAAAAGTTCCTATAAACATATATCCTAAAATGCTTCGTTAACCCGCTAGCCGCCATTTTGTTTTTTACACTAAATAAATTTTATTTCCGTAATGGATCATTGTATTAGGTCAATATTTGGCATGCACCTTTATCATAGCAATACCCATTTTCAAGAAAAAAGTTATTTTTTTCCAATGTGTATTTTCAAAATGGCGGCCATTTTAAAACTTTAAACTAAAATATCTCAAAACCGGTAAATTTTATAAATACCCCCCATCGCAGCAGACCTGCGTACTCAGCGAATTTCCAAATTAGTAATATTAATTTTAATCAGATAAACCTGTAAACAAAGTATCTTCACATGCCAATAAATAGGGAAATAAATGTCTATTCTCCTTATGATAAATAGGGAAAGAGTATGCAGGTATGCTGCCATGGGGAACACTAAAAGTAGGTTTTTAGCTTAAAAACATAATTATCTCGACCATATGAAGCCATATACTAAGTTTCATTAACCCATTTGTGCCCACTGTCGACATTTGTCTACGCTTTATTTTAATTGATGAAAATCCATGGAATTTTAGGTTTTTCATGATTAAAATTGGCATTTTGGAGTGAAAATATGATTATCTTTCATATTTCAAGGTCGTAGTGGCACACACACAGTAAACAGAAGTAAAAAGTAGCAAAATCAGTGTTGACTAAGGTGCAACTCTCAAAGAATCAACCGATCCCGTCAACTTCCACGCAAGCCTGCCACCGTTTATTTAACGTGGGCCCTCCCACCGCTTTGCCACAGATCGGCTAACCCTTTAAGAGTTGCACCACCAGGTCAGGGTTTTTGGTCGTGAGCGGATTCGAACCCGCGCCGACGCAGACATCCTGGCCAAGGATGCCTACGCCTTAGCCATCTGAGCTATCACGACCGGCAGCCTAGACATGAGAATTTGGGTTTTGAATGGTGCGCGCCCCTAGCGGGAAAGACTGTAGGCCGTTGATATGCGAGTTCACTGCAAGAGCGCAGCACTAAGCCACTGCACCCAATTCACAAGAAACAATTTGGGCATGAATGGGTTAATATCTGTCCATTGCTAAAGGAGTTTGCCTATTCTCCATATGATTAACATGGGAAAGGAGTATGCAGGTTTGCTGCTATGATAAGCACAAAAACCAAGATTTTTTTACAATAAATGGATTAATCTCAACCAAATGAAGCTGAATACCAAGTTTCAACCAAAAATATTGGTTAATAATTGAAATATTAGCACATCCTTATTCTCCATAAGATTAACATAGGAGCCCCAAAATACAATGTACTGTCTTTAGACTTTGTAATATCTCGGTAACCATTGGAGATAGAGCAAAGCTTCAAAATACTAAATTGTGTGTTTTTTAAAGCTGAATCCAATGGTCAAAATAAAAATTTAAAATTTTCAAAAATTACATATGAAAAATTCAAAAAACCCATTTTTGGGGTACAAAACCCCCAAAAACTACCCCTTCCGGTAGGTCGATATGTCTGGTTTACGAACTCATCTGAATAAACGTAGGATTACACATCTCTACCAAATTTGGTGTCGATCGGACCTTTTTTACGAGAGTTATCGTGTCTAGGGACACATATATACATATATATATATACATATATATATACATATATACATATATATATATATATAAAAATTTTAATGACTATTATTTTTGGTCTCTGGGCACCTAAAAACGAAAAAGTAACATGGTCCCGGGCTTAGGTCTTACCATGAGACCTACGGTAATAGCTTATTCCCTATGGGAAATTCGCTAAAATTTTATTAGACACAAAAAAGTTGACGAATTTAATTATCTAACCAATGGTACCAAGTTTGTAAGGATCTGACTACAAATAACGGAGTTATTGCGATTTTTATGCATAAAAACATTGATTTTGCATTGCAATTAATGCAAATTAGGGTAATTTTAATTGAAAAATCTCAATAACTCAGTTATTTGTTGTCTGATCCTTACAAACTTGGTACCATTGGTTAGATAATTAAATTTTTTGTCAACTTTTTTGTGTCCAGTAAAATTTTTATAAAATTTACTGGTTTTGAGATATTTTAGTTTAAAATTTTAAAATGGCCGCCATTTTGAAAATACACATTAGAAAAAAATTACTTTTTTCTTGAAAATGGGTATTGCTATGATGAAGGTTCATGCCAAATATTAACTAATACAATGATCCATTACGGAAATAAAAATTATTTAGTGTAAAAAACAAAATGGCGGCTAGCGGGTTAACGAAGCATTTTAGGACATATGTTTATAGGATTTTTTTTGCTTATTTTGATGTGGGCAATAACCTCCTGAATTCCTGAAACGGTTTTTCCAAACACCCTGTATAAAAACTAATGGCTTACAAACATTCTTCATGAAATGTTCCTTATAGATACTGTATGTACCAAGTTTCATGGCAAACGGTCCAGCGGTTTCCGAGTCCATCAATCACAAATATATACAACATCCTCTTTTACAATTATAGATTTTAAGAATATCGGTAAATTAATTTTTATTTGAAGAATGTTTCCTTTTAAAACACATTAGAGTACTTCACATGGGGCTTTATCTGGTTGTTTTTACAAACAAATCAACTTAAACTCTGGATGGGGTATGGCATTTACTATTTTTATTCTATTAATTTACTATTCTTCAAAATAAAATTACATTATTACACTGGACTGAAATATATTAAATGAATATGATATAAGTTTTATAATTTTATCAGTCTCAACACTTTTTAAATATATTCTAGGCCTACACCATATCTTCATTACAATAAGTAGATTAAAAACTACCTAGTTTAACTGAAAAAAACATCTTGTTCATAACAGTCTTTCACTCCCTATAAAATCTAAATTAGAAAATCCATATGGGTATTACATAGTCAAAAAAATTATCATGGTCCTGGTTCTAGATATTGATATGAGACCTACAGTAATAGTTTCTTTCCTAAAGGAAAAATTCGCTAATAATAAAATAAATTTAAAAACAGCAAAAATTTAATTGAGTAACCAATAATTTTTGAAAAAAATTTCTTGGAAGGAAGTATTAATTTGTAAACATTGATAAAAAGCATAATAAATTATCGTGTGATTAGAGACAAACAACAGAAAAGTAGGAAAGTAGGACTTGTGTATCAAAAGTAGGACTTTTCCTACTTTCCTACTAAAAAGTAGGAAAAGTAGGAATAGTAGGACAACTTGGAGGCCTATAATTTTAGTTTTTGACTTGGACTTATCCGGTGTTAGCTCATTACTATATCTGTCATTCACAATATAACAAGTAAACTACTCAATACACAATCTCGTTGGCAATATAAATAAAAAAATAACTTTATAAACAAACATTTTGGATTTTAAACTTCATTCATTCTTTAAAGATCATCTATTCTTTGTTATAACCACAGTACATTTTTTTTATTTAGAACTTTTACGGAGCTCTGAGTTGCAATGAAATTGCTAGTCTTGAATATAAACACATTCTACCGATCTCGTCAGCTGGGGGATGGTCAGCCAGTCGTCAACTCATATCTTAGCCAAATTCACAGTACAGTAGAGTTCCGCTAATCCAAACTAATTGGGACCAGATTCTGGTTTAATGAATATTGGGATTAGGCGGATATTATGTGAATATTACAACTTACAGTTTTAGTAATGCGTGAATTGTGTATATTTAAAAGAAAAATTTGTACAACTTTGTTTAAAGAATATTTTTTTTTACTTTCTTGTACTGTAATAACAATTTTAAACAGTTCAAACACCGTACATTTCGGCAATAAAACGATGGCAATACCTGAAATTTATTGTAATAAAATCTGCTAATTCTAGGTCTATGGGTTTGGCTCGTAAACAGGTGCAATGACAAACCTGAAGGGGAAGACATTGATCTTTGATAAGAATGCAGACAATATTATAAAAATAGAACTCTCCCCAACTATCTTACCGGTCATCTCTCTCAATTTCCCATATTACAAATCTATACTTATTTAATACGCTAAGGGTTTTTTTGTCTTGAGAACTCCTCCTACAATTTCCAACCGATTTTCAAGTTTTTGATGTCGTTGGATAGGGCTTGGTCTGTAGTTGTTTCCGCCAAAAACTGATGAGAATCGGACTGAAAATAAAGGCGCTATCCACCATTGAAATCTAAAAATTTCCCATTTAAATCACATTGGGATTGAATAAAGCATTTTAAACATCTGTTAAAAATCAGCTGTAAATAAGTGTAGTTTTTTGTAATTTGAGATATTCACAATATTGGATTGGTCGGATGTCATTGATTTAGAGCTGAAGTAACAATTTTTACTGTATTAAAATAAATTGCTCGATTTTGAGCAACGCTATTACTAGTATTAGTCATTGGGTCATCACACTTTGTGTTGCGAGTAAACAATTACATTCCCAAATCAGTGTTTAGTTCCATATTTGTTTTTGGCTTTTTTTATTAAAGTTTCTCTTTTGTTTTAAATTAAAGTTAAGCGAAATATTGAACTATAAAATCAAATGTAAGCCAATTAAGTTATTAAATTAAGATTAAGAATTTTGTTTTTTCACAAGAAGAAATCCTTTTTCTTCAATTTTCCAGTTTATAAATTAAGAAAAACATCAGTATTTCCGATGAAACATGTTTAAGATAAGCAAATTTTCAGATTAGCGAGGATCAAATAAGCTGGACTCTGCTGTGACTCTGCATGGGAGACAGTCAATGATACGTGGGAGATACGTCCACACACAACATTCCAGAATAGCTTTGATTCAAACAACCCTGGCTCTGGGGGACAGTGGGGGCTTAATATCACAAAAAGTATTGCTATTTATGAGTAAGAAAATCACTAGGCCTACATTACTAGACATCAGTCATTTCAGCTCCATAGACATGAGACTCTAATATGGTGGAAACTAATGGTTCAATATCACAAAAAACGCATCTCACCAGATGTATACAACTTTTTGTGACTGCACTGAGTTAGCATTTATTATATATAACTATCATATTGCACTAGCTCCCATGTACTTACGTTGAAGATTTTATTTTAACCCTAGACTTACCATGATTTTGAACACCTTGTAATATCCTACAACACCTGTTGTAAAATCTCCGACGGTAAAGACTTTTTTCCTTCTAAAAACAATTGTCACATCATAATGTTGAATATTCATTTTAATGTTTTCTGGAGCGCTTTTTGCTCATACGGTTTAATTAATTTGTTAACTTTTACGCCAAACAACCACTTTTCTAATGATACCAATTTGTTCATGTTACTGTGGATAAACTAACCTGCAACAAAATACTGAACACACTCGCGGGGCAAGTTGTCCTCCAACTCGAGTGGCTGGGACGGGTGAACGCTCAGTCTCGCCCTCTGGCTGTGGAGGCTCTCTGACGTGTATATCTGAACACACATTATTCCAACTCTAGCTTTTACCAACAAATACAAGACACTCAATTCACTTGAGGGACAAGTCGTCCCCCATCTTGAAAAGCATTGTGCAATGTCTAGAAATACGATCATGTGTTCTTTTGTAATTTATAGTAATTATGTTCCACAATTGCTGAATTACAAATATGTTTTGGTAAAATCAAATATTTTTATGGGAGGAGCTAAAAGATTCTTTTATTGTGGTGCTGAATTCATTTGTATTCAATTCTTGCAAGTGAATTCACTACGTCAAAACTTGAAGTAACGTATGAGCGCCATTAAACCTCATTCAGAACAACAAATTAATACCTTACATATTTTCACATAGGTCGTACATAACCAAACCGTATCATTTAAAACAATACAACAACTTTTTTATATTTTCTTAACTTTAAGCCTACATCTGGAACATCACACTTATTCTTATATTATAAACAATATTTAATATGATATATTGTTGTATTATATTTTAAACATGTATAATATAGTATAAAAATATGTCCTAAAACGCTACGTTAAGCCGCTAGGAGCCATTTTGTTTTTTACACTAAAAAATTTTTATTTCCAAAGCGAATCATTGCATTAAGTTCATACGAGGTGGCCCGTGCGCATATTGCGCTTTTTATGATTCTGTATGAGAGAAACTCACCTAAAGTAGATGTATATTGGTTATGAAGTGACAGAGATCTATTTTTTGTTACCATCTGGCTTAAAAAATTCATCTGAAGGTAAGTTTAATCAGCTGTTAAATTACAATTCACATTAAAGATCTTGTAATAAAAATTGGTCAACATTTTAAAGCGCCCTCTAGAAATAAATCAAAGGTGAGGGGGTCGAAGCCCAAAACGATATGACCTTTTTAATTACGATTTGTCCATGCACTATATCCTAAGCTTAAAAATGACAACTCAATCTTAAAAATCGGTTCAGTAGGTCGAGAGAAAAAGGGATGTAACAGACGAAACTCTTATAGAAATAAGAAGATAGATTTGGCATGAACCTTCATCACAGTAGATGCTCATTAGATGCTCACAGTAGATGCACAGTAGATGCTCATATATATATATATATATATATATATATATTTGCCAATGTGTATTTTTAAAATTTTGGCCATTAAAAAAATTTCAACTTAAATATCCCAAATTCGGTAAATATTAGACTCTACCAAAATTCTACAAGGCACAAAAAAGTTGACAAATTATTTACATAACCAATGGTATCAAGTTTGTAAAGATCTAGAATTGGGAAGTTATTGAGATTTTTCTATTAAAATTACCTTAATTTGCATTACTTATAATGCAAAATTAATGTTTTTATGCAGAAAAATTGCAATAAATCCGTTATTTGTTTTCAGATCCTTACAAACCTGGTAACATTGGTTAGGTAATTTAATTTGACAACTTCTTTTTGCCTTACAAAATTGTCATAAAATTTACAGGTTTTGAGATATGAGTTAAAATTTTTTAAATGGCCGCCAATTTTAAAACACACATAGGAAAAAAATATTTTTTTTCCTAAAAAAAGAGCACTGCTTTGATGAAGGTTCATGCCAAATATGAACTCGATACAATAATTCACTATGGAAATAACAATTATTTAGTGTAAAAAACAAAATGACGGCTAGTGGCTTAACAAAGCGTTTTGGGGCATATGTTTACAGAGCTTTTTTCTTTGTTTTGTCCAAGTAGGCCTAATCATTTCCCAAAATCCTGAAACGTTTTTTATAACGTTGTATATAAGGAATGCGATGTTTGTAATAAAGGCAAATGCAAAAAATTTGAACTTAAACTGAAGAAAATGTAAAAAAGGTTTTTGTTTTGTTTTTAAATTATTACCTTAGTAAGCCGTATCATTCTCCGATCGTACAGTCTGACATACGGGTCGTTGGCCCCCACTGCGAGAATCTCCGGCCGCAGTGGGTTGACTGCCACACACTTGGCCTCTGCAAAATGGCCGAGGTGTGTCCGCAAGTAAACCAGCACGTTAGTCACATCCCCTGAACACGTGTGCGGGCTGCGTGTGTCGTACTGTCTGCAATCACAGCGATTATTATGATTAGAATTAAAAAAAAATAATCAGATTGAATAAGGTAACTTATCTTAAAATGATCTTTAGTACATGATTCAACATGCAAATCCTTAAAGTTTGGAGTTATTCATTAACTTACTTTTTAAATGCTCGCCTGATTGGTTTACTTTGCAATCAGTAAATCATAAGATAAGGCTAAAGAATAGGTGTTGTACATTTCACAAATAAAACTCATTAGAATTATCTTTATTGAAAGCTGAGTTGGTGATGGGTTGTTTTTCATGGGTAAATAACTGAATTAATTCTTGATATTTTACAACCATCTCAAGACTAATGCAATGTACATAAATCATAAAATCTTGAATATGGGTTGTACGAGTCAGGTAGAAAAGTTTTTAACTGAGGGTTTTAGATACAAAATTCTTTATTTCTACAATAGACAAGTACTTCCCAAATTAAACACAGAAACAAATGGAATTAATGAGAATAAGGTAAAAAGATGAGGTATAAGAGGTGTAAAAGTTCATACGTGTTGTAGATGAGTTGAGGTGAGTCCCTTTATGGTATAAGAAAATAACTACATCTTGAGGCACTATATAAGTTTGAGTCTATTTTCAATGGTGGCTTGATGAAGACTGACTCCACTTGGTTCACCATTGGTGGGGGTAACAGGGTAGGGGTAGAGGAGGGAGGAAGGGGGTGTTTCTGTGTGACTTTCATTGCCATTATTATTGTACCAATACCTTATATTATTATTATAAAACCAAACATACCGCCCACCCAAAATTGATAAATTTTGAGAAATTAAAGTTCAATGGAAAACACTCACAACAAAATCAAACCAAGAAAGCTGTACATTATTTTCACTTAACTATGTTCTATTTACAAGAGTATAGTTTGTTCTTAAACTTATTGCAGTGGCAAAGATACAAGTTTATTGACAGGTCTAACTAGACTGCCTGATGAGGTCCGGACTTTGGCTACTCTTACAGTTCCATCTTTGCCGGGATACAGCTGTTCTACTCTTGCAAGGGGCCAGTTGAGAGGAGATGTTGACTGTCCTGTGATGTACACCAAGTCACCTTCAGAGATATTTTTCTCTTCCTTGGTCCACTTGGAGCGCTGAATGACTGTATGTAGGTATTCATTGGACCATTGTTTCCAAAAGGATTGAACTGTTTGCTTGAGTAGCTGCCAACGATTGAGTCGATTTTCAGGAACTTCTTGGACGTTGTATTCTGGAACAGCTAGAAGATTTCCTCCAATCAAAAAATGGCCCGGAGTCAAGTAGTCGATGTCATCATGTGGGTCATTCGAGATTGCACACAGAGGTCGAGAGTTGAGAATGGATTCTACTTTTACCAAAACAGTTGTGAGTTCTTCGAAGGTCATAACTTTGAGCCCAACGCTTCGTTTCAAGTGGTACTTCACAGATTTCACACCTGCTTCCCATATCCCACCGAAGTTAGGTGCCGCAGGAGGGTTGAATCGCCATTGGATCTCTCGTTTAGCCAAGTTGTTGAAAATATCATCATTCTGAGAACGTAGGAATTGATATACTTCTTTAAGTTGATTGACTGCGCCTTGAAAATTGGTCCCTAGATCGCTGTGTATAACAACTGGAAGTCCTCTTCTCCCGATGAATCGATCTAGAGCTGCTAAAAATGCTGGGGTAGAGAGATCTGTAATTAGTTCCAGGTGTAGAGCCTTAGTAGACATACACACAAACAAGCAGAGGTAAGATTTGTAGGTTTTTGCGTTTCTCCTGTTGCTTTCCTTCACGATGAAAGGGCCTGCCATGTCCAGTCCAACATTGAGAAAGGCTCGTTGGGATGAAACTCTTGAGGGAGGCAGATTAGACATTATTGGTTGTCTAGGAGAAGCAGTAAGTTTATGACATTGTATGCATTTGTGGATTCGATGTCTCAATACACTCCGTAGAGAAATGACCCAGAATCGTTTCTGAATCAGCATCTGTACCAGCCTTGGACCCCCATGAAGAGTGTTGATGTGATAGAAATCACAGATGAGTGTAGAGAGATGACATTTTTTGGGGAGAAGTAGTGGATGTTTAGCTGACACTGGAATATTGGCATATCTCAGACGGCCGCCCACCCTGAGGAAACCATCCTGGTCAAGAAATGGAGTCAGTGACCTTAAAGATCGAGTTGGTTCTGCCTTACCTTTTAAGAGTTTGATGTCTTGGGAGAAATATTCCTTTTGGGTGAGTTTGACACACACTAAAAGAGATTGTTTTAGTTCTGAGAGAGTGAGTGGTCCTAAAACCTTTGCACCTTTTGTTTGCCTTGTATTATTGACAAACCTTAGTATGTAAGCCATAACTCGTTGAAGTTTCACGAGGGAAGAAAATTTGTTTATAGTTTCCATAAGATTGTTGGAAGTTTGAGTAAGCGATATGTTTACAGGTTGTTTTCTCATTTCTGGAATTTCAGATAGGGTTTCATTGTGCTTGGAAGTAGGCCAGAGTTCAACTGGCTGTTTTAAAAATTGTGGACCATTCCACCACATAGAACAGTTTATTAATTCAGATGGGTACAGTCCTCTGGAGGTATAGTCAGCTGGATTCTCATTAGTTGAAATATGAAACCACGAAGAGAGAGAGGTAAATTCCAGAATTTCTACAACTCTATTTGCTATAAACACTTTGAGTAAATGTGGTTGAGTGTGAAGCCATGCCAACACAATAGTTGAATCAGTAAAAAGGTACATGTCAGTAACTTTAGCCCTGATTATAAAATCTTGAATAGAGTGTACGAGGCGGGCTAGGAGTAGTGCTGCGCATAGTTCCAGCCGTGGAACGCTTTGGGCCTTAAGAGGTGCTACTTTGCTTTTAGCTTTTAGCAGGATGACTGACCTATTACCAGCTGGGGACGTTGAAACCAAATATGTAACAGCTCCGTATCCTTTCTCACTAGCATCTGCAAACCCGACTAAAATAAAAGATGTGTCTGCTGTATGGATGGCAAAACGAGGAATGCGTACTGATGTTAAATCTGGCAGCTGAGTAACAAACTTATCCCACATTAAATGCAGATTGTGTGGCAACTCGTCATCCCATCCGATGTCACTCTGCCATAGTAGTTGAATGAAGTGTTTTGCGAGGAAAACAGTTGGAGTTAACCATCCAAGAGGATCAAACATTCGAGCAATGTGGGAGAGAATCGTTCGTTTGGTATATGGTGATGACAAAATGGAGATGGTATATAAGAACTGATCACTCATTGGTTCCCACTGCAAACCTAATACTTTCATTATGTGGTCAGTATCTGAGTCAAGCATTACAGGGTCTTGAAGATATTCTGAGGGGAGTGAATGCAAAACACTGTGTTTATTACTTGCCCATTTTCGTAGGGTAAAACCACCAGAATCAAGTAGTTTTATCAACTCAGTTTTCAGTTCTAATGCCTCATTTTCATCATTAACGCTAGTGACTATGTCATCTACATAAGTGAAGTTGAGAACGGTTTCAGATGCTTTCGGATAGTGATGTCCCTCATCTTTGACTAGCTGCTGAAGTACCCTTAGGGCGAGGTAAGGGGATGAAGTTAGGCCATAGGTAACAGTATTTAGTTCATATTCTTCCACGGGATTTGAAAGACTATCCCTCCAAAAAATATGTTGATATTGCCTATGGTCAGGGTGTATTAAGATTTGACGGTACATCATTTTGATGTCTGCACAAAGAGCGACAGGTTTAAGCCTGAAATTGAGGATAATATCAGAGATATCTCTTTGTAGCTTAGGGCCTTTGAGCAATTGACCATTTAGAGAAATGCCATTAGAACCTTTCATGGAACCATCAAACACCACTCTGAGTTTAGTCGAGGAACTGTTACTGTTAGTTACACAGTGATGAGGTAAGACGTATGAGGATGCAGTGGTTGCTTTTTTCATGTGACCCAATTCTTCATATTCAGAAATGAAGTTATGATACTGCTGCTTGAGATGGAGGTTGTTTTCTAGGCGATGTTCCAACCGATGAAATCTTTTCAATACAGGCTGGATGGAAGATCCTAGTTTTGGAGGATTTTCTTTGAATGGATATGAGACAACATATCTCCCTGAGGAGTCTCGATAAGTAGTGTTTTCAAAGTTTGATTCACAGAGTAAATCTTCCGGATTTTCACATTTAGGCTTAGAAATGTCTTCGATTTCCCAGAACTTTTGCATCAAATGATCTAGGTTAGGGGAGGCTACAAAGAGGGTAGTTTTTGTTGAAGTGTGAGTATTGACCTGAGCTTTCCCAAAAATAACCCAGCCAAAAATAGTTGAGATTGCAGTTGGATCACCCTTGAACAATCCGTCAGAGAGAATGTGACCGTACATGTCTGCGCCTAGCAGAAAGTCGATTTTTGAGGGTTTATCAAATGCTGGATCTGCGAGGTTCAAGTTAAGAAATCTCTTCTTTACTTCGAAGGAGATAGGGCATGAGGGTAAGTCTGAACTTATTTGAGGAAGTATTACAGCTTCCGCTGAGATACGTTTATTCTTATCGAGGTGAGATATGAGGGTACACGATACAGAACCTTTAGAGGGAACAACTGGAGTATTGCCTATACCTGTCAGTTGTGTCGATGAGGATTTTCGAGGTAGATTCAAGCGCTGGGCACATGAACTAGTAATGCAGCTAACCTGCGAACCTGGGTCTATGACGAGGCGGACAGGTTGCAGATCACCCAAGGAATCTTCGATGAGGACTTGAGCAGTGCCTAAGATAATAGTTTGGTAACTATCATTCTGTTGAAAGACTTTACATGAGAGAGCGGGTGTAGAGTTCTGATTACTATCAGGAGGATTTACGATTTGAGTAGCAGTTGCATTTTTACTCGGAAAATGCAATAGAGTATGGTGTGAGGTTTTATTACATACTTTGCACTGAGATGTTGATGTGCAAACAGGAATCTGATGATTGCCTAAACAGTTAAAACACCTTTTCATTGATTTTATCAAAGCATGACGTTCATTTACTGTTTTTGAGGCAAACTGAGGGCAATGTTGAATCTTGTGAGCGTCATTGCACACAGGACATACAACTTTGGTATCAAGAGCTTTGTTCATTGAGGTATTAGAAACAAGGACCTGTTTCTTGGGAGTATAGGATGTTGAGGGCTTTGATTTGCTTTGTCCGCTTAGAGGTTTTGTAGTAGTTTTATTGCCCTGGAATTTTGACAATTCCCAAATTTTACATTGGTCTTGAATAAAGTCCATGAGGTTAGTGAAGGTCGGCATGTCAGTGGAAGTATATTTCTCCTCGAACTTACTTCTAGTCTGACTATCTAATGCCTGAAGGGCAATATGTAGCAGGATAACTTCACTCTCATTTTCTAGTTTTAGAGACTTCAAGGCAGTGAAGCTAGTTTTGAAGGTGTCAAGATATTTACTAAGACCTGAAGGATTGTCATTTGAGAGAGGTTTGAAGCTAGTTATTTGACTTAGATAAAAAGAGGCAAGAATTCTTTTATTCTGATATCTAGCTAACAATGCATTATATGCTATGTTATAGTTTTCGTGAGTGATCGGCAAATGTTCTATTATAGCTAATGCAGAACCCTTAAGATTAGTTCTAAGAAACTGAAGTTTTTCAGCATTGAGTAGAGAGGGGTTGTTATGAACAAGAGATTCAAACAGAGAATGAAAATTAGTCCATTCTTTGATATCTCCACTAAAAGTAGGAATAACAACCTTAGGTAACTTAGCTTGAGCAGGATTACTAGCTATCTTTTCTGCTTCTTTAATATACTGCTGGCCTAATGCCTTAATTGCATAGTACACTTCATCAAAACTAGTTGTGGGCGCCTTAGTATCTATTACATCGTCCTCTCCTACTTTAGTATTTAATAAAATTATTTCATCCTGAATTTCATCAAAAGTAGAATAAAGCTCATCTATTTTTTCATATCTAGCCTTGAAAGTTTGAAAATTACTCTTAGACAAATTCTTTGCGAGATCGTATAACACCTGAAGTCGAGAAAAGGCTTTTTCTCGTTTAGTAACAAGAGAAGCAAGTTTATCTTTAGCTGTTACTGACATTATGTAAGCTTAATAACTACAATATGAATATATGAACACACAAAAACCCTTTTCACATGTATTACTAGATATTTTGTTATTTCAAACAAATTATAAAAATTGAATAAACATTTGATTCATCTCAGAATTAAAGGACATTATGATAAACGTAGAGTGAAGAGATAAACATATGTAAATAAAATCCCAAATTTAAAGAGGTCTGGAAAGAGGAGGACAAAGCTCGAGGTAGATAAGATAACAATACAATCAGATAACAATAGATTAAAAATTCCTAGGTCTGCTACCTGCTGATTATTGTTACATCATGTCACAAACTGAATAAACTATTTAAAAAGAAAGTATTATTTTACTACTTTATAGAAATATCTCATTAATAAATAATATATTTATTACCCTTAAATATATGTATTCTTGTAAATGCTATAATTTAATTTGAGTGTTTTCTATTGAATGAATACCCAAAAAATTCAATTACAAGAATGAAATAGTTAGAAAAACCTTTTGAAATTTATAATTATTATTATTTTTTTTTAAACTTATTAATAAAACCAACCTATCCTCGGCTCGAAGGACCATAAATTTTGTACGAGTCAGGTAGAAAAGTTTTTAACTGAGGGTTTTAGATACAAAATTCTTTATTTCTACAATAGACAAGTACTTCCCAAATTAAACACAGAAACAAATGGAATTAATGAGAATAAGGTAAAAAGATGAGGTATAAGAGGTGTAAAAGTTCATACGTGTTGTAGATGAGTTGAGGTGAGTCCCTTTATGGTATAAGAAAATAACTACATCTTGAGGCACTATATAAGTTTGAGTCTATTTTCAATGGTGGCTTGATGAAGACTGACTCCACTTGGTTCACCATTGGTGGGGGTAACAGGGGAGGGGTAGAGGAGGGAGGAAGGGGGTGTTTCTGTGTGACTTTCATTGCCATTATTATTGTACCAATACCTTATATTATTATTATAAAACCAAACATGGGTAAATTTGGTTAACAGATATGGATTTTAACCATGTGTTGGTAGCTACCTGACGGCGCCGTCCTCCGACGCGCTCCAAAAGAGGAACGGCAGCTGGGGCGCGGTGGCGAGGCGCTTGACACGACCCGTCGCGCACGTGCACACCAGCGTCGTCTCCCGCAGTGTGGCGTCCATCGTCTGCACCTGGAAGTCACCGGCCCCCGTCACCAGTGTGCTGTCATTGGTGCCCGGCAGGAACTGTCACAACACACCACAACACCATCACTATACAACACCATCTTGATGTACAACATTTTATAAATACACAAAGATCTTTGGATCTTTATAGTTTAAATAGACTGCCAACTAGAAATAAGGCCTGTCTAGATAACATTTTTTCAAATATTGACAATAATCTATGTACATGTTCCTTGCTGATGCAAGACATCATTTCTGATCATGCTGGAGTTTTTGCCTGTATTAATTTAAAATTTAAAAAACCATCAATTAGTGAATTTGAGATCAGGACCAAACGTCTATTAAATCCAATTAGATTAAGAAATTTTAGAGATAGTCTTGATAGTATTGACTGGAGTTTTTTGGCTAATATTACTGATGTGAATATGGCTTGTAATTATTTACTGAATTCATTAACATCACTGTTTAATTTAAACTGCCCAATTATAAATATTAAGCAGAAAGTTAATTGTAAACCGAAACACAATTGGTTCACACCTGAACTAGAACTCATGAAGTCCTTCTTATTAATATTTTATGACATTTGGAAGCGTAGTTCATCTCAAGATGATGAAATTAGAATTAAAAACTTTAAAAAATTGTATAAAAAAGCTATTTTAGAAGCAAAAAAGTCTGCTAATGATTCCCTGCTCAAAAACTCTCAAAATACATGTAAAACAGCATGGCAAATAGTAAAAAAAGAGACAGGTGGTTTTATAGCCAAAAGTAAAGAAAACTCTACATCTCTTTCTCCTGATTAAATTAATAATCATTTTGTTAATGTACCTATTAAGCTTTGTAATAACTTTAAACTTGATGACGATACCTATGTTAGTATGTTATGTTCTCGGCCTCAAATTAATGAAGAAAATGAATTTAAATGGAACTTGATTGATACTAGAACAGTTAAAACAGCTGTGATGGCATTCAGCTCCTCAAAAAGTGAGGATATTTATGGCCTATCTAATTTCATCCTCAAGAATATTATAGATGTAATTGTGTTGCCTGTCACACATATTGTAAACTTGACTTTAGCTACTGGTGTTTTTCCAGACTCGCTTAAATATTGTAAAGTAACTCCAATATTTAAAAAAGGACAAAAAGAGTCGAGTGAAAGCTATCGTCCTATTACATTAGTCCCTATAATTAGTAAAATAATTGAATCATTTATATTTAAACAATTGTATGAATATTTTTAAGTCAATAATTTATTATATGACAAACAATTTGGCTTTAGGCCGTGTCACTCAACTTCTATGGCTATTGAATGTATTGTTGAAGAGATTCTGATTGGTTTAGAGAATAAATTAGTTGTAGGGGCTTCTCTAATTGATCTAAGTAAGGCTTTCGATGTTGTAAACCATTCTATTCTTCTTAAAAAACTTGATTATTATGGTGTAAGGAAAAATGAGTTATGTTTAATTAAAAGTTATCTGGAGAACCGGATGCAAATGGTAACTATCAATAATAAGTCATCTAAGTATCAAAACATAGTTGCTGGAGTCCCTCAAGGCTCTGTACTTGGTCCCTTCTTGTTTTTAGTTTTCATGAATGATTTTAGTGCTAATGTAAATTCCATGTCAGTTCTGTACGCAGACGACACCACCCTTCTTTGCTCTCCGTACTGATGCTTTAGCTCTTAAACAAAAATTATCTGGTTCTTTGAAGCAAGCAAAAAAGTGGTATGTAGCAAACAAACTCATCATTAATGAAAATAAAACTAATAATATATCCTTTACACTTACAAAAAATATTTTAGATTTAAATAAAGAAACTCTTGAACCTGTTAAATTGTTAGGTATTGTTCTGGACAGTAAATTATCATGGAACAGCCATGTTGAAAGTGTATGTAAAAAGCTATCAAGAGTAATATTTTTACTGCGTAAACTGAAATTCTGTGTAAATTTTGAAGTCCTTTTAATGACATATTTTGGTCTTTTTCATTCTCATCTATCTTATGTTGTTCGCGTTTGGGGCAATTCAAGTGCTTCAAAGAGGGTTTTTATCTGGCAAAAAAAAGCAATAAGATAGATGGTTGGTCTTTCCCCTCAGGAGTCATGTAGAAATTCTTTTAGTAATCTAAAAATAATGACACTTGTTAGTATTTATATTTTTCAAAATTTACTCCATGTAAAAGAAAATATTTATGCTTTTATTCCTCATGAATCAATACATGAACACAATACAAGGTCCAAACAAAATCTGGTACTTCCAAATTTAAGACTTAGTAAGACATTAAATAGCCATAGATTTCAACAAATTAAATTATTTAACAAGCTACCATCCAAAATAAAAAATTTACCTTTCAATAGATTTAAGTCAGTAACTGCATCTTGGTTGAAGCACAAAGCCTTTTATTCCCTTGAGGAATACATGACATGTGATATGTCTGACTTGTTGGGCTAAGTTAGATGGGCCTTATGTTTTAAAAATACCATCATACATTTTTTTCATGTTATAAATGGTTTTTTGTTTTAATATTGTTAATTGAATGCCTATAATATATTAAAAGAATGAGTATGTATTTATTTTGATGTAACTATAAGCTTGTCTTGACAATTCCTAATGTAACAGCTGTTATTTAATGGAAATAAAGATATTCTATTCTATACCCCCACAGTGACCATCCCACTATAATACACACGACCCAAGCAAAAAGAATCATATTGAAGGACAATCACACTGATTAATCTTAATAAAGAATGTGCCGACCTAAAAACATCATCAAAACAAATTTAAATAATTACTTATTTGTTACTGAATCCTACACTATAATACGAGCAGTTTTTGAGGAAATGTATGAGGCATGTTTTTTTAAGTAAGTACCATTTTTAAATCCTGCTACTACAGTGCTGCGATCGGCGATCTGCACACGCGCGTTGTGTACCTACAACTGTCGGCAACGCATGGACGCCATTACGGCATTTTTTGCCGCTGTGTTCGGACTTTCTCAAATGTTTAAGTAGCCTTTGCTCATAGAGAGTCACGCCGACTGCGAAGTACGGTCTGTTATCCGTTTTCTGTAGGCTAAAGGCCTGAAATCTATCAATATTCATTGCTAGATCTGAATAGTATACAGAGAAATACCCCCGTCGCAGCAGACCTGCATACTCAGCGAATTTCCAATGGAATTTCAGATTACTTACTTTCCCCATAAAAAAACCCATAAGATCGAGTACGTAGGTTTGCTGCCATTGGGTGTTGTTAGAAAATCTAAGTTAATCAATAATTGGTGAATGAAAACACAAAATTGTCTCAAGCTCTGGCAAATTTTTATTTTCCCCATAAACCCCATGGGGGTGAGTATGTAGGTTTGCCGCCATATGGGTTTTTGTAAGCAAGTATAAGTTAAACCTTATCTTGATAATATACATACCAAATTTGATTAAGTTATGTCAATAAATAAGCAAGATATAGGGGTTTCTTGACTTCCCCCAAGAATACATGGAAAACACATTTTTGGATTTTACCAGTTATGCTAAGATAAAAATTCAAAATACCAAATTGTTTGTTTTTTTAAGGTTTTTTTTAAATGAGTTTAGTAAAAATTGATGAATTTTAAAAATTGAGGTCCAAAAATGCCAAACCCCATTTTTGACCCCTTTGAAACCCCATAAAACTCCGTTCCCATAACCCGAAAATGCTGGTTCGCGAACTCAAATAGACCTGGTCTTACACCTTCATACCAAATTTCATCAAAATCGGAGGGCCCTTCAAAAGTTATCAGTATAACGGACACATATATAGATAGACAGATAGATAGATAGATATATCTATATATAATACATATATATGAAAATGAAAGAATGGTGTTTTTGGCTTCCGGGGACCTCAAAATGAAAAAGTAAAGTGGTCCCAGGCTTAGGTCTTACCATGGCTACCACCGTAATAGCGTATTCCTTATAGGAAAATTCGCTAAAAATGACATAAACCTGTGGGTTTTGTGTTTAACCGTTTTTCGTTGGCTGTCTGGATTTTGTTATTAATCTTACTGTGTGTAAACCTAAATAACACAAAATTGCATGCTAGTTTTAGCCAGGTAACATCGTGTGTAAGCTTGAAGGTAATTCGGCAACACTGGCTGAATAGTACAGCTGATTTTAAATCTGCAGGGATGTATACATATACAGCCCTAGGGCTGTAACAGGTTTTGCATTCAACTGACGTTCAAAAATATATAATTTCAGTGTAGTGTGGTGAAACACCATGTAACCAAGGCTGGCGCTGTGAACGTACTGTAACAAACTAAATAAAGGTGACAAAAATAAATATGAGCCGAGGTTAATGCCTTTCCGCACAACGAATACAGAGTTCTTTGTGAATTACGGGAAGACAACTGTGACGAAAAACCTCGCTTTGATGTCAGCAGGTATGATGGACAGGTTGAAATGTTTGGCTTACTTTTTTATGAAAGTAACTTTCAGCGGCAGCTTGTGCAGTCAGATATGAATACTAAGCTTTATTATATTACTAAATAAGAGTAAGAAGTCTAATTGTTTTCTCAATCAATTTCAAACAAAATTATGAAGAATGTATGCTGATAAAATTAATCTTAAAACCAAATTAAGATCCTTGAAATATTAAATTCTAAAAACACATTTACTATCAAATCTCTTGAGTCAATGATTGTACTGTCATCAACAGATCGAAGAAGGAAGACAAACCACCCCCCTCCTCTCCACCCCCCTTAAAACCCAAACTCTACAAAATTAAACAAGCAGTAAAGAAAAAGTTTCTCCTAACTACTCTAATTCATTTTATTATTTTTTATTCATGCATATTAATGGCTCTTTTTACAAGTCAGAAACTTATTCTATTAACATAAAAAATATTAACATGTACTATTTAAAAAAAGTTTTGTAAAAATGTATTTTGTCAGATGTTTAGTATTTCACATTATTAATTCAGTTGCCTAGTAACAAACTCATTTTTGCAATATTTAAAATTTATTGTTCAGCTCTAAATACTAGAAGAGGATAACTTCAGATTAAGAAGAATTTCATGTTGGGGAGTCGTGAGTAAATGTAGCATTGTAGAAGTTTAGTTTTCCTGACATATCATGATTTATTTCCTATTATAGTTTCAACTGAAAAGAAAGAAAGTTATTTACAATCTGTAGAGTTGTTTGCAGACAACCCAAAAGTCCAAGACCATTAGTCTCATTTAGTCTCATAAATTTAGTTTCCATTTTTCACAAAATTTAAATTATTAATACAGGTAATACGACAGGCCCAGCACAGTTGTGGTGAATTAACATGTAGTTGCCTGATGTGCAGAATGATGCCACAACTTATCAATGACAATTTTACAAATTAAGTAAAAAAGAAAAGACTGCTCCTATAAAACAGTTTTGATGACTGCAGAGCTGCAATAATCTTAATATAATAAGCTCTAGATTATCGACTAACAGATTGTAAGCGTGGCAACTTAACAACGGCTTAACCAAATTTAAAATTTTTAACCAATATTGTTTATTTTGCGGTAGTATTTATTTATCCTATCAATCCATTTTTTCCTTTAGCAAAATTGTTTTTCTAATTTAACGTTCGTTTTTTTATTTTTTTTTTATTGATTTTTATTATTTTTAGGTTTTTTAGGCTGTATTTGGTAGCCGGTGATAATCTGGGATCTACTTTACTTTTTTATTATGTATTAAATTTATATAATAGAGACAATAATTATAAAATGTCAAAATGCAAATGACAAAGTGAAATGTCCATATCCGGTAGTTATTCTTAACAGCAGTTTCTTACAAGGAATATGCTATTACGGTAATACCCAAGTCTGAGACCATAATACTTTTTCATTTTGAGGTCTACAGAGGCCAAAAATACCATATATATATGTGTGTGTCTGTGATCCTGATAACTTTTTAAATGAAAAGAACCTTAGAATTTGATAAATTTGATATAGTTGTAAGGCCACATCTATTTTTTTTTTTTTTTTTTTTTTTTTAGCGAATTTCCCTAACGAATTTTTGTTTTTATATATATATATATATATGTGTGTGTGTGTGTGTGTGTGTGTGTGTGTGTGTGTGTGTGTGTGTGTGTGTGTGTGTGTGTGTGTGTGTGTGTGTGTGTGAAGGGATTGAAGGGGACTTCCGATTTTGATGAAATTTGGTATGAAGGTGTAAGACCAGGTCTATTTTCATGAGTTCGCGAACCAGCATTGTCGGGTTATGATAACGGGGTTTTATGGAGTTTCAAAGGGGTCAAAAATGGGTTTTTCACATTTTTGGACTTAGATTTTTAAAACTCATAAATTTTAACTAAAACCATTTAAAAGAGCTTAAAAAAACAAATAATTTAGGTATTTTGAATCTTTAAAATAGCTTAACTGGTTACAGAGAAAATTCAAATCAAGTTTCCCATGTTATTCTTATGGGTAAATCTTTAAAAAGTTATATATCGCTTATTTATCAACATATCTTAATACAAATTTTTATGAACCTTTACTAGGTGGTGAGTAATTAAGATTAGATCAAAAACCCACATGGCAGCAAACCTACATGCTAAATCCCATGGTATTCTCATGGAAAATAAGTGTATAATGGGAGCAAGAGAGATGGAGATAGTAAGGTATCTGTTCCTAATCAGCTGATCAGCTGTCTTCTGCATATTTGTCAAATTTGAAATGTTTATGTTTTGTTATTTGTAAAAAAATCATTCCTTACGCTCCTTTCACACATCACGGTTTTAGCCGTGCGGGAAAAAACCGCACGATTTAAAACCGTCCTAGTACACCGTACAAGTAATTGTCAGCTGGTTAAAAACCGTCGCCGTGCCTGTGTGAAGGTCTCATTAGATTCTATTGCAATGTCCGCCGTACGATTTTTAATCGTACGGGCAAAACCGTGATGTGTGAAAGGAGCGTTATGCATGGAAGCTTTGGATATGCACTTTTATTACTGTTAAAAAAGTCATTTATTGCAATATAAATATTAATCCTATACTCTTATACGAGCAATGTTTGCTTGTTTGTTTGCTTGCACAATTATCTCAAAAACGGCTCCGACGATTTCCTTCAAATTTTGGAATATGGGGGTTTTGGCCACCAGAAATCGATTGGAGCTGGTCCCATAGCTGGGAAAAATCCGGTTTTCGCGCTAGAGCCCTTCAAAGATCCCATGTTATCCTTATGGAAATTTTTTAACTGAACAAAAATCAGCTGATAACTGTAGATAAAATAAACCAATGTGTTACATCTTTAACCTGTGGTTTTAGGAAAATCATACCAATGTGCAGCAAACCTTCCGCCTGGCGAGTGAGCGGAGCGAACGAGCTTTGTGTGAGAAACGAAAGTAATAATTTTACCGAGCTTAAGCTCGGTCCCCCTGGTACTATATAAATTATTTAAAAAAATAATTCACTCAGAAATATAATGCCATTTAATATATTATATTTCCTTGTAAAGATTATTAATTATATAAGATAGCCACAAAGTTCTTTGATGTTGAAACAATAATTCTTTGGAAATTCGCTGAGTACGCAAGTCTGCTGCAACGGGGATATATTTTTTTTTTTTTTTTTTTTTACCAGCATGATTGGATTATAGTAATGGGGTTTTAAAAGGACGTCAAAAATGGGTTTTGGCATTTTTTAATCTCAATTTTTTTTAATTCAATTTTTAACTGAATTGATTTTTAACTTAGTGAAACCAATTACAGAGAAAGTTAATCCTGAATGTCTTTCCCACGTTATTCTTATGAAAAATCAACAAAGCCCAATATCTTGCTTATTTATTGACATAACTTTATCAAATTTGGTATATACATCCTCTGGATAGGGTTTAACTTGCTTACAACATCCATATGGCGGATGCAGAGAGCCATACTAACCACCATGGGGCTTATGGGAAAAATAAAAGTGCCAGATCTTGATACAATTTTGTGTTTACCTTCGCCAATTAAGGATCAACCTACATTTTCTAACACCTCATGGCAGCAATCCTTCATACTCATTCCTATAATGTTTTTACGCGAATATTAACCCATTTGTGCCCACTGTCGACATTTGTCGACGCTGTATTTTAATTTATGAAAGTCCATGGAATTTTATGGTTTTCATGATTAAAATTGGCATTTTGGAGTGAAAATATCATCTTTCGTATTTAAAGGCCGTAGTGGCACACACACAGTAAACCGAAGTAAAAAGTAGCAAAATCAGTGTTGACCAAGGTGCAACTCTCAAAGAATTAACCGATCCCGTCAACTTCCACGCAAGCCTGCCATCGTTTATTTTACGTGGGGCCTCCCACTAACTTTGCCACAGATCGGCTAACCCTTTAAGAGTTGCACCACCAGATCAAGGTTTGGTCGTGAGCAGATTCGATCCCGCGCTGACGCAGACATCCTGGCCAAGGATGCCTACGCCTTAGCCATCTGAGCTATCAGGACCGGCATCCTAGACATGAGAATTCGGGTTTTGAATGGTGCGCGCCCCTAGCGGGAAAGACTGTAGGCCGTTGGTATGCGAGTTCGCTACAAGAGCGCAGCACTAAGCCACTGCACCCAATTCACAAGAAACAATTTGGGCATAAATGGGTTAAAAATCTTTAAAATTCTCTCGAAAATTTGCTGAGCACACAGGTGTGTTGCAACGGGGGGTATTATATAGATAACGATCCTAATGCTGATTTATAATTTGCTACTACTTGTTTCCATTTATCTACCTTCTTCAATTTCAACAGTAGGAACACCTGTTTAAAGTTGTTCTTTAACATGAATCTTTGACAGTGCTGTGCTTTTCATTACTGTAGAATGAAACCCCTAATTTTGGGTGAACTTTTCAAAATGGATTTTACTCTTTTAGAAAAATTTAAATTTAAAATTTTTGGGTTTTTTCAAACATTAAATTTTCACTATTCAGAAAATCCGCCAAATCTGAACACATTTTGTGAAACATTGCCGACTTTTTCCTTTATTTCAAAATGGGATGGATTGCAATTGCAGTATTATAAGGAATTTACGGTTATTAGACGTGGTTCTGTAGCCATTGCAGCCGCTGAGGTTCGATTGTTGTCACCATACTTTATTACAATGTTCCATCGTTATTTTCCACTATTAAACACAGCTCTAGCGCTAGCAGAGGCTTTCTACAAATTTTAAATAAAGAAATAGGACAAATTCTAAATTTTACTGTTTATTAAAATAATATAAAATATCATTATATAACTTGAAAAATTTTAATGTTTTTATAGTTCTCAAGGGAGTGACCAGATATAGTAGTAAATAAATCTATAATTGAATGGCTTTCTTAGCCTGCTACATAGGAGTGGGGGTATGTTGATTGTTGCACAGCAATCCGTAAGCTGCACATCCTCCCTACATGGTAGCGATGATTTTGGCAGTGAGACTGTCAAACAAGTGAACTCCCAGCTATGTCAGCTGCCACACGATAGAGGAGAGCAAATATGTGTAAAATAAGTTGGTAAAATAACTGAGTGTTACACTTAAAACACATTCAATTTATTTTCTTTGTCGAATCACTTTCTTTTTAGCCAAAAAGTAGATTATTTATGCACAGTTTACACATTCTAATTGTTTACAGTAAGATAGCCACAGGACCTACATCAGGGGATGCTCCAAGCAAAAGGTAATTAATTTCAAACATTTTCAATAGAACTAGAACTTTGAATACTTCTTCAGCTGGCAATAAACAGCTTTATTGAAGTTTAACTGATGTTTAAACAAGATTAACTGTTTTCAAAATTTGTACCAAGCAAGGAATTTAGAATAGTAATGGAGATAAGCGGTAGCGGTCATGAAAACAAGAGCCATGATGTAGCCGGTGCATGGCTTGACAGCTAGCTGATTCAGTTTTTGTTCACAAATTGCAGACAACTGTCAAACCTACGAAATATTTTGATTCTGACAGCGAAATAAAGTCATCAACCTTGGTTGAGTGAATGTCATAATCAAGGGCAAATTTTTATTTTGTAACGTACAGTATTCATTATAAAAAATCTATTTGAATTTTACCTTTGATAAAAAATAGTCATCTATTAATTTATTCTTGAGTTCTCGGTCCCAATGATATCACAATAAAAGCCTACCAGGCATCAGTGGGAGGCTAGTTTTTTACATCCAGTTATTTTAACTCAAATATATATCCAACAACAATTACTGAAGAACTTTGTTGCAAAGCAAAATACTATTACAAATTTGAAAGATATAATTTTCTTTATTTTTTTAATCCTTACAATTTGTAATGAATTGGCTAAAAATAGCTGTTTAAAAACTGACCTTCACGGATTCAAAGCGAATATAAAATATTTAAAATTGTCTTAAAGGATTTCATTATAATAAAGACTTCTACTAGACTTTGTTCATGAAAATATTTTCACACCATATACACGATGCTTAAAAATAAAATATCCTAATGTTTTTGTTCTATTCTTTTGTTGCAGATGATCATCTTCGAGGAGAGTGTTGGCTTCAAAAACCTTCACTATTTACATCTTTCTTTTGAATCTCTCTTGATTATCCCCACACCAAGGTGGCCCAAAAGGTCATTTTACAGGGCTTTTTCAGAGGCGTAAAAATGCTATGTCTCTGAGGGAGTAGCCCGTATTCCTCACCTTAAGAGTAGTGTCTGATTCACCATTGGGCTGACTGGGTCACACCCAGATCAGTTGCCTGAGTTTCAGTATACATTTGTCTTAAACTTTCAAATGGAAAATAAGTTTTTATCCTGTAATTTATATTTTAATATATCAGTAAATCCGGCACTGCTTGTGCGGGGGCAAAAATCTGTAAGATGACCTATCCTACTCCCTAACATCTTCTCTTTACCCACGACAAAGCAAAAAATATGAAGCTTCAAAGGCATCACTTCTAAAACTTTTCTTTATTCTTTTACACTTATTTCTTTTTGCATTTCAAACATGTGACACTATTAAAATTTCTTGTAATCTTTTCAAAACACCTACTTTAGGTGATTATATTTTCAATAATATTTCTGTTTTTTTCCCATTCCTGAACTTATAACCGATGTTTTAGTTAACTTCTCCACCAAAACTCCTGGCCACCTTGTTCCCTCTCCCTCCATTCCCCCCTACCTTCGCGACATGTTTGTTAGGGACAATTTTTTAATTGTCTTAGTTTAAGTTGAGCATAAGTGCACTGACCAATGTACTCAAGAAGCGGGGCTTGGGTACGGTTATTTTTTAGAGACTTATGCTCTACACCTAAGAGGTCCAAGTATAGTATGTTCACCCCTTGTGAGTGAACCGAACTCCTCTAGGTGTCCAACGAGGCAACTCAAGCTGACACTCCGCTCAAACGATCTTCAAACCATGTGATCCAAATGAGTCTTCACTTCTCTACAAAATGAAACAGCAACCCGCAAAGGATGGACACACTCGGACGTGTCCAGATTCTGCCCTCATCCCATCCTCCCCTTTGAGAGCTACGCAGTTGTGCAAGATCAACCTTTCCAGGCGACTGCTGCTTCAACTCCAGATCCCGCTGTCTTTTGAAGGTTTGTATATGATTCATAAAGTATATTTACTAATATAACTAGTAGATAACTAATATTTTAAATAACATTTAGAATGTGTTAAACTGTGCATTATAATCTTGATCATGTTTTTATTATTTTTTAATATTTTTATTGAAGTAAACATTCATTCTTGTAAAAACTCTTAAACCTTTAGATGATTATAGATACCCCCGTCGCAGCAGACCTGCGTACTCAGCGAATTTTCAATGGAATTTCAGATTATTTACCATCCCAAAAAAAAAAACAATAGGATCAAGTATGTAGGTTTGCTGAAATGGGGTGTTGTTTGAAATCTACGTTAATAAATAATTGGTGAAGGTAAACACAAGATTGTATCAAGCTCTGGCAATTTTTTATTTTCCCCATAAATCCCATGGGACTGAGTATGTAGGTTTACCGCCATATGGGTTTGTAAGCAAGTATAAATTAAACAATATCTAGATAATGTACATACCAAATTTGATTATATTATGTCAATAAATAATCAAGACTAGGGACCGCCTACTGGTCGAAATTCGACCAAAACTCGAATTATCTTGAGCCAATAGTTTTAAAATGCTTCATAACTGAAACATCTTTTATTCCTGATTTAATAGCATTTGTTATTAAAACAGCTGTCTAATGAATCAATCAATTCTTCTCCCATAAGATTAACATGGAAACTTTGAAAGCCGGTAGGGCGGAGCCCTGATGACCGATGTGAATTATAATGGGATTCTGCTCATCTACAGGACTCTATCTTTCTAACGGTATGCCCGAATTTCTCCTACGATGCACACAAGCTGAGAAAAAAGGAGGAAACATGCTTGCCTATTAATATATAGATATAGGGTTTTCTGGATTTCCCATAATTAAGAATAACATGGGAAACAAATTTTTGGATTTTCTCCGTAACCAGTTATGCTGAGATAAAAATTCAAAATACCAAATTGTTTGTTTTTTAAGCTCTTTTGAATGGTTTCAGTTAAAATTGTTGATTTTGAAAATTGAGGTCCAAAAATGCCAAAACCCGTTTTTGACCCCTTTGAAACCCCATACAACCCTGTTCCCATAACCCGACAATGCTCGTTTGCAAACTCATGAAAATAGACATGGTCTTACACCATCATACCAAATTTCATCAAAATCGGAGGTTTCCTTCAAAAGTTATCGGTACCACGGACACATTGATAGATAGATAGAGCGATATATCTATTTATGAAAATGAACAAATGGTGTTTTAGGCTTCTGGGGACCTCAAAACAAAAAAATAAAGTGGTCCCGGGCTTAGGTCTTACCATGGCTACTACCGTAATAGCGTATTACCTATAGGGAAATTCGCTAAAAATGAGTGTGATGGAATGGTACAAAAGTGGGTTAAAGCATTTTAAAGATGGCCGCACAAATGTGTATGATGATTAACGGCATAATTTTTCTTCACGGTAATGCCCGTCCACATGTGACTTATCGAACCCAGGAATTGATCAGAGAATATGGTTGGGAACAACTCCATCATCCTCTCTACAGTCCCGATCTAGCGCCAAGTCACTACCACACGTTCATTTGAAGAAAGGCCTAGGCGGGGTGCGGAACGACAATGACAACGATGTCAAAATGGCTGTATGAGGGTGTGTCTCAAGGCAGGCGGCAGAATCCTATGACAATGGAATTGTAAAGCTAATTGGATGATATGACAAGTGCCTTAATAATGGCGGAAATTATGTAGAAAAGTAGAGTTCAGTAGGTACACACTTAACTTAATTCATGTCGTTCCAATCAGAACATAGGGCATCCACGAGACGTCTCCAGGCCCGTCTTTCTCTAGCTAGTCTTCTAAGCTCCCCCATGTCTTTCCCTCTGCAGCTGCCTCCTTTTCCACAGTTCTTCTCCAGGGTTTCTTGGTCGGCCTCTACGCCTTGCTCCCTGAGGATTCCATGTGAGGGCTTTCTTTTCTATGGAACCATCTGGCTTCCTTAGGGTATATCCAATCCCATTCCATTTCCTCCTTCTTATTTCTAGATGGACTGGCATTTGACCACTTTGTCTCCAAAGGTCTTCGTTTGTGATTCTGTCTGGCCACCATATCCGATTAATCCATCTAAGGCACCTGTTAATAAACACTTGCAGTTGGGAGGTAATTTTACAGTCTACTTTCCACGTTTCACAGGCATACAGGAGAACCGCTTTAACATTTGTGTTAAAAATCTGGATTTTAGTATGGAGCGAGATGTTTCTACTCTTCCAAACAGGTTGCAATTGGACAAAAGCAGCATTTGCTTTCCGGATTCTAACTTTAACATCATCTCCAGCTCCTCCTCCATCTGCAGCTACAACACTTCCTAAATAGACCAAGGACTGCACTTGGTCAATCCTAGAGCCATCTACCTCCAACATATCTTCTACTTGGCCATTCACCCTCATTTCTTTTGTTTTCCTTGCGTTTATTTTCAAGCCAGCTCTTTCTACTTCTTTTTTAAGGTCTTTGAATTTACTCCTGATGTCGTTTAAGCGATGAGATAGCAGACATATGTCATCTGCAAAATCTTAATCCAGACTTAAGTACAGGCTTTCATGTAAAAATTAAATGATTAAAAAATCTCTCCTAGTTTGTTTTTTAATTTAAAAAACATGCCTCATATTTTTCACAATCTCGAAATCTAGGGGATAGATTTTGTTTGAATTTTGCATTTAAAAGTGTTTTGGCCCAAAAATAAGCTTAGAGACACTAACAGCCTCAACCCCGGAAAAAATCAAATTTAGTCTAAAATTAAATTTAAAAATTGTAAATTTTAACATTGACCAGGATGGGTTGCTATATTGGTAACGAAACAACCATAAAAGGTAAACAAAAATAAATTAACATTCATTTTAAGTATTCTTTTTGAAACAGCTGTTAACTGTGAAGAAAAAAGATATTTGGTTGTCGGTGTAAATTTAACAGTTTTATTACCATGACACTACGACAAAAGATAATTAAAACCAAAAAGCAAGGTTAACCTGGTACTGTAAAATAAATGGAAGTTGGGAAGTTATAAGAAACATTTCTTTTAATTCTAATGATAGCTCGGTGTTAATTTTTATACAGGGTGTCCAGCTTCAACCTTTACAAACTTTTCCAGGTTATTTCCCACGGCAAAATAAGCAAAAAAGTTCCTATAAACATATGTCCTAAAATGCTTCGTTAACCCTCTAGCCGCCATTTTGTTTTTTACACTAAATAATTTTTATTCCCGTAACGGATCATTGTATTAAGTTAATATTTGGCATGAACCTTCACTATAACAATACCCATTTTCAGTAAAAAAATTATATTTTACAATGTGTATTTTCAAAATGGCGGCCATTTTAAAATTTTAAACTCAAATATCTCAAAAAACGATAAATTTTATTAAAATGTCACAAGAGACAAAAAAGTTGACAAATTAAATTATCTAAACATTGATACCAAGTTTGTAAATATCCAACAACAAATAACGGAGTTAATGAGATTTTTCTCTTAAAATAACCTAAATTGGCATTAATCATAGTGCAAATCAGTGTTTTTCTGCAGGAAAACAACAATAACTCCGTTATTTGTTGTCGGATCCTTACAAACTTGGCATTAATGTTTAAATAATTTAATTTGTCAACTTTTTTGTCTCTTGTAACATTTTTATAAAATTTACCGTTTTTTAGATATTTGAGTTTAAACTTTTAAAATGGCCGCCATTTTGAAAATACACATTGGAAAAAAAAATTTTTTTACTGAAAATGGGTATTGTTATAGTGAAGGTTCATGCCAAATATTAACTTAATACAATGATCCGTTACGGAAATAAAAATTATTTAGTGTAAAAAACAAAATGGCGGCTAGCGGGTTAACGAAGCATTTTAGGACATATGTTTATAGGAACTTTTTTGCTTATTTTGACGTGGGCAATAACCTGTAAAAGTTTGTAAAGGTGGAAGCTGGACACCCTGTATAAACAATAAAAAATAAACATAATTTAAAAATAATTGTATTTAGAGTAGGAATATGAACATTCCGGATATAAGCGATAAATCATGATCCATATGACTAACTATTCAAATGCTGGTTTGGCCCTTGGCCTTCATGGCCCTGTAATCAAAATAAGTAGGGAATATTTTTTTAGGATTGCCTTCCATTTTAAAAGGTGAAAGTTTTGTTCCTGTTTGTTTTCATATGATCAGTTGCAGTTACCTAATAGCATAACTTTTGAAATTAATATTTTTAACTAAAAACTTACTGTTTTACTTTAAGATGTCTTAATACTAATTTGGATAAATAGATATACTTTAAAAATAGTCTGTATGGCAATATTAAAATTAAACATACCTTTACAGAAAAAATATTTCCATGATGCACAGTTTGAATAGTTTGTATTTTTCGATGTTTAAAAGGATCCCATAGGATCACCTGAAAGTCATCTGAAGCTGACGCTAAAATCCTGGAACAGAAATTAAATTCACAAACTATAAATTTGAATAAAAATAATGGTGGAGTGATAAATTGAATAAAATTAACATACATAATTGTATTTTAGCGAATTTCCCATAGGGAATAAGCTATTACCGTAGGTCTCATGGTAAGACCTAAGCCCGGGACCATGTTACTTTTTTGTTTTGAGGTGCCCAGAAACCAAAAATAATAGTCATTAAAATTTATATATATATATATATATATATATATATATATATATATATATGTATATATATATGTATATATATATATATATATATACATATATATATATGTACATATATATATATATATATATATATATATATATATATATATATATATATATATATATATATATGTGTCCCTAGACACGATAACTCTCGTAAAAATGGTCCGATCGACACCAAATTTGGTAGAGATGTGTAATCCTACGTTTATTTGAATGAGTTCGAAAACCAGACATATCGACCTACCGGAAGGGGTAGTTTTGGGGGGTTTTGTACCCCAAAAATGGGGCACAAAACCCCCATTTTATTTCGACCATTGGATTTAGCTCAAAAAAACACACAATTTAGTATTTTGAAGCTTTGCTCTATCTCCATTGGTTACCGAGATATTACAAAGTCTAAAGACAGTACATTGTCTTTTGGGGCTCCAATGTTAATCTTATGGAGAATAAGGATGTGTTAATATTTCACTTATTAACCAATATTTTTGGATGAAACTTGGTATTTAGCTTCATTTGGTTGAGATTCATCCATTTAAGGTAAAAAATCTTGGTTTTTGTACTTATCATGGCAGCAAACCTGCATACTCTTTTCCATGTTAATCATATGGAGAATAGGCAAACTCTTTTATTTATGGACAGATATTGATGAAACTTACTATATGGCTTTATATGGTCGAAATAAATTTTTTCTATGCTAAAAACCTACTTTTAGTGTCCCCCATGGCAGCATACCTGCATACTCTTTCCTATATTTATCTTAAGGAGAATAGACATTTATTTCCCTATTTATGAGCACGTGATGAAATTTTGTTTACAAGTTAAGCTGGTCAAAATTAATATTACTAATTTGGAAATTCGCTGAGTACGCAGGTCTGCTGCGACGGGGGGTATTTTTACTAATGTTTTGCTTATCTAAATATATAATTCTCTAAGTGGAAAGATATTCAGAAAAATTGTGACAGTTCCACAAATTACAAGATAATAGAATGGCTCTCAAATTAGTCTCGGCCCCCGAGACCTATAAAAAATAGTGGTGTGTCCACAAATTTACCAGGAATCGAGAAATAATGTAAAACTTCCTCATAGGATAAGTATGGGGATTTGAAAAAAATGTCTCTGTTTTGTTTACATTAAAAACATGAGTATTGGTTTGATTTTAAAACTAAAGCCAGATGATAACAATGAGCAAACACCTATTAATAATCATCTAGACAATGTTACACAGTGGAGTCCTGATGAACAGAAATAATGCGGACTAGATCCATTTCGGATTAACAAATATTTCGGATTAAGCAAAATTATTGCTAATATAAAACAATAAATTATTACATTGTTTATTTTAAAGTCTGGCATGCTTGGAAGTATGATGCCATATATCCCTATGAGCCATATATCTTGTGCTTTATGAATCATCAATCTGGACGTTTCTGCAGTTTACAAATTCCCCGCTGTATTAGGGATAACATTAACTTTTAATATTTCTTAAACGGAATGTCATTCAACTTTGGTTGATGTTTGTAATTCATAAAAATCATATAGAAAATGAACCATCATTTGTTTCTGTACGACAATCGGTTTGGACTTAAGTGAATTTTACAGGGTTCTCTTGTATACAGAATAAATTACCGCAAACTGTGACCGGATGTTGCCGTTCAAAAGTTGATCTTTGATTTTCCTCATAAATTTAATAGTCAAGCTCTGGAAGTATCAAAATACTGTATAATTTCAGTAAAATATAACCAGCCTTAAGTAATATTTGATAGTTAGTATATATCCCTACAGGGACTAAGCTTTTACGGTAGTAGCCATGGTAAGGCCTAATAATGGAACCATGTTACTTTATTATTTTGAGGTATTATTTGCCAAAGGCAAATACCCCCCGTCGCAGCAGACCTGCTTACTCAGCGAATTTCTAAATTAGTAATATTAATTTTGACCAGATGAACAAATAAACAAAATTTCAATAAATAGGGAAATAAATGTCTATTCTCCTTATGATAAATATAGGGAAAGAGTATGCAGGTATGCCGTCATGGGGAACACTAAAAGTAGATTTTAAGCATAAAAACTTTATTTCAACTTTATGAAGGCATATACTAAGTTTCATCAATATCTGTCCATAAATAAGAGTTTGCTTAACGGTGGTTCTTACACGTTCAATACGGATCATGATCTGGTTCGTGATAAATATTGACAATATTATTTTATGAGCTAAACCTTACACGGTCAATATGGATCACACATCAATACTTCCGTCATGTGGATCGCAACTCAATATCAGTTGATTGTTGTCAGTTGCCGTTTGAGTTATGGACGAAAACAACAGAAAAGCCTTTGCAGCAATTTTGATAGCTTTATCACTGAAAAGGAGGGTTAAACGCAAGCGGTGGGTGAAGGAATGGTTGCAAAAACGGGAAAAGTATAGTCATTTTTGACCCATGTTACAATAAGCACAACCACTGGGAATTTTAATTTGCTGGCAAGTTACAAAATTTAGAAGATCTTTTAAACATTTAAATACCGTGTAACGAAAGGAAATGTGGATATTTTTTTAATTAAGATGCATCAAAAAGCATGCAATCAACCGTGCAATTAAGTCGTGAGAAGCTCACATTTACGTTCAAACTTCAGGTTATTAACGGCAGTTTCTGTTCAAGGACTGAATATTAACAATGAAATTGAGAGTGCAATGATTTATGAAAAAAAAAATTATTTAGTAAACAACCGACAGATAATAAAATAGATGTATGTTACAATGTTTCATAATAGACCACAGGTAGGAAATGTTTGAAAGTATATTAAAGTTTGGCACTCATTAAACTACAGAATAGTAATATACTTATCTAGTGCAGTATAACTAATTTATATATGTTCTAAAATACACTACAAAACATTTTACGAAAAATACTTTGATTTTGCTAATACACATTTGTATTAATAATGTTAGTAAAAGTATTTTGACCCATATAACCTATTCCCGGAGTTTGGCACTTTACTAATGGGACACCCTGTATATCGCCCCTTTTCTATAATCTCATATTCCCAATCGACATAACTAATTAAAATAGACAAAGTCACACGACTTCAGATCAAGTTTGATAAAAATCCGACGTTCCGCTACTGGGCTCACGGAATTAATATACATTTTTATATATGTTTCTAGAAAAGTAAATATTCACATTCATAAAAACTGTAATGAATGGGGTTTTGACATCTGGAGACCACGTAGTAAAAGGTTGACATAATGAAAGGCTTAATACCCAACCTTCGGCACCACAGCAATATAGTTTTCCCAACAAAATAAATTCCCTTAAAATCACACAATTGAAGGTAGCTTTAAAGACCAATGACTCGTTGCTATTGGCAACGGATACGGCTCCATTCGTGCAAGTGGAGTGCTTTAATAGGCAAATGGTGCAAAATATGTATAAAATGTACTTTTTAAAACGTTATAATTGTCCAATTTATCAGCTGTTATTACATCATTAAGTATCTTTAGATATAGGCCTAGTACTAAACAATTCAACAATTAAAATTTATACTTTTTCATGCACCAACTATAAAATGGTATAGCTTCATTATTATAGCATTGTATTATTATTTCCTAACAATTTAAATGATTATACATTATAATTGTATAAGTTTTTATGTACTGGCCATAGTAAACCAAATCCTAATTATAAGATTTTGCTCTCCTACTGTATTTAGAAAAAACACCTCGTGTGTTAACAATCAGCTGACTGAAAGCGTGTAATAAATTCATTGCAAAGGTTTGGAAATGTTAATACCGGATCTCAAACGTACCTTAGACGCTCAATACGTATCGCTATATTGACGAAAAATATTGATGAATTTCAAAATAGTGATCCATATTGCGATCCATAAATTCCATCAATATTTTACTTTACATACTCAATCCATATCGTGATCCAGGATCACAGTCCTAATATCGCGATCCGTATTGACCGTGTAAGAACTGCCATTCTCCATATGATTAATATAGGAAAGAGTATGCAGGTTTGCTGCCATGATAAGTACAAAAACCAAGATTTGTAACATAAATGGTTGCCAAATGAAGTTAAACACCAAGTTTCATACAAAAATATTGGTTAATAAGTGAAGTATTAACACATCCTTATTCTTCATAAGATGAACATTGAAGCCCCAAAATACAATGTACTGTCTTTAGACTTTTTAATATCTCGGTAACCAATGAAGATTGGGAAAGCTTGCTTCAAGATACAAAATAGTTTTTTTTTTTTTTTAGCTAAATCCAGTGTTGAAAATAAAATTTTTAAATTTGTAAAAATTACAAATGAAAAATGCAAAAACCCCCAAAACTATCCCTTCCGGTAGTTCGATATGTCTGGTTTACGAAAATAAAGATAGGATTACACATCTCTACCAAATTTGTTCTCGATTGGACTGTTTTTACGAGAGTTATCGTGTCTAGGGACACACACACACACACACACATATATATATATATATATATATATATATATATATAGATTTTAATGACTATTATTTTTGGTCTCTGGGCACCTCAAAACGATAAAGGAACATGGTCCCGGGCTTAGGTCTTATCATGATACCTACGGTAATAGCTTATTCCCTATGGGAATTCGCTAAAACACCATTAGTTAATTTTTATATATGTACATATATTTGGTAAATTTGTTCATTCATCACGACAACCAATATTGAAAATCTGAGTATCGTTTTTCAATGTTTTTTTATTTAATCAATTACTGTACTGACGTGTTTTTGAGGATAACCCAATGACCACAGTGTTATTTTCACAGAAACCTATAATTAAAGTAGATTTTTTTTTTCAAATAAATACCAGGGGTGTTTGTAAAGTAACCTCTGTTTTTCTATAAATAAATCACAGAAGTGGAAACAGAATTTTTACTATAGACCTCTTTTACGTCTTTCCTCTATTTTTAAACATAGTTGCCATGAACATTAAAAAATTTATTATATCTAAGAACTAACTTTGAAATTCCCTTTCACAAAAAAATACCCAGCCTGTGCCTTGAATCATCCCAAGACCGCATCTATCGGCTTCTCATCAAAGTCATATTGCTGGGAGCCAAGCAATTTGTTCATATGCATAAGGAATCTAGAGAGGGTCTGGAGGGAACCCTCTTCCACCTGCGAACCTGGAATGGTTCACTGATGGGTCCAAGGTAAGAGAAAGAACAGGAGCCGAAGTACATGGGGTGCAAGCGGAGGTAGGGCTTTGTTTCCCTATGGGGGTGCATCCCACGGTGTTCCAGGCGGAGGTTGCTGCGATTATGGAGTGTGCTAGAGTAAACCTGGTGCAAGGTATCAGGACAGGAGAATTTCCATTTTTTCAGAGAGCCAGGCAGCTCTGAGGGCTCTGGACTGATGTGAGTTCAGATTAAAGATTGTCTGGGACTGCTTCACAACAATATCTGCGCTAGGTAGATGCAATAGCGTGACGCTCTGCTGGGTCCCTGGTCATACAGGGATCCCTGGGAATGAGGCTGCGGACGCCCTGGCCAATGCAGCTTCGTCTTCAGAATTTACTGGCCCGGAGCCTTTATGTGCTGTCTCTCATGAGTATTCGTGCCAAGCGGTAATGTCATGGGCGAGGAAGGAGCATCGTAAGGTCTGGTTCAGACTTCCTCAATTGACGGTAAGTAAGCTCACGCTTCACTCTCCATCTCAGAAAATTGCATCCAGTATTCTGCAGTTAGAGAGGAGGCATATCAGGCAAGTAACAGGGCTAATAACAGCACATTGTCCTTTGAGGAAGCCCCTGCAGCTCTTAAGTATCTACAATGGAGACCCGGTATGCAGGAAGTGTGGGAAGTCAGAAGAAAATACAGATCACTTGCTGTTTGACTGTGGGGAGCTGGAAGAGGATAGAGAGAGGGGTCTTGGAGGATTACGGAGTGGGCACTTTCCTTCCTCAAGAGGAGCTGGTTTGCAGGCTGCAGAAGTTTATCAGGTTTCTAAACTGGGATGAGCTCTGAAACACATACGGGGAGCGCAAAAAGCCCTTGCAACTGACACGCTTTGGGATCAAGTCCGCCCCATTGAATGAATGAATGCATAAAGAAATGGTACTAGTCTGGGATGTAAGGAGAATGCGTAAGAACATCCCATTTGAACTGGTCCAGAAGGTCCTTGGTTTTCTTGGCAGTATGAAAACGAGCATTGTCATGCAGGAAAACCACACCACATTTGTTCGGCCATTTTTAACTGAGAGAACAATCCATTCCCAAACAACTCCTTCACTCATTATTACAGCGCATACCTTACATTTGGCAGGATTTTCAATTGCAAAAGTCATTTGACTAGTGAAAGCAAAAATACTACTGCTCGAACAGCATTCACGCTGCCAAGGCTGGACCTCGACTGACCTCCCACACAAGCAGGCGCAAGAATGGTGGCCCTGGCCCCTCCACTTACCGGACAAGAAGCCAACGGAGGTTACTTTCCAAACAGCCCTTGTAAAACTACAGATGATGCTTTTATTATCATAAATATGTTTTCATTTGTCTAATTGTTGTTCTTATTTTATCATATAGGAGGCCTATAAGATTTATTTTGTATTTGCACTACGTTTTAAGTAAATTGTGTATTGTCATGGCAATTTTTATTAGGCCTACTTAGACCTGTGTTTAATTCTTTTTTAGCATTTATCCCCCCCCCCCCCCCCTTCTTTTCTATATATATATATATATATATATATATATATATATATATATATATATATATATATATCAATTATTGTAAACTTTCTTTAAGAACAGGTACTGTAATTTTAATATGTTAATAAATTGTGTTCTGCAAATTTTTATTTTGAGTTGTTCGGTTACAGTAGTCAATCTAAATACTTTAAAGGCAAAATTAATTTATACTTATTTAATACGCTAAGGGTTTTTTTTTTGTGTTGAGAACTCCTCCTAAAATTTTCAACCGATTTTCAAGTTTTTGTGGTTGGATAGATCTTGGTCTGTAGTTGTTTCAGCCAAAAACTGATGAGAATCTGACAAAATTAAAGGCCCTATCCACCATGGAAATCTCAAAATTTCCCATTTAAATAACATTGGGATTGAATACAGCATTTTAAACATCTGTTAATAATCAGCTGTAAATATGTTAGTTTTAATGATTAAAGATATTCACAATATTGGATTCGTTGGATGTCATTGATTTAGAGCTAAAAGTATTGTATTAAAATAAAATGCTTGATTTCAAGCAATACGTATACTAGTAGAATCTTTAAAAGCAGTGATATAAAGAGCTTGTACAAGCAATCAAATCACCTATATTTACCTAATTTTAAGACATTTGTTTACTTTCTCCCTAAACCTTATGGTAAGGGAATTTGACCAACTGAATTTCACTTTTGGTTTCATAAGAATAACATGAGGGTAAACTTTCATTGCCTACATCTCCAAAACGTTTTATTAAAATAAAAAATGCTCAAAAGGGTTTAGGAACATTTTGCTCATAAAATTTATCATTTACACATCAATAAACTTATTTTCCAATAAGTCAGACAAATAAAATTTACATAAAGTTGATATTATTATGAAAAAATGTGTAAAAAATCATTATAAGATAATGTTTATTCTTGAGTAGTTTTTGTTTACCTAAAGGTTGTTGCAATACAATATACAACATGAAGCACTCTTAATGGGTGTCTGGATAGTAGAGTATTGTAATGTTTAGGCATATAGGCTATGCACATGATATCGCTATAATAGAAGATCCTCTACCAATTAAATTAGGAGGATCATTTTACTTTCTTAGTGAAGTAGGTCTATACCGTAGGTAATTAGTTAGGTTCTATTAATATTTTACTTTCTAACTAGGTTTTTGGCCCTAAAAGCTACTAGTACTCAGGATCCTTATAGTCCATGATGGTACATTTAGAGTTTGTGATATTATATGTCACGAAAGAGAAGAAAATATTAAAAAATATTCTTGTGAAAATTCATATATACAATAACAGAAAAATATATATTGCAACCTCATGTTATTGTGATCTTTAAAAGAAGCAACTTATGTTTTTGTGCTGCTTCCAGGAATGTTGCTAACTGGCTTGAAAGATGTTCATTTTCAGGAATAATATTATTTTATTCCAGTGTGTATTTTCACGATGATAGCGGCCATTTAAAATTTTTAAACTGTGTCCAGAATGTACTCTTTTTGTTGCACTCAATCTGTTTTTTTTTATTTATTTATTTATTTTTATTACACTTTTAACACCTCAGTACCGTTGATTGTTATTACTTTTTATTTATATTCAATTTTTACTGCACTGTATGTGTTTAATGATCATTAATGAATCTGAATCTGAATCGAACGGTTAAGTTTACAAAACTTTTTCAAGGGACAAGAAGTTTGACAAATTAAATTATCTAACCAATGATACCAGGCTTGTAAAAATCTAACAACAAATAACGAAGTTATTGTCATTTTTATGCAAAAAAAACATTGATTTTGTATTAAGATTATTGCTAATTTAGGTTATTTAAAGAGAAAAACCGCAACAACTCCATTATTTGTAGTCAGATTTTTACAAACTTTTTATCATTGGTTAGATAATTTAATTTGTTAGCCTTTTTGTAACCTGTAAAAGTTTTGTTAACTTTACTGTTTTAGAAATATTTGAAAAATAGATAGGCCTATGTGAAATTTTAAATGGCCGCAATTTTGAAAATACACATTGGAATAAAATAATATTTTTCCTGGAAATGAGCATTGGTGTGACAAAGGTTCATGCCAAAAATGAACTTCACACAAAGATCCGCTACGGAAATAAAAATTATTAAGTGTAAAAAACAAAATGGTGGCTAGCAGCTCAACAAAGAATTTTTTAGATATGTCAATTGGATATTTTTTATTCAAATTGATGAGTACTATCAGTCCCTGAATTCCGAATTTTGTGACATCTTTTCATAAACACCCTGTATTTAATGCTTATTAAAGATTGTTTGGTTTGATTAAATGTATAATTATATCAAGATGACTCGCCGTCCTTCCGAGTTCCACTCAAGACAGTTGACGCATCCCTGATGTCCCTCCATCTCCTTCTCTAGCCCCAGCCGGTAAACAAAGCTGTCGGTAACATGCAGACGTCGCTGCAACTGCTCTCGCACTCGCTCCTGGACAGCACATTACTATGAGGTACGGTACCAGGATTACATCTATGATTTATTATCTAGTGATGTTAATAAACAAAATCCAATTAAAATAACTTTAATTGCTTCTTCTGAAATTGAGTGTTATAGCAGTGAGACATGAAATGTGTGTTGAACAGAAGCCTGAATAAATTGGTCTCAAACTTTTCTCAAAACTTAATCATGAGTTGCAGAATCTGGCAGATAAACCCTCAAGATCAAAATGAAGTACCGTAATATATGATTGCACTATGATTTTATGAAATTCCAAATTTAATTACAGGGTAAATTCCCTCGTTCCCTCATACCCACCCGGTTTTCTTTTCTTATCCATTTAACCTGTCTTTTTTCCTGCAATTCCTAATATTCTCCTGACATGACTCCTGTTGGAGTTGAAGAATTTTTAAGACTGGTCTTATGCCCGGTGAAGGGGGTCTACAAGACGACGTCATAGGTAAAGGTAAAGGTAAATAGGAATTTTTGCAAGACCCAAGAATTAAGTGTGCAGATGAACATTGCTAAAAAATAAAACTAGGCTAGATAATAAAATACCATTTCCAACCACTGAATGATGTAGCCTAAAGAGGAAGGCTAGACTAGGAAATAGTATTATCTCATGAGAAACAGAAGGGCAAAACACTCTGATCTCCAACAAGTTCCCCGCTATAGTAATGTGATTGTGACTTAAATCTCACAATTTTAAGTCAATACGGTTTATCCGTGAAGCCAAAAAGGCACCAGTAAATATATTTGTATGCAGTAGTAAAAATATTTATATTTAAAGGTTAAAATTAGTTAATGATGTAACATGGTATAATAGAAGAAATATTCATGGATACCGTACTTACATCACTTTCCCTTTTCTTCACATACTCTACAATATTGCTCTTGCGCATTTTTGTAAATTAAATGCTTTCAAAAAAATTAAATACAATGAAAGTTTTCAACCATTCCTTGTTCTAGTATATAAGCTGAAAAATAAACACATACAAATCAGTACATACTTGATCATTAATTTTAATATCTAGCTTACCACTAATAATTACTTCAAACAGCCAAATAAGTTACTTATTAATGAATGTGACAAAAACAAGCATGTTGAAATTTTGTTTATTTGTTCATCTGGTCAAAATTAACATTACTAATTTTTAAATTCGCTAAGTATGCAGGTCTGCTGCGACAGGGGTGTTTGTTAATGTCATCAGGATTCTATTCAGGATTCTATATATATATATATATATATATATATATATATATATATATATATATTAGGTTCAGGCCTATGATTTACAACGTAGACAGTTTAAACTTGCTGTATCTGTTAACATGTCAACATGATCGATATCTTAAGTGTAATTAATGTAAAAATCTGTCAATTTGATTTGTTGTGAACTTTTCAATTTTGTTGTGTATTGAAATTTGGTTATGTAAAAAGTTGAAGCCGAGGAAGAATAGAATTGGGATCTATTCGTCCTTTTCATATAATTCCACAGGTAGCAGCGTTTTGCCGTACCAGTGAAAGGGTGAATCCTTGTTGTATTTATTTTCCATAAGGGTAAAAATAACCTTTCCCCGCCATTAGTCATATATAACTTCTTTATTTTTTGTCCATGATGGTTTAAAATAAATTGTATTTGAATATAAATCATATACATTTTGTTTGAACAATGTTTGAAGTCGTAAAAATTTGATTTGTTCTTTCCATTTTGTAAAAAAAAACTGATATAAAAAATAGAGGTAGGCCTACCTCATAAACTGTATCCGACTTGATGAACCCTTTATTTAGAGCTATAAATCATACCGGTAATCTTTTTTATCACAGATAAAGTAGATTGCATTTCCCGTTTAACATTGTTCTTGTGAGGAGTACACGGAATTGGGATTGACTCAAATGCCTTTGAAACACATTAATTTGCCATTAATGTGCCTTGGAGTTATGCACCTCTAATGTGCCATAGAGGTGCAAGAAATACCCGCTCTGGCCCATCAACTCTTAGAATTCCACAACACAAAACAACTGTTTTCAACAAATCTTTCACATACACTGCGACACCACCCCCAGTCTTTCCTAACCTGTCATTTCTGATGAGTGAATAACCAGGCAGTGAAACAAATCCAGATGTAATACTTGGCTTTAACTATGTTTCAGAAACAGCGATGATTTCAAAATTTTGTGGCCGAAAAGTTGCTCTGACCTCATCAATATGTTTGCAGAGAGATTGAGCATTGATATGTGCGGCTTTGAATTGTCGGGTGAATGGGGCAAGGTTATCGGTGAGGATCTGAGCGTTATCAGGCGGGGGGTCGGTAGGGGCGGGGGGCGGGGGAGGGACGGCTGAGGCGACGCTGTGCAGGTCCGCTATCCTGGACCTGCAGCCCGGACCTGCGGCACGACACGGACAACGCGCACCGGCGCAGCTGCAGCAGTCACACTCACACACACATTCATTCGCAGGAAAAAGCTTGCATTACAAACGAAAAATATACATCGATAAAAAATTAAAAACAATAAATTCATTTTCAATCTTTCAAAAAGAAAACACGTTGGTTTCGGCTCCATTATTAAATCAACATGTGAAAAAAACTTACTTTTTAAAAAGATCTTACAATTTACTAATTATAAACAGAACTTATTACAAACATAATTTGATGTATTCTTGCTGAATTTAAAACATATTTAATCTATTATGTCGTTATAATTTTTTTAAGAAAGCAAAAACAAAACAGTACTGTAGACTTGTAAAATAAAATTGAAATAAAATATATCTTTAAAATAGATTTTTTAACATACCTTCACTGTTAAAATAAATTTAACATTTTATGAGTAGATAAATAAATAAAATAAAATATTTCTGATTAAAAACAAATAATAATAAAATCATAAATAAATACAGATTCTTTTTGGATCTGATTATAAAAGTTATCAAGAAGAGATATATTTAAACTTTATATAATATGCCTATATGAATGATAGAAAAAAAATACTGTTGGAATAAATAATGTGAATAAAATTTAATGTATTCAACTTTGCTTCATTTGCCTTTTCAACAAATCTTTCATAGTCACAGCTTGTCGCCTCTGGAACTCCTTACCTTACACAATAAGATCCATAGAATCCCGATCCCGGCTGACGGTGGCGCTGAAAGAGTATTACCTTAACCGGATGACCGTGGCTTGGCGGGATGGCGTGCGCTAGGCGTAGGTGCAGCGGGGTATGAATGTGGAATGAATGTGTCGTTAAATTTTTTTTCCTTATTCTTATTTGTATCTGAATTATTTAAAAGATTGTAAAATTGTATAAAATGTTTTTCTCCTTAATTTCAGTGTTAAACTGCATTTTATTTTTGTATTAAGTTAACATTTATTTAGTTTTAGAGGTTAACTGTAAGAGAGGACCATGTGGTCCTAATGTTCGCCACAATAAAGAAGTATTCTCTCTCTCTCTCTCTCAAAACACTGGAATTTTGCTCCACGCTTGTAGCTGCAACTACAAGTGCATTGCCCCACTTGAACCGACCAATCCCACGGGATGGTTCCAGGGCGGCACTGCATGCTGCTTGCAGCGGCAAACGGGCTGCGCTACTCCAGTATGTCAAGTATCCCTTTCCTTGTAAAATAGTGTTCACCGTATGTATGAAATAAATAAATAAGTATCTTTCTCATCGCTTAGGCCAAGTCTTTTCGATTTCATTGTTGACTCACCAAAGTACCTAACTTTGAGTGTGAAAAATAGAATAGAGATAGGCCTATAATATAGAATAGAGATATTAGGCCTATAAGTTATTATCTCGCGCTAAACGATTTGCCATGAAATGTAAATTTGTGAAGATGTTTTAACAAGGGTATGGGTACATTTGGGTTTGGGAAGGAGGGACAGGGACGGCAAATATAATCTTTGCCTAGGGCGGCAAAAGTTCTAGTACCGGCCCAAGGTTGGCCTAAAATATATGGTAGCCTAATGATACTGGGAGGACACTTCCTCTTAAGGTTGGACGTACACCTGTCAGGGATGTAACGAGTTTAAACTTATGCTATAGGCCTATACTTGGACTTAACATTAGTTTGTGCCCAAAAATAAAATTAATTTTATGTGGTTATTTTAGAAATAGGTATGACATTTAAAAAATTTAGCCTTGTTTTAAAATAAAACTAGGCTAAGTTTAAACTGTATTGATTAGTCTTTAGTCACATACAAATTATGTAGATAGAATAGCAGAGGTCACTTTAAAGTAATTAGCCTTAAATTATATTTTAATTTCCAACAGAGCAGGCCTAAGATAGGCCTAACTTACTAAGTAAGTTACTGTATTTATTAAACAGTTTTACAAAACTGCAGAACCCAAGTTCAGTTACACAAAAGAACGATACTTACTGATTATACAATTTATAAATTTCTATGGATTTTACTTGCGGAATTCCAGACGGAAAACTTACAATCAACGAGGGATAACAAAATTTGACAGCCAAACGAAAACAATATTATCCTCAAGGACATCAACACGCTGCACTATGTTCATAAATCAGGTGTAAACAATATTGACAATCCACAATTGAGAATTGTCAAAAATATACAAATACCAGCTGACAATAAAAAAATTAAAAAATAGACGTTGGATATTTAATTTAGTAAACATTGAAACTAAACCACAATAGATTCTTCACTATGCATTATATAATTTTATAAGGGTAAAACTTAGTAGTAAATTACTTATCGACCGGCAATTAAAAGACAAGTACTCCTAACAAGAATTAAAAAAAATTATATAACCTTTAGTTCTCATCATTACTCTTTGGTACGGCCATAAATATAAATATTATATGTATTTCCCGTCTTTCTTTTTCTAGACTGTCCTTTGTCTTGTCAAAACGTCAAAACCCAAACCCAAACCCAAACCCAAACAATTATTACTGATTACTTGAGGTTATGTTCGTTTGTTTATTACGTTTACACAAGTTAGAATGTGTGGGTTTTATTATTTTGTGTGTAGTGTGGGAGACTTGTCTTGTGAGACTTTGAGAGACGAGAGGACCATGAAAGTTATATCCTAGGAGTTTATAGTTTGAAGAATTTCATTTGCATTTCCCTCAACAATATTTAATTTTGATTAGAATCACGGCAGACAATCAATTGGTCTATTTTAGGTCATTTGGTAAAAATGATTCTTCAAGAAGCAAAATTAAGTGTAATTTGTTTCCTCTCTCCTATTTTGCTGCCAATTTTTTCATTGATAGTACCTTATGTTAATCTAGATGCAATATATCTTGATATTTACAATATAATATGGTTAATATTTCTAACAAATATTGTTTTTATGAACCTTATCATATACATTGTGTTTAGCGGTTACTCCTACCAGGTAATGAAGTAGGCATATTATATCAACTAGGCTATTATTATGATTTATGAGGGTCGTTATCAAATTAATGGCCAATTTGAGAAAGGTAAAAAAAATTCAAAAATAAAATTCAAAAACAAGTTATTTATTAGTAGTTCAAAGTAAATGTACTACAGAATAAAACCTTACACATAACTTATCAGAGCGTAAAAATTACATTTAAGACTGATTTTCCTGATTTAATTTCAGGAAAACAAAGAATTTTCCCCTCACTCACGTTTTTTCTTGATAAAAAAGTGATAAAAAAAATGGTAAAGTCCAAAGTTATAAGCTGAATGTTGAAGGTAAATGAATTAAGTTACTAACCCCTACATATAAGTTAAAACGAGTTTTTATTGATTATTGTGTTCTTTAGACTGGAAAATGAGCCTTATTTTCATTTCAATCTCAAAAAACTCACTTCAACTTTCCATATTTTAATAGATTATTCATTATTTTTATTTAAAAATATAATAAAATGGTAGTAAAGAGTTATAAACTTTCAATTAATATAAATTTTTAAATAATTTTTTATAATTTGATATTTTTTAATATAGGAAATGTGATTGTGAGGGAGTGAGCGAGGGGGAAAAACGCCGTGAGTGAGGGGGAATCGCCATGAGCGAAGGGAAACTAACAAATAATAAATGAAAAACTAATAAGTAAATAAGTTGTATCATTTAATAATGCAAGGTGAAGTAATAATAAAATGTTTTAATACGATGATAATAGCAAAGGGATTCCCTTTATTCACGACTCATCCGTGAGCGGGGGGGAACGTGAGTGAAGAGAAAATGTCGAAGGTCTTTAGTTTTTGACCTGACTATACCGGCAGTGTTGCGCAACCCGTTGTTTGAGGTTATACCGGCTTCATAGCTTGAGCTCTAAACTGGCCGAAAAAATACCTACACTTGACATTACCAGCATTTTCAAACCGAATGCTTGTTTACATGATGTTGTATCAGAACTAAAAAATCTAGGGAGCACTTTTACTAAAGAAGACACAATAGTTGTAATTGGTGGCTCAAATGATGAGCTACAGGGTGAAGAAGATGGCATGTTGAAAAAATATGAAGCAATAGTGGCTGCAACAACTCACACTAACATCATTGTGGCTGCACTTCCCCTGAGACACACACAACCTTGGATATGCACCAGTGTTGACTACATAAACTTTGAGCTGGATCACTACATAAAGAGAATTCCTCATGCTAAATTTCTCCCCATACATGAGCTTCCACGTCACATGTATACTCGACATGGCCTACATTACAACCAAAAGGGAAAATGGAAAATAATTGAAATGGTTAAAGAGACACTTTATGCTAAAGTATCTGCAGTAGGCCTAATTGATCAGGAAACTGTGGTGGAGGCAGAGCTACAGGCAGACTCTGTGGTGGAGGCAGCACATCTAGTGGTGGAGGCGGCACATCCAGTAGCGGAGGCAGCACATACAGTGGCGGAGGCAGAACCACCAACAGTTGCAGCAACAGCAAGTGCTGTGTTTCCAGAGCTAAGAGACTCCATCAGCAGCACCCCCACCAGCCCCCGTACTCCGACACAGACTACATCCTCTCAGAACATCCCTACAACAGACTCTCCATTTTTTGGGTTTTCAACACCAAAAGTAACTGATTTAGAACGTAAAGTAGCTTTAATAAATGCCCTTGCCTGTTTGCCTCAATCTGACTCTTCTAATTCAAAAAACTTGTCCAATGTGTCAGAGGAAATAACGTAAACATTTCAAAGTCACAACATGTATCCCGTAAAAGCAACTTTGTGATATTTTCATTCCTATTTTTAAATATTCAGGGACTGGATGGTAAATTAGACATTCTTGATACACTTATGGTAGAGAACCCCTGTGATTTTATATGTTTGAGTGAACACTGGCTCACTAGTTTTGATATTGATTTTTATAGACTAGATGGGTTTAACATGTGTGCTTGGTATGTAAGACCACAGATGAAACGGGGAGGGGCTCTAATTTATGTTTCAAATTATTTACAATGTTGCAGCATAGATATCTCTGGTTTTTGCATTGAAAAAGACTTTGAAGCATGTGCTGTTATATTAGATAATAATAAATTAATAGTAGTATCCTTATACCACACACCTGATGGTAATGAACTCTTATTTTTAGATGTTCTTGAAAAATTGTTGAATTTTTTACAATCAAAATGGCCTAACCATAACATTATTATTGGAGGAGACATAAATGCTCAATTTGATATAACAAAAGATAAAAAATCTGTTAGAGATTTTGTAAATTTGTTAAGACAGTTCAACTTCTACTGCCACAATAAATGCCCCACTCGACTAGATGCATGTTTGGATAATGTATTTTCTAATATTAATCATGATCTTGTGACTTGTAACGTTGATACATTTTTATATTCAGACCACAATGCACTTAGGCTTAAATTAACCTTATCGGACACCAATAAAGATCAAGCTTCAGTGCATAACAATCAAATGCATGTCAAGTCAGTTAGATTGTTAACAGTGGAGAATATTTGTCATCTGAAGCATTGTCTATTTAATGTTGAGTGGTGTAGAGAACTTTATCCTCTGTTAAATGATAGTAATTTATGTTTTAATAAGTTTTTTAATATATTTATTTCTCTTTTCAATGAATGTTGTCCAATCAAAAATATTAAATGCTGTAAGTCTGATAGAAGAAAGTTTAAGAATAAAAAAGAATGGTATAATGATGAGTTAAAGGTAGAAAGAAATAGGATGTTAGCATCTTATGATGTTTTCAAGATAACAAAATCAGAGCAAGCAAAAAATTACTATAACTGTTTAAAAAATCAGTATAGGAAATCTGTAAAGAAAGCTAAACTAGATTATAATGCACATGTGATAGAGAGTTCAAGTAACAAATGTAAGACTGCATGGGGTATCATTAAAAAGCTAAGTCCTGGCCAAGGTAGCGTGGAATCAGAGAAGATAAATATTGACCCAAATACTTTTAATAACTATTTTGTTAGTTCTGTATCGGAAATTAAGTTAGGAATGGATGATCACAATGTTTCACATGATTTGTTTTTAACAAGGGATAATGTAACAAATAGTTCTTTTGAATTTAGTATGGTTTCTGAAACTGATGTCTTATCAATTTTGAAAAACATGAAAAATTCTAAAAGTCAGGATTATTTTGGCATGTCAAATAGTTTAATGAGGGACATCTCAGGAGTCATAGTTGAACCCCTGACCATCTGCATAAACTCCTGTCTATCTCAAGGCATTTTTCCTGATATATTAAAGATCTCCAAAGTAAATCCTGTTTTTAAGAAAGGAGATAGGTCAAATCCGGCAAGTTTTAGACCTATTTCATTGGTGCCCATCATTGGTAAAATCATCGAACATGCTGCCTCAAAACAGTTAAATAAATACTTTGAATTTCATTCTCTTTTTTCTAATTCTCAACATGGTTTTAGAGCCGGACACTCAACCACTGGTGCCATTGATGCTATGCTGAAAGACATTCTCCATGCTTTCGAGTCCGGGGCCTTTGCTTGGGGAACTTTCTGTGACCTAAGCAAGGCCTTTGACTGTGTGGACCACAGCATTCTCCTCGGCAAGTTAAAATTCTATGGTATCAGTGGAAGAGCTTTAGAATTTTTTAGGTCATACCTTTCCAACCGAAGACAGGCAGTTTGTGTGGATGGCCGGTGGTCGTCTGTACTCAGACTTGACTGCGGCGTCCCGCAGGGCTCTGTTCTAGGACCCACCCTCTTTTTAATTGCAATCAATGATTTGCCTTGTAATATTTCTAAAGCAGAATCGTATTTGTATGCAGATGATGCAAATTTTTTGTCATGTAATAATAACTTTGAACTTCTTGAAAGTAATGTTCATGAAATAATTAACTCAGCTTCATCTTGGTTTGCCTCAAATAGTTTCCTGTTAAATAGAGATAAAACCCAAACAATAATTTTTAGCCTTCGTTCAATACCAGCTCATGTAACTTCTTGTGATTATGTCAAATTCCTAGGTGTGGTCTTGGATCAGAAGCTTTTGTGGGCTCCACACATTGAACAGCTCAACACTAGACTCTCAAGGGTAGTCTATTTGCTGAGGCGCCTTGTTAACTGTGTTCCATCTCATTATGCAAAAACAGCATACTTTGCCCTTTTTCAATCTTTAATTAACTATGGGGTAATTTTTTGGGGAAACAGCACAAAAGTAACTGAGGTTTTACAAATACAAAAAAAGGTAATTAGAATATTAGCTAAAGCCAATTATAAAGATCATTGTAGGCCTTTGTTCATAAAATTAGAAATTTTAACAATAATCAACCTTTACATTTTTAATGTCCTTCTTTATACTTTTAATAACCGGAACAATTACATGCAACGAAGTGGAATTCATTCCATTCCAACAAGGCAAAGTTCACAGCTAGATATTCCTTTTTCACGACTGAGTAAAGTGCAAAACAGTTACGTTTTAATGGGGATTAAAATGTTTAATATGCTGCCTAAAAATGTTCAGTTGCTACCTCTTAAGGAATTCAGAAGTAGGCTACATGACTGGCTTTTAAAAAACCCATTTTACCACATTAGTGAGTTCCTAGAGTTATCTAGCAACACTTTGGTTGTATAATCAGTGCCATTTAGTCTTAAGAACACATTATTTTTATTATTAATAATTTTATATTTTAGGAAGTTTGTTTCTTACTACTGACCATGTTTCTTTTTTTTAATATATATCTGTTATTTCGTCTTGAATTTAAAAAAGTGTTTAAACTATTTATTAGCATCAGCCTTTGTAAAACCACAAAGTTACACTAATTATTTATCCAATGACTATGTGTAGTGCATGTATCATGTAGATTAAGTTGACAATGTCGATTGCTTGTATCTATGAGCTTAAAGACAATAAAGTTCTGATTCTGATTCTGATTCTGATTCATAATCAGTTCTAAAACTATCATTGCTAGTTTTGCTGTTATAATTATATAAATGAGTTATGAGGAGTGAGCGAGTAATTATGCAGTTTAGGTGACACCTCTTAAAAATTGAATTTTTTTGTTATAAACTGTCCAAAATTACACCCTGATTTTGAAAATGATAGTTTTTTTTCCGCGGAAAAAGTCGGAAAATACCGGAAAATTGGAAAAACCGGAAAAACATTTTTTTTCCAAAATAAGTCAAGTGGGTACTTAAAATGACGGGGAAATCGAGCTGAATACAAATGTTCAAGAATTATCGAAATCCGTACATAAAACGAAGTTATCGCCGGAAAAGCGGTGGAAATGCGGAAACTGGTTAGCCACCATTTTATTCAAAAAATACATCAAGTGGGTACTCAAATTAACCGGGATGTTAAGCTGATCACAAATATGTAAAAAATATTTCGATCCGATTTTAAATAAACCGGATATTGCAGGAAAAGTGTTGGAAAAGCCATCAGATGAACTATTTTTTATACTACAGTACTTAAAGTATGCCATGTGGGTACTAAATTGACGCGGAATTTCATGTAGAATACGAATATGTATATATTACTTGAATACAACAATTTAGTAAGGAATAAAAATAGAAATTAAACATTTAGAAATAAAATAAAACCGGACACTGAAACTCATATTCTTGAATGAAATACTAACTGTGGTAAAAGTGGTTGTTATTGATGTATAGCCCAAACTTAGATTTATAGGCCTAGTATAAAATATTATGTTATAGGTAACATAACTAACCTAACCTAACGTAACTTAACCTAACCTAACCTAACTTAACCTAACCTAACTTAACATAACCTAACCATGTGAGTACTAACTTGGTATGTTTTATTCCATATTAGGTAGGGTATATATTCGTATTTTACATAAAACTTTGCTCAATAGGACTCATATGATCGTCAGACCTTGTTTAGGTTAGGTTAGTTAGGTTATGTTACCTATAATAACACATTTTATACTAGGCTATAATATGTAAATATAAGTTTTTAAATATGCCTATAGTACTCCCAATAAGGCTAACTAGGCCTATAGCACTTTAGGCTACATCAATAACCACTGTTAAAGTTAGTTCGCTAAGTTTGAAGCATATGAGTTTCAGGGTACTTTTATTTTATTTCTAAATTTTTTTTCTTTATTCCCTACTAAATTGTTGTATTCAAGTAATATATACATGTCCGTATTCTACATGAAATTCTGCGTCATTTGAGTACCCACATGGCATACTTTAACTTAAGTACTGCATAAAAAAATAGTTCATCTGATGGCTTTTCCAACACTTTTTCTGCAATTTCCGGTTTATTTAAAATCGGATCGAAATATTTTTTACATATTTGTGATCAGCTTAACATCCCAGTTAATTTGAGTACCCACTTGACGTATTTTTGAATAAAATTGTCACTAACCAGTTTCCGAATTTCCACCGCTTTTCCGGTGATAACTTCGTTATTTATGTACGGATTTCGATAATTCTTGAACATTTGTATTCAGCTCGATTTCCCCGTCATTTTAAGTACCCACTTGACTTATTTTGGTAAAAAAATGTTTTTCCGGTTTTTCCGATTTTCCGGCATTTTCCGACTTTTTCCGCGGAAAAAAATTATCATTTTCAAAATCAGGGGGTAATTTGGAATAATTTGACACAAAAAAATTCAATTTTTAAGAGGTGTCACCTAAACTGCATAATTACCAGCGAGGGGAACAGCAATGAATGTACGCACGATTTCTTCACTGAAATGTGTTAATAACGACCTAAATATGACTATTACGATGCTGCCGTCCACAACACTTCTTTCACGTTACTTAGGCCGAGCGCTACTGACAGGAACGGGAGAATCAAAACGGTCCGTAGGGATTTGGCGGCAAATTCAAAACATTGCTAGGCCTACACTTTTATTGGTCTTGCAGAGACACGTAAATAATGGCGAATTATCTTGAAATCGGTCTGATATCATTAATATTATTACTTTATTTCAAAATATAACTGTTAGGTATATGAAAATTATTGGCATTTTACATAGTTATTTTTTGTAAATTTGCATGGCTTTTGTCAACTGAGAACTTAGACTCTGAGGCATGGAGACAGTGAGCGAGGGGAAAAATTAGACACATATTGTTTTTTTTTATACATTTATTTTCATTCAATAATTTTATTCAAAGCAAGATCATGTTTAATAATATACTTATCATTTCTACAACACTTTATTTGCACGAGAAAAAATATTTTAGTAATTTTTTTCCTGCAGAGACTCAAATTGGCCATTAATTTATTTGATAATGACCCATGAAGTCCTTTTATAAGCCTCGCCACATAACTTGACAAATGAATTTGCACTACTATTCAGTTCAAACTAGTCTACTTGTTGCTCAAAGTTATGCAATTTATTTTTATACAACACAAGAGTAACGTTTAGTTCTATATCAATGACATCCGACCAATCCAATGTTGTGAAAATCAGTAATCACAAAAACTACACGTATTTACAGCTGTACATTAACAGATGTTTAAAATGTTCAACCCAAACTCAATGTTATCCTAAAATGGAAAAATTTCAAATTTAGTTCGTGTATAGCGGCATAATTTTATATCCGATTTTCATCAATTTTTTGCAGAAACAACTACAGATCAAGCCCTGTCCAACGCCACAAAAAACTTGAATAGGTACTGGTTGAAAATTGTAGGAGTTCTCAACACAAAAAAACCTCTTAGCTATTAAATAAGTATAGATTATTGGATAATCAGCTGTTCTCTGAAAATAAGCAAGTATCATAAGCTCAATGTTTTTCGAAAAGTACACCCCCTCCCCCTGCCTATCCCAGCCTGTCCATGCTATTCGTCAACTTATGTGGCTAGACTTATAGCTTTAACCATTAGATTATCACTAAAATGTAAATTTCAAGTCTAGTAGCAAACTGTTTCACATTTGGGAGTCATGAGAGGATAAGGCTACCATTCTTTGGGATGAAAAAGAGGACCCCAAGCATGCCTACTTGTCAAGAGTCGTATTAATGAATTGAAAAATTGTTATTAATGACCCACCCAATTAATATCCCTCGCCAATCAAATATCAGGAAAAAGTTGAGTAAAGAAATGTTTCAATTGAATATGATATAGCGTTACATGTTTTTCTTTATAAATACTGTACTGTAATATAATTTTTCTTGGTAGGCCTAATTGTACTAGAAGGACGAAAGGACCTGTAAATTAAAGATTTCCTAAAGGCCGATAAAGAGGGAATTTCAATGTCCACCTCAAATAAAAATAGGTAAAACACCTAAAAATAAAGTAAAAATGTTTAAAAAAATACTCTATTTTTTTAATTGAACTTAGTACGTTACGTGATAGTGAAATAATTTAGCCAATAGTAGCCTAATTTCAATGAGAGTTTCGATATCAGCCCAGTCACTTTCACAAACAGTAGTAACTATTAACTTTTATTAAAAGACAATTTTTTCCTTAGACACTAAAAACTATTCAAATGTCAAAAAAAAAGATTGTGTTAATCTAAGCCGGAACAAATAAAAAGCCCATAAGCCTAAATATCTGCTAAAACACAACCTCACTTGCTGGCTGACAGACAGCAATAAATAAGTTACAGTAGGCCTACAACTTAATTTGTGAGGCTGATGTCTAACTATAATTCCATATAGAGTAAAAAGGAAAAAATGGGATTACTACTATTAAGATGGGGTTATTACTAGATTAAGTGGGGGCTAAAGCGCCGTTCTCAGAACGCATACAGTGCTTCACCCGCTCCCATTTTGCGCCTTTATTTTAAGTGTGATAAAAGTGGGAGGGGTTTTTCATGAAAGATAACCTAGAGTAGAGACTTTGGCTATTTCATCTACTTTTTTATATTTATGTATATTATGAATTTATATCCATCTATAAAAGATCAAAGTTGGATCAACATTGATCCATTGTAGCTCCATATGAATTTTAAATATAAAAAAATTCAAAAGTTGGTCAAGTAGCACAAGTTTCTATCTTTAATTTTAAATTCCTCTCACTTTTACTGGACTTAAAATAACGGCAAAAAATGGGAGCAGGTGAAACACTGCACGTTGAATTTTTGACCTGCGAGACCCCTGATTCTGACAGCCTCTGTCGGCAGCCCCTGAAACTGCTGGGAGCGCAGGCTGTGAACTTATTCAATGAATAGTACGTATTATTTAAAAGCCTAATTTCCGCGGCCAAATCTCCATTCCTCACCATCGTTTATTTGAGTCTTGAGTCTGACATGTGCTGAAGTGCAGCAGCGTTTCTTTATCCACCGTGTTTTACACCGAATACTAGATATATTGTTTCTTGCCCTCAGTATGCTTACAGTAAACAATGCGAAACTTATTTAGGTATGGTAGTTTCAGCAATGTCCACTAGGACCCTTTGTGGACCCACTATGACCTCAGTGTGAATATGTCCATTGGGTTCATTGACATTAATTGTCGTAAGTTAGTATTTTTATCAGCAATAATATCTGAAGTATTGTTGAAATATTGTATTTTTTCATAATGGTTGATATTGTAGACAATAACCTAAAATTTTAAGGGAATGGCAAGAAACACACCTATTTGTTGAATTATTTTGTGTTTCGGTACCATTATATATTTTTTATGTACTAATTGTTCTTGGTAAGATCTGCACATTTAAACACATTAGGTCACAAATATTTTCAAACAATTTTAAAATTTAATAGAGCAACCAAAAATGTTGTATGCTCAGCTTGAACATCAGATGAATTGTATCATTTTAACTACTACACTTTAACTTAAACGTTAGGCCTATTGTAGACTATATAGAAAAATTTTTGTAAAATGTTGGCTGTATTTCCAGTTGAAAGTTTATTAAATGAATGGGTAAATATTTTTTTAATACAGGTAGCTGTTCGTGCTGCATTGTTGGGCTCGGTATTCTCAGGAGGACTTCTGGTAGCTCAGCTGCTTCCAAACCCTTGGACTACTTTTGGCTGGTGAGTCACAGATTAGTTGAGATACTTTTATTTTGAAAAAATCTAAGTTAGTTTGCGTTTATTTACTCTTGATGTTGTTGGATTATTAATCATTCGCACGTTTCTCTAAGGGGTTGTTAAAGTACTAGGATTTAAAAAATGATAAAACCTTCCAAACAGGGGTGCCCACTGGAGGGATTGATGGCGCTGTTTAGGTCATTGGACCGAAATTTCGGGGGGATTTTTCTAATTTAGCGGGTAGCTTTTGAATTTTGGGGGAAATTAAAAAGGAGTTTTCCAGAGTTCATCATTTTACTGTCATATAAGTACGGTACCGGTAACCACCCACATTTCTTGCACTATTGAGTAAATAATAAATCTGTAACTATCGAACAAGTATAGTACGTAATAACTTTCGTTTTTTATCATTCAATGGACTACACCCCAATTTGCACTGCCCGAATACAGTGCAGCGCGCAGGATTAGAAACGCTGAAAACAAACTGAAATTCCCTCCGTTCAATGTCAATGGCGTCTGCAAAACATTACAAAAGGTTCTCTGCAAAATAGCAACATAGGTATTAATGAATAGTATATAAAATGCCAATGGCGTTGAAACTCACAAAAAATAAAAATTATATTAAATAAATTTAAAGTTTTATTTAAAATTTAGAGAACCTTACATGTTATATGTTTTTTTTTACCTTCTGGAAGGAAACTACAATAATAATTATTATTTCTAAGCATGTAGCTAAAAATCAAAAGATTAATTTAAAAAGTAGGCCTACAATTACTCACAGGCTACCTTTTTAACTTTGAAATTGTACATCTATAGAATTCTTGCATGTAAAATCCTTTAGGCCCTAACAGTAGTTCTAATATTGGGTCATCATTAAATATATCAATCAAGAAAGTCAACTTGACTCTAAAAATCTCTTACATCTGTGCATCGGAAGATTGTGGCATAGGCTCTATAGGCTACAATTTTTATTAAGAAGCCAGAAAGGCCGTCCCAGCAACTCAGTGCAATGGAGTGTGCTTAATATCATTACTAGCACCTTTTTAATGCAACACTCAGAATTAATCAGATTGGGTTTGACATTTCAGTGGTCTACATTAGTGCTATTCTTCGGATGTAATATATTTTTCTATTACACTATGTTTTATATATATATATACAGGGTGAGTTTCTACTGACGGCCATAACTTTGCCAGTGGATTCTAATCATCAAAAGGAACAAAAAAGTCCCAGTTAACCCTAGTCCGATTCCAAACCGTTTGTCCATAATTTCGAGTTTTGTGGTTTTTATAATAAAACTGGACTTTGTCCCACTATTTGCGTGATAAAAATTAAACCAATTAACCTAGCGACTCATACTTAAAATAATTAGATAGAGCATACAATTTTTTATAAAATCAAGGTTACTTTTAAAAATATTCCATTTCTTTCACCGGTTTCTAGCCAAATTTAGAAAAAAAATATGCTAAATTAATTATTTAGGTTAAGTTTCAAGAGCATTTTTCGTTACTTTAACCTAATGTCACGTAATGTCCAACTAGATAAAAAACTTCCCTATTTAATAAGCTTTAAACCAATATCCTATTTAAACCTGTTGCAGGTAGGAATGACATAAAAAATACAACAAAACTAAATTAAATCACGGTTTACAAGTGGGGGTATTATGTTTAATATTAAAAGGTAGCAAAAAAAAAAAAAAAAAAAAACTGTAGTACAGTAACTCAATGTAAATTGATTTTGTAATAACAAGGAATTAACAAGTATTTAAAAAAAATAAAAACAGTTTACTGATTTGGTTTTAGCAAAATAACAAACATACAGATAATAATCAACCCTAGTGTCTTGTGTTATGAAAGCCTGTAGCTTGTTACTGGTTCCAATCAGCTGATTCATTGTTGTCCATAAAAAGTCTGAATATCAGCAGCACTGAATGCCGTATTAGTGCAACAATTAAATGATGTTTATTTGGATTCCACTTCATAAAAGCGGTTGTTTGTTATTATTTTTTATATGGATCCGTTTACAAGTTCAGAATATGCTGACATGCATTTTGTCTATGGTTTTTGTTCTGGAAATGCATCTGAAAGTGTTCGCGAGTACAGACAACGCTTTACAAATAGGCGAGTTCCTAGTCGAAAAACTTTTATTCGTGTCCACCAATGTCTGCGTGATAATGGAAGGTTTCTAACCAACGTCCGCTTAGTCGGTAACTTCATGCAGGATGTCGGATTGGAAGAGGCTGTGCTGGAACGGGTTAGTGAAGATCCGAGGATCAGTACGAGGACATTAGCGATTGAATTTGGGGTTTCTCAAACCTTTATATCAAAATTATTACGAAAAGAGGGGTTGCACCCATTTCATTTCACGCGCGTACAGAACCTCTAGGCGAGATTTCCGCCTCAGAGGCTTCAGATTTGTCGGTGGATCCAGCAACATGACCTCGGTGACTTCCTGAAAACAACTTTATGGACTGATGAATGTACATTTACGAGAGATGGGGTCTTTAAATTTCACAACGAGCATCACTATGCTGAAGATAACCCACACCTCGTTCGTGAATCTCGAAGTCAGTCACGATTTAAGGTAAATGTGTGGGCTGGACTGATCGGAAATCAAGTGATTGGACCATATCTTGACCTTCCTCCAACGCTTAATGGAGTAACCTACTTGCAGTTCCTGATTGAAATCCTACCAGAACTCCTTGAAGACCTTCCATTGAATTTGCGTGATCGTATTGTGTACCAAGCCGATGGTGCACCCCCGAACTACGATATAAATGTACGTGATTATTTAAGCAACACCTTCCACATGTGGATCGGAAAAGTTGGGACCGTTGCTTGGCCTCCACGGTCACCAGACCTTAATCCCCTTACTTTTGGGGGTATCTAAAACAAGAAGTCTATAGGACACCAGTGGAATCAGCTGAAGAAGTGAGAAACCGGATTGTAGCAGCTACTGCACGGCTGCGCAATGATGTCAACTTAAAGGCAACTGTAAGAGAACTGAGAAAACGTGTCCGCAACTGTGTCAGACAAAATGGCGGTCATTTCGAAAACTTAATTAAGTAGCTATTGACATTGGCCTTTCTGGAGGCTTGTTAATTCCTTGTTATTACAAAATCATTTTACATTGAGTTACTGTACTACAGTTTTTTGGCTATTTACCTTTTAATATTAAACATAATACCCTCACTTGTAAACCGTGTTTTAATTTAGTTTTGTTGTATTTTTTCTGTCATTCCTACCTGCAACAGGTTTAAATAGGATATTGGTTTAAAGCTTATTAAATAGGGAAGTTTTTTATCTAGTTGGACATTACGTGACATTAGGTTAAAGTAACGAAAAATGCTCTTGAAACTTAACCTAAATAATTAATTTAGCATATTTTTTTTCTAAATTTGGCTAGAAACCGGTGAAAGAAATGGAATATTTTTAAAAGTTACCTTGATTTTATAGAAAATTGTATGCTCTATCTAATTATTTTAAGTATGAGTCGCTAGGTTAATTGCTTTAATTTTTATCACGCAAATAGTGGGACAAAGTCCAGTTTTATTATAAAAACCACAAAACTCGAAATTATGGACAAACGGTTTGGAATCGGACTAGGGTTAACGGGGACTTTTTTGTTCCTTTTGATGATTAGAATCCACTGGCAAAGTTATGGCCGTCAGTAGAAACTCACCCTGTATATATATATATATATATATATATATATATACAGGGTGTTCGGAAAAAACGTTTCAGGAATTCAGGAGGTTATTGCCCACATCAAAATAAGCAAAAAAGTTCCAATAAACATATGTCCTAAAATGCTTCGTTAACCCGCTAGCCGCCATTTTGTTTTTTACACTAAATAATTTTTATTTTCGTAATGGATCATTGTATTAAGTTAATATTTGGCATGCATCTTTATCATAGCAATACCCATTTTCAAGAAAAAAGTTATTTTTTTCCAATGTGTATTTTTAAAATGGCGGCCATTTTAAAATTTTAAACTAAAATATCTCAAAACCGGTAAATTTTATAAAAATTTTACTAGACACAAAAAAGTTGACAAATTTAATTATCTAACCAATGGTACAAAGTTTGTAAGGATCTGACAACAAATAATGGAGTTATTGAGTTTTTTATGCATAAAAACATTGATTTTGCATTGTAATTAATGCAAATTAGGTAATTTTAATTGAAAAATCTCAATAACTCCATTATTTGTTGTCAGATCCTTACAAACTTGGTACCATTGGTTAGATAATTAAATTTGTCAACTTTTTTGTGTCTAGTAAAATTTTTATAAAATTTACCGGTTTTGAGATATTTTAGTTTAAAATTTTAAAATGGCCGCCATTTTGAAAATACACATTGGAAAAAAATAAATTTTTTCTTGAAAATGGGTATGGCTATGATAAAGATGCATACCAAATATTAACTCAATACAATGATCCATTACGGAAATAAAAATTATTTAGTGTAAAAAACAAAATGGCGGCTAGCGGGTTAACGAAGCATTTTAGGACATATGTTTATAGGAACTTTTTTGCTTATTTTGATGTGGGCAATAACCTCCTGAATTCCTGAAACGTTTTTCCCGAACACCCTGTATATATATACAGGGTGTTTCAGAACTCCCTACCAATATTTTAGGGTATTGTTCCTGGGTTAAAATCATATCTAAATATCATATTTAAATTGTCCGGAAGTCTTAAGTTACTCACACAGCCGCCATTTTGTTTTTTACACTTAATAATTTTTATTTCCGTAACGGATGGTTGTATTCAGATCATCTTTGGTATAAATCTTTATAATACCAATGTACATTCCCAAGAAAAAAATTAATTTTTTCCATTGTATATTTACAAAATGGCGGCCATTTTAAATTTTCAAACTCAAATATCTCAAAATCGGTAAATTTTATAAAAATTTTACTAGACACAAAAAAGTTGCCAAATTAAATTATCTAACCAATGATGCCAAGTTTGTAAGGATCGGACAATAAATAATGGAGTTATTGCGATTTTTCTTCATAAAAACATCGATTTTGCTGTTAAAATGGCCTTATTTGCATTAAATTCAATGCAAAATCCACGTTTTTATGAAGAAAAATCGCAATAACTCCATTATTTAATGTCCGATCCTTACAAACTTGGCACCATTGGTTAGATAATTTAATTTGGCAACTTTTTTGTGTCTTGTAAAATTTTTATAAAATTTACCGATTTTGAGATATTTGAGTTTGAAAATTTAAAATGGCCGCTATTTTGAAAATATACAATGGAAAAAATTAATTTTTTTTCTTGGGAATGTACATTGGTATGATAAAGATTTATACCAAATATGATCTGAATATAACCATCCGTTACGGAAATAAAAATTATTATGTGTAAAAAACAAAATGGCGGCTGTGTGAGTAACTCAAGACTTCCGGACAATTTAAATACGATATTTAGATATGTTTTTAACCCAGGAACAATGCCCTAAAATATTGGTAGGGAGTTCTGAAACACCCTGTATATATATATATATATATATATATATATATATATATATATATATATATATATATATATATATATATGACATGATGACATTTATGTATATGAGGTTATAAATAAGGATTTACATCACATCTAAAATAATTTATCATGAAAATGTGTATTTTGTACTGTTGTAACAAATATATTATGTCTTTTTTACTATTCAAAATTATTTAGTTGATTTACCTGATCAGGATGTAAAGAAAATATTACAATTTTTTCTTTGGTTTTGTGTGAAAACAAAAAGAATTTATTTCGCTTATTTAGAAAATATCTTGGCAAAATTTTGTATGAATGCTTTAGATTGGGGATAATATTAAAAGATGGGTCCGTTATTATGGGTTTGAACCAATTTCCCCCAAAGTTTGTTTGTTAATATCTGTAACAAAATTCCTTAAAGGTAGATACCTAAAATATAAATAAATAAATTAATAAATACTAGTATACGTGTTGCTCTAAATCGAGCAATTTATTTTAATACAATACAGATGTTACTTTTATCTCTAAATCAATGACGTCCGACCAATCCAATATTGTGAATCTCTTTAATCACTAAAAATACACGTATTTACAGCTGATTAGTAACAGATGTTAAAAATGCTTTATTCAATACCAATGTTATTAAATGGGAAATTTTGAGATTTCAATGGTGGATAGCGCCTTTATTTTCAGTCCGATTCTCATAAGTTTTTGGCGGAAACAACTACAGACCAAGCCCTATCCAACGACACCAAAAACTTGAAAATCGGTTGAAAATTGTAGGAGGAGTTCTCAAAACAAAAAAACCCTTAGCATATTAAATAAGTATAGATTAGTTAATATTATTACGGCTTCAGCAAACCTACACACTCAAACCAGACCCTGACTCATACGTAAAGTGCCTTCCAGGTATCAGGGTATCCAGTTTTTAAAAATACATTGATAAACTTATAAATTCTGAAATTTAAATGAAATCTGCTGAGGAGGCCCTACTCTGGTGTACTTCAACGGGAATTTACAATTACAGTACTGTGCATTTCAAATTAAGATTATGCATAGCCTAAATAATTTGTAATAAGTACCTAAATAAAAATACTGGCGGTTGGGAAATGAGTCAACATGTAGATTTTTTTCATGGGGGAATTGTAACATTTTTTTAGTGGGGTCTTGCGGCCATAGCCTTTGGGCGGGTTGAACACCCCTGGCTCCAAATTTCTCCACATCATGGTTTTGAAACTACTAATAATCTTTGTTATAGGTACATGTGTGTGATGGCTTTCTTCCATTATTCAGAATTTTTAACAATTGCTCTCACAAATCCAAGGACTCTTAGTATTGATTCATTCATTCTGAATCATAGCAATGAATACATAATAGCTGCTATTTCCAGTTGGATTGAATTTTTCATAGAAGCATACTTTTTCCCTGGTAAGTTCCCCAGAAAAATCTTCTTTTTGTAGGGCACTATATTCTATTATGTATGTTATGATACCTCCTAATACAGTCTTCAATATTTTATTTGTGGAGAATTATTCCTTTTTCATTTTTATTTTAAAATACCTTCATTGCAGCAGACCAGCATACTCAACAAATTTACAATGGAATGTGTTATTTGTTATGAGGTAATTTCCCTTTAGGGAATACGCTATTACGATAGTAGTCACGGTAAGACTTAAGCCCGGGACCATGTTGCTTTTTTGTTTTGAGGTCCTATTTATTTTAAGGGTTATCTATTTTAATTAGAGCTGCTATTAATATTATTAAAACAATCATTTCAACACAGCACTCTGTCTAATAATTTAATTTGACCTGTTTATATATATATATATATATATATATATATATATATATATATATATATATATATATATATATATATAGTAGATAGTACTATGGGGTTCCTAGGACACTTTTGGAGACAATCAAAAATCAAACAAATTTCACAGTTTTTTAATACAATTATGCAATATTTTTGCCATTTTTTGGCCAATTTTCAGCTTTTGTCAAATTGTCATAAAAAATATGCAAATTTAATGCAATTTTTAATAAATATGCATGAATTTATATGAAATTGTTTACAGAATAAAAAGTTTTTTAAAACCAGTAAAACTATAATTTTTTATAAGGTGATTTAAAATTTATTATCAATACAATTATACTAAAATAATTATTCAAATTTAACTAAAGCAGTTTCTTTATCATCAAAAGTCTTAAAAGCCGTGACAATTAAATTTAAATCTTTTTTATTTAATTCTTTAATAGTTTTATCATCAATTATATTAGTAAATCTTTTTGGTAAATGTATTTTACATTTTTCTAATTCAACAATAATTATCCATATTTATCTTTAATTCTTTCAAATTTTTCAATTTTATATTTTTCATTTAAATTTAAACTTTTTAATGGTTTATATTCTTTAAATCTTAATTCTCCAATATTATTAATTTCTTCTAACAGATCCATTTATATAGGGAAAAAATATTACAAATTCATTTGTGATAGATATGTTAAAAAGTTATCATCATAATTAGGTTTCATACAAAAATCCATATTTAAATATTTAAAAATCATTGGTAATAATTTTTTATATGATATATTACTTTTCTTAAAACATAAATATTTATTAAAAACTAGTGTAATTTTTTCTTTATCTTCATGATTCAATTCAAAATTAATATTGTATATTTTGTTTAAAAATTGATAGTAAAATATCCAATTTGTATAATTCCTTTGTTTTAAAAATAATTTTATATTCTTAGGTGTTATTTCAAAATGATTGGAAATACATAAAATATATAATTCATTAATTAATTGGTGTGTTTTATATGGTTGAAAATGGTTAAATTCTCTTAAAATATGTTTAAGATGTTTATTCTTATTACTTTTTCTCTTAATCTTTTTTTCATAAATAATTCTTTTACATATATTACATCCTACACAATTTCCAATAATAGTAAAATTAGTTTGATTATGACATCTATAACACATATCCATTTATTAAAAAAATATTTTATACATAAATGAATTGATTCAATTCTTTTATGTATAAAATATTTTTTTATATATAAATGAATGAACCAATTCATTGTCACAAGTGTAAGAAAAAAACTAAAAATATTAATCCACAAATTGTTGAAATGAAAAATGGATTATATAGAATAGCTACTAAATGTTTAATTTGTAAAACAAATAAAAGTAAAATTTAAAAAAAAAAAAGAAGTTAAACCTATAATTAAAAAAGAATTAACTAAAAATGAACAAATAATTGAAGCAAATGAAATTCACGCTCCAATCAGAAAGAAATTTCTAAAAAGAAAAATAATTACATTAGGTATTGATGATTTATGGGCAGCAGATTTAATTATAATGAAAAATTATGAAAAAGAAAATGATGGTTATAAATATATGTTAAATGTGATAGATACTTTCTCAAAATATGTTTGGTCAAAACCATTAAAAAAAAAAGATGGAAAAACTGTTTCTAAAGCATTTGAAGAAATAATTAATGATGCAATTAAAATTAATCATAAATCACCTAATCTTTTACATACAGATAAAGGATTAGAATTTATCAATAAAGAATTCAAAGAAATATTAAATAAATATGATATTAAATTGTATCATACAGAAAATGAAGAAAAATCAAGTATAATAGAAAGGTATAATAGAACACAAAATGAAAAAATGAAAATACAATTTGAAATTAATAAAAATTATAGATGGATAAATATTTTACCAAAAATTGTTAAAGAATATAATAACTCATATCATTCAACAATTAAAATGAAACCAATTGAAGTAAATAAAAATAATGAAAAGGATTTATTAGATACTGTTTTTAAATATAAACCACCAAAAATAATAACCAAATCAAAATTTAAAATAAATGATAGAGTTAGAATTGGAAATAAAAAATCAACATTTTCTAATAAATATAAAAATAATTGGTCTAGAGAAATATTTATAATTTCTAAAATTAATAATACAAATCCAGTTACATATAGTATAAAAGATCAAAATAATGAAGATATTATTGGAAATTTTTATGAATATGAATTGAAAAAAACCAATTTGTAAATTTTATTTTATATAAATGGAAAAGAAATGTTTAAGGTGTAAATTATATAAAGATATATCTAAATTTTATAAAGATAAAAATACTAAAGATGGGTTATATCATTATTGTAAAGAATGTAAGGATTTGTATTATAAAAAATTATATGATAATATTAAAGTTATTGAATTAAATGAAAAACAATGTCATAAATGTAAAGAAATTAAAGATATTTCAAATTTTAATAATTATCATTATAGTAAAGATAGAAAAAATGCAATTTGTATACAATGTATTAGAGAAATGTTTTTAAAACCACAATTTTGTGAATGTGGAAGAAATATTAAATGGACTAATAATTATTTAAGACATTTAGAAACTAAAATTCATGACAAAAATATAACAAAACTAGAAAATTTAAAAATATGATAAAAATAATAATTTTACTTGTTTTAAAAAAGTTTAAATTTTATTGAAAAAGTACTATAGAAAACTTAAATTGACTTATGAAAATACAACCATTGATTTTATTGAAAAAATACTCTAGAAAATTTAAATTAACTTGTGAAAAGTTGACTATTGATTTTATTGAAAAAATACTCTAGAAAACTTAAATTAACTTGTGAAAAGTTGACTATTGATTTTATTGAAAAAATACTCTAGAAAATTTAAATTAACTTGTGAACAGTTGACTATTGATTGAAAAAATACAATTTAAACTATAAATTACCTAGAAAAAAGTGGAAAAACTTCTCATATTTTTAAGAGTTTTATTTCTAAGTAAAAATTATTTCTAATAAATGGAACGAACAAATAAAAATATTAATTGTCCTTACTGTAATAAAAATATATTATATAAAAATTATGATAGACATTATAACTCAACTAAACATTTATTAAATAAACAAAAATATGATAATAAAATATTTGAATTAAAACATTGGTGTAAAAATAATAATATATATAATTATAAAAATAAAACTTTAGATGAATTAACAAATATTAAAGAAACATTTGATCTTACAAATTATTCATTATTTAATATAGAAAAATTAAATGAAATTGCAAAAAAAATATCTGTCAGAAATTATGAAAATTTATCTAGAGATGAACTAATTAAAAGATTAAACAAAATTAAAGAAAATCCAAATAATTTAGAATATAGATCATTAAAATATATTCAAAATTTAGCAATTAAAAATAGTATTAAAATTGTTAATAAAACTAGAAGAGAATTAATTGGATTATTAAATGATTATTTTAAAAATAGACCAATTCCAAAAGAAAATATAATAAATATTCAAGAAGCGTCGTCATTAAAAGGATATTTTCAAGATTATATTTTAACAAATTCAAATGATGATTTAGATATTAATGATTATTTAGAAACTCAAAGAAATGAAATAAAAAAATTGATAGAAAAACAAAAATTTAAAAATATTAAAGGACAGATTGCTTTAGAATGTGAATATGAAAGAAAATTAATAAATGGTGAAATTCAAAATAGTAATATGTATTTTTGCATAAAAAGTTCAGATATTTAAATATAGATGATTTTATTGATGATCAATTTAAGAAATTAATAGTTAGAGAACAACTAAATCAACCATCAAAAGGCTCTGGTTGGTCATTAAAAAGATGTGTTGAATTAAATCTAAAATTATCTAAAAATAATTCATTAAATGCTGGATCATATATAGAATTACCAAATGAAATTAAGAATAAAAAATGTTGTGTAAATTTAAAAAATAAAGATGAATATTGTTTTATTTATGCAATTAGATGTGCTATTGATAAACCAAATGAACATGCTGAAAGAGTTAAACAATATCAAAAATATATAAATGATGATATTTTTAAAGGTTTTGATTATCCAATAACATTAAAAGATATTAAATTATTTAAAAAAAAGATCGTTTGACTCTAAATATAACTATCCATCAATGTCAATAAATATTTATAGAATTGATGAAGATGAAAAAATAGTGCCATTACAAATATCTGAATATTATAATGTAAAATTAGAAACTGATTTATTATATTATAAAATTGGTAATAATTGTCATTATATATTAATAACAGATTTAAATAAATTGGTATATTCTCAATTATCAAAACATAAAACAAAAAATATATTTGTAGAAGATGTTTGACTCATTTCTACAAAAATAAAGACTTGAATAATCATTTAGAAATATGTAAATCATTAGAACCTTGTAGACCTATAATGCCATTTCCTGGTCAAAAAGTAAGTTTTAAAAACTATTACAAAAAGTTTGAACATCCATATGTAATTTATATGGATTTTGAAAGTATATTAGAAAAGATTGATAATTGTAAAAATAATCCAAATTGCTCATATACAAATAAAATTCAAAAACATATACCATATGGATTTACAATCTATTTAGTATCTAGAGTAACTAATAAAATGTATAAACCTATTTGCTATAGAGCAAAAAATGAAGAAGAATTAATAAATGTACCAAATAAATTATTTGAATATTTAGATGAAATTTCAAAATATATAGCTAAAAAATATAATTCAAAAAATAAAAAGCCTATGAATTTAACTAATGAAGAAGAAATTAATTATCAAAAAACTAATATTTGTCATATTTGTGAAAATAGTGGTTTTGATGAATAAAAGTAATAATATAATAAAAGAATAAAAGTAAGAGATCATTGCCATTTAACAGGAAAATTTAGGGGTGCTGCACATTTAAATTGTAATTTAAATCTAAAATTCCCTCAAAGTATTCCTATATTCTGTCATAATAGTTCAAATTATGATACACATTTGTTTATAAAAGAATTAGCTAAAAAATATGGTAAAATTGATTTGTTAGCTAATACAGATGAAAAATATATAAACTATTCAGTAAATTCTGGTTATGGTTATGAATTTGAAGGTGATAAACCTAGAAAATTTATAAAATTCTCATTTGTAGATACATTTAGATTTATGGCTACATCAATTGAAAAATTAGCTAAAACTCTTAAAGAATTTAAGCATATAAATAAATTTATAAAAGAAAATGATATAATTGAATATGATAATGAAACTTTAAAAATATTAACTTCTAAATGTGTATTTCCATATGAATTTATTGATAATGTCGAAAAATTAAACTATGATAAAATATTAGAAAAAGATCAATTTTATAGTTGTTTAACTAATGAAAATATAAGTGATGATGATTATAAACATTATATAAAAGTTTGGAATAAATTAAAAATAAAAACATTAGGTAATTATTCAGATTTGTATAATATTCAGGATGTATTATTATTAGCTGATATATTTGAAAATTTTAGATCTGTTTGTTTGAAAAATTATCAATTAGATCCAGCACATTATCTAACATCACCATCATTAGCTTGGGATTCTATGTTAAAATTAACAAAATTTAAACTAGAATTAATAAGTGATTATAATATGTATTTAATGATTGAAAAAGGTATTAGAGGTGGTATTTCACAATGTATAACTAGATATTGTAAAGCAAACAATAAATATACAAAAAATTATGATAAAACAAAACCTGAAAATTATATGTTATATATAGATGCAAATAATCTATATGGATGGGCTTTAAGTCAAAAATTACCTTATAAAGATATAACATGGATGAATCCTAATACATATACATTAAATGAATGGGAAGAAACAATATTAGAATTAGATGAAAATGCTGAATATGGATACATATTAGATGTTGATTTAGAATATCCTATTGAATTACATGATGATCATAAAGATTTACCATTAGCACCTGAACATTATAATAATAAACTTTGCACAACATTATTTGATAAAAAAGATTATGTCATTCATTCAAGAAACTTAAAATATTATCTACAAAAAGGATTAAAATTAAAGAAAGTTAATAGAGTTATAGCATTTGATCTAGATGATTATATGAAAAAATATATTGAATTAAATACCAAATTAAGATCCAAATCAACATCAGATTTTGAAAAAGACTTTTTTAAATTGATGAATAATAGTGTTTTTGGAAAAACTATGGAAAATGTTAGAAATAGATGTGATATTAAATTAGGTGACAAAAAGTTTTCATTAAAACAAGCAAAAAAACCTAATTTTAAAACATTTAGTATATTTGATAAAGACTGTATTGCTTCACATATGATAAAAGAAAAGGTTAAGTTTGATAAACCAATCTATATAGGATTTTCAGTACTTGATTTATCAAAATTACATATGTATCAATTTTATTATGAAAAATTAAAGAAGTTTGATCCAAATATAAGGTTATTATATATGGACACAGACAGTTATTTTATAGAGTTTAAAAAGGATCCATATAAAATTATTAAAGAAAATATTAATGAATTTGATACAAGTGATTATAAGAAAGAACATGAATGCTATAGTGAAAAGAAAAAAAAAATTAATTGGTAAATTTAAAGATGAGTTAAATGGTGAAATATTAGAAGAATATTGTGGTTTAAGATCAAAATTATATAGTTATGAATTTAATAATAAAAATCCTGTAAAATGTAAAGGAATTAAGAAAAGTGTTGTTGATAAAACATTAAATATGGATGATTTTAAGAAATGTTTATTTGATGATCAAGAAGAATATAGAGAAATGACTTGTATTAGAAGTTTTAAACAAGAACTATATACAATTACAATAAATAAATTAGCTTTAAGTAATAGAGCTGACAAAAGATTTATTTGTGAAAATAAAATTGATACATTACCTTGGGGGTATAAAAAATTATAAATAAATGGAAATTTTAATTGTTCCAAAAGAATTAATAAATAATGATTTTGATATAAAATTATATTTATTTAAAACTAAAATATCAAATAAATTTTTAATATATCTTTTTAAATATAAAAATTATTTTGTATATCATTATAAGTTTAATTTTATAATAGAACCATTTATAAATATAATAAAAAATTATGTTAAAGAAAGTTTTAAAGAAAATGATCAAAATTATATTAATAATTTATAACCATATAATATTGAATTTATACTATAATTTATGTATATTTTTAAATATTTTCTTTAATAAATTTAAATATATTCAATAATTTATTATTAAATTTTTATATTTGTTTTGATTCTTTCATTTAAAATATTTATTAATCTATTTTTAAATTTTTTGATTCTTTTTTAATTTTAAAATTAATAAATATAAACAAAATTTTTTTAATAAAAATAGTATGTTTTTCATTATATGATAGGGGGGACAAATTGCCTCCCCTAAAAATATCTATAAATTTTACTTTATTATCATTATAAGTAAGACCCGTCTTTAAGACGGGTCTCAAATTTGTATATAATTTATTATCTTTATAAATATTTTTTGAATGTTTAAGGAGGGTAACGTTTTGTTACCCTTAAGTTTTTATTGTATAATAAGGTTACCTCCTTTAAAATTTTTTAAAATAAATATTATAATTTATGTGGGACCCATTTTGGGTCCTACCTGATTTTAATAAGTTTTGTATGTTTTTCATTATATGATAGGGGGGACAAATTGTCCCCTCTAAAAAAATCTATAAATTTTAATTTATCATCATCTATATTTATCCTTATTGTTTATCTACCTTTTTTGATTTTAAAATTAATGAATATAAACCAGATTCATTAATAAATATTGTTTTATTATCTATTTTATTGACGCCCTGTTTTAGGGCATCTGAAAACATGTTTGTACATCAATTTCTAGGGTGTCTTAATTTGTGACACCTATAATTTTTATGTAAATTAATTTATCATCATTATGTAAGTGTAACTGTTGGTTACACTTGATATTTTTTAAGTTTTATATATTTTTCTTTTACATTATCAATTAAAACTTTTCTAGAATTTTTATATTTTAAAATATTACAAATATCTTTTCCTTTAAACCAAGGATTATTTTGTTAATTAAATACAATTAATTTATTATTAAATATAAAATTATTGTTTTTATTATTTATGTAAACAAATTTTATATTACAAATTTTGTTTTAATCTTAAATATACAATACTTTTAATATTTTCATTATTTATTAGATTTCCATCACTATCTTGAATAGATATTATAATATTTTGAATTTTATTTATATTTTTTAAAGGAATATAATCAATTGCATTTGGTTTTTCACTAATTTTTGATCCATATTCAACATTTGGATAAAATGAATATAGAATTTCTGATTCTTTATGTAAATGTGAATGATCTTTATGATTTTCAAAACTAGGATCAACTAAATTACAATGTATTTCAATAACATCAAAAGGTCTAATTTTTGGTAGTTTTATTCCTTTTGTTAATACATTTGGTTCAATTATTTTATTATTTAACCCTAATAAATCAATTATAATTGTTGTTACTATAATTTTAACAGGAGATTTTATTACAATATATGGTCCATCATTTTTCAGTGTAAAATCATTTTCATCAAATTTATTAATTTTCTTTTTAAATTCTTTTAAACTATTAATAAAAATATTTTTTATTTCTTCAATTGTATAATTTCCTTTATTTATATCAAAATATTGATCTATAATTTTATCATCTTCATCTTTAATAGAATATCCATAACAGTTTTTATAATCATTTGGTATATTTGATATAAAATTATCTGAATAAAATCCACTTAAACCAATACTATATTTTCCATCTAAATGTATTGAATGTTCTAATCTTAATTCTAGTTTGGATGAATGACCAATTATTTTAAATAATTTCATCTTATTTAAATGGAGAAATTTTTAGAAAAAAAGATAATATAAAATTAGAATCATATGATAAAAATAATAAAAATGATCAACCTATTAGATTATTAATTATAGGAACAAGTGGATCTGGTAAAACTACATTATTATTAAATTTTATTTACAAAAGATTAATTCCATATTCAAATTTATATATTTTTAGTAAATCATTAGAACAACCATCTTATAAATTATTACAAAAAAGATTTAAAAATATAGAATCAAATATTAATAAACAAATTCCTTATTTTTCATGTAATGATATGATTCCACTAAATAAATGTAAACCAAATTCATTAGTAGTTTTTGATGATTGTATTTTAGAAAAACAAGATAAAATTAAAGAATATTTTATAATGGGTAGACATAAAAATATATCATGTATTTATTTATCACAATGTTATTCAAAAGTTGATATGCAATTAATTAGAAATAATTTAAATATGTTATGCATATTTAAACAAAATGAACATTATATGAAAAAATATATAATAATTTTGTTGGATCAGATATGAAATTTGATAAATTTAAAACTATTTTGTAATGATTGTTGGAAAGAAGATTATGGATTTTTAACTATTAATTTATTGAAAAAAATCAAATGATGGAAAATATATGAAAAATTTGTCTGATATTAAATAATGATAATGGCTTGTTGTATAATTCAGTCAATAATTGATAGAATATTTATTTTATTAGTATTATTTATTTCATTAGTATTTATATATTTAATGAAAATTATAGAAATAAAGTAAAATGAATTGTGTTTAACGTGATTTATATTTGTGTTAACATGATTTATATTTATGTTAACATGATTTGTTTTTGTGTTAACATGATTTGTGTTTGTGTTAATATGATTTATGTTTGTGTTAACATGATTTGTGTTGAACATAAATTTTTCTTTGTAATAAATGGATAAAATATCTGTTAATGAAGCTAAAAAATTAGATGATATTGAAAAAAAATTAATAAAAGAATTTAAAAATCAAATTAAAATTGAAGATAATTATGAAAAAATTAAACAAAAAGCATATGAACCTATAACATCAGCAATTGGTAAAGTTGAAAATAAAATTGGTGAAGTCTTAAATGAAAATAAAAACCTAATGGAATTGGTACCTGTTGTTAATAATTTTGCTAATATATCAATACCAGAAACTGAAGAATTAAATTTACCTTCAAGTACTCCATTTAGACCAATCAGACAACCAATAATTCAAGAAGAATCGACATTTATTGACCCAAATTTAATTTCACCTCAAACATTAGATAAAATTATTGGTCCATTAGCACAAAAATATTTACCAAGAACAAAAGATGATAAATTTGGTTTATATTGGAATAAACATAAAAAATCATTTATGATTGGTGATAAAATAACTGTAATTGATAATGATGATTTAATAATTGATGATAAAAAATATAATGGAACACATGGATTATGGAGATTGTTAACTTATGAAAAGAAACCAGATAATAATTTATATACACAAGATGATTTAAATAATTATTCAAAGATTTTATGGGAAACTAATTCAATTTATAAAAATAATGATCCAAATAGTAAGAAACCAAAATCTAGTAAAGGTGATAAATATATTAATTTAATTAAACATATTTGGGAATTAAAAGGTGAAATTGAAGGTTCAGGAATCAGAAAATATACAGAAAATAAAATTGAATATAGATTTATAGATGATTTAAATAAATTAGATAATATTATTAATTATATATATGCACAAGAAAAAGCTGGTAATAATAATTTTTTAAATGAAAAGAGAGCAATTAAAGACTTTATATCAAATAAATTAGATGAATTAATTGAAAAACCTGAAGGAATTAAGTATTTAAAAAGGATTTTGGCAAATATTTCATCACCATTATTAAAAGATGGATCAGGTATTTTAAATGATGTTATAAATAATTTACCTTTTGAATTACATGCACCTGGTTATCAATATCTAGGGCCTGGAACTAAATTAAATAAAAGAATAAAAAGAAGTGATCCTGGAATCAATGATTAGATAAAGCTGCCAAAGAACATGATTTATTTTATAGAGATCATAAAGATACAAAATCTAGAAATGAAATAGCTGATAAAATTTTACAAGATAAAGCATGGGATATAGTAACATCAAATGATCATGGAATTGGTGAAAGATTAATTGCATTACCAACATCAGGTGCTATGTGGATGAAAAGAAAATTTGGTATGGGTTTAGAAGTAGGATTAAAATTTTTATAAAATTAATTATATTAATCTATATTATAAAAACTATAAATGTTTTTCTTAATAAATGGAAAAAATAAATATAAACTTGACAGATAACCAAAAATCAAAAATAAAATAAGCATTTAAAAATAAAAGATCAGTTATAATCCAATTTAATATTGATCAATTTAATGAAAATGGAAAAGATATTATATTATTATCTAAAAGACAAATAAATAAACTAAATAAACATAAAAAATTAAATAAAGGATTAAGATTTGAATTTTCATATAATCAATTAAAAGAAATAAAAAATGGTGGATTACTAAAAGAAATTTTAGATTTTGCTGATGATATACCTATAGTTAAAAATTATACACCAAATGTTAGAAAGGGAGCAAAAGTAGTAAAAGAATCTATAATTCCTAAATTTACAAATTTTGTTGATTGGTTAGATCATGAATTAAAAAATGTAGAAGGATCTGGTTTAGATAAAAAACATTAAAATGTATGAAACAAAATTATAAAAAAATTTTGAACCACTAACATTAGGTGAATTAGAAAAATTGTGTAAAAATATAAAATGTTTTAGAGGTGTATTTATGAGAGATATATTACCTAATAAAGTTAATAAATTTGAATGTAGAATTATAAATTTAGATTCATTTGATGGAAATGGAACTCATTGGGTTTGTTATTATAAAAAAGATAAAATTAAATATTATTTTGATTCATATGGAAATATAGTTAATAAACCACTAATAGAATTAGTTAAATATTTAGGAAAAGATAATATATTTTATAATGATAATCAAATTCAAAATTATAATGATCCACCAATTTGTGGTCATTTATGTATTTTTATATTAAATGAATTAAATAAAAATAAAAAATTTGATAACATAATAAATAAATTAATCTTTAATAAATATGGATTCACAAAATATATTTGATCTGTTTGGAAGACAGAAAAAACATCCAATTAATATTAAAGAAGATTATATAAATTCCAAATTAAATACATTTTTTAATAATTTTAGTAAAAGTTTTAAAAGTCATGTAAAAAAGACTGAAAATTTAGTAAATGCTATTGGTTTATCAAAAAATTATATAAATATTAATGGTAAAAGAATTGTTAATGTTAAACCAAGTATAAATAAATATGATGTTATAGTTAAATCAGAATTAGATGAAGTTTTAGATTCAATTATTAAAATTGGTAATGATCATTCAGAAACTAAAAAAGATTTAAATAAAATTACAGACTTTTTAATTAATATTGGAAAATATGTTGAAAATTTAGAAGAAAAATTAGAAAAAGAACTAAAATTTCTATTTGATGGAGTCAATAAATCAATAAAAGAATTAAATGCAGAAATAATATTAATTAAAGATGATATAGATAAATTACAATAATTTATTTTATATAAATGGAGTTGATTTATTGTCTTAAATGTAAACAAAAAACTAATTCTAAAGATATTCAGATAATAAAATTGAAAAATATAAATATAATTAAATCAAAATGTTGTATTTGTAATTCAAAGAAAAGTTGTTTTACAAAATTTTCTCCCTAATAAATGGCTCTATACAGTTCATTTGATTTATTCATTATCAGAAACCAAAATCAATTAAACAAAGATGATTGGGATGATATTTCTGAAAAATATGAATTGAGTATTAATATGATGAGATTGTTTCAAAATAAATTAAATTGGCAAAAAATTGCTCAACATCAAAATTTAACTGTAGATTTTATTACTGAATTCATAAATTATCAACTAAAAGATTATATTGATCTGATTTGTAAATATCAAGATTTAACTGAATATTTCATTCATGATTATGCTTTTACATTAAATTGGGAATTAATTTTAGAACATCAAAAAATATCAGCAAAATTTATACTTGATCATGCTACTGAAATTGAATATTTTAAAAGTAAAAATGAAATTGATACATAAAAAAAATAAAATTTGACATCATAAAATCATAAAAATTAAATTATAAAAATTTTACTTGTTTTAAAAAAGCTTTTGATTTAAAAAATTATCCTTAATAAATGGCTGATTACAAAAAATATATAAATGATATTGAAAGAGCTGAATACAAAAATTTCTATCCATTATCTAAATTACATTTAAATGAACCTAATAAAAAAACTGAATTTAATATAGATTTTGGAGATGGATTTTGTACTTCTAAATTTCAATTTTATATATCTGGTAAATTGACTAAATCTGATGGAACTGCATATGATAATGGTGCTAATATAAAATTAATTGATAATTTTGTTCCATTTTTATTTTCAAAAATTGAAGTTAGAAAACATAATAAATTGATTGATGAAATTGAATATCCTGGACTATTAAGTACAATTAAAGGTACTATAACTTATTCAAAATCAGAAATAAATCAAATAAATAATGGTTTTGAATCAAATTTTAAAAATAAATTTGAAGCAATTGGTAATTTATCTCATTTTGGATTAGGATTTTTTGAAAATGTAAATATTCCAATATACAAAGGAGGTTTTAATATAACATTTATTAGATCAGAAGATAATGATGCAATTTTTAGATGGAAAACTAAAAAGGCTGATGGAACTTATGATAATGCTACATTACCAACTGAAGGTAAAATAACAATTGATGAATTTTTTATTAGAGTTCCTATAATTGAATACAAAACAACAAGTAAAATTCAATTAATTAATGAACTAAGCAAATTTGAAAAAGTAAATTTTCATTTTAATCATTGGCAATGCATTGAACAAAAAAATATTACAGGAAAGAATTTAAGTTTGGATATAACAAATATCTATAGAAATATTTATAATCCAAAATTTATTATAATTGGATTTCAAAAATCAAGAACAAATGATCAGTTATATGATACTTCTAAATTTGATAGTATGTATGTAAAAAATATAAGAGTAAAACTAAATGGTCATTATTACCCTGATGAATTGGAAAACTTTGATATATTCAATGAAAAATTTAGAATTATGTATGAAATGTATCAAGATTATAAAAAAGTTTATTATATTAGTAGTAAAATGTATTATAGTCCAACAGAATTTCTAGAAAATAGACCAATTTATGTAATTGATACTACAAAAAATCCAACAAATATTTCAAGTTCAAAAAATGATTACTTATTAATGCAGATTTTGATTATGATATAGTAGCTACTAGTAAAACAAATTGTTATATTATTATTGTATCTGAAAAATTACTTGAATATATTATAATCAAAAATGATATTACTGAAATTAATTAAAATATATTATTACTATTTTAGTCAAATTTATTGAAAAAATACCACTGAAATTTTAAATTACCTTATGAAAAGTCAACTATTGATTTTATTAAAAAAATACTTATAAAATGTGATAATTTTACTTGTTTTTAAAAAAATTTTATTTTGTAGAAAATTTTAGGCATATTTGTTAAAAATTTCATTAAAATTGCATATTTTTTATGACAATTTGACAAAAGCTGAAAATTGGCCAAAAAATGGCAAAAATATTGCATAATTGTATTAAAAAACTGTGAAATTTGTTTGATTTTTGATTGTCTCCAAAAGTGTCCTAGGAACCCCATAGTACTATCTACTTATATATGTATATATATATATATATATATATATATATATATATATATATATATATATATATATATATATATATATATATATATATATATATATATATATATATATATATATATATATATATATATATATATATGTGTGTGTATATATATATATGTATATATATATACATATATATATATATGTATATTTATTAAATGTGTGTCATTAAGTGGATTTCATTAAGTGTGTGTCTGTTAATGCGATAACTTTTAAGGGAAACCTCAGATTTTTATGAAATTTGGTACAGAGGTGTAGGGCAGCATTCATCAGGTTAGTTAGAAAACCAGCATGATCGAACCATATGAACAGGGTTGTATGGGGTAAAAATGGGTCAAAAATGGGTTTCGACATTTTTTACCCTTAATTTGTTATATTTGACAGTTTTAACCTCATCCATGTAAAAGAACTTTAAAAAACAATTTAGTATTTTGTTTAAAGATTGGTAATTATATAACCACAAAGTTCTTTGATAATGAAACAAATATATTTTTGGAAATCGGCTGAGTACGCAAGTCTGCTGCGACGGTGGTATTTTTCCCATAAAAGCCATGGGAATGAGGATTTGAGTTTTCTGCCATGTATGTGTTACAAGTAAATATATAGGATAATCCCTACCCAGGTCAGGTACATAATAATTTTATATCAAGTTCTGTTTCCCCTTCCCCAATAAATCCCATGGGTGTGAGTATGTAGGTTTTTTGCTATATAGGTGGTGTAAGCAAATATAAGTTAAACTGTTCCTATTGTATATTTACATGAAATTTGATCAATTTATGCCAAGAGTATTTATTTTATTTATTTATTTTATTTTATTTCCATGCTTAAATACAGTGTTACACCGATTACATTTAAGCAGTTCTTAATACTAATAAAGTCCATTGTGGGAAATTCTCACTTCTTAATAATGAAATGTTCACTGGAAAAAGACATTCAAACACTATGATCATCACTGTACACCAACAAGATCAATATAACATGCAGCTTATAAATTAATAAATGCATCTTAAGCAAATTCAACAACTAAGTCAAGTTTAACTACAACAGTAACATAATTTATAAAATAAATATATATATATCAACATGTTTGCAACAATAACAACAATTAAAACCTATCAACAATATCATGCTATCTACATTATAGTGGAACCCACTTATCTCAAGTACATTTTACTTTTGGTTTTAAATGTGGACAACGAATCACAAAAAATGTCCAAACCACTGCCCCTGTTGATGAGGAGATTGTAAGATCTCATCACCCGGTAAAGCGGCGAGGATGCATGAGCTACAGTCCTAGAATAAGGTAAAGCGAACAAAAGAGTGCTTCTGCTGTTAAAGTTAGGGACCCGGTATGTCAGGGCCGCAACACTGGCCGAGTCATCCACCTGCCCATGCACCAGTTTGTACAGGAATACCAAAGCTGACCATGACCTCCTCAGATCTAGCCTCTCAAACTCAAACAGTTCTAACAACTCATTATAAGGAACCATATATGTATAAAAATTAAAAGATTTAAAAAATAAAAATCTTAAAAATCGTTTTTGAACTTTTTCTAAGGCTGCTTGGTAAGTTATATGAATTGGGTTCCAAATAAGAGATGCACACTCCAACCTCGACCTGACGAAGGAGTTGTATAGTAAAATCAATGTTTTTACATTTTTTAAAATTTGCACTCTGCCTAAAAATAAATCCCATAACTTTAAGAGCTTTTGATACACAATTGTCAACATGAAAATTGAATGATAAAGTAGAATCTAAATAAACCCCCAAGTCCTTGGCTCTATCAATTCTAGCAATTGAAATCCCATTTAAATAGTAATTACTTTCAATCCATGTTTGAGATCTTTTAAATGTGAGCAACTGACATTTTAATGTATTGAAACTCATTTTATTATCTATACTCCATTGAAAAACATTGTTGAGATCATTTTGTAACTTAATAACATCATCTTTATTCTGAATGTGTAAAAATATCTTTAAATCATCGGCAAATAATAAAGCTCTGGCTGAATTGATGTAGTTATGAAGGTCATTAATTAATATTATGAAAAGACAAGGTCCTAAATTTGAACCTTGAGGAACCCCAGATTGAACAGTGAATGTGGATGAACAATATCCATTATAAAAAACATACTGCTTCCTATTAACAATGTATGATTTGAAAAAGTTAATTAAATTTTCAGACAACCCATAAAAATGAAGTTTCTTCAACAAAATTGAATGGTCAACTTTATCAAATGCCTTCGCCAGGTCAAGAAACAATGAGTCAGTCTGAATATTCAAATCCAGACCCGAGGAGACATAGTGTGTAAAATTAATCAAGTTTGTATTGACAGATCTGCCTGGTACAAACCCATGCTGAATAGGAGACATGTATTTTGTGAAATGATTAAATAAAAATTTATGGACGATGATCTCAAAAATCTTAGCTGGGACTGACAACACCGCTACTGGCCTGTAATTTGTTACTTGTGACTCTTTTCCACTTTTAAAGATTGGGGTTACTTTAGTTATCTTCCACTTGTCAGGAAACGACTTTGAGCTAAGACTTAAATTAAAAATATAAGTTAAAGGTTTGACCAAAACATCAGAGCAGCCTTTGAATAAATACTGCGGAAGAAGATCAGGTCCGGTCGTACATTTAGTTTTAAGTTTCCTAATGGCATCCTGCACATCCCGGTGCTCAACACGCGTTAGCGCCAGGCAGTCGACCCCCTCCAGGCACGGCCCCGCCACCGCAGTCCGTGCACTCGGCTCATTAACATATTTATCATAAACAGAGCTGAAATAATCTCCAAATGCATTGGCGATCGCCACTCCGCTATCCAGCTTTGACCCATTGTGTTCCATAATTAACATTTTGTTATTATCTAATTTTCTTTTTTTAATAAAACCCCAGAACTTCTTACAATCTAAATTAATATTTTCCTCCACATTATTTGTAAAACAATCATAAGCAGCATTAATTTCCCTTTTGACTATTGTTCTTAAAAAAAGTAAAAAAAAAGTGTAAAAAAGTTCTTAAAGTATGTCGTATACGGTACTCAAAAACATGCTTTTGTTTACTATGTTTATAACTATCTATACAGCTGAATACAAGTTTTACTTATAACTTATAATACTTATTAAACTTATAACTTATAATTTAAGTTCAACTTATAATACTGAATTATAAGTTGAATACAGCTGTGTAACATAAATAGTGACAACTAAAATTTTTTAATCTCAAAAAGTTTTATTATAATTATAATTTTTTACTTTTAACTAACAATTTGATGTGATATTGAAATATTAACTAAGGTAATTTTCAGAATAATGATTAGTTGATATAAGGAATAAGTATATATTGCTTTATACGGAAGATGAAACTGAAAAAAATTTATAGGTTAAAATGTCCAAATATCCCAGTACTGTTATTATTTTGTTAAAGATTTTGATATGGATTAAAATATGTTCAATTTTGTGTTGCTGTCAAGAGGAATTAGTGAAGTTAAAATCAAATGATTCTCAAAATATATGTTTAACTTCTATATATTTCAAAATATCTTGTGTATCTATTCAACAAAGTTTTGCTTTAAATAAAGTGAGATATAGACAAAATAAGAAAAATTGGGAGAAATTATGGCGGAACTCTTTTAAAAGTATAAATTTCTCCTACGTCATTTTGATTTCCTTCATTTTGTTAGGTGGTGATATCGAACCTAATCCAGGTCCTAATGTAAAACGTTCCATTCTTATGAATACAAATAAACAAACTCAACAAAAGGAATGCCCTTTTTGTAAAAGATATTTTTAAAAGGCTCGATGCACATATAAAAGGGACTCACAGATATGAGATACCATCACGACAATCAAAGGAATGTCAAGATAGAGATTTCGAAATAATATCCAATACCTTAAATGCAACTGACTTAAAAATCAGTCCATGGTATGAACTTCATGATGATGAAATTGAGTATTGGTTAAAGAAATATTTGGTTTTGCCCAAGAGAACTAATTTTATAAGCCCTACTGTGTGTAGTTTAATCCTCAATGAAAAGGACCTAAAGGTAATAGATTCCATGTCAGCACCAATTAAAAACAATGATTATACATTAATATTTGTTAATAGTATGAGAATAACATCTGGTACATTCCCTTACAAAGATCAGGGCTCTAATCATTGGTCGCTATTGGTATTTGATAGGTGCAAGTCTATATTTTATCACTTGGACTCTTTATCTCCACTAAATAGAGCATGTGCATCAACATTTATTACAAATCTAAGTCGATGCTCAAAAGAAAGAATCCAATATACGATGTTAGAAGTGAATTGTAAAAAACAAACAGGAAATGTAGAGTGTGGCACTTATGTTTTGCATAATGCTAAAGTAGCATGCTCATGCATTCACAATAAAATAAATTTGAACGATGATAGAGTATATATGTCAGACTTTTGTATTGATAAAATATACCAGCAAATCGATGAATTGAAAAAGGAACTCCCTAATAATAAAATAAAGAATGATCTTACACATGCAAATGATTTAAATTGTTCAAAACCTTATGATAATACTGAGATGTTAAATGAGTCGACATATGATGGTAAATTATGTGATGTTGAAACCAATGAAAAATGTGCGTACTGTGGAAAGCACTTTGCTAGTACTAAAGGGCTAAATTTACATATTACCAAGTCACATCCTGACATACTACGACAAAACTTAAGAAATAAATATGAGAAGACAGTAGATATGAACCCCCAATCAATCTCAAGAACAAAAACTACAACAGATAAAACACAAAAAGATGACGAAAAATCTGCAATAAGAATTAAGTTTAATGAGCAATATAGAGAATGGATGAATGTGTTTCAAGTTGATTTAAATGATCAGGAGTTCAGTAAAAAAGTGGAAGAATTTTGTACATTTTTAAGTAAAACTATAAATGAATTACCTGGACCCAAACATCCCGCAAGGAAATACTTTGAATTGAGAAGAAAAAAGAAAGACATTAGATCCCGAAGGAAATATAGTGAATCGACTAATCCTGAAAGGAAATGTAAAGCTGACCGTAGGAAAAGGAGAGAAAAATACAACTTTGAACTAATCCAATATGAGTTCTACAATAGACGGAGGAAAGCTGTAAGACGAATAATGGATGGAGACAAGAAAGGTTGTGACATACCTATACAAGAGTTGCATTCCAAATTCTGCAAAAGGTTTTCAACAGAAAATAACAAGTCGTTATCGGTATACAGAATACCTGACCATGGAGAATTAAATGAGATAAACAATGAATATGACCCGTTAATTACTGAGGAGGAAGTAAGATTTGCTATGAAAACCATTAAGGTTGATACAGCACCGGGCCCTGACAAAATTATCATGAGGTGTATAAAAAATGATACTGTACCTAAAATTTTAACCCTCATTTACAATAAAATACACAGGAGCAACATTATTCCTAAAGTATTTAAAAACGCCCGAACAGTACTGATAGATAAAGGTGGAAACCCAGCCGATATTGGGAACTGGAGACCTATCTCTATTTGTTCTATAGTAAGAAGAATTTTTGAAAAAATAATTGATAGACGCCTTAAGAATTATATTAACTTCCATCCTGTCCAAAACGGATTTACATCAATTCCAGGGACTCATGTCAATGCAAATATTTTAAATTCAGTCTTGCAAACATGTAAAACGAAAAAGGATGATTGTTGTGTATTTTTTCTAGATATAGAAAAGGCTTATGACAATGTTGGACATTCCCATGTGTCATCAGTCTTAAATTCGTTGCCTATCCCTAAAAATATATTAAACAATATAATTGAACTCCAAAGAGGAAATATAATGCAGGTAGAAACACTGAAAGGAAAAACTAAAGCTATACACATTAAACGAGGTGTCATGCAAGGTGCCCCATTATCTCCTACAATTTATAATTTAAGTATTGATCATATATTACAGAGAATTTCTGAAGAAGATGTAAGAAATTTATATGGCTACAAAATTGACAATTCTCTTCCCCCAGTGAGTATACTCGGCTTTGCTGATGATACTGTTTTAATTGGTAAAGATAAAGAGTCAACAATGGAATTATATACAATTATTAAGAGTATGTTCAACGAAATTGGTCTAAGCTTAAATACACAGAAGACTAATATTATAAATATAAGAAAAGGGAAATTAGAATCGGAGGAATTTCATTTAGATGGTGTAATGGTAAAATCTTTATGCAAAGGAAACGTTATTAAGTATTTAGGCGTTAATTTTGAAAATGAAATAGTTTTGAATCCAAGTTCCATTATTAATTCTTTGACAAGCAAAATTAATAAAATAACCACATCACCTTATCTTAAAACTGACCAAAAACTTTATGTTTTCAATAATTACATTTGGCCTTCATTAACATACCCATTTCAGACAGCACCATTAAATAAACTACGCAAAAGCTTTCTAAACGACATAGATGTTATTATTAGATCGGCCGTTAAGGAAATATTAGAATTACCTGCTGACATACCAAATTCCATGCTCTATTCGTCAAAACTTAACAAAGGATTAGGTGTAGTAAGAGCAAAATGGGAGGCCCCCATTCAACACCTCAACATTTGTAGGGTTCTGGAACAAGTCAAAAATCCGTATATAGAAATAATTCGAGATTTCCAAAAAGAAAAAGAAGAATGTTTTAAAAGGCTCGATCTATACGACTTAATCCATGAAGAATTTAAATCTTATAAAGAGTTAAGAGGTGAGCTTCAAACACGAGAATTCTTCAACTGGTGTTCATTGCCTTTCAAAGGAAGAGGGGTTTGCCTCTTTAACGAATGTCCTGCAGTGAATGTTGAGCTTCATAAAATAAAAGACATAACAATTTCACAGTATAAAGATGCTTTGAAGCTTATAGGGGATGTTGCTCCAACCAGGTTGAACCCGGGCAGATCCAGGGACGGCAACCAGTGCCGGCATTGTTCCAGCACTGAGAACTATGTATTAGAATCTCTGCCTCACGTCCTTGGATTCTGCCCATTTGGTGAGCTCCTCCGAAACAGCAGACATCACGCAGTGAGGAAGATAATTGCCAATGCCCTTAGAGAAAAGCAGTTAGAAGTATACGAAGAAGTAACGAGTATTTCGGAGAATGGCTCTAATTGTCGATGTGATATTTTAGTCATAGACCGAAGAAAAAAGGAAGCCTTCATTCTTGACCCAACAGTAAGGTTTGAAATTGATAAAAACCAACCAAAGGAAGTTGACAAAGAAAAAAGAAAAATATACGAACCCACAATTCCTTACTACAGAGAAAAATATAATATTGAAAATATTAAAGTTATTGGCCTACTATTAGGATCAAGAGGAACCATCCCTACCTTCTTTTATGAATTTTGGAAACATTTTGGCCTTAAAAATGAAATTTTAAAGAACATTTCTCTAACAATTATAAAACATTCAGTGGGGATTTTGCGAAATCATATCTATACTTGAATTAAACTACATCTCAAGGACATTATTACAGTTTTGTAAAAAAAATTTAATTAGTAACAAATAGTTAAAAATTAGTTTTATGGTAACCTTTGTACAGCAGCTTTCGTTGTGAAAGAAGGTGAAGATTTATTTATTTATTAAATAAATTTTCTTTATATATTTGTAATAAAAACACCATTTAAAATGAGTAACCAAAATATTAAAATGTTTGAGGATGGATCAACTAAATAGTAAACTTTTTAACTCTATTTTAATAACTATGACAAATCAACTTTTTCAATTTTTTTGCAGATTTGAAAGTGGTGAGGCCTGTGAGCTACGTCGGCCTCTGCCTCTGTGTGGGAGGCGAGTGTATGCGCAAAAGTGCTATGTGGACGGCACGCACCAACTTCAACCACATTGTACAGAGCGTCCGCCGCAGTGACCATCAGCTGGTCACCCACGGTGTCTACAGCGTCTGCCGCCATCCCAGCTACGTCGGCTGGTTCTACTGGTCCATGGGCACTCAGGTCCTCACCTTACACTGACACCCCTCTGCCAACAGATGTTCCTTTCTGAAGGCGTATTATTTGTTTGTACTCCTTACACATAGTTACAGTTTTAAAATGTTCCCTAACTTTAAATATCACATTACCACTAGGAATTCGCTCCTACCTCCCGTAAGCGTCTATTCGAAGAAGAAATTTAAACTTTTGCATTAGGGGCTGTCACATTCAAAAAATTTGATCCTTGAAAAACAACTTTGTTTTTCTTTATGCTACTACTTCACTCTGCTCCCGTTCTCCGTTCTGTTCTGAATCCAATAATTTGGACTGGACTGGAATTGAGCCGGTCATAGACCAATCAGAAGGTCTCAGTTTTTATTTGTTAAGAATCGCAAAGACGTTGCCAAAAATGTAAACAAAGAAATGACGACTAAAAATGACTCCAATGCATTTCTTATGGGGAAAATGAAAAAGTTACATTTTAGGTTTATTTGCTTAATATCCAACCAAATTTTTTCAACAGCGAACTTAGCTAGCTTTAAAATTTGCATAAAGAATATTCTACGGAAATTTGAGACTGATCTGTGACTTCTATCGAGAGTAATCGTCGGACATTACATTTGCATATGAGTCACTCTAGAACCTATTTTTCGAATAGACAATTATTATTTTACCAAATAAAACAGCATTTTTTTGTTGAATTCTATATTTTTTTTATGAATTTTGTCTAGTTAAAAGAGTTTTAATTGATAAAAAAATTCTTGCCCGTAGTAATATTTTGTTGAATCATGGGGCCCAGTCCTGTAATCATAATGTTATAGTTAATTAGTATTTACAATAAACTAGTTCTAAATACTGTAGCGTCCCACTGTAACAAACTTATTGCGATGAAACCTTGTTGGGTTTAGCAAGATTTTCGGAAAAGGCTATATAATATCTAAGAATAGTATCTGTGTACAGACCAGCGACCAAGGAATACTATAGACTGGCAATCCCTATCCTTTAACATTGATAGGTGTTGAAGCCACTTTCTATAGTTCCACATAGGTGCAACTAGCGGGTCTACTGCTCGCGACGGGCGCAAATTTTAATTCGCCGCGTTTCATTAACACTGTAAAAAAATATAGTTATAGTCAAGATAAAATTTTGATATTTTAGTATGATGAACATTACTATATAACGATGCCTATGGTATTGTTTTAATATCAAAATTAAAATAATAATACGAAGAAAAAAATACAAAATTATAGCAAAGCACTTTTGTTTGAAATTCATGACATTAAAAAGTTAGTAAGCGAGGAAGTTTTTTATTTATTGGTCAGGTGAATTTTGTCAGCGGGAAAGTTGTTGGAAAAGACTTAAATCGCAACTTTGTAATTTAAAATTTTTTTGTAGAACGCTTTGTTTTGGTTTTATTCTAATTCAAAGTTAATAGTTTAATTGCCGACGAGCCGGCTGCCGCGACCCGTGCCGCCGCGCCGCGCCGTTCGGAGCACTTGCCGCACGTATACAACTTTGATAGTTTATTACTTTATTATTATTATTTTGTGGATTATTATTTTTTAAAGGTGTTTGTATCCAAAATAATTACTGCAACACTTCATTATTGAATAATGACTAAGGAAAGACATTAATAAACAAGAAAAACATTTCCTTGAAAACAACAAAATGTACTAACAAAATTTAAATATGTATGATTTTAAAAATACATAGTTATTTAAAACAAAACAAAAATTAGCTTATACAACAAACATAATAAGAAACTAGATATTAAAAAAAATACATTGATATATATGGTGTATTTTTAATTGAAGTTTTAATTGATATTTGATACTGTAAATTTTACTAAGATATTTGTTAGAAATAAAAACTGGTTGTTTTTAAAACAGAAAAAGTAGCCTCCTTTATTGACTGTATAACATGGCTGTTAAAACCTGCCTATCAATATTTTTACATACAAATGATTTCCACAAAAATAGTTAATACTCAGCAACTTTATGATATAAAAAGTTCTGAACCAAAAATTAAAAAAAATAAAAATAAACTGACAGTAAAGGTTTAATTTTGCCCCCTTCTCTTAAAAAGTAACCACACTTATCATAACAACAAATGATCTTGTAATATCAAATGACGTTGCCATGCACCAAAAAGTTCACAATTCTGACACTGTCTCGCACACGTAACTTAGATAAGCGTCGTGTAGGCCTATTGTTGTATGTACTGGTTGTGTCAACAGTTAGTTGTCCATATGCCGTATGTCTAAATTGTGTCGGTAGTTAGTATTCAGTAATTTAGTGACAATCTATAGTTTTATGGTTTATCATGGAAGGAAATCGTATTAAACGGGGACGTCCACGTACACGCCCAATAAAAGAGCAAAATCTTATCATTCAGTTGGAATTGGCGTAGGCTACACTTCGCAGCTAAGCTAATGGCTTTCCATCGTAAAACATTTTGTAAATAGTTTTAGGATTTCTTAATTCCTAATTATTTGACGAAACCAAAAGTCATAGTGATGGATAACGCTTCTTACCACAGTATAAAATCCTCGAAAAAGCAGAAATAGGTAGCCTCGTGTATTTTATCAAACAAGTTAAAGCAATACAGTATTTCATATTTTGTAATAGTTTATAGTTAACATAAATAGAGTGTGTAGTAAACATTAAGTAGACAGTGATAAAAGTTAAAGTATAGTGCAGTTTCAACAGTGGGTGTAAGTTATTAACTGAGCAAACTGAAAAACAAATTTACCGAAGGCCTAAAATAAATTGATTAGTTAGTAGCTATTTAACACATTTGCAGCTAATCAACTACGTGCCTGTGAAAAGAAACACTTACCGTTTTTCTTAAATTATTATTGCACCCGTATGCGACACAATAAAGCATCGTTAATCAAAATTACTCAGAGCGCAAGAGTAGTCGCTGCAATGACAGTGACCGTTCATAGCCGCTCGACGCGCGGTATTGTGCGACGCACGCGCACTCACGTGCCTGTCTCCCCTCCACCATAGGTGCAGCCCGGCTTCAATCCGCGAGCCACATTGCCAGTCTATAGTATTCCTTGGTCGCTGGTACAGACCGACTCGTTAACACGGGGAACATTTTGATGGTTTCAGTTGAATACAGTATTTTTCATACTGTATTTAATTACCATTTTCATTCTGTATTATTTATTACTTGGTTTAGTACATTAAAAAGTCACTTATAGAAAGAGTAGTGACCTTAACTCATGACACAGATTACCAATGATGTTATGAAACCCCTACCCCACACACTTTTTACAGGAATGACTAACAAGGGCATGCAGAGATACAGGGTGATTGATACTCACCCCCATGGGGTTTATGGGGAAAATAAAAAATTTTCAGTGCTTGATACAATTTTGTGTTTACATTCACCAATTATTGATTAACTTTGATTTTCTAACAACACCCCCATGGCAGCAAACCTACATACTCAATCCTATGGTGTTTTTATGGGGAAAGTAAATAATCTCAAATTCCATTGGAAATTCGCTGAGTACGCAGGTCTGCTGCGACAGGGGTATTTATGAATTCATATTTAGCATGGACTAAATATGAATCCTTTGTAACAGGAATGCCAATTTCAAGAAAACCATTCATTTTTTCAATTAGTTTTTTTTTCAAAATAACATACAAAATTACAAAGTTGACCAAATTTTACTTAACATCCAAAGTTTGACAAATTTAATTATATGAACAATGGTTTAAAGGTTGCAAAGATTGAACAACAAATAATAGTTACTGTAATTTTTTAAAAATAAAGATAATTTTTGCATTATCCTCTATACCAGAAATTGTTATTGGTGTTATTTAAATACGAAAATGATAAGGTATACTAAGACGCCTCGAAACTTTGCAGTGGTAAAATATTTTTTAACTGATTAGGCCTTTAATAAACTAAAATTGTGGTCGAACGTCGACCAGTGGCGATCTCAGATAATCAATAATCACCTTATCCGAATAATAGTACAAAAACCTTTTGAGTATTTATTCTAGGAATTTAAAAATAAATTACTGAAGAATTTGTATCCTTTTAATAAACATACGGTACTTTAAATGTTTTATATATAGTTTATTTTTAAACACTAAATTGCACATAATTTTTTCAGATGATTCTTGTTAATCCGGTGTGTTTTGTGGGCTATGTTTTGGCCAGCTGGAAATTTTTTCATGACCGAATCTTGGTGGAAGAAATAACTCTCATAAATTTCTTTGGGGAACAGTACTTGGATTACCAGGAGAAAGTTTCGACCGGATTGCCATTCATAACAGGTAACGTTTAGCTTTACTAATTAAGCCTATTGAGAGTAACATTTTATTTTAGATGGTTGTTTCTTTCTAGTTATCCATGGTGCTAAAAGGGATAATCTGACCAGTTATTCTATTTAGCGAATTCTCTCATGGGCAGCTTGTAGGACAGAACAGAAGCCTTGCAACTATACCTAAGAAATCTATAACCACGATAACATTTCATTTTGAGTTCCCTAGATTTCACATATACCAAACCAAATTCAAGGATTGATGTAAAAGGTTTTCATCCTTCTATTAAGGTTGTACAGCCACGAGGTTACTCTGGTGCGGGGGCCCACTTCGCGCTGCCAGTAGCACACATGCACTCTGTATAAGGTGAAGCACAGGTGGCCTGCTCATGTAGAGCAGGTGATAGTTCCATTTTGTTCTTCAATTTCCCCAGTAAAAGTATTTTAAATAAATCTGTAATTTGTTGGGATTTTATTTAACTTATATTTGTTATCTTTTATTATTGTCTAACTTATTCTAGCCTAAGTTAATTTTGTTTTAACACTTGATTGTATTTGACGTGGCCTATTACTGTTTCATGTTTAATGACCAAATAAAGAATCTTGAATCTTGAATTGGTCTTAAAAATGACAGACTAAAAATCAATTGAATTAAAATTCAAGCAGAAAAAAATTATTTTTGTTTTTATTTTATTTTTTTTTATATAAATTTATGTTAGGTTTTAAAGTTGAATTAATACCATACATTCCCAAATTTTCAGCTCTGTTGACGAATTAGATTTATTGTGAATTTTGCAAGAACATATTCCAATTTTAAGTAGTTGCCCAAGATAAAATAAATATTGGCATTGTTACAAAGAAGTAAGCATAGTTTAATGCAAAACAAAAACTTGAAAAAAATGTTGCATGCATGACCTTAAACAAATAGATTGACGAATCCAAATCTTTTAGTAGAAACTTAACAGGAAAACCCCTACTATAACCAAACCAAGCAATTTGTCCAGTTAGGTTTCCATTAGCTTGATTAAAAAATATATATTTTGTATACAAATTGTTAGATGGATTAAATTCGTTTCACTACCAATATTTTCAGAGTGACAGTGAGGATAAATACATAAAACAGTGAAAAAATAAATTTATTTATTTTATTATTATTATTTTAAGTTGGTAGCTGGCTATGATAGCACTTTAAACACCTTTACTGAAATGGCGACCTAACTCAATATTTAGTTTAAAGCAAAGTATGAATGAGAGATAAGTGTAGGATGATTGTGGCGAGATCTTGTAGTCTTGTTACTGACTGAGGCCGACATTCTCCTTAGACAGGACTGTTAATTCATAGCCCAACAGCCAATGGTATCTAGGGACCTACAGTTTTAACGTGGGATCCGAACCACAATTTGGACCTCATATATACGAACTGGTCTAATTATGAGGATGGTCTTTATGGATGAACTAGTATTCACTAGAGCGGACGTTGATCCCCACCAGAGAATATCGCATCCACAAGCCATCGCTTATAACTATCCACAATTCGTGACCTCCAAGTAGCTGGATTACAGGATGTCACCACCGTCCCAGTATATTTATAAACATTACATATATTCCTTTCCTCCTTTTTTCTCAGCTCATGTGCATTGTAGGAGAAATCTTCGCATACCATTAGAAAAGTGTACATATATGTAACAGTGTAGATGAGCAGAATAAAATTTTACTTCACATCGGCCCACGAGGCTACGCCCTACAGGCTTTCAAAGTTTCAATGTTAAGCTTATGGGTGAAGGATAATTGAATGAATAAATAGACAGCTGTTGTGATAACAAATGCTAGCAAATCATGAAGAATAGATGCTTCAGTTATCAAAAATTGTTTTAACTATTATTGGCTTCTGACGACCCAGATCAACATAAATATTTGGTTGAATTACAACCAGAAGGCGGTCTCTAATAATTATTAATATAACAATTAATAAATTTTCATTTCAGAACATATAAGAATAAGAAATTGAAAGATTAAATGTAAAAGTACAAGATAGTAAAATTGTGAAAATGACAGAAAACATGTTCTATTAATGTGGCTCCAATCATTTAGCACCAAATTAACCGAAATATTGTGTAGAGTGAGTGCCAATAAGTACTGTATTTTGGCAATAACTGCTAACACTGTGCTGTAATAACAAAAATTAGTAAAAATAAATTTTCCATGTAACATTTTAATCGATTTAATCTTCAATCAAGCTTTACAAAAAGTGACGAAATATTTAAAATAAATTCTATTCAGTAGAAGATTCTTTTCAAAAGGCATAAAAATTTATGAATTGATAACTTTTAATTATTAACTGGTAGTTTCTATCCATTAAAGCGTATTTTGGATGCTAGATAAGTGTATTTCTTTGTAATGACCTTAACGTCATTTATTTGTAATCAATAAACAAATTATTTGTTATTTATATGAATTTTTCAGTGCACTCCAAAGCTCTGATTGCCTTTCTATAGTTGATAAGCCTTCAGTCTTATTCAAAGATAACTTTTGGATAGTAAAAACTCAGGTTTCCGTTTTTTCATACAATATTTGTTTATTTAACCTCAGTTTATTATATTTTTTTAAAGGAAATACCTTTACAATTAAAACCGTTTTATTGTAAATTTAAAAACTCCAAGTGTTATGTTAACAGTGATTGTAATTTATGATGTGTAGATAATCTGATAATTAGAGATAGAGAATTGAAGGCATCCCAATGCGGACAGTCACAGCCTCTGCATCTTGATGTCTGCTATTCGTCCTTTAATTTCCATGTATGTTTATAATCCCCCAGTGTTCTGTACATCTATATTGTCTTGTTCCATGTCCTTCAATATGTTGTCGTTGACTGGGGACCCCCATAGGATACTGTGTCTTGTTCCATGTCCTTGAATATGTTGTCGTTGACCGGGGACCCCCATAGGATACTGTGTCTTGTTCCATGTCCTTCAATATGTTGTCGTTGACCGGGGACCCCCATAGGATACTGTGTCTTGTTCCATGTCCTTCAATATGTTGTCGTTGACCGGGGACCCCCATAGGATACTGTGTCTTGTTCCATGTCCTTGAATATGTTGACGTTGACCGGGGACCCCCATAGGATACTGTGTCTTGTTCCATGTCCTTGAAAATGTTGACGTTGACCGGGGACCCCCATAGGATACTGTGTCTTGTTCCATGTCCTTAAATATGTTGTCGTTGACCGGGGACCCCCATAGGATACTGTGTCTTGTTCCATGTCCTTGAATATGTTGACGTTGACCGGGGACCTCCATAGGATACTTTGTCTTGTTCCATGTCCTTGAATATGTTGACGTTGACCGGGGACCCCCATAGGATACTGTGTCTTGTTCCATTTCCTCAAATATGTTGACACTGGGGGCTTAAATTTTCGATTTAGTGTAATACTTGGTTTTACTTGGGGTGTACACTGAATTTCTTTGGAGGTCCTAATTTTAACTTGTAATTTATTAAATGTTCTTAAAGTTACTTATCAAATTTTTGTAAAGTCTCCATAGAAACCAGTATTTCTTTTAATTAATTTTAGACTCTTTCTTTTGAATAATAATTTAGACTAGAGTATGATCAAGGAGGTGTTATTACTTTTGGAAATTTATGTCTTTCAATAAATTAGGTGAAACATACTATTATTATGGGCCCACTATCCGTGAATTTACCATTTAATTGGAGGGATGCACTTACAGTAAAAGAAAAAATTAAAAATAAAATTTAATTAATTATACAATGTAATAAAATAATATTAATATGCAAGAGCTAAACAATTTTAAATTAATCAATTTTTAATTAGTTTTCAATAAAATTTTGGATATGGAACTTACAAAAGCTAGAGATCGCCTCATGGTAAAAATTCTACCAAGGGCCTGTTTCATAAAACGTGACAGGTGTGACAGGGTGACAGGTGAAAGGTACATTTGACATATCTACAATTCTACAATTTTTTTCTCGTTTAATATAATAGGAAATTTACAATGTTATGTCAAATATTTTTTACAAATATGTCATGTCTTGACAATTTCTTAACATGTGTTTTTGTGAAAATTGTCAACTTGTAAAAAAAAAACATGTGATAATTTACAATTTTAAAATCGTCCCCTGTCGAATAGTATAATTTACAGATATATATAAATATATATATATACATCGTATGGCTGTCATAACCAGCTACCATATTAAAATGATAACAATAAAATAATTAAAAGATGTTCTGCAGGCACAGCACCTGCGTCAATACATTTAAAATAACACTAAAATAAACATCAATGATCTCTCTATAAAGCTAAATCCAGGGCGCTAAGCCATTGCAGCCCAGCTTTACTTGCACAATGAAGGCCCATCAGCCCTTCCGGGAAAGCACTCAAAGGGCACTCATTGACTATGTGAGTCATAGTCTGGAACTCCGCTCCACAGCCGCATGACTGGTCTTCTGTCATTCCCCATTTGTATTTCCAATAATTACATCTTCCCACTCCAGTGCGGAATTGATTGAGAACAGTCCACTGCTTCTGAGGAAGATCCATACCACTTACTGCTAAGGTTGGGTCAGCAATCAAAAAGTGATTCCGACCTTGGAAAGAGTCCCAGGAGGAAGTCCAGTCGGTATGGATTGAAAAGTTTTTTGTCCGTCAACTGGGATGCTGTCCGCAGTGGTGGTCTTCGGGACCTCAATCTGCCTGTGTCCTGGGGTAGGTAATCATGGATGGGTAGGTGTGGAGCAGATATCTTAGTATATTCCCTAATGAGTGCATCCCTTCGTCTGGTTTCAGGTGGAGCGATATTACACAGCACCGGGAGCCAGGGTACAGGGGTTGCCATGAGTGTACCACTAATGGCTCTCATAGCCCTGTTTAGCTGGACGTCGATATCCCTGACATGCACACTGTTCAACCACACGGGAGCACAGTACTCAGCAGTTGAGTAAACTAGGGACAGAGCAGTGGTTCGCAGAACTTGTGCGTTAGCTCCCCATGTAGAGCCAGCAAGGTGATGGACGATGTTAGTCCTGGTTCTCACCTTGGCTGCTGTCTTTTGTAGGTGGCTTTTGAATGTCAGGGACCTATCTAAAGTGACCCCCAGGTACTGTGGGGTTTCATTGTGCTTTAGCTCAACACCGTTAAATACAATTTTAAGCTTTTGATGGGCCAATCTATTGCTCAAGTGGAAGCAAGAAACCTCGGTTTTTGTTGGGTTTGGATTTAGCTTCCAGGCTTTAAAGTATTCACCGAGGGTCATGAGGTCATTTGTTAGTGTTTCCTCAGCCAGTTGGAATTCCTTGTGCTGATAAGCCAGAGCTATATCATCTGCGTAAACGAACTTTGTGGAGCGAGTGTCTGGAATGTCGGCTGTATACACATTAAACAACAGTGGGGCGAGCACTGACCCCTGTGGCAGGCCATCCTTTAGTTGCCTAAAAGTACTTTCCTTTCGTCCCAAATATACTTTAATCATCCTGTTGGAGAGCATTGAGTTGAGGAGACGCAACAGGAAAGGGCAAGGAATCAAGTTGTAAAATTTAATAAGGAGGCCTTTTCTCCAGACAGTGTCATAAGCTGCAGTAAGATCTAAGAAAGCAACGGAGGTTTTCAGTCTTCGCTCAAACCCATTCTTGATGAAAGAAGTAAGAGCTAGAACCTGGTCACAACAGTTGCGCCCAGGTCTAAACCCAGCTTGTTCGACGGGGATGCTGGAATCGAGAACAGGGAGGATTCTGTTGTATATCAACCTCTCGAGCAGCTTATAACAGACACTAAGAAGGGCTATGGGTCGATAACTTTCGGGCAGTTTTGGATCTTTACCGGGCTTCAAGACAGCTATTATTTTGGATTTTCTAAATATACCAGGCAAGTCGCCAGTTTCCATTATGGTGTCAAAAACTGCAAGAAGCAACTGTCTAGCTTTTTTACACGAGTGTTTTATAAACTCCGGGAAGATTTCATCCAAGCCTGCTGCTTTGCCAATTGGCATCGCATCAATCGCCGCATCTAGCTCATCCATAGTGAAAGGTCTAGAGACTTCCAATGGTGCTTGCCAACTTTGCTTTATTTCATTTAGCCTAAAGTTCACCTTCCTGTCCGCAGACGTTCGCACGGGCTTAGAAAAACAGGAGAGGCGTTTTGCAATATCACAAGGGCGAGGTTGCGAGACATTGTTTTTATCATTTGTTTTACCAGTGGAGAGCTTTCTGAGAAGAGACCAGGCTTTGCGACTACTTTGGGTGAAGTTCATGTTTTCAACAGTTTTCACTCATTTCTCTCTCCTGGTGTTGTCGAGAGAGTAAAGCAATTGGTCCGCTACATCTCTGTCAGCAGTATTAGTGAACTCACTGTAAAGGTCTTCGCACTCTTGAGTCCATCCTGGTATATACTCTTTCCTAAAACCTCTTGGAATAAACGCTTTAGCGCAAGACAGAACAAGTTTTGTGAACCGATCGTAGTTTTTTATTTTAGGAGGGAATAACCTGATGCCTTTGTCAAGCCTGGTGGAGAAGGTCTCCCACTCAGCTTTGTTAAAGTTCCACCTAGGCCGAGGAAAAGATCTTACCAGAGGAATTTGAATTCTCACTGATATTAGTACAGGCCTATGCTGAGAATGAGGAAAGGCACCTAGGACCCTCCTGCAAGTTGGTGAGAGTGTGGTTGATCGGTCACAAGAACAAAAGCACAAGTCTGGAGAGTACGCACGACGCCATCGAATGCGTCTTTGCATTCGAAAATGGAAAGTGTGTGGGTCTTTGGCATTAAATACCAGGAAAAAGTTGTTTTTAGTTCAGCCCAGCTTGAAAGAAGAGTGCTGTTGTCATCATCGGACGAGTATCCCTACTGGGTGTAATGACTGTTAAAGTCACCTACATATACCACAGGATGTTCAAAAGTTGGGAGAACTGTATCTGACCACTGGATGTTCGGTGGTTTGTAGACATTTACAATGGTAGTCTCAGATACCTTAACAGCAACAGTAAATATGCTGTTCACACAACTTTTGTGGGAGACTGACACGTCGTCTATGTCTTGCCTAACGTAAGTCGCTACGCCAGATTAATTACTACAGATAATTAATTGTTTTTGACAAATTTGTCAAATTGTCGGAATTGTCAAACCTGTCACCTTTTATGAAACAAGCCCCAGAATGTCAGTTGTAAACCAAATTAGTTAAACAATAATTTACAACTAAAACATCTGATATTCCTAATTTGCTAGCATTTGTTTTTATAACAGCAGTCTAAAATGATTAAAGTTTCCATAAGATTAACATTGAAACTTCAAAAGCCTGTAGGGCCGCCGATGTGAATCTAAACACGATTCTGCTCATCTACAGGACAATACCATTCTAACGGTATGCGCAGATTTCTCCTACGATGCACACAAGCTGAGAAAAAAGGAGGAAATGAAACATGTTTGCCTATTAATGTATAGATTACATACATGCGGGAGTATATAATTTAGATATACAGGGTGTCACAAAAAAGTGTCCCTGGCTATACAGGACCTGATTCTACATGCAAAAATAAGTCAAAAATGAAGAATAACAATTTTTGGATTTCGGCTTAGTTTAGCCGTAATCCATTTTGTTTTTAGCGAATTTCCCATAGGGAATAAGCTATTACCGTAGGTCTCATGGTAAGACTTAAGCCCGGGACCATGTTACTTTTTTGTTTTTAGGTGCCCAGAGACCAAAAATAATAGTCATTAAAATTTTTATATATATATATGTATATATATATATATGTGTATATATTTATATATGTATATATATATATGTATATATATATATATATATATGTATATATTTTATTAAAAATAAAATAAAAATACCTGAGTACCCTTTTGATTCCATTTTTTATTTATAGACCAACATGTTTCGGCGATAATGCCATTTTCAAGGTCTTAGTACATAACCTAGTTCAGAAATATCTTTAATAAACTAATATTTTCTTTTCTAAACACATGATTCATATTCCATGTGTTATTTTTTCTTAGTTGGTGTAGTCTTCTTATCTTTATATTCTTTTATTTTGTCAAAAATCGGGTTTCTTTGTTCTATTTGCATTATATTCAGTAAATTGTCTTTGTCCTTTAATTTATTTAAGTAGATGTACAATTCTTCTTTAGTATTCATTTTATTTCCTTTTTCTTCAATTGTCAATACTTCTAGGCTTTCATTCAAGCTTCCATAACTATGGTTGGATGTTAGTATGTGCTCAGCAAATTTAGACTTTTGGGTTGTTAGATTGTTCGACCTAATTGCTTGTATATGTTCTTTATATCTGCACGTGAATGTTCTTCCAGTTTGTCCAATATAATATTTAGGGCAGTCTTTGCAAGTAATTTTGTAAATGCCTGATTTATCAAATTTTTCCGTCTTATCTTTTTGTGTTGAGAATTTCTTTATTATATCAAAACTATTATTTCTTGTTTTGAATCCTATTTTGAAAGGGGTTTTTTCAAAGGTTTTTCTTGTGGCTTTATTAAAAGTTGAGCTATATGGCATGCACAGATATTCTTCATTTTCTTTTTTATTTTGGGATGATGTTCTTCTTATTTTATTTATCATGTTGTTGATAATATTCCTTCTATATCCGTTCTTGGTGGCAAGGTGTTCAATAATTTTCTTTTCTTCGTCATAGTCTTTTTTATCCATTGGGATAGTGGTAAGGCGTCTGACCATATAATGAAAACTGGACATTTTTTGCTGCCAAGGGTGGTTTGACGTTATAGGAATTATCAGGTCTGTTTGGGTTGATTTTCTGAATATTTTAAATTTATGTTGTTTTTCATATTTAAAAATTGTTAAGTCCAGGAAATTGATTTTCTCACTTTGTATTTCCATAGTGATTCTTAGGTTATGTACTAAGACCTTGAAAATGGCATTATCGCCGAAACATGTTGGTCTATAAATAAAAAATGGAATCAAAAGGGTACTCAGGTATTTTTATTTTATTTTTAATAATTGTAGTAGCCCTCTTAAGTGAACTCAATTTCCCTATGTATATATTTATATATGTATATATTTATATATGTTATTTTATAATTTTCACCAATGAGGGCTACTTTGAATGTTATTAAAGTTATAACATTAACTTTAATAACATTTTTATTATTCTGAGGGTTTTTCTTTCAATCAGTGAAGTACTGAGGTTGATTCTTTTAACTTTAATTTATATATGTATATATGTATGTGTCCCTAGGCATGATAACTCTCGTAAAAACGGTCCAATCGACACCAAATTTGGTAGAGATGTGTAATCCAACGTTTCTTCGGATGAGTTCGTAAACCAGACATATCGACCTACCGGAAGGGGTAGTTTTGGGGGGTTTTGTACCCCAAAAATGGGTTTTTTGCATTTTTCATATGTAAATTTTAAAAATTTTAAATTTTTATTTTAACCATTGGATTTAGCTCAAAAAAACACACAATTTAGTATTTTGAAGCTTTGCTCTATCTCCATTGGTTACCGAGATATTAAAAAGTCTATAGACAGTACATTGTATTTTGAAGCTCCAATGTTAATCTTATGGAGAATAAGGATGTGTTAATATTTCACTTATTAACCAATATTTTTGGACGAAACTTGGTATTTAGCATCATTTGGTTGAGATTCATACATTTATGATAAAAAAACTTGGTTTTTGTGCTTATCATGGCAGCAAACCTGCATACTCTTTTCCCATGTTAATTATACGGAGAATAGGCAAACTTCTTTATCAATGGACAGATATTGATGAAACTTAGTAAATGGCTTCATATGGTCAAAATAAATTTTTTTTATGATAAAAACCTTATCTTTGCAGGGGCGGATTAAGGATGTGATTTTGGGGGGGGCGGTTTCGAAAATATAGGCCTTCTTTTTTGCCGTGGATAAGAAAGGTGTTGAATGAATAAGAATTGTTAGGGAGGGCGGGGGGGATTTAAAACATGTTTTAAAACATGTTAAAAATAATTGTTTATTTCCTATCATATACCATATTAATTAAATTTAATTTAATGATTAAGCTGTAATAGTGGATTGACCGCGTCGACCGCTATACCCTTGCTCATTGGTTTTAATCACAACTTTTGTCATAGTATCATTGTAGGCCCTAAATAGGCTATTAAGTTTAGGCTATTAAGTTTAGGCCTACACTAACTACCAACTTACTGACCGTGGTGTATCCAAATTATAAACAAAACCTACCCATAGATGTTTATATAAAATAATACAATAAACAGATACATCGCTAATCGCTACAGACACTCCTGTGGTAATTAGTTTTAGGTTAGGATTGGTTTCTCACAAAATTCTCGTTATTGAAAGGCACATAGGTTACATTGAACAACTAAAGTGATGATCCTAAACTTCTTTATTTTAAATTAGTTAAATTTTGAATTTAACAATACGTATTGTTACAAAAGATAAAACACATTTAAAATAAGAAGAAAATTAAGATGAACTAAAGTAATTGGGTACAGAATTAATCCAATTAAAACGTAAAAAACAACTAAACACCTTGAGTACAGAAACATTATTATAATAACAAATTATGCTTTTTAGTTTCCTTCATCATGGCAAATTTGTTGATTACATTTTCCTCGTCCACGTCGATGTCTCGATGGATGTACAACATCGCCAATCCATTCAGACGACATTCGTGACGCACAGGCATCACGGACAGTGCTGAACATCTGAGGACCGTGTTTACTCATGATGTAATACTAAGAATGTAATTTGTCTGCGTCTCTCTTAATAGTAAACACGGTCCTCAGATGTTCAGCATTGTCCGTGATGGCCGTGCGTGGTATTTGCGGAGTTGGTAACACAACACTGTCGGCGCTACTCCCACTCCTCCTCCGAATTTGTCCTCCCACAAAATGACAAAGGGGGAAATAGACGCCTGTGAAGTTCCTCGGCACCCTCAAGTTATTGCGAGTTGCAGTGCCGCAGCAGCAGGCGTGAGGCCTACTCATAGTAAAAGCGTGGTGAGGTGCCCGCCGACGGCGCGGCGCTCGGAAACAATTTTTTATTTTATTTTATAGGTATCACCTTTATTTTGAACATACCTAGTTGAATCCTAATTTTGTCATAATTTATCTCTAACAAAATTACAATTACTAAAACTATAACCATACACTTATTATAGCTTTTGATAACTTGACAGCCAAAACAGTATTTCAAACTCTGCAGCGGACGGGGGGGGCGGACGCCCCCCCCGCCCCCCCCTTTAATCCGCCCCTGTATCTTTGTGTTCCCCATGGCAGCATACCTGCATACTCTCGCTATATTCATCATAAGTAGAATAGACATTTATTTCCCTATTTATGAGCATGTGATTTTATTTGGTTTACAGTTTTATGTGGTAAAAATTAATATTACTAATTTGGAAATTCGCTGAGTACGCAGGTCTGCTGCGACGGGGGTATTTATACATAATAATTTTTAGTTCCGTGACTGTTCGTTGTATTTAGTTCATGTTTGGCATGAACCTTTATGACATCAATGTCCATTTTCAGGAAAAAATTATTTTTGTCCGAAGTGTATTTTCAAAATGGCGGCCATTTAAAATTTTTAAACTCAAATATCTCAAAACTAGTAAATTTTATCAAAATTTTACAAGAGACAAAAAAGTTGACAAATAAAATTACCTAACTAATGATACCAAATTTGTAAGGATCTGACGACAAATAATGGAATTATTGAGATTTTTCTCCTAAAATAACCTAGATTTGCATGCATTTTAATGGAAAATCAATGTTTTTATGCATGCATATGGCAATCACTCCGTAGTCTAGTTACTCGCTGCTACTGTAGTTCATCATCCGTTGATACATTCGCTGTGGGCTACTACTTATAATAGTGCTGCATTAGCACCTGTGGTGGCCTACTACAATTGTTGTACTGCGCTCCTCGCCTCCACAACTTTGCCTTGGTTTCACCTAAGCCATGGACAAGGAACATTGTCTGTTTGCCACATATTGTGCAACTTTTGTACTATATTTTGGTGAGCTTCACATGATGATCGGTCATTTTTAGCGAATTTCCCTATAGGGAATATGCTATTACGGTAGTAGTCACGGTAAGACCTAAGCCCGGGACCATGATACTTTTTTGTTTTGAGGTCCCTAGAAGCCAAAAACACCGTTCGTTCAAATTGATATATATGTATATATATATATATATGTGTGTGTGTGTGTGTCCGTGAACACGATAACTTTTGAACGGAACTTCCGATTTTGATGAAATTTGGTACAGGGGTGAAAGCCAGCGCCTACTAGGTTGAGTTCGCGAACCAGAATGATCGGACCATGGGAACGGGGTTTTATGGGGTTTCAAAGGGGTCAAAAATGGGTTTTTGAAATTTTTGGACCTTAATTTTTAAAATTCATCAATTTTAACTGAAATCATTTAAAAGAGCTTAAAAAACAAACAGTTTGGTATTTTGAATTTTTATCATAGCATAACTGGTTACGGGGAAAATCCAAAAATGTGTTTTCCATGTTATTCTTATGGGAAATCAAGAAACCCTGTATCTTGCTTATTTATTGACATAACTTAATCAAATTTGGTATATACATTATCTATATAAGGTTTAACTTATACTCGCTTACAAAACCCATATGGCGTCAAACCTACATACTCACCCCCATGGGGTTTATGGGAAAAATAAAAAATTCCCAGTGTTTGATACAATTTTGAGTTTACATTCACCAATTATTGATTAACTTAGATTTTCTAACAACACCCAATGGCAGCAAACCTACATACTCGATCCTATGGTGTTTTTTATGGGGAAAGTAAATAATCTGAAATTCCATTGGAAATTCGCTGAGTACGCAGGTCTGCTGCGACGGGGGTATTTACGCTTCTGGTGTTTTATTCTTTTCAGAGCTGTTTCATAAGTTGTTGAATATAACTTACAATGTAAATATACATTTGTAAGTTTGGGTTTAGCCTATATACCAAAAGGCGCTAGGGGAAGCCTACTACAATCGTAGTACCGGAAATGACGTTACAAAATACTGATAAATTTATCTTCAATTTTAATACTTAGACGCTGTTTGTGGGAGAGTAATTCATTTAATTTTTTTGCCCTTTAGGTTTTGCCATACAGATCCAGTAAACTCTTGACTATCTGAGCCCCGGTTATTTAAGACATTGGTTTATAAATTTTGATCGGAGCAGACTAATAAAGACCTAAACTTCTATTTGGTTTAAAGTAAAGAAAAAATCTGGTTAAGGTATATTTTTTGTAAATAAAATAATAGAAATAAACATCAAAAGTAATATTTTTAACTGACGCGATATATGCGGTACACAATAACCTTTAAAAACAAAAAGCGTCGGTTGATAAACTGAACTAGCCGACAGCAAAACGTAAATGACCGTTCAAGTGACATTGGTTTTTGTCTACATTCGGGTACTCTCGGTACGCCTTGGGCCTTTCCGTGCAATCATAGATATGTACACATACTACAGTAAAATCTATACAGTCACGATATTCGCATTGAAATTGTTCGTATTAGTCTGTCCCCACAGTTATTAATGCTCTCAAAGCGGCAGGTTTCCAAACAAATCTGAAACATTATCGGTTCAAGCGGATGGAATAGAATCAACCAGATTCTAACAGTGTCATGGTTGGCTATTGAGTTCACTCCGACACCAATCGCAAAGAGCGCTCGTGAATTGTCACTAGCGCTCCAAGCTACTGAGTGCCAGATTGTAAAGGGGATGTTGCATGTGCAGTCCGTAACAACTGCAACCTGTCAGATTGTTTGAATTTAGGGTTTATTTTGGTCTGAACGGTAGCGTGAGATTAAAATGTTAAATAACGCTATTATATTTAAGCTATTTTGTGACTGTAAATTATTTTTAATGTCCTGAATCCCCTACATATTGATGAAGCATATATTTTAGAAGCATTTCACTTGAGGATAGGGTCTCAAACCACCCTAACCACAAATCAAAGTAACCACCGCATTATACAAGGTAGCCTCGGTCGCGATGACCTCGAATAATCGGGAGTGTACTGTACTAACGATTTCCCATAGTGAACGTGTTGTCAAAATTCACTTTTAATGTACAAGCTTATTTTACGCCTAAAATGGACTGCTATTATGACCTAGAATGTTTTAAGAGCGCATTCTTCAGAGAGTCTTTTGAACTATTTGGAATTTATCAAACTAAAATATGTGGTTCAATAAAACATGGTCAAAACTAGTGATGTGTCGAAGCCAAATCTTGATTCTCAAATCCAACAAATCTTGACCAAAGATTAGAATCGATAGAAACAGAATAACATTCAAATCCGAAAGATTCTATCAGGAAATACGCACGCCGCATTTATGCATTGTAATTAATTTGGGGCAAAACAAAAATCAGGCATTAGAAATGATCATCTTAAAATGTTTAGTATTAACAACAATGACTAAATTTGAAGGCTACTAAATTAGGATTATTTATAAAAATCCATCTAAATTTAAAATGTAATAATATTGAACCGCCATCATTCGCTTTGAGGATAATAGAATTTTTGCTATGAGTAGCAAGAATTCTTTTTCAAAAGAGTTATCAGAACTTGTCAAGTGTGACTGAACTTTTAGAAAAATAAGAAGTGGGTCTAGTCAGTCTTACCTTGGAAATATATAACAAGAATAAGTCTGCCAAATAAATCACATGATATAAATGTCCCAAGAGCTAGAATATTTTCATGATCACTGTAGTGCTTGTAACGAGATGAGATATTTACTTATTTTAGTCATGTAAAATAATGTGAATTGTTGAGTTAATTTCTAAAAAGATAGAGCCATCAGTTTATATTGATCACATAGCTGCAAAACATAATTAAAGCTCTCTAAACATACTCAAACCCCTTTAGTTCCTCTCCTAAATTATTCTTCATGCAATAATAAAAAATATCCTAAAATAAGGTTTATATGGTTAATATTTCATGAAGGAAGCATTTGTTTCTGCATTATATTATTGTACTAGTTTTCCTAAAAATCCCGAGAGCTGTGTTTTTTTAGTTCTAACACGTGTTTTGTTTTATACAAAAAAGTACACAGGACCAGACATAAAACTTTAAAGGTATACACAGTAGTTTTATTTGTGTATATATTATTGTTATTTATTACTTTTAGTTGTTTGAAAAATTTGCTGCTAGTGTAAATTATGTAGATAAATTTTTAATTCAACCCACAGTTTTAATAGATATTACAACATACGCACCAAAATTTAGAAAACTAGCTTTCACAAGTGTTTTAAAAACACTTTTAAGTAGCACCCTTAAATACCTTGAACTCAGTGTAGACTTAATTAATGTTTTAGTATATTTCTCATATTGGGAAGACAATTAATTATGGTCGTAGTCACAGTATACCCTTACCCTGATGTTTCCAGATGCCAGAAACACTTAATTTGAAATTCTGTAGTATGGTACCAATAAATGTATTTGAAATGATTAAAAATATACTTGTAGTAACAAAAATAAAAAGTTAGGGGCTTTTGTTGAACTTCTTTGGCCAATCCAGGTTAAAAAGGCTGAAAACAAACAACTTGGTATTTTTAATCTTTAGCCTAGACAGTTCAAAAGAAAACACGAAATCATGTTTCTAGGTTATTATTTTTTGGGCATATTTTATTTATTTTATTTATTTATTTATTCAAAATACATCACATTACATCAATGAATTGACAGGTGATAAGTCAAAATAACTTAAAGCTATAAATATTAGGCCATAAATAAATCTATTCATGTTGTGATGCCTCCTAAACTGTTCCTTCTAGAAATTACATACTTGGTTAATGGTGACATACCTTACCGTCAAAAAAATCCCAGAACTGTTTGGACGGAAAGGTATGTAACTCAGTGAAGTAAATAAATCATAAAATTAAATTTGGACATTTCTCAAAAATATTGGTCTGATGAAACAGTGGTATTCATATTTTATAAAATATTTTTGTAACCAGCGGATAAGTGGGACTACAAGAGCAATTACTAACAATTTGCTGTAAAGTAAAACTTGCTTGTGATTGCTTGGTTTTTTAGCAAGCAAAATATTTATCTTGTCGTTTGTAGATCTTTTTAGTTTTACCCATCCTCCAACACCAACTCTGAAACCAATTAAGATGTGTGTATTCTGTCTGATTCTGGACATCTCTCCAGGAAGAGAGATTGCATCAATGAAGTTGTTCTTACACTAACTGTAGTGAGAAAAAGAAGAGTCAAAAATCTCAGATTTAATCTTTGGTTATAAGATACCTTACTTTCAAAGCCAGGCTAGGTATAAAAACATAAAGTTACAAAAATTAAACACCTAACTATAAACCACTACCTACACCCAATGTAATATTGTAAACATTATGCATTCCATAGATCTATCCATATTAACATGGTAGATAACATTAGTAGATTTTGATACAAAAATTTACTAATCTTTGATTTTTAACCTCACTAGTGGAAGTTGGGATTTTTTCCTGTTACAGTATGTTGTGAATTAAGCCAATTAAATTAACCATCTTAGCATGTGTACTCGCCCTTACAAAAAAAAAAAAACTTAAAATTGACAGCAACACGCCAATAAGTTGTAAGTTTGGTTGATTTTTCACAGTTATCCTTTTATTTAAGAAAGGCTTGTTTGCCTCATTGATCACAAAATCTGCTCAAATAATTTTCTCTTTAAATTGAAATTACTTTTGTAATGAAAAAATATGAGCTTTGTAAAAGCATGAAGTGAAACTCTAAAAATTCCACATTGTCTTGTAGTGTTAAAATAATTGCTAAAACAACTGACACCTGTGAAAATATTACCTTGTCCTTTGGTATAAAGATGTGGTTTGTATGGTAGCCATTTACCAAATTGTAATAAAAACATTATTTAGTGTAGCAAATCTATACTTATTTAATACGCTAAGGATTTTTTTTTTAACTCCTACAATTCTCACCCGATTTTTATGTTTTTTGTGTCGTTGGATAGCATTTGGTCTGTAGTTGTTTCCGCCAAAAATTGATGAGAATCGGACTTATTTGAAAATTTTCTATTAGAATAACATTGCGATTGGTTTGAGAATTTTAAACATCTGTTAACGTTCAGCTGTAGTTTTGGTGATCACTGATATTCACAATATTCAATTGGTAGGATTTAATTGATTTAGAACTAAATGTAACTTTTGTATTGTATCAAAATAAACTGCTCGATTTCTAGTGCACTAGTGCTAGTAGTCGATTTCTAGTGCTAGTAACACGTGCACTAGTTTGTATTAAACTGTAACACTCTTAAAAAAAATAAATAATAAATAAAGGCGAGTTAGCAGAGCAAATGATTTTGTTTTGAAAATAACATCCCTTTGAGGGTTTGCTTTCAGCATATGTAAGTAACTAAAACTAACTTATTATTTTGAGAGAGTTATATATGTTTACTGAGCATCTCCAGAGACTAAAGACATAACTTTTAACAATTCTTATCTTTTTAAAATGAAATATTTGTATCAAAAAATTGTTTTACATGGGAAAGATTGTTAATGCTTCACTTTACAAGCTTTAAAGATTTATAAACAACTAGCTGCTATCTGGCATGCTTTGCAATGCCACCTGAGGGATATTTTGCCCTTCAGGTGAGCTCATTTGCTACGCTCACCTAGGTATAAAAACATAAAGTTACAAAAATTAAACACCTAACTATAAACCACTACCTACACCCAATGTAATATAAGTAACTTGCCGCACGTCTACAGTATCCTCTAGTTTTTTTACTACCAATCTTCCCTCAATACTAAATGAGAATTTCCCCCAATACTTTAAATGTGAACAGCTGTCTATAGAATTAATTGAAAAGAAACATTTTTTCATACGTTGTGTTCATAAACTACTCAAAAATATTTATTTAAAAAAGATATATGGTTTATATTTAATCCTGAAACAAATATAATAATGGTCAACAAGAATATTAAAAAGAATGCAGAATTTTTAGCACCTATACCTATAACTGGTGTAAAATATACATTTTCAGTGGCGGCAAGTATATATATAAATCCCAACCTAATATTAATTGTTTTCATTTAAATTTCAGTGACTAAGCACAAAATTATTGCTATTTAACATTTTGTTAATTTATTTAATCAGATTACAACTGTTTACTTTTATATTAATGTTAATTATACAGCAGGTGTCTGGCATGCTTTCTGGGATGAGTGAAATGCACAGCTTTTAAAATTTGTCTTTTCATTAAAAGTTGCCAATGGATCTTAATTTTGTTTAGGGTATCGTCTAGAAGAGTGAGAATTGGTGGAGTCAGTCAATCCGGCAGCTGAATGAAGCCTCCGCCTCTTTCCTGCCCCGAGCAGTGAATATTTGGATGCAGGGTTGGTGTCATCATCCCTTAATTATATTGAAGGACAACGTACTCACTGAGACCCCAGCCAGAGTTGTTGAGGTTGGAGATAAATATTTGCAAAAACATTGCAATCACTATTTATTTATTTTTAATTTTTATAAATCAAAAAATTTAGTCGTGGGAAATAGTGCTTTGAGTTTCAGTGATTATAAAAATTAATAGTGATAGACAATTACAGGTTTGAGACAATAAAGGAAAGGTTTTATATGTAATTTTATCCTAAATTCTTGTATGATGATAAATTAATCACTGAAACCAACTTACAATGTTGAAACAACAATTGCAGCAGAATAAAATTATTTTTTATCCAAAGATCTGGGAATGTTAGTGTTTTTTTTTTACCTTTTATTGTTCTCTGATCCAATTCTAGAGCTATAATTTTACATTGGTAAAACGCCGTATTCAAAAGATGTAATTCATGTAACTTCATTGTATACCTTGACTACTAAATAGACTACGTTTTCATAATTTAAATAAATTATATTATATAGCTAGTTAAAAAACCTTGAAATTGTTAAAATTGATGTATGAAGGATGGTTACAAAGGTAAAGGTAGCATGTCATCATACCCAGCCAATGTGTCCAATTCAAAAAAATTCTGGTACCATCTAATAATCAAAGAAGAAGCTTATTTCTTATGTCATACAGTCAATAATTCCGGTCAAGTTTGGTTAAGCAAGTAAAAAACTCATTACATATCGGTGTATTAAGTTCAATGATATTTAGACTTAAGTTTATATTATTTAAAAATTAATTCTTTTTAAACTGAAGTTCATTACTTCACAGCATAATCAATCCATGACAAGATTTTAAATTGAATTTGCAATATTGTTACACCACAATATAATCACACTCCATAATGGATGTTGGTAAGTGGGTCATTCAAAATACCACTTGTACAAATTGTTGTTTAATAATACATATTATTTACAAGTTATATATATACGTACGTACATGTATGTGTGAGTGTCGATTTATATATAGTTAAACAATACACTATGTACAGTAGGTGAGGTTTGATTGTCTATACCACACGATAATGGTAGAAGTCCATGACAGTCTGGGTGATATTCCAGCCGGCAGCTAGAGACACGAGGAAAACTAGGAGCACAGGAACCATAGGGTACAGCAGCACATGCGTTCTCTGGAGGATTGGCAGACCTGCAAACCAAGTCATTTACCAAAACAATCATCTAGTTGGCTCAGTAAGGACTATCAGCGATTCAAAAAAGTTGGAAATGAAAACCACTGGTAATTGTCACGGCAGTAAATAGCAAGCTGAGCATTGTATAAACTTCCGATGTTTACGACAACTAATAAAACAATTCTGCTGTAAAATGTTTTTTTTTTTTTCTTAGGTTTGTCAAACAAATATTTTGGGTGGATTTCTTACTTCAATAAATTAAATTTTAATCTTTATTATTTCAGTATTATTCTTGTCTACTAGCTCTGTAAGAATACCATTTCAATGTACTATTTCAATTGTAATGTATTTAGCATTGTAAGATGGTGGAGTAAATACGATGTTGTACTTTAATTTGATTTTGAATTTACAGTACTCTTAATTTACCCTTAAGTATTATCATAAAATTACCCTAAAAAGTGTAATAACTTTGAAAGTGAGGACACTGCATAGTGCATTACATTTTGGAATTACTGAATGCCCCTCAAAATACTTGAGTCTGAAAAATCTTGCAACAACACACTTTCGTACCCATTGAATTTATTTGTGATTTTTCTAGTGTAAACACCATGGAGTAAATAAGTACACACAATATAAAGGTTTATATTGTAAATTTTTATAATAGATGTTACTTTACATAAATAATTTGAGCAAAGGAATCAATATAAATTATTTAAAGTATCCTACTATAATATTTTAGGGACATTACCTGGCTGGTCTTGGATAAAGCTTCAAATAACTAAGAAATTAAACATAATTTGTATTCCATCATATTAAACTACTACATAAACAACAAAAATATTACTGCCAAGGCATTTAAAATTAGTGATGTGTCGGTACCAAAATTTCAAAGTCGGTACCGGTACCGGTTCTTTTAAAGGATCGGTTCTCGGTACCAGTACCAAGTACTCATTTTTTATGAGGTTAATATAATAGGAAATATGAAAAAAAATTTTGTATATTGAAGTGATATTTCAAAAGAAGTGAGAATTTAGGGATTAAATTATACAACACATGCAAGTAAAAGAATAAGGATTGAGTGACAATGAAGGAAGGGACAGTGTTGGGGTGTGTATTGGAAATCATCAAAAGTATATTTGACTAAAAATGATAAAAAATAATAAAATGTTTGTTGTATAATAATTTTTTAATGTATAATAACATATCTAGGGGTCCGCAGGCCAACTTTTAACACTCACACTTCGGGTTGGGCCTGGTAAAAAATCATTACCCTTAGGTCTCAGACCAAAAACGAGTTGGGCTGAAAAGTATTTTTATTTTTAATTGTTAATTCTCCAACTACTATCTGTATTAATTATAAATGTATTTGTTATATTTCATTTTTGAAATATATTTAATGAGGTTTGAAGTCTTTAATTAAAAAATTATATTAAATTATAACAAGATGCTTTTCACATTATAAAACAATAATTGTATTATAGAATGATTTACTTAACAATAATGCTTTTCAAACTTAAACTTGAATGAAAAGTCACACAACTTTAGTTGACGATTTATTTAATTTGTGAGAAACGAGTCATCTCTTAGCTTTCTATGGCAATTGGTTCAAAAAGTAGCAATTGGTACTAGGAGCAAAAAACACCCCTCATGAATAAATTACTGCTGGACGTCGAACAATAGATAAGCTGAACAATAGATCGTCTCCGGCGGCCGGTGTTCACGGAATGTGCCAGGTTTTTGCGTCGCGTTATCCTTGTTAGCGAGATCGCCGGCCGCGTAAACAACTAGGCCTATTGTTCGGGATAAATGCATTTTGTTTAGATAATTGTTTTTAGTTTTAATTCAGTAAAATAATATTGAAACAAAATAATGAACTATTTTTTCAACCAAAAATCATTGAACCTCGATTATATTTCTCTATCTATTTATAATCATCAGACGAAAAAATGATCTACAATTTGTTTTAGTTGGACAAATAATTCAGGATATAGGCGATAAGGTAACTGTACTCTTATCTTATCAGTCAATTGTTGTGGCGGACCATCGCGCGTTGGCCCGGCTGCCCCCCCCCCTCTAGGTCATTCATGAGGACGGACAGAACAATAACTTATTGATAAGATAAGACATCAAAGTTTTTATCACGTTTTTATCAGTCTACCTGGTCGTCTCAAATTACCGCATTGTTAATTTCCAAGAAAACTGTGGACGGGCGCATTTGGTTTCAGTTAATTTTATTGTAAACAGACCGAGGTACCAGTACCGAGGTACCGAGATTTTGACATCGGTTCTCGGTACCGGTACTTTTGCCAACAACCGGTGGTACCGAGAACCGACTTTAGGTACCGACACATCCCTATTCAAAATCACAAAAAATATTAAAATAGGTATCAAAAGATTACAAAATGTATACACTCCAACTGGGCCTCAAAACATCATTGTTTAACATCTCAAAATAATTAGTCAAACGGTCATCATCTAAAGATTACAAAATGTATACGCTCCCACTGGGCCCCAAAACATCATTGTTTAACATCTCAAAATAGTTAGTCAAATGGTCATCATCTAAAGATTACAAAATGCATACACTCCCACTGGGTCCCAAAACATCATTGTTTAACTTCTCAAAATAGTTAGTCAAATGGTCATCATCTACCCAAATTGGATGAATTAAATTATTTTTCATCATACCATTGCGGTAAACCTTGTTTTCGGAACGGTCAGCTGTGATCGAAACTAGTTGATTCCCGGTGGGTTGGATAAACGTGTTGATAAACAAAGTTTTCGGGACTAGACCGCGAAACAGTGGTTTTCGGGACACTAAACAAGTTAATTTATTTTTATAACAGCTGTAAATAGTTCAAATTCAAGATGAAAAATAACAACGTAAAAGGGGGTGTATAGGTTAAAATTTATTAGTTTTTATCCAAACTGTAAATTTATTAAAGGTGGTATGATAAAAAGTACTGTTCGTAACTCGTCCGAAAGTGGTATATCGGTGCTCGATCGAATTCAAGTACTCGGCTTCGCCTCGTACTTGAAGCTCGATCTTGCACCGATAACGACCACTTTCCAGACTAGTGACGAAATATAGGCTACTATTTCAGTTTAGATCTTGCATCTTTAAGAGACTTGCTGAGTAATTTAATTTGATCACTGGCTTCCTGGAGTTTCAATTCTAATTCACTATATTTAGTTTCAAGTTCATTTAACTATTTAATTGCTGGGCTTTCTTTAACTTTATCAACATTTGAACTACTTTTATTTTGAAAAGCCATGCCAAGTTTTAGCTATACTTGTATTATTTACCAGTATCAAACTATTACAGAAATAAAAAATTAAAAATCAAGGTTGCTAGTTAAATAAATATGGTTTTCAAACATTTTTATTTATTAAATTCCCAATTAAACACTTAGATTACCAGGCTACTCAATTCACCTAGTTTGACTCAATAAAATAAACTCCCTTGCTTATATTCAGTAATACAGTTTCAATAATAATAATAATCCTGTATTAATTAATTTGGATTGTTTTGAAATTATAAATTCACTTCAATATTTATTTACATCAGGAGACCAAAACAAAGTCTAGAAAGCTATGTAGATGAGGGTCAATGCTTGGACTGGCTATACATCTGTGAACTGATAAGGAACCGACCTTGGCCTTGTACCTGTAGTCTTATCAACCAGTTTTTTTATGTGGACATTGAATGAATTTCCTTTGCTGAACCCCTCTTTTATCACGTTGTAAACGTTTTAACTGAACAGACTCACCCTCAAAACACTTGAATGTCAAGCACAGGTATGTAAAATATACTCGCTAAATTGTTTTGTATAAAATTAAGCGGTAAAAGGTACTTTATTAAAGGTAAAATTATTTATGGTAGCAGGTTCTCTTATGTCGTACTTGAACTATACGTAACACATGATAAGTAAATCAGTTATATCACTCACAAAATATGTACAATAGATGGACAAAATTAAAAAAGATGAATTAAAATTTAATAAATGTTTACTTACATGTATAGCCAAGGAATGTGATATAGACGTAATAACCAAAGGCTACAACCCATAGCACATTGCCAAACAAACGGGAGAAAAACCAGTCTTGACTGATCAGTACTGAAATACAGAAAAAAATCAGTTAAAAGTTAGAAAACTGTAAACAATTCTCTAGATAAATGGAAATAAAATGTTAACAGTAAGGGAATTGAGACTAAGAGATGAATGCCAACCATGCCACGCTGATGAGGTTTAGACTCCCAATTAGTTCTTTTACCGAGTCACACAATTTACAACTTCTGCTGCCTTGTCTTGTTCTTTTCATGGTTAGAAGAAATTTTTGAACAAAAAACATATACAATGGTGTCAAGTGAGGACTGCTGTTTATTTAAAGTGTAATTGGGCATCATTTAAAAACTGCACTTTGGTGTTCTGTGATTTTTCATACTTTTACAAATGTGTGGATTTTGATAACTGATCATTGACTTTAACACAAAGGCCAGAGGTTAATTTTTTCTTAAATGTTTGTTACCTCATAACATAACTAATGACTAAAACTTTTCTTCTTAAGCATCCAAACGGTCTTTACATAGTAACAAGATTATTTATTTAAAAGTTACTTCTAAGAAACAAACTCGCACATAACTTACCATGATAAAATAACACTTGGAATACGTGTAATATGATTAGAGATGGGAAAAATGCATTGAGATGGACGTCAAAAGCATAACCCCACTCAACATCTTGCCCCTGATAAGCTGGTTTGAGGAAGTAGTTGTTGCTTATAAACCTAATAAAAAAAAGAATCATTTACTGAATGCCAATAAAATAAATTATACTAGACATATTTTGAGACATTCAGCCTTGCCTTTGTCATAATAACTTTACAAACTCAATTACCTTCCGTGGAGTTAATCAAAATGTGTGTTATAAAATTAACAGTTAATGAGCACACTGAATTGCTAAAATGTTTGAGGCAGGAAAAATATTCCATAGGCGTTCCTTATTGCGGTGCTCAACCCCAAAAGGGTTCACACCACTGGGTAAAAGAATGCTACCCAAAAAATAATCTTGAAGTTGTAAAATATGAGAAATGCATGCCCCCACAAGCAGCAGATACATATAGAATGTTTCTGAGGGGCTAAATTGTACAAAGCAACATAAATACAACAATGAATATCGCAATGTCACCAGCTCCTAGTTCCGGAATTTCCACCACAGCAAATGTGTTAAAAGATACCCCCGTCGCAGCAGACCTGCGTACTCAGCGAATTTCCAATGGAATCTTGGTATATTTTCTATTTCCCCATAAAATCCATGGGGATGAGAGTATGTAGGTTTGCCGCCATATGGGTTTTGTGGGTAAATATAAGTTAAACCCTACCTAGTGAATGTACATACCAAATTTTATCCGGTTATGGTGTTCTTTTTTTTATTTTCCCCATAAACCCCATAGGGGTGAGTACGTAGGTTTGCCGCCATATGGGTTTTCTAAGCAAATATAAGTTAAACGCTTCCGAATGTATGTACTTACCTAATTTTATCAAGATATGTCAATAAATAAGCAAGATAGAAGGTTTTGTTAATTTCCCATAAGAATAACATGGAAAACATTGTTTTTGGATTTTCTCAATAACCATTTAAGCTAGGTAAAAAATTCAAAATACTAGATTGTTTGTTTTTTTAAGCTCTTTTAAATGGTTTAAGTTAAAATTGTTGAATTTTATAAATAAAAGTAAAAAAAGCCAAAAACCCATTTTTTACCCTTTTGAAACCCCATAAAACCCCGTTCCCATGGTCCGATCATTCTGGTTCGCGAACTCAACCTAGTAGACGCTGGCTTACACCCCTGTACCAAATTTCATCAAAATCGGAGGTTCCGTTCAAAAGTTATCGTGTTCACGGACACATACATATATATATACATATATATCAATTTGAACGAACGGTGTTTTTGGCTTCTAGAGACCTCAAAACGAAAAAGTATCATGGTCCCGGGCTTAGGTCTTACCGTGACTACTACCGTAATAGCGTATTCCCTATAGGGAAATTCGCTAAAATTAAAATGTTCCATCTTAATATCAATTTCACTAACACCATACAACAAAGAAGACTTTTACACAAATATAGGTATGGAAGGCTTTTTTAGAAAAATTATAAAATACAACCTTTTGGGGGCTTAGCATAGAAAATGGCTTGAATGGAAAGGTTTTATTGAATTGAGGTAACAGGTTATTTGCTTTCACAAAAATGCCTTTTTTTTATTAAAAGAGGTTAGCAGACCTCTTTTTGCCTTACTGTGCGCCATCCACATAGACTATTGATCTGTGAGTGGATCGTATAAGACAAAGTAAGGGGGTGAGCCGCTACAATACAAGGTACTGATAAAAGTCACTGGCAGAACGCGGATTCGAACCCATGACATCGCTGCCATGGTTCCGAAGTCCGGCGCGCTAACCACTATGCCACCGACTCACCCAAAGACAAAAATCATTTTAAATGACAAAAATGCTCATTTAAGACAAGTTGATTCTCCTAAATCCACTGTCACATTTGTTTATGTATAGTTTTATATGGTGGAACATCATGCCAGAATTCAAATCACTTATTAACGTTACAAAAACAAGTATTTCACATACGGGACAATTTATTATTAGCGATAATCGGGAGTCTACTGTGTTATGCCTCTTTTAAAGAGCAAAAGGAAAAATTCGGAGAACAAACTGAGCACAATTATTGTAGGTGTAAAATGTTTTACTCCTATTACACGGAATTAAAATGTTTTCAGGGTGTCAACTGAAATTTAAAGCAAACGACAAACAGCATTACTCTGATGTACCTACCACAATAAAGTTGCAACCACTATTCCCACACCAATGCAGTCAACAAATATTAGATACACTAGAAATTTGAAGAATGCCCAGACACTCAGGTTTAATATAAATGTGAATGCAATTGAGGCAACTGAAACAAACATTACAAAGATTAAACAGTTACATCTTCTATTAAATTGTATAAAAACATTTTTTGTTACTTCATTTCAAAAATTTTGAGCTTAAAAAATATGACGCCAAAAAGGATTGTTGGGTTTTAATAAAAACCTCATTAACATTAGAGTCTGTTCAAAATTAAAGAATGGTCAAAGAGTAAATCTCAATCCTCCTTTTTTCCCATTGATAAACCCTGCTTCAAAGAATTAAACTAAATCACGATTGCTGATTTTGTTATTATCTACAGATAAAGCAATGCAAATATTTCTAACAAATACTTTTTTGCAGTGCTTAATAATTTTTTTGGTCCTTAGTGCTCTCTTCTGTATTTCAATTCCTCTTATGTGTGTCACATAGCTGCTAACATAATATGGTTTTTTTGCCGTAGTTAAAAAGGAACAAATCAGATGCAAAGGTTAAGTCCAAATTGTAAATTTTTGTTAATTTTTTTCATGACTCATACAGAGAATGAAAAAGAACAGAGGAAGTGAAATGTAAACATTGTAATGAACTTTTTCTCAAAATATCACCAAGTGTTAAGTACTTATTAGGTGTACATATGCAAGTTTTATGAAGCCTATATAACTTCAAATCAATTATTTTACAAAGTAGAAAATCTTGTAAAATATTTGTAACTTACCACAGAGCCAAAAACTCAACAAAACAAGAAATGCTGGATCATCTCTTGCAAACTGTGATTTTGTTTCTGAAACATCACATTTTAAGTAATTTAATTGTGCAAACAGGTTAAGTTTATTAAATTGTCTTCATTTTTTTGTAAAGTCTAAGCCCAACATTAATATTCCTATAAATTTGAATGATACATTTTAGCAAAAAATGATCTAACTTGGGTAATTAATATAAACCAGTATCGTCCAAAGTAAAAATTAATGTATTTTATGTCAAATATTTTATATGTAAAAAAATCCATGTATAAGAACTTGCAACAGAATTACGAGGGCTGTTCAGGAAGTGAGCTCTGTTTTTACCAGGTGAAGGAAAGGGGGGCCGTTGTTACCAGGTGAAGGAAGGAGGGGGCACATAAGAATGTGAGTTTTGGCATTGCATGGACTCATTAGGATTAGGAATATATCTATCATTCCCGCAGGTCAGTAGAGCTGGTATATGCGCGTAGTTCACAATAAAAATGGTGGTTACTAGTTAAAATGCTGCCAGTACCAACACCACTATAGACCTCTTTCATTTTTATTTTAATGTGAAAAATGAAACATGAGAAAATGAAACATTTACTGTGTTGTATACAATTCATAAAGAACAGATAGCATTTATGCAGTTTTTAATCCCTATTGTCAACTTAAGAAATGTCCAAAACCAATGTCCAAAAAACATATACATTTAAAAACATCCAGTGTGTTAGAAAAACACTTATAAATCTTATGTGTATAGGCTAAAGGACTTAATCCCACGTGCAGGCTTTGTCTATGTGGGATTTATTTCATAACTTATGTATTATTTTGTATTTATATCCCTGTTATTTGTTTATGAAATAAAGATGTTTTGACTTTGATTAAAAGTAAAAGTTCTTGTCAACTTTGATTTTTGTTCTTAAAAGAATCATGTTTTATAACTGGAAATTACTTATGTTTTTTTTTTTTTTTTTTTTTTTTTTTTTTTTGAGGGAGAGGCGGAAAAATGCATTACGCACACAGGTGGCCAGCCTGTAGTGTGGGGCTCCCCTAAAAAACGGGTTTACCCACTAAAAAACCTCCTCTACTCTTTAGGAATCTAACCTGGAATTGTTTATCACATTACGTCAGGCTAGGCCTAAATTTGGCTTACGCCCGTGGGGCTCGCTCCTTATCCAGCCGCTCGATCAAGGGATCTGGGCCACTTCGCGGTCCAGATCGGTTTTCTTTTCCAGGAGGATGCCCCGGACGAACTGTGAACTGTAGTTGGGCCAGCTCAATTACTTAAATTACTTATGTTAGAATGATGTGTTTTTGCCAATGTAACTTATACAGAATCTATTATATAATTCTGTAAGCCGAATTTCTTGAGCAAAATTGTGAGCGTTATACAAATGGCAGAAAGATGGAAGAGGTCTCAAATTAAAGGTCTCGGTCCCATACACGAGGGAAAACTATAGGCGTGTCCATAATGTTAATAGGAAATGAGAAATCACGTAAAACGTCCTCCATAAGAATAGCATGGGGATTCGAAAAACGTCTGTTTTGTGTACATTAAAACGTGTTATGGTTTAATTTTAAAAAGGGACACAGATGATAACATTGAGTGAAGATGATAAAATCATTCACCCCACAGAGAAGCAATCTATATATATAATTCTGTGAGCGAAATTTCTGTGAGTAAAATTGAGAGCATTTTGCAACTCGCAGGAAGATGGTAAGGGTCTCGAATTAAAGGTCTCAATCCCATGCATGAGGGAAAATTTTCAGCGTATCCATAAAGTTACAAGAAAATAAGAAATAGTGTAAAAAGTCCTCCATAAGAATAGCTCGGGGATTCGAAAACAGTCTGTTTTGTGTACATTAAAACTTATGATTTTATTTTAAAATGAGGGACAGATGATAATAGGCCTATTGAGTGAAGAACTATTATTAACCAAATGACATAATTTATCTAGAGTGGTAATACTATAATGAGACGTTTTGAGGCTTTGAGCAAGAATAATTTCTACTAGGAGCGTTACCAACCCTACAAACTAATAAAAATGGACTGTGATTTTTTACTGTTATGTTCCTCTAATAATTTAAATTGTGAAAACCTGAGCCTGTATGAGAATTATGAAATAAATTCTGTTCGTGAAGGGGACGCAATGGGCGATGAATTTTGGTTTGAGAAACGCCTATCTTATAGTAAATGCCAAAATTAGAGAGACTGGAGGCAGGTAGTAGCGACCCGTCCTAATCCTTTGTTGACAAAACACCCCCTATTGTAGCGCGGCCGGCCGGTACGGCACCGGAATGCCGCCCAGGTCCCGGGGAATTCTCAGAATTTTGGCCACTGCCAAAGGTGTAACTCCTATTTTGTCTGAGGTTTATCCCTTTTTAAAATGGGTACTAAACATCGTAGAACTATGGTTCAAATTTTGTTATAATCGTCTAATCAACACGCAACACATAATCCATGAATTTTTATTGTACGTGCATTGGTTTGATTATTGGATAATTGAGGCAGTGGCCAAAATTCTGAGAATTCCCCGAGACCTGGGCGGCCTTCCGGTGCCAAACCGGCCGGCCGCGCTACAATAGGGGGTGTTTTGTCAACAAAGGATTAGGACGGGTCGGGACTACCTGCCTCCAGTCTCTCTAATTTTGGCATTTACTATACTTATATTGAACCAGGTTTTGGTTTTACCATTGGCTATGTACACTAACGTGAGTGTACTTATTCAATGGTTTTACTTTATGACGAAAAGTATCAATGATCATATTGAGTGACGATGATACATTAATTGAAACTTAAAGTATATCAGTCAACGAAAGGTTGGTATTCTGTTAGCTGAATTATCTCAGAAACCATTTGGTCATTTCATAGATTGTAGAGTTATAGGAGAGAGTTAAAATAAAAGTTGTTTGTCCCACATACTAGGGAAAAATGTAGCAGGGTAAAAACTTTATAACAAAATCGGAAAGAAAGATATCAAGAAAGATATTTAAGAAAGATTATCTTCTGAAAGGTTCTCCTAAGAGATTCTCCATGTGGGCCTATGGTGATTTTTAAAAAAACCTGCTTCGTTTACACAAAATCATGAATTTTGATTTGGAGGGACAAACATTAATAGTGAGTTAAGATGATCTATTTTGAGCGGCTGTGTTCAAACTTGGTTCGAAGAAAAAAAGAAAAAATCTGACAGGAGCTAAAATCCATTTAATTTTAGGACAAACAAGACAATGAAATAGATATGATACAAAATATTGAAAGTTAATTGACTCTAGAATGGGTGCTGAACATCCGTCATGTTTTTTTTTTTCTCATTGCCGATTTTCTATGTTATATTAAAAAGCCGTCATAGCTTAGAGGGACTATGATTTCTCGCAAAACATATTTTTCATAGATCAATATAAGTTTATCAACAGACAGAATGAAGCATTTACAAACGGATGGCCTAATAGTACAGGATTGTAAAGAGTGCTTTGGGGGCGAATAGCCTGTTCAAACGGTATTGTTAAAATAAATTAAAATGAAATTTTCTGGAAACTTTCATAGTGAAGAATTAATGATCCGCTTTGGTTCATGCTATTTTAGTTTTATGATTAGGGGCTTTTGCCCCTATGAGCCACTAGTGTAAACTAATTCCGTTCCTGTATATTTTTTTGCAGCATTGTTAAACCAGCTGAAAATTATACTGAAATTTAATAGACTGGAGCATGTAACAAACGGCAAGAAACGGGTCCAAAGTTTGATACTAAACAAATGCATTTGATGACAAGTCTCTTGATATCTAGAGTACAGTCAATCAATTTTAATACTGATTTTTTTAATTCAGTTAGTGTATGGATGTTGCCAGTTGCCATATTACTTGATGAATATATTCTAACTACTATTTATTGCCAACTATTGAATAATCAGTTATTCCATAAAATATTAATCTAATTCATAAGCCCGATGTTTTGAAAAAAGTACTGACTCCCCCCCCTCTATCAAGCAACTCGATGACATTTATCAAATTATGTGGCAATCCTTATGAAAGACAATAAGAAAATCTTCCTTATCAAACATTTAAAAGAAAGATTTAAAACTACCTACCTTTCCTATAGTTAAAATTTCTATACACTTTTTGTGGTGCTATAAATAAATATGTCATCTGCCAAGCGGCAAACTCGAAATCCATTTGCTCAAACTTGAAGAGTCTGCGCAGATACCTGTAGCGTTTCATGGCCGCCGACATGCAGGTTTTTCTACAACATTTCAGGGGTAATCAATGAAACTGAATAAATGATTTTATTTCCATTATAAATTACAAAAAAACACAATGCTAACAAAATTGTTGGAAATAATAAACTGACCACGTTACAAGTTGTGTGGTCAGTGAAAATAAATACTTTTTAATTTACATAATAGTCAATACCTAGGGGTCTAGCTCACATAAGAATTACACCCTATGGTGTATGTCTCCTTAAACATGGTGAAATATATTTATTTTAAACAACTAAAAAAAGGCATAGTAAAAATCAGAAAAAGATCATGTACATAAAACAGTTACTCTAGTTTTAAACCAATAAACATTGAAAGAAATATAATGTACACAAGCTTTAAATTATATTACATATGCGCAACAAGTTAAATTCTGTCAACTGAACTTTTTGTAACCACAAAATAATATTTATAAATAATTACTTTTACTAACTGGGAGAACAAACCTATGTTCAACAGTCAACTTAAAATAATATATGAGTAAATCCCAATGAAAAATAAATATCAAATCAAACCTGTGAGTTACTGGCGCTGGTAGGTAAGCAGATCTCAAACTATCACGACTACTAAAGCTGTTTTCAACACTGCGAGCGACCATGCCACTTACAATGACTCTGAAAAAGAAAGAAAAACTGAGTATACCGATCAACTGATATTGTTAATTATGTTTAAACCCTATTAACATGTTCACTGCTAAAACACACGCAATTTATGTTGCTATAATATATGCTGCATTTTCTTTGTTGTATCTTCACTTACTGTTAGCTGTAAGAAGTCAGACATAATTGAACTGAGGTCCTCCGACATAAAAATAGGGAGTAACTTATCCGCCATTTTGAAAATGTGTTGTATAAATACAACATCTACTCCTGGTGCCGGTCTTACTCACAAATGCACAAAATACTCTCTACATTTTTGCACCACTCTCGAACAATTACTCAGAAATATGTCTCAAAAGTATTTATTGTAAAGATGATGAAGATTGCAATATGTTTCTTAGTTATAAACTATTTACAACCACACCAACCTCCCTAATGTATGTTGTTCATTTATGCAATTTTTCAATCAGAAACACATATACATATGCTTTGCATAAAAGTTTGTTTTTTATGATGTGATTATATTAAATGGGTAAGAACAATTATAAAAAAAGGAACGTAACAATTAAAAATATAAAAATTAATATACAAATAAAAATTATAAAAATGCCGGAAGCCGGAAACTACTAGTACAGAAAAGTCATAAAATACCTTCCCCAAGACCGACAACAGCAGGAAGCACATCGCTCAACTGCTGGCCATATAATGGTTCCAGTACCAGGTTAACCAAGCCTTGCTCCAGTGTTTCCAGATTGGCCAGGGCCAACTATCGTACATGCAGCCCAAAATTATCTTATTTCAGGCACAACTATCGTATGGCCATAAGAAGCCTTGAAACTGGGTAAAAATTTTTTTGTAAATCGTTAAATACCGGTATACTCAACAAATTCATCAGTTATCGACCTTGAATTTAACAAATTGAAATTGAAGTTTAAAAAACTTCAATGAAAAACTAAATAAAGGTTTAATACAATTTTTAACCTTTTAAACTTGTGAAGTACCTACAAAAAACCCGAACCCATTATTTGTTACAATGTCAGGGGATAGCTATTAACGTTTTGGTACAGAGTGTCGGTGTGCAGAGTGCAGGAGTACTGATTCTTTTTTTCTTTTTCTTTTTTAAACAGGCTAAGGTTTTATATGGAGCCATGTAACCTCCATAACTATGGTTGTTTCCATAACTTTCTCTCTGAAATTAGTGTTTATTTTATTTGTCACCTTTTAAACTAATCAAATACGGTACACTATTTTGGTTGATATGATTGGTACTGACCCTTGTCATAGATTACAGCACAATCAATTGGGAGAAACAAGAAGATACGGTAGTTCTTAAAATATCCCTCCAGGCTATTATTACTGTAGTTCTTGCCTCCTAGTCTTGTCTTAAAGACAAAAATATAACAAAAGAATCGCGTTGTGACTGTTAAAACGGTTTTATTTTCGACAAGGAAAAACAAATTGACTGTAGAGCATTGTTAAGGTTTAATCTTTTTTAACTTTAGAACTAATTTCATCAAAATTAATTTAATTTTCAATAAATAAAATACATAGTTTCGTCCGTAGCCCAAATTATCGTATGTAAGGCAGTATCGTACGGTGACATTTTCGTCGTACATCGTACGGGGGGCTAAATTATCGTACAAAAAGATAATTATCGTGGTACGTTTGGAAACACTGCCTTCCTAGTTGGTTTTAATTCACTTTTGTTATAGTGTCATGGTAATCAAGCTATTAAATCTACACGCCAGACTCTTCACAGATAAAAGATGTTTAAAAACTGTTTAATGTTCCTTTATTTTTGTTTAATTTTAGTTTTTATTTGGTTACCAAAATAGCAACCCGTAAGTCCAATGTTAAAAATTATGATTTTTAAACTTAAATTTAGACCAAATTTGCTTTTTCCTGGGATTGAGGCTGTTTCTGAACTTATTCTTGGGCCAAAACACTCTTGATTAAACAAAATCTACCCGCTAGATTTCAAGATCGTGGAACACACATCCCTTCAGACATTGCTCGTATTATAGTGTAGGCCTAGGATTTGTCAACAATAACATAGAGTTGTACTTTTACAATGCTAGCTCCTGACGCGGGGTAGGCAGGTTGTATAAATACAATGCTAGCAGCGAAAACCATCAATCTTGCATAAGCAAAAATATAATTAACATTTAGAATCATATGATTAATTTTTTATTGAAATGTCAAGTTGCTATTAGCAACAGTTTTGTTTGTTTACATGATACGACACTTAGGAGTGGAGCTTCTTAGTCCATTTGCTAGGGGGGGGGGGGTGTACTGTTTGTCATCCATTCATTAGAGTAGCCCCCTGCTGAAAAATTATAAAATGCAGAAACGGTCAAATTGACCGTATGTTTCTCTAAGCCTTTTAAAAACCATGTTTCATTATAGGTCTTAAAGACATTTTAAAAAAGAAGTAATTAAAAGACATTAAGAAAAATTAAACAAAGAAGAAGTTTTGATATATTTGGAAGCCACTAAAACTGAAAGGGAGTCAAACAAAGTCCAGGTGGTTAGGTTGAAAAACCTTTTGGGGAGTGAAGCTCTGCAGTTATATAACACAATAAAGAAAAGTGAAGATGAAAATGAAACAGTACTTAGCATATTGAATGTATTGGAAAAATATTCCGTTCCAAACAGAAAAGAGACAATGGAAATTCATATGTTTTGTCTAGGAAACAACGAGATGAGGAAAGTTTTGATAATTTCTATATTGATCTAAAATTTCTAATTTGTCAATTAGAACTGAGAATTTGAGAACCAAGAAGAAAAACTTGGTCCCAAATTATTATTGGAATTGCCTCCAAGTCTGTCAAGGAACGGCTTCTACATGAAGACGTATCACTAGAGAAAGTTGTGCAGTACTGTAGATCGGTTGAAGCATCTGAAGACAATATGAAAATTTTACTGAAAAGTGAATCTAAGGAAACCTTGTACAGCAACAAAATTGAAGTGCAGTCGGATCATGCTCCCTTATTGTCGATTTTTAACAAGAACTTCCATCAGGTAAAAAAATAACCGCTTGAGAAGACTATGTGATAAAGGTCAGCCAACAAAAACCCATTTTTGACCCCTCTGAAACCCCATAAAACCCCGTTCCCATAATCCGATCAAATGCTGGTTTGCGAACTCATGAAAATAGACCTGGTCATACACCTTCATACCAAATTTCATCAAAATCTGAGTTCAAGTTATCAGTACCACGGACACACACACACACACACACACATGAAAATGAACAGTGTTTTTGTCTTCTGGGGACCTCAAAACAAAAAAGTATCATGGTCCCGGGCTTAGGTCTTACCATGGCTACTACCACAATAGCGTATTCCCTATAGGGAAGTTTGCTAAACCTTTAATTTGTTTGGTTATTTTTTAAATAATAAATACATATTTCTGACATTTTAGGGCTACATGTGATTTTTACGTTACTAACAAAAAACCTTTTTTTTATACCTAATCCTAAAATAGAGATTGATAAGAGTGTGATACGTAGTTATAATATTAAATCGACATTTATAGTCATATTTCATGTTAATTACGATTTTCCCCTCTTCATTTATGCAGCTGTTCGCAAATTTCGAATGACCCAAACTTTGCCCAACTTTGGGAAATCCCTCATTTGTGTATTGAAAGGAAATAATTTTGAAAAGTGAAAGTGAAATTATTATTCAATCCATTTTGAAAGTGGAATTTTTTTTAAAAATTTATATATTTCAATAACACAATACTTACATTCAACATCCACGCAACCCCCTGTTTGAGGTGGAAGGGGACAAATTGATTACAAGAAACCAGAAGAAATACTAAAAAATTTGTAGCCTAATGAATGAATCAATTAATTGTGGAACCAACCATAAATACCACATGTTTATTTAGTACACCTATTATTTTGGTATCACCCTTTAAGTTATCTACTATGTTCAAGGGGTTAGAAGTATTAAATTAGTTGTAAAAATGACACCTTTGTGTGCAAAATTTGTTTAAACTAGTAAAGATTTGTTCAGACTTAACTAACAAAAAACATCATTTTCATCCTTTATTTTTACTGCTTATCCTAAAATAGGGGTGGCTAAGAGTATGATACGTAAAGAATTTTAACACGTTGGCTACCGAAAGTCACACATATATGACATAATGTTAAAAGAAAACCTTAAATATAGACCAATGTCACATATGTGTCGCTCAAGGTATTTCCAGTGTACCGACGACACATATATGGGACGCTCAGGTCAAATACAGTGTACTGACGACACATATATGGGACGCAGTCACGGTTCAGTTAAATGACTCGCCACGCCCATTTGGTCAACTGAATCGATCTAAAACCTGTTTATAGGTCTATAGGAATGTGTGACACACACAAGACACACATGTGTGTCACTTGGTCTCTGGGTATGACCTCAATTTTTATTTTTTACAGATTTTCAAAGTTGACCATCTTGTCTGCTCACATGTTGCCATTAGTGTTTGTTTACTACACATTCCAAATGGTGTTTTTATTGTGTGAAACATTGTCCTGTATATTTTAGTATTTTTTAGTGTATTCAAACTATTTTTCATTTATTTCTCAGTCACCAACTCATGACACATATGTGAGACAGTCGGTCTATAGCAAACAAACATAATACAAAATATTACTATAGACCAACGTCACACATATGTGACACAATAAAAATGTAAAATAGTACTGAAATAAAATTTTTTACTAACTTTTATGAGCAAATATATATATATATATATATGTATATATATTACACATCAAATTATATAAAAATAGCGAAACAAAATTTTCGGTCTCTGGGTTAGTATTTGTCACAATGACTCGGTCTGTGGTAAGAGTATCGAGCACTAGGATCGGTCTGCTGGGAACTCCCGGCGACCCAAATTTCCAACCGTGGTAGCCAACGTGTTAAACTAGTAAAATTTTTAACTAGTAAAGATTTGTTCAGACTTAACCAACAAAAAACCTAATTTTCATCCTTTAATTTTACTGCTTATCCTAAAATAGGGGTGGCTAAGAATGTGATAGGCTACGTAGTTATAATATTAAATAGACATCTGTCATATTTCATGTTAATCACGGTTTTTCCCTCTACCATTATGCAGCTGTTTGAAAATTTCGTATTTTAACACAACGTTACCCCCTTCCCTACCCTTTGAATGGGGGTTGAAGAATGCTTTAAAATGCTAATGCAATCCATATATTTTTAGAAAATTTTTGGCTATCTTGGATTTTTTTTTATCACTCAATATAAAAATTTGGGTTTCCCTTTTATCAACCCCCTCCCACCCAATAGGAAATTTTGTAGAGAAACGTTGGGGGGTAAATTTTGTTGATGAGGGTTGGTATTACCCAATTCTGGGAAAAAATCCCTGAAAATACCCTACCCCACTAAGTCACGGCGAAACTTCGTTATGCGACTCCACCGTTATTATCGATGTGGAAATTTTTGATATTACGATAATATTCCTATTCTATCTATGATAACATTACACGATACGATTAAAATTATATCATCTGATTTAGTTACGTGTTCTGATATACCGGTAATTAAACATACCTTATGAGCAAAGAAATAGGCTAACTGAAAATTTAACCAAAACAAGTACAAATTTTAGCTATTGTAACCTGTAACATTTTTAAAGAAAAACACAAATTAAACTACCCAAGTTTATTTTGTAGGTGTATCTTTAGCGGACTTCGTTGGGGTCTAAAATTGCGTCACACAAATGCTGTCGAATACGAATCAGAAAGGTATTTTTTGCAATTGTATTGAAGGAATGTGCTTTTTAAATGTTTCCAAACACCATTGATTTTATTGTTATAAACATCGCTGTCATAAAAGTGATGGGGGTTTACGGTTAAAGATTATTATTATGATACATTTGTGCCAATGATAGTATCATTGACTAATAATAGTTTACGCATATCTTAACTCAAACGATTACAACTATCGAGTAGGGTAATATCGAAATTTCCACATCGATAATAACGGTGGAGTCGGATAACGAAGTTTCGTCCAAGTCAACAGGGCCTACCCATTCCCTACTGAGCTAGGCCTACCCATATTGCTTCATCATAGGTATATCATACTCTTCATATCCTCTTCTCCACGTCCTTGTAAACAAGGTGCTAGAGGTATCACTTGTGTCCCGCAGCTTTCTACGGGTCCACATAAGGGTGGGTTAGGTTAGGCAAAGGCCAAAGGCTGCAAGGGGTTAGGCTAGCCAAGCTAGGTTAGGGTAGGCCTATGCTACCTAACAACAGGTTGAAGACAGATGGTAAAACGGAGATTTGGACTGTTTCTCATAAAAATGTAAAAAAATGCCTAAGGCATAGAAGTACGCATGAAATAAAAAACAATAAGGTTGACATTAAACAGTATCAGGACCAAGGTAGAACTGCTGGGCTTAAATAAATTGAAAGCAAAAATTAAAACAAAACAGCCTACAACTGAGTAAGTTACCATAATACAAACCATTAAAAAAGTCTATTCCAACAATATGAGGCACACGGTAAATGATTTTCTTTTAATAATTAATAGGCCTACCAGAATGTTTGAATTAGGCTATGCTATGCAGTGAAGTTTTAACTTACTTTTCACAACCTAAAACTAGGCTTGATTTATTTTTCAAATACAAATAACATTAAAACGCTGAAAGATACTTTGGAATAAAAGCATAGTAGTGCTATTGAATAGATAAAAACAAAAATTAATTCAATAGCTTGAAACTTCTCACATAGCCACACTAGGTTAAGTTAGGGCTAATGTCACTACTTCACGTTCACAGCACAGCAGTACACTTCACTTCCCCACACAACACAAGCAAGATGACTGTAGTGCCAGGTGAGCTACATCCCATAAGAGCACTGGTGTCGGTGTCAGTTTCTGCAACATCCGTGGATGTCGCCACAGAGTTTTTGTCGGTTAAAAAGGTATTAAAAATCAACATTTTACTCTTTGTTAACTGCAAGTGTTGCCAACGCTGCAGGAAGCAACAATCGTTCTCGTTTGCGTTGGAGATTTTTTGTCTCAACTATTACTAAAATAAGGAATTTCAAAGCAAACTAGGGTGGAATGGTGGAATTTATGGTTTTATATTTACTTTGATTGATAATTGTTAATTTGGTCACTACTACCTAACGTCTAGGGGGGCGATCTTTTGCTGATGTTCTGGGTCAGATTAGATCGCAGGCCAAACCGGAAGAGACCGACACCGTTATCAAGTCTATTCGGCGAACCCAGAACGGGGATGTCCTCCTCGAACTGGGGAAGTCGAGTGACAAGATCGGTTTTGCCGCTTCCCTCAAGACTGCACTTGGGGACAAAGGCTCCATCAAGGCCCTAGAACCGAAATGTTCGGTCGAGATTCGGGACCTTGATGCCCTCTCCACCGAAGATGAGGTGACCCGTGCGATCCAGGTGGCACTCCTGGAGATACCGGCTGATGGAGTGAGGGTATGGCTGACAAAGCCTAACCGAAGTCAACTCAGGATGGCTGTTGCTGAGATGGGCGAAAAGCACGCCAATAAGCTGCTTAGCCTTCAGCACCTCAGAGTCGGTTGGGTCAGTTGCAGGCTCAAACGGAGGGTGGTAGTTTCGAGATGCTTCCGCTGTCTCGGTTTCGGCCACTCCTCCCGAAACTGTAACGGGCCCGACAGGAGTGCCAACTGCTTCCAGTGTGGAGGCCAGGGCCACAAACGCAAGGAATGTTCCTCGAGCCCATCCTGTTTCCTCTGCAAGGATTCAGGCTCCAGTGCCCTCGGTCACTTACCCGGGTCTGGTCAGTGCGGTGCCTTCAGAGCCGCACTTGAAGAGGCAAAAGGCAGCGGCCGGTAATTCGCATCCTCTAGGCCAATCTTCATAGATCCTGGGGAGCTGATAACCTTCTAGATCAGCTCGCCCGAGAACTTGGTGCTGACGCGCTCCTTATCAGCGAACAGTATCGGGACAGAGACCCAAACATTTGGATCTCCGACAGCCTCGGTACTGCTGCATTTTGGGAGCGTCTTTTTTGGCGCGAAGTTTATTTACAGTAAAAGGTGTGGTGAAGTCAGTGAGTTCCGAATAAATTTTTTTAAAGTACTTTGTGATCTTCGAATTGGGTAAATGCATGTGACAGTTAACATTGGTACATAGTTTGTTGCATCCAGCAAATTAAAATTACTTGTACTTCATTATATAATAATTTACATCCAATCAATATGTAAGCTAACCTCTCATTGGCCCTGTATACACTAACCTGCAAACCAACCACGAGCAAGATTTTCCTGTTTACGCAGGGACGATACATCGGTCTGTCAACGTCCACTGCCTTCATGATTGCGTCCTCTGTTCAATAGATTCCGATCAAGACAATACTATATACGATACTTGAAATGTCACTTGTCATGTCTTCGCTATTTTGCCCCGTGTGTTTCAAGGAAGTATTGGACACTGAGAAAGGTTTACAGTGTGAAGGTAGATGTGAAAGATGGTTCCACCAGCTGTGTATGAAAGTGACTGACATTGAGTATAGCAAGCTTTCTGCTGATACTAACAGTAAATGGTTCTGTGATAGAGGCGACTGTCACGATAGCAACAGTCACCCAATCAATAAGCTTCTTACTAAATTCGAAGATTTGTCTTCCCAGATGGCAACCGTTCTCTCGAAACTAAATGACTTGACTGCAATCTCCTCCGATGTGGCCTCCATTAAAAATGAAGTTACTGCTGTAAATGCAAGATTGACCAATCTTGAACCCCGAATCGTTGAGTCTGAAGAACGTATCAAGTCCCTAGAGGTTGACTTCAAGGTCTTGAAAAGTAGTGCGGCTGTTCCTGACATGGAATCAATTGCTGGTGAGTTGGCTGAGCGCCAACGTCGTTCACGGAACATTATCATTTACAATTTGCCAGAGAGCAATAGCAAGACGCTCGCCACCAGAATTGAATATGACACAAATCTGATCTCTTTGCTGGTAAACTCTTTTTGTAAATCTGACCCCGGCTCACCATTCAAGTGCTTTCGTATTGGTAAGCCTACAGCTAACAAATATAGACCTTTGAAAGTTGTTTTCCGTCACCATGATGCTGTCTCTGATTTCTCCAACAACTTCGACCAGAATGTTTTGGGCACCCTTGATACCAAGCTCGATAATGTGACTTTTACGAGGGATCGAACTCCTGCCGAGAGAAAGCATCTTGGCGATCTCAGAGAAGAATTGAAGCGGAGAACTGAGAGCGGAGAGAAGGATATCACAATCCAATTTGTGAATGGAGTGCCTAAAATAGTAGAAAAGGTTCCAAAAAACGGCTAAATCTCGGATCTGACAACCTACATATATTTTATCAAAATGTCAACGGTCTCCGTACTAAACTTAACGAGCTGCATAAGGCCGTCTCTACTTGCATGTATGATATCCTTGTTCTCACAGAGACAAATCTCTCAGATGACATTAACAGTTCTGAATTGGGTCTAGTTGGCTTCAACGTATATAGGAATGACAGATCTCCCGACACCAGTTCCAAGTCCAGTGGTGGTGGCGTGCTCATTGCTACAAGGTCCTCACTTAGAGTCCATGTCATTGACCCCCCCTCACCTGATATTGAATCCATGTTTATATCAATTGCAACTAACGATTCTCCAATCATGATATGTGGTGTTTACATTCCACCTCAACAACCCATTGATGTCTACAACAGCTTCTGCTCCCAGGTTGATGAAGTGATGTCCTCCTGCCCTACCCTTAGTGCTGCTTTCATAATTGGTGACTTTAATTTACCTGATGTTAACTGGGCTGCACCTGTACCTTCTTCTAATAGTGTAAAATCCAAGATCATCATTGATATGGCGTCTACCTATGAACTCTCTCAATTGAACACCATTAAGAACTCAAGGAATGTCATCTTGGATTTGATATTTAGTTCTGACTCTTCTATTTGTGTGATGCCAGCTCATGACCAGATTGTAAAAGTTGAGCCTGCTCATCCTGCAATATGCTTTGATGCTAAACTTCCAAAGTTAAAAACTAATAATATTCATTACATGGTCCCTGATTTTAAACGTTGCAACTTAGAAGAAATATACAATAATCTGCACAAACGCCTAGGACTTACTGTGTTCACAATACAAAATGTCCCTAAATTCTTTGATCAGCTGATGGACGTCATACACTCCACTGTGCTTGAAAATACCCCTATGAAGACAGTTGGCAAAACTCTCTTTCCCTGCTGGTTTTCTGACGAACTAAGACAATTGGTGATGAGGAAGAAGATTGTCCACAAGCAATACATGGCATCATCTGATCCAAATGCCTATAATGAATTCCGCCGCCTTCGTTCAACATGCAGACTTCTGAGGACCAGATGCTACAATGAATATGTCACCCACATCAATAACGCTGTACCCCGAAATATCAAATCTTTTTGGAGCTTCTACAATAGCATAAAGGGTTCCTCTACTGGACCTGCTGATGGCACTTACTATCTAGACAACAAATCCGAGTCTTCTCCTACTGGAATCTGCAATCTTTTTGCCGATCACTTCTCCTCGGTGTTCACTCAGAGCGACAAATCCCCGCTTTCTTACCAGTATGACACCACCTTGAACCTGTCTAAATGTTTCCTGAATGAGTTGGATGTTGAGCGAAACCTTTCCTCCCTCGACCCAAATAAAGGCGTTGGGCCGGATGATGTTCCACCACTAGTACTCAAACACTGCAGTAAAATTATTGCACCTCAACTCACTATTGTCTTCAACAAGCTTCTCGAACTTGGTGTCTTCCCTGATAAACTCAAGACCAGCTATGTTGTCCCTATACATAAATCGTCCAATGTTTCTGATGTAAGAAATTATAGACCTATTGTAATCCAGCCAGCATTGGGGAAGGTCTTTGAATCTCTTGTGCTTAGTTATGTGAGTTTCCACTGCTCTAGTATCATGAACAACAAGCAACATGGTTTCTCCCGTGGAAGGTCCATTTCTACCAACCTGGTTTTCTATAAGCATGACATTCTTACCTCATTTCGGAAAGGCAAACAAGTGGACAGCGTGTATATCGACTTCTCTAAGGCCTTTGACAAAGTCAACCATAACCATCTTCTTAGTAAACTTGAAGCATATGGGATTTTGGGTAACCTTCTCCAGTGGTTCCGGTCATACCTGATAGATCGGACTTTGATTGTTAAATTTCTTGGAGCCAAATCTAAGCCTTTCACTGCAACATCAGGAGTTCCTCAGGGCTCTCATATGGGACCCTTACTATTTACCATCTTCTTAAATGACCTTGTGGACTGCATTGACGTGGAGTGTCTATTGTTTGCTGACGACATCAAGATCTATACTTCAGTGTCTTCGACCGACGACTGTAAGAGACTCCAGCGCTGTCTTGCCAATATTGAGGAGTGGTGTATCCAAAACTGCATGAAGATAAACGCATCCAAATGCTCAGTTATTTCCTTCCATCGTTCTAATGAGGCTATTCACTTCAGTTACTCCTTGGATGGATTCACCCTAAAGCGTGAGACTTCTCTTCGTGACCTGGGGATCATCCTCTCTTCTAACCTCAGTCCGGAAGATCATATTGACACCATCATAGCTAAGGCTTTACAAACTCTAGGCCTCCTCATAAAAACCTCTAGAAGAGGGTTGAGTATTGGGGCCATGAAAACTGTTTACATAGCGCTGGTTAGATCCGTCCTAGAGTTTGGCAGTGTCGTCTGGTCTCCTCATCAGATTGGGCATATCCAGCGTCTTCAGGCGGTTCAAGACCGGTTTCTTCGGATTATTGCAGTCAGGCTGGGTTTTGAATACCGGACTGCCCCTCTGGATGTCATCGGTGAGTTGGTTGGATTGGAGCCGTTGCTGAAGAGACGACAACTACTGGACTTGATGTTCCTACAACGTCTTCTTGTTGGTGATATGGACTGTCCACGACTACTCAGTCTGATCGACATCAGAATCCCAAGTCAAACTCGCTCCTTACATCTGTTTGGTCATCGGGCGTACTCTACTGGATATGAACACCATAGCACCATCCCTAGACTTCACAGAACTGGGAACTTGATATCACCTCTCCATGACTTCTTCCATGAAAGCAATAATAAATTGATAATTACTTTTAAGTCACTCTAGGTTCTAGTTCTCATTTTTACAATTTTTCATGTTTTTCTTCTCAGGTCATTGCCGTATTATTGTTCACATTGCTGAATCATTGTTAAATTTTTCGTTTTGTATATTTATCAGAATTAAAATGTATTGTTGACTATTGTATCCGTCTGTTGAACTTATTGTATTGTTAATTTATTGTTATTGTTAAATTTTTGCTATTATAAATAAGTGCATTGTTAGTTATTGCCATTTTCAATTATTGCTATTGTTAACCTATTGTCAACCTATTGCTATTGTTAATGTATTGCCATTGTTAATTTTATGGTTAATCTATTGTTTCTTTTGTTATAGGCTATTAGTTATTGTTATTGCGAGCTATATTATTGTTAATTATTGTTTCTTTTGTTATAGGCTATTAATTATTGTTATTGTGAGTTATTATTGTCAATTTATTGTTATTGATTTCATCACACTACAGCATGAACTGTATAGTTATGTAAATTATGAATTGAATTTGTTATCATCTCTGTGAATTGGCGTTTTGCCGTAAATAAATAAATAAATAAATAAAAATAAATAAATAAATACACAGGATGTCTTGGTGCGGAGTCACGGGCGCGGCCGAGGATTCGTCTGGGTTCGGTGTAGGGACGTGACTATCTTCAGTTGCTACCTCACACCCAACGAGGCCGTCCAGGACTTTCGCGACAAGATAGATAGCCTAAAGGAGTGCGTTCTCGGCACCACCGGGCATGTCGTCGTTGGTGGCGATTTCAACGCCAGGGCCGTCGAGTGGGGAATGCCCTCTACCAGCTCCCGGGGGAAATACATCCTGGATTTCATCGCCAGGGCCGGTCTTGTCGTCCTCAACCAGGGCGACACACCTACTTTTCGGCACCCCGGGCAGAGAGGCACGATCCCTGACGTCACCTTTGCGTCTGAGTCGCTCCTTCCGAGGATCTCTGGCTGGAGGGTTGTGGAGGACTACACGGGTAGCGACCACCAATACATCGTGTTTGACCTGCATGATCAGGCAAATCGTCGAGTTTCCGCATCTCGGGAAGGGCCACGCCGGTGGAACACCAACAAACTGGACGTGGTCAAGTTCACCGAAGTCATCTCTCGGGGAGCGCAGGGGAATCCTGGTGAGGCTGGAGCCGAGGCACTAGTAACATCCACGATGGAACTTATCGTCTCGGCCTGCGACCAGTCTATGCCGCGAAGGAAACCCCGACGCGACAAACAACCCGTTTACTGGTGGACTGAAGAGATTGCGGAACTCAGAAGAACATGTTTAAGAACTAGACGAGCCGCCACTAGAGCGAGAATTCCCGCAGACAGAGTTCGTAAGTCGGAGGCCTATAAAGCTGCGAGAAAATCTCTCCGCCAGGCGATCAACAGGAGCAAGGCGAATAGCTGGAGGGAGACTTCGTGACGACGTTGATTCCGACCCGTGGGGCCTGGGTTACAAACTTGTAACACAGAAACTCGGCGCCCGCTCTCCACCTTCCATCATGGAGGGCGCCACCATGGGGAGGATTGTCGCTGCGTTGTTTCCTGAACATCCACAGCGACCGCCGGTTGACTTCGGACTGGTAGAGGACGTTCCACTTTTCACTTTCGAGGAGCTGGAAACCTCCGTTCTCTCCCTGAAGAGCAACAAGGCTCCTGGCCCGGATGGGATTCCCAGTGAGGCTTTAAAGAAAGTATTTTCAATCAACGCTGACTTGTTGTTGAGAATGTACAATGCCTGTTTGGTAGAAGGGGTGTTTCCGGCTCCCTGGAAAACAGCCAGGCTTGTACTGATCAGCAAGGGCAAAGGTGATCCCGAGCTGCCGTCGTCCCACAGGCCTCTCTGCATGTTGGACACGGCTGGGAAGCTGTTCGAGAAGCTGATCCGTTCCCGCCTGACTTCTGCCGTGGAAGCTGCCGGGGACTTATGCCCCCGTCAGTACGGCTTCAGAAAGGGACGGTCAACGATCGGCGCTGTCACCGAAGTTCAGAGAGCTGTGGAGAGAGCCGAGAGCCACAACCATTTCTCCCGCCGAGTAGTGCTTCTTGTTACGCTTGATGTCAAGAATGCCTTCAACTCGGGGAGGTGGGTCGATATGTTGGATGCGCTTCGCAACACCTTTCGTATTCCTGCATATCTGTTGCGGCTCATCGAGGATTATCTACGCTCTCGAAGCCTGATTTATGACACGAGGGACGGAACGCGGACGATGGAAGTCACTTCTGGTGCCGCACAAGGTTCAATACTCGGCCCGGATCTCTGGAACGTTGCCTATGACAGCCTCCTGAGGTCCGAGATGCCTGAGGAAACCACTTTGGTTGGGTACGCCGATGACGTCGCAGCTCTCATTGCTGCACGCAACGTTGAGCTGGCCCAACTGAAGTTGAACCGAGTTATGCGGGTGATCAACAACTGGATGTCCGATCACGGTCTCTCACTTGCTCTCAGTAAGACGGAGATCGTGATTCTTACGAAGAAGAGGATCGACACCGTCGTCCCGTTTCGAGTGGGAAGGGAGGTGGTCATATCAACTCGTGCCGCCAAATACCTCGGGGTTATGGTGGACACCAAGTTAAGCTGGAGGGATCAGATCTTCCGTACGGCGGACAAGGCCGCTAAGGTAGTGACTTACCTTAGTAGGCTGATGGCCAATGTCGGGGGTCCCCGATCCAGCAGAAGACGTCTGTTGATGTCCGCGGTCCAGTCCGTGCTTCTTTACGGGGCAGAGGTGTGGGCAGGCGCTCTAGATAAGGAGTGCTACAGGTTGCGACTCGCCCGGGTTCAGCGTCAAGCTGCGCTCCGGGTGTGTTCCGCCTACCGGACAGTGTCCGAGCCTGCCGTCCTGGTGGTCGCCGGAGTCATCCCTGTCAAGCTCTTGGCAGGGGAGAGGAAAGCGATTTATCAGAGACAAGGCGAGATCGGCAAGGACACGGCAAGAACAGAAGAGCGCTCCCGAACCTTCCAGCAGTGGCAACACAGCTGGGAGCACGACACCCGAGGACGATGGACTGCGCGACTTATCAAGCAGGTCCAACCATAGGTGGAACGGCGGCATGGGGAGGTGGACTACTACCTGACCCAATTTTTGACAGGTCACGGCTATTTTCGGTCGTACCTGAACCGGATGGGAAAGACCGGTTCACCGGACTGCATTTATTGCCCGGGTGTTCCCGACGATGCGGAACACACATTCTTCCGCTGTCCCCGTTGGGAAGGGCCCCGCCTGGAGGCCACACAAATCTTTGGTGCATTTTCGGTGGACTCGGTCTGCCAAAAGATTTTGGAGGATGAGGGCAACTGGGATTGTTTGTCACAGTTCGTCCGGGGCATCCTCCTGGAAAAGAAAACCGATCTGGACCGCGAAGTGGCCCAGATCCCTTGATCGAGCGGCTGGATAAGGAGCGAGCCCCACGGGCGTAAGCCAAATTTAGGCCTAGCCTGACGTAATGTGACAAACAATTCCAGGTTAGATTCCTAAAGAGTAGAGGAGGTTTTTTAGTGGGTAAACCCGTTTTTAGGGGAGCCCCACACTACAGGCTGGCCACCTGTGTGCGTAATGCATTTTTCCGCCTCTCCCTCAAAAAAAAAAAAAAAAAACCTAACGTCTAGTTATTAACAATTAATCCAAATGAGTAATATCATTGACTTAGTCAATGGTAATATGGTGTCGTTACGATAAATATCTATTTTTATTTATTACATTCCAATGGCAAAAATACACTATTTCATATCACAAACATGCATAGATGGCTGAGTAATTGGCTATACACTACATGCTAAACTACCAACATATAACAACACAAATAAGGGCGAACTAAACACTGCAGCGACACTTCTCCTCGACCAAGCTAAAGAGTGGTTTGTATCAAATCGCCTGAAATTAAACGAAGATAAGACGCAGTCAGTAATCTGCTCTTTGAAACCAGGCCCTGATGAACCGGCCGTTAAACTCCTGGGATTTTGGGTAGATCCTAAACAAGGCCAACTTGGCCTTGTCCTAAACTAAACTGGAACCAACATGTTGACAAAGTATGCATTAGGCTATCCAGAGTTCTTTATCTCATTAGAAAGCTAAGATCTGTGATCACTCGGCCTTACTTGATTATGGTTTACCACTCCCTTTTCCATAGTCTCATAAATTTTGGATTAGCTGTTTGGGGACATAGTCCTGCTTCCCACAAAGTGCTGCTGCTCCAAAAGAAAGCACTGAGGTTAATCAATGACAGCTTCTGGCCCTAGGGACCACTGCCGGCCGATTTTTCAGGAGCTAGGAATCATGACTGTCCACAGCCAATATGTTTATACCATCTTGACGCTCCTGAAATCCAACCTCACTGCTCTTCCAACAAGAAGTATGCAGCACAATTATGGGACCCGTGGTGCCAACAACTTGGACCTACCACGCTGCCGACTCGCCCACACTTACTTACTTGAATACTTGAATACTTGTTATCTACATCGTTGACCGACACTGTCGGATTGATTGCGTCGTTATTAAACATATATTTACAAACTTCAAAACAACTAAAATTACTATTTACATACTACTACTAATTACATGGCGGACGTGATTAACGGCCCCTCATTCAACTCATCTAGTTTGTACAGTGGCCTGCTGACAAGGCTCTCCCGCACTACACGCTTGAAGGATGGCAAGTCCAGCATTTTTACTTTTTCAGGGAGCGTATTACAAATCCTTATCGCAGAGCAGGGGTTGCTCTTCAGGGAGCGACTAAGGCGGCAGCATGGCATATCCAAGTCCCTCACCCTACGAGTCCCATAGTTGTGGTGCATTCCCCTAATATCAAAGTGGTCAATATTCAACAAGACCAGTCTGGTCCAAACTGGTCCTTCAACAAGACCAGAGCATTGTGGACATATTGACTGAAGACCGTGAGGATGCCAAGTTGTTGAAAGATGGGTCGACAATGATCCCGATAGCCGGCTGATGCAATTAACCTCACCGCCTTCTTCTGTAGGAGCAGTATTTTACTCGCTGCCGGGCAGTGGCCCCATAGGACCAACCCATATGTAACGTGGCTGTGGAAAAGTGAGTGGTAGGCCGTCAGCAAGAAGGGTTGGGTGATTACCTGTCTCAGCTTCCTTAGCAGGTAAAGGACTCTAGATAGTTTTACACATACCTGGTCGACGTGAAAATTCCAGTTGTTTTTGGAATCCACCCAAAAACCCAGTAGTTTGACGGCCGCTGCTTCCTGTGCATTTGGTTTTAGGGCACACAATATGGTCTGCGTTTTTTCCTCATTTACCTTTAGTCGGTTTGTAACAAACCACTCCATGGCCCTATCCAGGAGGCCATCCGCTTCCCGCTGTAGGTCTTCCAAGTCCTTTTACCTCTAGTGATGAGGGTCGTATCATCTGCAAAAAGCAACGTTTGATTGTTTAGTGTCAAGTCATTTATCATGACAGCGAAAAGAAGAGGGCCAAGCACCGAGCCCTGGGGGACGCCGTGAGGAATATTTCCAGGACTGGAGGACGCTCCCCTGACGGAGACGATTTGCTTTCGGTTGGTCAAATAATTTTTTAGTGAATAAAGGACCGTACCACTGACTCCATACTTATTCAGCTTAGCCAGGAGAATGTCGTGTGAGACCACATCAAACGCCTTACTGAGATCACATAAGCTGAGCTGTACAGATTCACCATCTTCAAAGGAATTGGTTATCTTTTCGACCAGGCTTAGGAGGCTCAACTCAAAGAAGTTACCCATGGGTCGCCATCAAAATCTTCAACACGTTACCTCCAAGTGTGCGTGCGCTTGAAGTGAGGAACTTTGATCGGGTGATGCGCCAGTGCCTGCTGAGTAGGCCCTTGTATTCCCTGAGTGAGGTGTTGGATGAGCCCCTTTGCCCGCCTGAACTTTGACAATTTTACCTTGTCATGTCCGCCAAATGACGCCAAAAGTGCATAAATGTATGTTTTTTTGTTTTTTTTGTGAGTGAATTTAGTTGTAAATTTTTATGTAAATATTGACGCAATCAATCCAACTCAAGTTGGTCACAGATGAAGACATCAAGTCAGTATCAAGTAAGTAAGTATCAAAATGCCAAGATTGAGAATGCGGAAATATCCTTGCGAGGGGTCCGTGGAAGTCATAGCTGCAAGCTGCGTAGGTAATGGCGCATGCTGAACAAGTCACGTGACCGAGTGCTTGTTGGAATACGAAAGTCCACCTGTGACAAAAGCATCGGACAATCTAGCTGTCCATTCACGAGTTTTGCCAGGAACAGAAGATCTGCGACGCAGCGTCTTACTTGAAGGTCAGGAAGGATAAACTCAGCCTGCAGTTCAGCAATAGGGACTTCCCTGTATTGCAGTCCCTGTCGGACCCCCAATAGTCAAGAATTTCCTCTGCACAGCTTCTGCCCCAGCCCCAATTGGTAGGGAGACCAGACAGGGGTAGCATACTCCAGTAGATGACGGACAAATAAAGAGTAGATAGTCTTTAGCACCAGTGGACTTGTCATGCCACGAGTTGACCTAGTGATGAAGCCCATCATCCTGTACGCTCTTCTGCATAGGTCATCCACATGCCCATTGAATATCGTACCCGTCTCAAGACTGCTTCATTCTCTTTTTCAATCAGCTGTGTAATGGTAAATATTATAAGGAATATTATATGGTACCTTATAATATTTACCATTACACAGCTGATTGAAAAAGAGAATGAAGCAGTCTTGAGACGGGTACGATATTCAATGGGCATGTGGATGACCTATGCAGAAGAGCGTAACTTGATTTCCATTTTAGTTTTGGTTTTGACACTTCATATCCGGAACACAAAAAATAGCTATTCGGCTGATCTTAGGTGTAGCTCACTTGGCTTGGCACTACAGCCATCTTGTTTTAACTCAAGACCGTTAGCAGTTCCCTCAATTGAATTTCCGTTGGCAATCCTGTTTTTCTTCTAAATAAAATTCGTCAACGTCAATCCAAGTCAACCGTCAGTCAACAAGAAGGAAGAAGAAAAAAATAAGTAAAGTAATAAAAGGGAAAATTAGAAAAGTAAAGTAAATAATAATAAAACTGAGAGTGCCAGTGAGTGCAGTGCAGTAAGTTTTAGGAATCTTCATTTTTTAACAAAATTTTCTACTTAATCCTATTGACTCAATTTTTGAGCAGTTTAGATTTTCAGGATGCATTTAACAATAATAATAGTATTCACATCTATTGTGTCAATTTATGGATATGAAGTCACGGAATCAAGCAGCAATGAATTGTATGAAATTGAAGGGAAAGTTTTTCCCCAAGAAAGCCTAGTCCCCAATCCTAACTGGATTACAGACACTAAAGTTGTCACTAAAGGCGGCTATCACATGGGATTTTTAAGGTAAGATTATTTTATGTTACAAGAGTAGGCCTACCTATAAAATAGGCCTAGGCCTAGATCCTTTTGTAAGAAAGATCAAAAGTGTCTTGTGGTACTAATAACTTACCCTCACCTTTTATTTTCATCCAAAATTTGCTACTGTATGGGTACAGGCCTGAACCCACTTTTACATATTTTGCCTTGTGATTTTTCCGAAGATTTTTCAGTTAGGCCTAGATGGCTGTTTTGCTGAGAAAAAACATTATGAACAACATGAATTTGAAACAACTAGGTCCCCTGGTCAATAATGGACACCAGTAAGGAAATTTAGGTTTTATGAAAATGTTATGTTCTACAATCAAATAGGCCTAGTTTGATATTATAAAAAATATTTTACCTTAAAGATATTTTTATTGGCTACCAATTGATATAAGAATATAATATATTTAAAAGTATTTAAAGTAGAAACAAATATATAATTGGGCATGGTGCGGAAAATTTAGGCTAGTAATGAACACCAATTTTTTAGTAATGGACATGTTAGTAATGAACACCTTTAAACAGGGTGTCTACTGGTCACTGAAGTCACCAAAAGTCACTGAAAGTCACTCATTTTAGTTAATGGTCACCAAAGTCACCAAAAAGTCACTGATTTTTCTTTAAAATGCAAGAAAAGTCACACATTTTTATTATAAATTGTGAAAATAATGCGATTGCGTGCAGAAGTTTTGCGACTTTTACAATTTCCCCCCAACAATTGCTATCTTAGAGACAGCAAAAGTCACTGATTTTTAACAATTTTCACCCCCAAAAGTCACCAAAAAGTCACTGATTTTTATACCTCTTTGGCAGTAGACATCCTGTTAACACTTTGGGTGCGGCTCGGTCACCGGTGACCGGTAGCGAAATGCGCGCGCCGGCCTGCCCGGTCACGTGTTGCCGGCCATGACTCGGCGAAAAGAATCAGTCAGTGTGGCCCTGGGTTGCGGAGTAGCTCGGAGTTGTTTATACGTGCGTTACTAGGGCAACCTGCCTTTTTTCGGTTGTGCGTCGCCCGCCTTTCCCGTGGGCCGGCTCCGGTCCATTGTGACCTGAACTATTTTAATTACTTTTTTTAACTCTTGTTGAAGTGTTTCTTCCGTGTTTTGGTGTGTTTTGTGACACAATATTATGTTTAGTATATTTTTATTTTAGTTTTATAGTCTTTTATTTAAAATGGACCCCCAATACCAGAAATGCTTCGAACAGTACCTTGACGAAGTTTGAGTAAAAAAACAATGGTTGGGAGGGTGGAAGGGGCTGTAAATAGTTGTAAATATTAGTAATAATTCTATTGAACATTATTATAATTATATTAAACATTTTTTATGTAAAAATTCGATATTGTGTTACGAAAAACTACGTATTGTCGTTGCGCGGGCCGGCTCGGTCACCAGAGACCTGCACTTTTGGACGCCATTTTTTTGGTGAAATAATGCAAGAACGCCAGTTTGCTGCCTCGATCTGGACTTCTGGAGACAAAAAGTAAGATTTTATGAAAAAAAAATTTTCAGGCCCGCGGGAAAGATTTCTGATATTCATTGCCGCACTCAACGTGTTAAAGCATAATATGTTTCTTGTAGGAAACATAAATTAACAAAAGTATTGTTTTCAATTTTACTGTTTTAATTGTTAAAAACATTTTCTCAGGTTATTAAACAAAAGATTTTATAAGAGTTTTATTACTTTCTAAAATATAAAAATACAGTAAAAATAAAAAATATTACTTAAGCTTAAGATGTAATAATATGTATTGGTCTTGGTAATAAACAATTAGACCAAGGAGTCCTAGAAATAGTTGGTCTTTTTTCAACAAAAATTATACCTAGGCCTATGCGTCCCTTACACTCACTGAAATTAAAAAATTAATCATCTTCATCTTCAATTAAAAAGTCCATGCCATCATCACTTGAAAGGGATTCACACTCGTGACATAAAGTCAAAGTCAAAATCTCTTTAATATTCATAAACAAGCACATCATTGGTACATCTGAATAGTGTCATTTTGTTAGCTTGACTAACACAATAATTTTATTCTATTTACATGCTATTTACAAAGTTTGTCAAAATAATAATTAGTAAATTCATCAAATGAATATATTGCTTGGCCTACCAGGTAATCTTTAAGTTTTTTCTTAAATTTGCAACTGTTCTTTACATTTTTTAATTCTTTTGGCAATATTCTAAAAAATTCAGCTCCTTTATATGACGGGTTCTTTGCATAAAATTGAAGTCTATGATGAGTGTGTATGATTTCGTCCCTACCTCGGGTGTTATAATGGTGTATTTCTGGACTTACAGCTGTGCCCTTTTTATTTAAGTTTAAATATATCATAATTTTATTAAAAAATATACTGACCATAAACTGTCAAAATGTTAAGTGACCTAAAGTGTTCTCTACATGATGTATCAGACTGAAGATTCCTAATGATTCTAATTGCTCTTTTTTGCTGTTTTAAAATTTTATTAAGATTTTCTTTTTTAGTTGAACCGTAAAGACTAATCCCAAATGATAGATATGAATGGATGTAGGAATGGTAAATTATTTTGAGAGTGGATTCACTACACACTCCTGCCATCCTTCTCAATGCATAAATACCAGAGTTAATTTTGGATAAAGTTTTTCCTACATGGTCGTTAAAATTTAAATGGCAGTCAATTGTAAGTCCAAGAAATTTTGTTTTATTGACAAGTTCAATGGGCTTAGTATCAATTAAAATCAATGGGTCTGTTGTAACTCGTGATTGAGCTGTTTTGAAGGAAATATAATTTGTTTTCTCAGTGTTCAATTCAAGGTTGTGATTTTTGAAAAACTGAATAATATTTCCAAGTTCAATGAATGATAAAATTTCAACTTGCTCCAAATTTTTACCTGAAATTTTAAGGTTGGAATCATCTGCATAAAGGCAAATGTTTGTTTTTTCTGTGTTTGATAATGACTCAGATATATTTTTTAGATAGCATACAAATAAGATAGGTCCTAAAATTGATCCTTGTGGTACACCAAATGTAACAGGTTTTAATTTTGATCGTTGATTTATGAGTCTATTGTTTTTGGACATGTGGGTAATTTCAACAAACTGGTATCTGTTATTTAAGTATGAATTAAACCATTGTAACGAATAACGGTTCAAACCAAGTGATTTTAATTTGCTGAGCAGTACTGAATGATTTACGCTGTCAAATGCTTTAGAAAGATCGATAAAGATTCCTACATATGGTTCTCCGGCATCGATTGAGTCTATTACTGATTCTATAAAAGCGACACTAGCTGATAAAACTGATTTTCCACTGCAAAAGCCATGTTGGACACTGTCTATTAAATAATTTTCCTCAAGGAATGACATTAATTGGGTGTGGACTGCCTTTTCATAAATTTTTGATATGGTTGGTAATAGGGACACAGGACGATAATTTGCTGGGTTATTTTCTTCATTTTTTTTATGAATGGGGATAATTTTTGAAATTTTTAATTTATCTGGAAAAATCCCAGAAATAAATGAAGAATTTATTAAATGGCATACAGTATAATTTTGCTGAGTTCATATTTTACTGCTTTCAATATAATGATAGGGACTTCATCATACCCACTTGAGTATTTATTTTTAAATGCACTGATTATTTCTTCAATTTCAGTTTTCCCTACCTCTTTTAATCTGAACTTTGGTTTGCAAAGCAAATATTCTGAATTAAACACATAGTCTGTTACATTACATGCACTTGACATACCAAAATTATCTTTCATTACACTCACAAAGAAATCATTAAACATTACATACATCAACTGGGTTGTGATAATGCTTATCTCCATGATCCAATTTAATGTTTAGAGATTTCTTACATTTTTTTTCCTCCTCCCACCTCGGAGTTAATAATGTCCCAAACAGTTTTCATAACATTACAGGAATTTTTTATTTTTTTTATCAAAGTACTCCTTTTTAGCATTTTTTAAACTCCTTTTATGATTAACGATTTTTTCTTTTAAAAAATCAATTTGCTTGGAGTTATTTTTGTTTTTGTTTCTAATATCTTTTGTAATTTTTACTATCTCATCCCTTTCGTCTTTCAGATGGGCTGATAACCAATTATTTTTCTGTCTAGTGTTTTTTGTGACTGTCTTTTTTGGGAAAGCTACATTGAAGTAATACATAAAACTTTCAAAAAATACATCAAATTTTTTATCTGCACCAGCAAAATATACTTCAATCCATGATTCATTGACTAGCAGTTTTTTTAAAAGATCAATATTTTCTTGACAAAAGTTTCTTTTTTCACTAACAACATAATTTTTCTTTTTGTAAGCAAGGTTGGGAGTTACTATATTCTAAATACTGACCATCATGGTCTGAAAGCAATGTTATTATTCCATTTACATGCATTAAATTACAATGGTTCTTTGAAACCAAAAAATTATCAATTGCTGTTTTGGAGGTTGTTGTTATTCTTGTTGGAAATTTAACCAAGTAATCCATATTAAGACTTTTTAGTAAATTATTTAGCATGGTGTGTTCTTTTGACTGTTTTAGTACATCAATATTTATATCACCTGCTACAACCACATGTTCAAATTTTTTGTTTATATATTCTAAAAGTATACCTAGTCTATCCAAGAACTCTCGAGCACTTGAATTCGGAGATCTATAAACAGCTACTGCGACAAATTTATAATTTCCATATAAAAATTTATTTACACAAAATTCAAACTTTTTTTCTTCTAATATCTTATTTTTTAAATGGTTGGGAATTGAAAAGGGTTTTTGTTGGATTTTATCATTATATAGAAGCATTACTCCGCCTTTGCGTGATAACTTTCATGAAAAATGTGAGCCAATAGTATAATTAACAATATTCAACCGTTCGATTTCCTCCTCCTGTACATCGTGCTCTGATGAAATGACTACATCCGGTTTTATTTCATTTAAAATTATTTGTAAGGAGTCAATTTTTTATTTCAAGTGCTCAATATTCTGGTGAAACAACTTAATTACAGGATGGTTATTACATTTTTTCTTTTTTTTGGAGAGGTTTCATTTACATTATTTTGGATATTGGTGGGAAGGTTTGGTAGGGATCCTGAGACAAAAAATGGTATTGATCATGAATATCACTGGAAAGAACTGAGACACGGGACTGACTTTCACTCAAAACACTGAAACTAAATTGCCTTTTGACCACTTCACTGAAGGACGAATCTCCAGGGGCCACGTGAGGTGTGGTTCTTGAGTTTAGTGGTGTAGAGCAGACTGTTTTTCCAAGGCAGCTTCTCACCTCGGGACTGGACCAGCCTCCTAGTTTTGGACATACAAAACCAACCTCCTCATCTTCATCACTTTCATCCAGTCCGCACATATCAATATGTTTCTTTGGAACACAGCGAAAATGGAATGGTTTTTTGCACATATCACATTCAACCCATTTTTTTGCTAATCCTCTTCTCTTTTCTTGGTTGAAACTCGATCTACATTTATTACAAATCCAATCCTCCTCCACTTTACTCTTTGGTTTTTTCCCTTTTTTATTCTTCTCCTCTTCTTTGTGCTTATAATATTTCTTCCATTTCTCCGAAGATACTACGGCTGGAAACACATCTTTTGATCTCCTTTTCTTTTTCTCTGGGGTTTTAGGCCAGAAGAGACATTTTTTGAAAGGGCTGACAAGGTTACCTTCTTTACGAGGTGGGTATGAACGTTTCACTGCTTGATTGGAACTGTTACCTACGGTACTAGTTGAGGGTGAACTTTCCACCACTAATTGTCGTTCCATGGTAGGTATCATATTGGTCTTTGTCAAGCAAGTTGCAGAAGTGTCATTCGGTTTACTAACTTCAGCTTTGTTGATAGGCATAGATTCTTTTGAAATATTAAGGTGTGAAGAATCATTTTCAGCAAGCACGATTTCACTTCTTTGATCTGCGGGTAGGCCTACTAAAATTTCCTTCACAGGGGTTTCTACTACATTTTCTACTGTTGTTTCATCCTCTGGTTCGATATTCCTCACAGTTATCAGAATCTTTTCTCTCCGCCACAAATCGAACAACATCTTAGCAGATTCCTCGCCTTCCCATGGCATCCCCTCTTCTACTTCTCTGAACTTGTGTAAAATATCAGGCTCAATTTTCTGTTCTAGAAGCATAAAAAAGGACTGATCTTGACTGTCGGGTTTGTCTTGGTCTTTGCTGTGAAGATTGTTCGTAAGAGGGTTCTCAATTTCACGATTTCTAATACATTTTTCAAAATCGACATTTTCCGCTTTGAATGGAAAAATGCCAGTAGCTTTAAAGCCATTTACAATGACTTCTTTTGTTGCCTTTTCATCAAAGACTGCCTTCAGTAAGGGTGCGAATGTTTTTTTTTGTCAGATCTTGAGGATAGTTTTCAAATTTCCATTTCCTTACGGCTTCTCTCCAGCCCCCCTTCAAGGGTTTGAAAACGCTCACATCAGCCGGCTGCATTATATGCGTACTATTTGGAGGCAATGAAACTAAGACAATGTTGTTATCTGAACAAAAGTCACTGACTTCTGGGGTCAGATGTGACTTGTGCCCGTCAATGAACAATATCACTGGTCGCAAGATATTCTCTTCATCCAGAAATGGCACAAAATGGTTTGCGATGTATTAAAAAAAAATTCGCTGTTGATCCAACCACTATCCGACAAACCAACAGCAAAGCCTTCTGGCAAAGATTCAGCGACATCTCTTGGCAACCTTTTGTAAGGGTAGATGACCATTTGAGGCACTGTTTTACCACTTGCTGAGAAACAGCCCATTACAGTGATTTGTTCTTTGTCATTATTTCCCATAGTGTTGTACAGGTCTCCCCTTTTATTGTTCCAATGACTTTCCCAGTTTTAGGGCACAACATGAAGCCCGACTCATCTGCATTGAAAATGCGGTCCCCATGATTGAGGGTATCAAACACCTCCTCTTCAGTTAAAATTATTTTAACTTCTTCAAACCATCTTTCTATACTTTCCTTAGTAACTGCTGCACGAGATTTGGTCAAACTTTCTGCATGCTTAACAGCAAGGATGGGGTGGCGTTTAAAAAAAGCCTTAAACCATGTCTCTCCAGGGAGATTGTTTTTAAATGGGTTTTCTCTTGGGTGTTTGTCAAGAAAATTTTTAACTGACAAAAGTAACATATCTTTACTAATTGGGAATGCTTTTTTTGCTAAAGCGAGAGCCCATTTCTCCAGGAGATCTTCTTCTGCTGACGTTAGGACTGTTGGAGGTCCCATTTTTCGGGTTTCCGGGGCTTTACCTTGAATTTTTCTAATAAGTGTTGCCCGAGGAACGTTGAACTGGGCTGCTGCTTTTTTCTTGCTCATCCCTTGGTTTCGGACAGCGTCAATAGCTCTCGTCATGTCATCTTCGCTATAAGTGAAAAAGGGGCGTGTCTTGGAAGTTGGCGTTTTCGGTGAGGTCATTGGCATCGTGATCTGAAATACAAATTAAAAAAATAGTAGGCCTATTTCAAAATAAGATTAAAATAGTTTTGTTTATAATTTTGTTTCCATTATTAATTAACTGCCAATGCATGTTCATTACTAAATCTGAATTCTTGAGTAATGGACACCACGGTGTTCATTATTGAAATACCGATTTTCAATAATGGACACTTAGGTGTCCATTACTAACTTTTCGGTTTAATTTGTAATTCAATAATGGACACGGCTTGTTTTGTTTTGCTGTTGAGGTTATTGACTAAGTGTTAGTGTAAAAACAATCTTTTGATTATACTAATTCAGAAAAACATAAACTTAATTAGAAATATAAGATATAAGAAGTGTTGAGTATCAAAATAAAAGTCGTTGTTCTTACCTGGAGTATTAAAATTCCTAAGGAAGCAGGAGCACTTGAACACATCCATCCACTTTTCACCCAGATGAAGAAGAAGAAGGATGACCAATAACAGTCCAACTTTTAAATAAAGCATCTGTGGAGAAGTGAATGTTCCCAAAAGCCTGTTAAATTTATTGGTTAATGGAAAAAAATTAATTTATACCTGAAACATGTCCATTACTGGTTCGGTGTCCCTAAGTAGTTATATGGTGTAGTGATGCTTAAGGTGTTGGACAAAGAACAGTTTTGTTTAACCCTAGCAGTGGCCAACTGTCGCATTGCGACAGTAGCCTATGGCAATGCGATGTGTAGTGGCCACTGTCGCACTGCGACAGTATGGGTCCGAAAACTTTCTAATGGTTAAAAACCAATACTAACTAACTCTAATGTGGATAATATTTATATCGTTCGAAAGATAAGATTCTAAACTTTCATTTTAATACATAAATGAACATTTAGCGAGTTCCGTAACACTGTGACGACAGTTAGAAATATGCCACAATTTACGGTGCAACATCATATGAGCAGACAATGCGCCAACAACTGCAAAACATGTGTTTTTTTTAACTCGGATAGTATATATATATATATATATATATATCGTATGGCATTAATAGCCAGCCACCAACTTCAGAAAAATATAATACATTCTCTGAGGTGCTTAGCACCTGCGTCAAAAAATTTAAAAACTAAACTAAAAACATAAAGTTATAATCTCTCTTTACAAAGCTAAATCCAGGGCGCTAAGCCATTGCAGCCCAGCTTCACTTGCACAATGCAGCCCAATCAATCCTTCGGGGAAAGCACTCAAAGGGCACTCATTGACTATGTGAGTCATAGTCTGCAACTCCGCTCCACAGCGGCATGACTGGTCTTCTGTCATTCCCCATTTGTATTTCCAATAATAACATCTTCCCACACCAGTGCGGAATCGATTGAGAACGGTCCACTGCTTCCGAGGAAGATCCATACCACTTACTGCTAAGGTTGGGTCAGCAATTAAAAATTGATTCCGGCCTTGGAAAGAGTCCCAGGAGGAAGTCCAGTCGGTATGGATTCAAAAGTTTAGTTTTTGTTGCAGATAGTTCCAGGTGGTACCAATGGATAGACAAAGAATTGCCCTTTAATTTAATATTAATTTCGCTAGTAATATCGTAATAGTGATCTGAATTTATGAATTTTTGAAAACAGCTGATTTTTTAAAATCGAACGAGTGGCCTACTGTCGCAACATGACGGTTTGAAAAATACGTAATTTTATCTTTGATATAAAATCAAACTACTCAAATTATATATCATTTTGAAGAAGAAGAAACGTAGAATAATTTAGTTTTGCGATTCGTAGCTGGTGGCATCACTGGCGCTGTCGTCTTGAAGGAGAAAGAGGGTAGAGTTTCATATAGCGCCTACATTTCTACAGAATGAAAATATCAATCGATACGATCGATATATCGCATCGGATAAAATATTGATATGCCACATCGGATGAAATATTTTAAACATATGTTTTTTTGAGAATTTGTTATATTTATTTACTAAATATTATTGTTTGTTTATCTAACATTTAAACCAAGATTTTACTAGGAGATTTCATATTCAGTATGGATAGTTTAGTTATTTTGATTAGTCTCATGAGTTTCAGAGAACTTTCTATTAACCTAATTAATTTTGTTGTTCCTACAAGAATTACTCTAAGATCTAAAACATGTATAGACAACATATTTTCCAACCAAAGATTTTTTAGTGATCAAACAATAAAAAAAGTAATTTGTGCAGGGAAGCCTGGCCATGAAGCTTTATTGCTGTCTTTAGCAGATATTAATATAGCAAATGTAAAAAAAATCTAAGACTACTTGTAGACGTAGCTTTTGTCAAGAAAATTTAAAAATATTTAGAGAAAATTTACAGTTATCGCCATGGAAGTTAAATCCTTTTATGGATCCAAACTTAAACTATGATAGTTTCCTAGAAAACTTCCTCCTAAATTTCAACAATGCTTTTCCTTTAAAACCAAGTAAAACTACTACCAAACAAACTTTGAAAAAGAACTGGGTAACCTTAGGGATAAAAATATCCTCAGAGAGGAAACGCAAATTACATTCAGAATCTAAATGGAATAAATGCCCAAAATTTTTAGAATATTTTAAAAGATATAAGACAATAGGGTGATTCCATATCAAATCAACACACTTTAATAAAAATTTTTTTTTGTCATTCTCATATTTTGAAGAAATTTTGCACAAAGGTTATACTCATATAGACTAAGAAAAATGTCAAATTTTAATTTTTTATCTCAACCCGTTTTTGAGTTACGGCTATTTAAAGTTTTCAAAAATCGCTCAAAATTGCACTGCAGGCATTTACTAAATTTGTCATAGCTCCTCTCCTAATTGAGCTAGAAACTTGGGAGTTGTGTCAGTTTCTTTTATTTTTAATGCCCTTTCATTTTATATGCAACATGTGGGGGGTTGTGATAACAAAATTTTTCCCAAAATCGGTACGAATTTTTTGAATTTGAATTCCCAAAAAGTCACAAAATCAAAAAATCTCAAAAAAATCATAAAAGTAGTGTGCCTTAATACTAAGAAGTGTGCAAAATTTCAAAGTGGGATGGAAATGGAATCTTAGTTTTAAAAATGATTAGAAGTGAGTCATTCAGCAAATTTTTAAAAGAATTACGATCTGTCACATTATTTTCTAATTTAAATTGCAGCTCTCCTAGACAAGATAGAGAGTTGCAGTTGGTGTCATTTGAAAGCTAATTTTAATTCCTTTGATATGATATGCAACTTAACAAGGGGTTAAAGTAGTTTTTTTACTTTCTCCCCCTATACCATAGTATATGGAGAAAGTATTGTTTTCGTAAAACACTTCGCATAGTTTGATGATGTATATATCCATTTTGGAGCCCCCTTTCCCCCTATAAAGGTATATATTGAGAAAGTATTGGTTTCGTCAAAATTTTAAAATTCGAGTTGTTGGTAAATTTATCCGTTTTGGTGCCCTCTGAGTCCAAAAAAGTGGTTTTCGAGTGATGTCTGTGTGTGTGTGTGTGTGTGTGTGTGTGTGTGTGTGTGTGTGTGTGTGTGTGTGTGTCAGGATGTAAACAGTGCTAGAGGATGCCCTAATGGTCCGATTTTGGTGAAATTTGGTATGTAGGTCCAAACACACGACAATTCCAGGCGTTTTTTTTCATTTTTTTGAATTTTTTATTTTTAAGGGTATTTTACCCCCCAAAACCCTCAAAAATCCAAATTTCTCAAAAACGACTCTAACGATTTTGATTAAAATTTTGTGGTTTATTAAGCTTAAAATGGTGAATAAAATGACGCAACCCGCATCTCCGAGAAAATGCACGTTCAAAAGTTATGGCGTAATAAGTGTTTCAAAAATCAATTTTTTTTATTTTCAAAATAGCTGTTATTTTGAAATAAATTTTACTTGTCGCCATTAAATCAAGCTCAAAAAACTAAATAATCCAGTATTTAAAATTTTTGCTCTATGTCAAGTAGCTGTGAAGAAAATTCAATTTTTCGTTTAGCGGTAAACGCAGTACGTTGTTAAAAGTCACAGACGCGCGTAGGGTCAAACTCACGCTGCTCAGCTGGTAGCTATTCGACTGAGTCATCAAGACATTTATGTTTGAAGCTTTTAACATCTTTTTTTATATTGTTGGGAGAAAGTATGTGTCAGTTAGCTGATACCGTTTATTTATATATAAATTTGAATTAATGTAAAATTTTTATTTATCAATATGCGCATTTATACAAAAATTTGAAAAATTCTATAGAGTTGGAAATGTTTTTATTCAAGATTGTTAAAAAGTTATGATAGGACAGTAATGAGTTTATAATTAATTAAAATACTGTAGTTATTGAATAATGTACCCTATCGCAACTGAAAATCATATAGTTTTGGGGCGTACTTTAAGGGTTTAGTAATCTACAATTAATTAAACTCAAAATCCTAAAATTCTCTCTATCATCACTTCAGCTTATTTGAATTTAAGAAATAACACAAGACGGATTAACTTTGCCGATTGAGTGAATAGCAGATCAACAATAATACAGGTCAATACTGTCTTGCAGATAAAACATATAAAAATATAAAGGAAGAGGAAGCCCTTTGTCAGCCTATCATTCAGTCCAGTTAAGTGCTTGGTGAAATTTAACATTCCTAGATGAATTTCACTGCAAATTTCCTCGAAAGTTATTATGATCTAACTCACAAATGGATAGCATAAAACTTAAGCATATATACTAATTTTCCGTTAAATGTCAAATCATCATTAGGCCTACTGAAAAATATCGCCAATCTTGTGCCTGGAAAATAGTGAGTCTACAGAAATAACCTCCAAGCTTTTCCAGAAAGGCAGAATAACTTACCTACGAGAAATTTCTTCCAATTTCAAATTTCTTTCATTTAAGTTGAAAAAAAAAACTTTCTCGTCCAAATGAATTGAATATTATTTTATGGGTGGGGAATGGCTATAGGTCTTCATGGATCAATAGCCTATGATATTCTTTCGGATTAGGCTTAGGCTGTTTCATTTAGCAAGGCTCAAGATTTAGCATAGGACTTATGAAATTGGACTCAATCAAACACTAATTAAGTTGGATCATTAACCTATTCAAACCACCCCAATGACCACCAATTCAATGATGTTTCAAGTAGGCCTGAGCCACAGAATTTGCTTCATTAAATAGTGAAGCCGATTAAGGCTAGATCTAGGGCCTTCATACCTGATATATCAGTAAAAACAAATGGTAACTTACGGTATTAAGTTAGTAGAAAAAAACTTAAAAGTAAGGAAAATTGAGTTAGTTTGCGTTGTCACAGGGAGTAATATTTTCACATTTTCAATTTTCAATAAAGAAAATTGTTAAATAACGGCGTTCTAAACAGGAAAATAAAATGCCATGTTTTACCAAAAAGCTGAAGGAAAGTGGCTAACATAACCAACTGCGCTACTAGTCCAGAGGTGAAGATGACGTTTAGGCCACTTGAAATTTTAGTCATTCGGTAAACCTCGAAAACTAATTAATCGAATTTTTTGAAAGGAAACCCTAATCATTGTGTTAGACGGAAAAAACATTGCCTAATTTTCTTACAAGTTTTGCTCAGGACAGGCTTGTATTAACTTAGTTTCAGTGTGATATTTTGTTTCTGTAATCTATAACACAAAACTTAGTTTGGGGCGTAATTAATCATTAGGCATAAGGCCTACAGTAACAATGCACATTATACTTGATATTGATATGATGCCTCCAATAGTGGCCAATATTAGTTGGGACTTCACCAATTAGTCTAAGTTCACTTGTCCATAAATCTTTGTTAAAAATAAATCTTTAAGCCCTAGGTCTATTTATTATTTAATGCATAGTGATTATGTAGAAGAAAATCTATATTTTATTTGCAGTGGCAGAAACCATTGTATTGGCATAGTTAGAGGGTTTTTGCACATTTAAAAATCAATACGGTCTATTTAATTATGTTGGATTTAGCTATTTTGACTGCTTGAAGTTAAAAACACTGGTCGAGAATTGATCAGTTTCAAGTACCGGTACTTTATTACACATTGTTTATTCAGTTTAATCATGCTTCTTAATGTATTCTAAAATTTACAAATAAAAAAAAAGTAAGTATTTACTATAAAACTTATCGTATGTTGCAAAAACTCTCTATTAAGGTGCATTTACACCAGAGGTTGACAACCAAAAGTTGTCACATTACCTATCGATGTAACAGTAGAAGTCGTCAAATTTTGGTTATCAACCTCCGGTGTAAACGCACCTTTAGGGTATGTTTATTAATGCTTTAGACTATTATAGTGGTTTTAATAGTTTACAAAATTTTCAACGACTACAGATCGCTCAGTGTATCTGTGCTCATGATGGCTTTCGAGAAAATAGGATGGCCTAGGGATGGGGTGGGGTTACTTTTCTAAAAGCAAACTTCTGTTGTAACTAGGTCGACATAAAGATCCAAAAATTTTGCATTCCATCTGAGACAAAACGCGAATAAAATAAATTTTAGAATATACCCATCGAAAGCCATGAGCACAAATACACCGAGCCATCTATAGCTGATGGGTGGCAAACAAAAATGTATTAGTTCGGTTTTCAAAAGTAGGCATAGCCTACCAGCATCTGCATTTGAAATTGTATTTAAGTTAAATAAGTTAATGGCATTCTTTGAGGAGTAAAAAAAGTGATTCTAAAGAAAGGGATTGAGATGTGGGTATACAGTTTACTATCCTACATTTTAATCTTCTTACCATTAAGATGAAATCAAATTAGCCAAAAGACTAACTCAATAAGAATGTATTGTTTACAATAGGCTACGTTATCTATATGAAATTAGGTAAAGTCGCAATTAAAAGGAGGTATTTATTTATTTTTTATTTATGTAAAATTAAAGTTGTTTTAGTTCTGTCAATTTTAGTTTGAAAATAACCACAAAACACAGTGTTCCTTCGTGAACAATCTTCCCTCAGCTTCCAATCTTACTTTTTACACATGTAAAAACGTTGCAATTTTGAACTATTTAGAATAATGGACCTTTTGTTGCATTTCTCCAATTAAACTACACACACAACAAAACATTTTTCAAATTTGAAACAGCTAGCCTACTTTATTTGCCTGAATTGTAAAATTAACATCACGACGACACCGACAACAAAAATACTTTAACCTAATTAAGTTAGTTTGAGGTTTTGACAAATGAAGTAGTTTGTTGTGGTTGAGGTTGAAAACAGGGGGCCACGCCGTCACTAGGGTTTGTTGGTGTCCGCTACCTGGTAGGGTTCTAATTGCCTTGGTCCTATCATTTGTATGATGTAATGACATGTAATAAATAAATAAATAACCTATTTATAACAGAAAGTTTATACTAGATAGTTGGGTCATAGAAATGAGCAATGTGATAGATTTTTACAAGGTAATGAACTGATACCGTACCAAAGAAAATGTTGTGTGAGCAGTTTGGTGCACTGGTGAGGGGATGAAAATGAAAATAGTAGTGTTAGTGTTCAGTTTTCATGTTAAAAAAGGAAAATAAACCATTATAAGTTATAACTTACATTGACTAATAAGTTTTTTGAGAGATTTAGGTTTAGATTTTGATCAACATTATAGCCTAACTATTGAACTTTTTAGCAACAATATACCAAATTGTGAATTTTGATGTGCAAACATAGTTACCTATATGACTAGATATACATACATAGAAATTTTGACCCGATGCGATATATCAATCATATTGATGCGATATATCGATCGTATCGATCGATATTTTCATTCGGTAGAAATGTAGGCGCTATATGAAACTCTACCCGAGAAAGAGAGGGGGAGAATTTGCGAGAGCCGTCAGCTGACTCGCCGTTATTGTTTATGTTGTACAACACGTGGTGTATTACGTTAGTGTTGCGTTGTGTTTTCTGATGTAAATAATTTATTTAGCTGTTCGTGAAGTGTTTTGTGTTTATAACAGTAATGTTTATGCATTATATTATGCATAAATATTACTGAAGTATGGAAAATAGTGTTTATAAAGTGTGGTTTTGTATTTAGCACAATATCTGGCGAATAGGCCTACAATCAAGCGGCTGTTGTTGTTTTATATAATGAAACATAACACATATAAAAATAATAATAAACCCTGAGTGTTATACATTTTTTTGTAGGGAATTGAACAACCTTCAACATAATTTTACAATTTTTTGCATCAAAAAAAGTATAAAAATTTTATACCTAATAAAAAATACAAAAAAATTCTAATTTTTCGAATTTTATAAAATTTATAAGTAGGTATATAAAATTTATAATACCGGTTTTTCATTATTTTTATGACTTATTTCTGTTCCGTATTTCATTGGGATTATAAAAATAAGTTATTCATGGATGGTAAAAATATAATTATACTATCAATATTTATAAAATGTTTACACCATAAAATTTGACGGTCTTTCGGGTTTCCATATATTTGTATGTAAACTCATTCAAAAAAATAAAAATCCCCACATATGCTATATTTTTATGTACAGAAATAAATTGTCTACAATATGTATATAATGAATTTTTCATAAAAAATTCATAGAAAAATTTTTACGCAGGCCGCTTTTGAAATTTCAAAATAAATATCTTACAATTTTTTAGCCTACATTTTTGTTTTTTTTTTCCAAATCACCCTTTCTGATATTATTTATTTTATTATTTTTAGAATCTACAATGTTTTACAAATGAAATGAATATAAGGTTGACGAGGTTTAAATTATATTTGGAATTTATACCAATTTTCAAAAAAGGTCTGCAAATTTGCCAAATCCGCCTGGCCACTTCCCACTTCTAACATTGGCCGCTGCTAGGGTTAAAGGGTTAAGCAGGAAAATGATGAGGAAATCTTGTGACCCGCAGTTAGAAAAAAAACTCTAAAATCAATGACGAGGACAGCTTTGATCAGAATTGTAGTCTAAGGGCGATGTTCTCATTTTACTAACAGGGCAACTTTCCATCAGCTGAAAGATCGTAGCATAAGATAAGTTAGACTTTAAAGTTTTGAAAAATTTGAAGGAAAAAAAGTTCTATGGTACGTATTATGAAAAAATTGGGATTCAAATAGGCTGTAGAAGATGTAGGCCTAATTTAGTAGGTATAAGTTAAAAGGACGGCTGTCAGTGATTAACTTACTTGTAGTAGGCGCTTCAACAGTTGTCTGTTTACACCTTGCCAGCTACTGGAATATTATGGGTGTTTATTTTGTATATCTTAATATAACAACCAACTGTTAAAATGCGTGTCTGCTTACACAATGCGAGTCAACTAGGGCCAGTCTCAAAATTTTTATTCTGCTGGCACTTTCAGCTACTGGCTAACTGGCCTCTCCAGTAACTGGAAACCTCCACTGGAACGCCAGCTGGCAGCGAATAAATCAGCCTTACCACTTCACAAGCATTTAGGGCCTACACGAAATTTGCTCTGCACGAAAGTGTTGCGGCCGAACAATAGAATTTTTGGTAATATTTTTTTTTAGTGATATTTTCACAGTAGGCCTAGTTAACAATACCAACAAGGGTACTGGCCTACCCCCGCTGTCCGCTAGCGCTGTGACCCCAAAACTTCACACTTGATACTTGTTCTCTTATTCTTTGACCAGCAATTGCTGTATAGAATGCATCAATAATAACAAAAACACAATACTAATTTTACACACAACATAAAATCTTAAAACGACTTAAAAAACGACTTGCGGACATGACTTTGGCTTAATTTGAAAAGAGCGGCTGGTTCAGCTCGTCAAGTCTATATAAAGGCCTCATGACCAGTCTGTCATGGATCACTGTCTTGAATCTGGGCAAACTTACTTCTCTTACAGCTTGAGGTAGGGTGTTGAATATCCCAATGGCATGATGCGGGTAGCTGTTAAGAGAGTGGCTGAGGCGGCAACGCGGAATGTCAATGTTGTTAGCTCTGTGTGTGTTGTACGCATGATGGTGTGCTCGCAGCGTAAACCTGTCGATGTTTTCCTTCAGCAGCACCAGTGAGTTGTAGACGTACTGGCTGTAATTGTAAGGTCTCCTAGCTCCATAAAGATGGGTCGGCAATGTTCTAATTGGCCAGAAGAGGTAATTATTCTTAGCGCCCTTTTTTGAAGGAGAAGCACGTCATGAGCAGCATGCGAGTGAACCCAGAGCACAAGGCCATACAGCACATGGCTGTGAAATAAGGAATGATGTACCATCAACAGATGGGGCTGAGTGATGAGTGGTCTTAACTTACGCAGCAGGCACAGTACTCTAGAGAGCTTAACACACCTGACTAATGTGGTGGTCCCAGTTTAGCCTTTGGTCAAGCCATACACTTACACGGCATTTGCTCTGCACGAAAGTGCTGCGGCCGAACACTACACATAGTGAAGCAACATTCAAACACACTTATTGAGAATCAGCCTACGGCAAAGAACCCACCCCTGAGAGACACAAACATACGGGCAAACCATGTTTCCTTGAATTTTGCATTTCACCCCTTCTTACCCCCCTACCCTCATAGGACTGGGATGGGTATTTGGTGAATGTGTTTTGTTAAGTAAAATAGCCACCTTTTAAGTTTTTTGCTATTCTTTTGAAAATTATTTATATAATTTTTTTATGATATAAATTTTTTGGTTGTTTTACCCCTTTTTCGCCCCTGTGAATTTTTATGTTAGCTCTTTAAATTGTTATGGAGAGAAATCATAAAATGTCTCCTATGTGAAATCAACAAAACCCTCTTACTTTTTTATTGGCATATCTTGATAAAATTAGTTATGTACATCCATTAGGAAGGCTTTAATTTATATTTCCTTACAAATCCCAAATGGCGGCAAACCTACGTACTCATCCCCATAGTGTTTATTTGAAGAATGAAATACCTAACATAACTTGGTAGCCTATGGTAATTTACTAGGTAAGATTTTAACTTATAGTTAAACTTACTTAAACCCCTATATGGCGGCAAACCTACATACTCAACCCCATGGTTTTTATGGGGAAATAGAAAAATTCCATACTGGAAATTCACTGAGTACGCATGTTTGCTGCAATGGGGGTATGCTTTTTGAGGTTAGTCTGGTTGTTTTTTTTTTATATTACCGTACTTTGTAAAATTCTGCACTGTTCAGAAAATAAAATTTATTTCATAGATGTTATAATGACATTTTTAGGCTTAGAAACAAACGGTAGCAGCAGTTTTAAATTTTCATGATGCGGTTAAGATATTAGCATTTGATTGCAGGGAAGATGGGAGCTTTGTAATTCACAATGTTCCATCTGGATCATATGTCGTTGAGGTGATCAGTCCAAACTACACCTATGAACCTGTCAGAGTTGAAATAAACTCCAAAGGAAAGTTGCGAGCAAGGAAGGTGAATTACATACAGACATCCCAAGTAGTGCCGGTGCCTTACCCTCTGAAGCTGAAACCCCTCGGGCCCACCCGCTACTTCTACACCAGGGAGCAATGGCGAGCCACTGACTTCCTCTTTAACCCTATGGTACGTACTAACTATTTCAAGTCTTAGGCTCCTGATGTGACAGGGTCTATGTTTTAAGTTTTGTGTTTGATATTTTTCATCATACTTTATCAATATCACATGTTTTCAACCCTCACTTCAAACAACAAAAAAACACGACGTGGGAAACAATGCATCCCGATAGGTTAGTTATGGCTATGTTTTCCTCGTTATGGGTAAATGAAAATATTTTTTCATTTGTATAGGATTTATTGTGTAGTGTAGGGTGATGAAAAATATCGTTAATAACTCAAAGATACTTTATAAGTACCTATAAAGATACTGTATTCATGAACATCAAGCATAGAATTTGCGTAAAGTTTATAATACTTAAAAACAATGGTAAAATTTTTTTAAACTGTGTACTGCAAGTTTTAAATAATTAAGTCTGTAAGGTTTGTAGATATGTTATTTGATCTTCGTTGTACAGTAGAAGCCCTCAAATCCGGCCACCTCGGGACTGAACTGCCGGCCGGATTTCAAAATAGCCGGATTAACCGGTAGATTATCAGAGTTAAACAGAGACCTGTATTACATTTGTGTTTTCCAACAATGAACTATTAGGGTATATTTAACAATGAAGGGTCTCATATTTGCACAATCAATACTGTGTATCGAAATTGTAACAATCATGATTTGTTCGGATGTAATGCAGCCGGAAAAGAACGAACAAGCGGTCGCTAGCGATGAAACTGCATCACACTGGTCTTCTGTTAACGAAGGCACTAACATATAAACGGGACCGGAATAGCGACGGAATTCGTCAAGTGACCTAATTTCCGTGTAACATTGACGATCGGGCCACGAAATGCGCAGGAAAAAATAGTGGTTGAAAATAGAACTTGAACACAATTTACTATGCTTTTATACAATCACATATAATTTATGGGATTGGTGTATATGGTAGTACTACTAATGAAAATCTAAATAAAATTCTTATTTTGCAAAAAAAAGCAATAAGGATTATTTTGGGGCTAAAATGGAAAGATTCTGTAAAGCAGAAATTTGTTGAACTGGGTTTTATGACAATATTTAGTTTATATATCTTTGAAATAATTTTGTTTATAAAAAAGAATGCTTTCCAAATTGAAAGTTTAGGTCAAAATCATACAATACTAGACATAAATCTAATTTTGCACTGAAACATCACCGTCTTAAATATTTTGAAAAAACCTTCCTATGCCGGTATTAAGTATTATAATTTCCTTTCTACTGATTTAAAATCAATCACCGATTTCACTTTGTTTAAAAAAAAAGGCTGGAAGAATTCTTAATTGGCAAACCATTATACTCCCTTGATGAATTTTTTGAATAATATTGTTTTCTATCGGTATTTTCTTTTTTGCATTGTGGGTAGCCCTGATGTACACTCCAGAGCCACATTCAAGCATGTTACATGTATATGTCTGTGTAAAGTAGAATAACTATTGTATATATTATGAATAAATTATGTTGGCGCCATTCTTGTATACTCTGTATATATGTGAATAAAGAAATTTTGAATCTTGAATGTTTTAGAAGACATCCAAAACCGAATCTGATGTATTTTTAGTGATATAACATTAAACAAGTTGACTTGTGTCTATTTTGACCGCGGGAAATGTCTGTGGCTGAATGTTTCATTTCCGAAAGACTGCGGCCGGATTATCCAGTGGCCGAACCATCCGAGGCCGGACTAGAGGACTTTTACTGTAGTAGAACAACTGAAGTGAACAACTAACAAGCGTAAACATTGACTCAGCAATAGTATACAGTTGACTGGGTTGTTCAACAAGTACTTTTGCAGTTCTGTCTTTAGGTCTCTTCCTGTTAGACAGTTTAAGTTGTTTGGTTGCATATTCTTTAGTTTCAATACTTATGATGGATTCTTTTCATAGAGAGTGTATCTCATGGATAGATTTTATCTGAATTTAAACTTTAATTTATTACTGGTTGTGGTGAAGGCAATTCTTTAAGAATATTCCCAATTATATTGACAAAAAAATAATTGAAATTGTTACTAATTTTATTTGAATTAATGATCAGTTAACCATTTAGCTCTATTGCAAAATTTCCATTTGATTTGCTCGTTTTATTTTAAACTTCTGTGTTAATGATTTCCCAAGTTGTTTTAGAGATGTTGTTGGAGTTAACAATCTTATTTAGAAAAAATAATTTATCTTTCTTTGTATTTAATGAACTAATTTTAAATTGTTTATTTCCTATTTTTCACTTGATTATGAAGTTCTATGGATTTTGTTTTTTCTTGCTTGTTTGCTAAGTTGTACAGTATTTTTTTTTTCAGCTTTCAACTCTTCACTAACCCATGACTTATTATTGTTTATTTTTATTTGAACTTTTGGAAAGCAAATATATTGAAATAGTAAGTTGTTTGAAAATGTTGTCAAAACATTTGTACTTTTTAGTGATGGGAGCACTATAGGCTAATCTGAACTCCAATCCCCCTTTTCGAGTAATGAGTTAAAAATTGTGATATAGTCTTTCGAAAATATTGTTCCAAAGTGAAAAAGTTGCTTATTTTTGTTATTTTTGAAAGTACCGTACTTTTAATCTCCAATATCTTTCCAAGACAAGACAAAGACAAAATACTCTTTATTGACATGAACATTAAGTACAGTCATGGCGTCATTATTTTTCTTCTTCAGTGATGAGGTTGGCCTCGTCCCTCCAGGAATTCTTCAACAGAGTAAAATTCTTTTTCCAGTAGCCAGTCGAGAACAGCTCCTTTGAAGTTTCGGTTGGTTTTTTGTTCTTTCAGTGCAGGTGGAAGGGTGTTGAATAGTTTTGCTCCGATGTAGCTGGGTTTTTTTTCATAGGCTGACAGATGATGTGCAGGGAGTATGTAGTTGATTTGGTTTCGGGTGTCATAATGATGAGCCTCTGAGAAGTTTATTATGGGTCTTTTGTTAACTACGTGGGTAACTACCTCGGCAATGTATAGGTTAGCTACTGTCTGTAGTTTCAGCCTTTTGAACTCCCCCCGGCATGAGTCACGAAATGCCAGTCCAGCCATGATTCTGACTGCCTTTTTCTGTAGACGTAATACCCTCTGAAGGTTCCCCTGAGATGATAGCCCCCATACAATCAGTCCATAACGCATTTGCGCCTCAAAAAGAGCATAGTAGGCAGTCCTTGAGGTTTCTGCGTTACTGATGTGTTTCAGGCGCTTGATGACATAAAGAGCAGTGCTAAGCTTCTTACAGAGTTGATCTACATGGGGTTTCCAGTTGAGGTCACTATCAATGGTTATCCCAAGGTATTTTGCCTCTTGGGATGCTATTACATCTGGTAGCGCATGAGCACTCCTTCTTTGTGAACCAAAGAAGAGTTGTTGCGTCTTGTCTTCATTTAGCACGAGGTCATTCTCTTGGCTGTACTGTTTGGCAATGCTGGCAGCAATGTAGGATTTTATTTCTAGCTCTTGTATATTTTTGTGGGATACAACAAGGGCAGTGTCGTCAGCATATAGGAAAGCATCACAATTGTCGTGTAACACAGAAATAATGTCATTCGTGTACAGTATGAATAAAACTGGACCCAAGACAGATCCTTGAGGAACTCCTCTGGTTGTCTGTACTTGTGTGGATCTGTATTTTCTGGATGTCTTGTTTGTTACATTAATTATCTCTGTCATTTGAGTCCTTCCGCTGAGATAACTCTGAAACCATTGATGTGCGGTTCCTTGTATTCCTAGCGTTAGAAGTTTGTCCAGAAGATGTTTGTGGCTCAGACTGTCAAATGCTTTACTAAAGTCCAGAAAAATACCTGTTGTTGTAGTCCCTGCTTCTGTGGCATCAATGATAGTTTCTACCAAGTCAATTATAGCCGTGATGGTAGACTTGCCTTTTCTAAAGCCATGTTGGTGATTGGTTAAAATACTATTGTTTTTTAGATGTGTGAGCAGTCTTGTTAGAACTATTTTTTCAAAGACCTTTGATAGGGTTGAGATAAGCGAAATAGGCCTATAGTTGTTGACAAGGGAGGTGGATCCTTTCTTATGCTTCGGGTAGATTAATGATTGTTTAAGTATGGAGGGGAAAGTGCCTTGTTGAAAAGACTTGTTTATTAGGTTAACTATTGGGTCTAGCACTTCATTTTTGCAGTGTTTCAGAATTGTTGATGATATTTCATCGATTCCTGATGATGGTTTTGATTTTAGACATGTTATAGTTCTATCTACTTCAGCTCTATCTGTTGGTGAAAGGTTCTCTTCGAATGACATTAACTCTCTTTCATGTAGTGTTGGATGTAGTTTTGGGAGTGCTTGTTGAGAATCCAATAGAACTTGTTCAGCAGCATTAGCAAAGAAGTGATTCATATGTTCAGCTATTTTTTGGGGATCTGTTAGGGTTGTGCCCTCAATGTCAAGCGATTTTATTTGGTTTTTTTGAGATTTTTTGTTGAAACGATTGTTGTTTATGACCTGCCAGACCGCTCTGCTTTGGTTTTCTGCATTTTCAATATAGGTTATTGAAGCTTCCTTTCTGAGTTGTTTGAGGTATTGGTCATATTCTCTCTTTCTGTCATTGGTTTGTCTTTTATTTTCTTCATTATTAATCAGAATTGAGTTGTTGAGTGCTGTAGTATATGCTCCTTTCAGCCTCATAAGTTCACGCTCTTGTTCTTGATTTGTAAATATTTTTCTTTTCTTTGGTCTTGAAAGTACACTTGGGCAAGCTGTATCTAGTGCTTCTCGCAGTATTTTGTCAAATTCTGAGTAAGCCTGGTCTGCGTTTTGAGTGTTGGTTACGGTTTCCCAGGTTTCTTGTGCCAGAAGGTTTTTAAGGTTTTCTATGTTTCGAGCACTGTAGTATCTTCGAGTTGTGTTTGGTATGACAGATTTGTCAAACTCAAGATGTACTGTGCAGATCTGGCCTGTATGGTCTGATAGGCCTGTGAGCAGAACTGCAGTGTCAACTTCTGTTTGCAACAAGTTCGTTGCAATCATGTCAATTGATGTTTTTGAGTGAGAGGTGATTCTTGTTGGCGGTAGAGGTATTCGGTTGATGTCCGTTATAATAACGGAACTTTAATTCTTAGCCAAAAGGGTTTAAACTGGAAACGGGAGGAAATACCAAAAAAATTGTCTGACATGATACTTCAGGAAAAACAATTTGAATATTGTGCTTGTAGCTATGTTGTTAATAAGTTTAAAATGTTAGTCATAGGAGTATACAGGTCACCCAAATCAGATTGTGAAATATTTTTGAATAGGTTAAGTGTATTGGTCGACTATTTTTCAAAAAATTTTAAAAATATAGTAATAGGGGGGGATATAAACATTAATGTTTTAAAAAATGATCATGATCATAAACTTTTAAAAAGAACACTAAAAACTCATAACATGAAATATCTTGTAGATTTCTCAACAAGAGTAACAGAGAATACAGAATCAGCAATTGATAACTATATTGTAAAAGATTTTCATGATAGCACATTAACTGTTGAGAGTATAGTAACTTTCCTTTCTGACCATGATGGACAGTTGCTTTTCATTTTAAATAAAAAAATAACTAATAGAATAAATAAAAGAATACCAATAAAGCGTATGAAACGCAAGTTCTCATTAGAAAACATGGATCTATTTAAGAAATTTTTGGAAACTGAATTTTGGGAGAATGTTTACATGGCTTCTGTAGATAAAAAATATGATGAGTTTTACAGTACTTTTAAATTCTACTTTGATATATCATTTCCTAAAATGATGATAACTGATAGAAAGCGCAAACAAAACTGGATCTCAGATGATCTAAAATATGAAAAAAGGGAATTAATGAAGTTGGGTTTAAACATTAGGGAAAATAAAAATTATAGTCTGAAGCAAGAATTAAAACAGAAAACACGGAATTACAGGTCAAAACTGGTGCAAGCTAAAGCAAAGTACTTTGAAAGTATGATTGAAAAATCTGATAACATACAAAAAACTGTTTGGAAGGTTATAAATTCTGAAGTTGGGAGAAACGTTGAAAATAAAAATATCTACTTAAAAAAGGATAATTGTACTGTAGATGACCCTAGAACTATAGCAAATATTTTTAATACTTATTTTGTAAATGTTTGTAAAGTCTTTACCACAGAAAATGTAGATGTTAGTTCTACTGATACTGAAAGCTACAGTAATGCATGTTTTAGTTTTAATTTTGTTGATGCAGGGGAGGTGGAAAAAGTTATTAGCTCTTTAAAAAACAAAAATTCAACAGGTCATGATGAAATCCCCATTAAAGTTGTAAAATATGTGAAAAAATACTTAAGTAAAATCTTAAGCCATCTAATAAACTCATCTTTTGTTTCTGGACTGTTCCCTAGTATTTTAAAAATTTCAAAAATCATACCAATTCACAAAAAAGATGACCTAGAAACTGTGTCAAACTATAGGCCCATTTCTCTTCTCCCGGTGATATCAAAAATTTATGAGAAAATAGTTAATAACCAACTTTTAAAATATTTAGAGGAATTCAAATTGTTAAACGATTATCAGCATGGCTTCAGACCTGGAAAATCTGTGATCACTGCAGCAGTATCGTTTATTGAATCTCTAATTGAATCAGTAGACAAAGGAGAAATAACAACCGGAATTTTCATGGACCTGTCAAAAGCATTTGACAGTGTCAACCACAATCAATTAATAAATAAACTTAAAATGTTAGGAATACAAAAAAACGCTATAAAATGGTTTCAATCATATCTTAATGGTCGTTGTCAATTTGTGGAAATTACCCATCAAACCCCAGATAATACAATTTTAAAGTTTTCTTCAGAAACAGAGCATATAAAATGTGGTGTTCCTCAGGGGTCAATTCTGGGTCCTCTATTATTTTTGTGCTACATTAATGATGTAGGCAACTCACTATCAAGCTTGCCTCAAAATAATCTTTGTCTTTATGCTGATGACACAAACCTTAGGGTATCGGCTGAAACACTCCAAGAAGTTGAGATCTTAAGTTTTGTTGAACTAGAAAACATTGGCGATTTCTTGGAGCGGAATAAATTAACACTTAATGCCAAAAAGACCAACTACATAGTATTCAAAACGCAACAAAACAAACAGATAATTGATCCAATTATAATGTACAATGAACAACAAATAGAAAATAAAAATAGTGCACAGTTTCTAGGTCTAATCATAGACCAAAACTTAAGCTGGAATGCACATGTAGATAAATTATTATCAAAATTAAGTTCAGGAATTTATTCACTCTCTAGAATGGCATTCTTTTGTAATAAAGAAACAATGAAAAATATATATTTTGCAAACATACATTCTCATTTAGCTTATGGCTTATGCCTTTATGGTTCAACCACAAAATCAAATATGAATAGCATACTAAAATTACAAAAAAGGGCTGTAAGAATTATAGAAAAAATGAGATATTACGAAACAGCAAAAGACAAATTTAAAGAATTAGGGATTTTAACAGTTTATGGACAATATATTTTAGACACATCCATAATTGCAAAAAAATATTTAGAAATCTCTGACTTTAAAAGCCACCCATACAATACCAGACATAAAAAATTCATCACTTCAACGCAACATAAATTAACATTTATGAAAAAAAACCGACTTACATAGGACTAAAATTTTTAAAATATTTACCTAATGACATTAAAAATGAAGAAAATATGTCTAAATTTAAACGGAAACTAAAAACCTATCTGATATAAAAAGCTCTCTATTCTCTGGAGGAATTCTTTTCCACCCCCCAATAAAGAATAGACTACAAAATTATATTTTTCACTTATGTTTTGTGTATTCTTTGTTCAAAATGTAGATATATATGTAAAATCTAATGCTTTCTTTTCTTAGGCTTAAGTTAAAGTTTAGTTGTACTGTAGTACAAATGACGCCATTTAATGTACATTAATATGTACTTAATAAATAAAGATATTTTGACTTTGACTTTGACTTTGACTTTGACTTTTAATCTCCAATATCTTTCCGTTATAATAGTCGTCGTGCTTAATAGCTTTGTCTGATACATGATCAGACAAAGCTGTTGTTAATATACCTTCTATTTAGGCCTACTCTATTTATTTGTTTGTCAAACTTATTATTCATCAAATCATCAAATAATTATAAAAACATTCTCCCAATTTCATTACGTATTGTCCTATCAATCTAAAGTAATTTCCGGTTTCTGTTGAATAGGATTTGGAATTTAAACAAATGCTTTTATTCCAGGTTTTGATGATGGTGTTGCCCTTGTTGCTGATAATGGTGCTTCCAAGGATGATGAACGATCCAGAAACTCGGAAGGTGGGTTAAAACATTGTATCTCAAGGAAAGTAAGAATCTTGGTAGGTGTAAAATAAGCCACAATTGCATCCTTTACCAAACCAAATTTCATGGGCTGTCCAATAAGTAGCTTGGCACTTTAAACGAAGCATCATTTTATAATGTTATGTGAGACATTAGGTCAATTGACTTGACAGTTTTCCATTTGATTTATCATTACATTGTACTGTTCAAGCTGTATTAAAAAAAAATATGGTCACGTAAGGGCTCACAATAGTCTACACTAACTTCATTAATTGAGTTACACATGTGGTCAAAATGAATGTCAAAAACTTCTGATTTGAAATCAGTATAATTACAAGATAGAATTTCGGTTTTTACACAGAGAAAGGTACTTTCAAGGGTTCCGTCCGTATAAAGAATTTATTTAAAGTAAATTCCTGGCTCATTGGTCAAAATGACCTTTTTCATTTTAAGTGTTAAGACTGGCATCACAATCTTGGTGTCTATGGGTAAAGCAACTTCTTACAGATGAAAGTGACTTTCTTACATTTAAAAGGGCTGCCTGAAGTCAGTGATGCTTATGAGATGACTCCTACAGGTGATTAAAAACTAAGGTTTGAAATAATCAATTTTATGTTTAGCTCAACCAGTTCCATGGGTCATCAGGTAAGTAAAAAAAGAGAAATCAATATTCAGTATAATAAAGTTGTACGTTTGTTGTAGGAAATGGAACAATTGAACAACCTCGCAAAGTATGACATGCCTGAGATGTCTGAAGTAATCACTTCTTTCTTCGGAGGCTCCGACAAACAAAAACCTAAGTCTATTAAATCATCCAAAAAATCTAAACAGAACTCTTCATAGTTGTAAATATAACTTAATATTTTATAATTTCTTTTTGTAATATAATTTATAAAATGTTAGAACTTGTACATGTGCAAAGACATTTAATCTAAATGACAAAATTAGTATTGTTAATAAATTTATTTGTAAATATTTGTAAAAAATATGGTTTTTGTTAAATGCATTTTTTCAAATCATATTATAAATGTGTTAATGAAACTCCATGGAAAGTTTTATTTTGTTTAATTTTGTTTACATAAATTGGTTTGCATTTTTATTTTCAGAGTATCTGTTAAAATATTTTAATTGAATTTCAAGTTTTGTAAACAATTGCAAAATTTCATAAATTTTTAGAAACATTTTTGTGAATATTAAAAATACTGCTTTGTTTGTGAAGGAATTGTTCAAGTTGGGTATTTTAACAGTATTAGCCCATGGATGTTTTCATGTTAATGCTGAGAATTATTTAGAAAATGTTACCAATTATTTATATGTTAATAAAATAATCGTGATTAAAAAATGTCTTTTTTAGCTTTTATTGAACTCCTAAGACATTGGACCATGGTATCAAAACTGTTACCGTACCGGTAGGCTTCTTTAAAAGAATTTGAAGTACAGTTGTTACAATTGGTTATCAGAACATCAATCAACCGAACCCCTGAACGCAGGGTTTAAGCTGGGAAAAATTTTCTTGGAGCAAAAATGCTACAAGCTCTTGGATATTTGTAGCAAAATGGAACATGTTGTAGCATTTCTATTGCGCGTAGTATAATTCGTCCCCAATTACAAATACTTTCACCTTAAAAGTATTTTTGTTTACGCTGTTGTTTTTTACCCAAAATAAAAGCACTAAAACATTCAAAACGACTTTTAATTTAATTTTTAAAACGTTAAAATAGGTTCATATAAAGTTACAGATTTACATAAGTACTTAAGCCTACACATAAACTCCAAATTGTCTTTGGATTCAAACATCAACATATAAACATGGCTGGGTAGGTGTAGGCCTACTCAACAATAATATAGCCTAATATGAAATTCTTGGTTTTAAACACCATTTTGCAAAAGCAACTTCAAATTAAAAATCCTTTCTCTCTGGACCTTCAACGGCAATCACAAGTAAATTAGCCTATTTTAAATGTTTACACCACACGAGCTATTTATTACTAGCTTATTTTCATGCTGCTTGAATTTATAATTCAATTTTCAATATAAGAGCTACGGCAAGAAAACACGCTGCGTGTGACATTTTGAGCTGCTCATATTTCTCATGTATTTTTTATGCTACCTTTATGCGGGGTGTCACGTGACTTTGCTCATGCGCAGGACGCTTTAACTGTTAGTGACTGTCGACGAAACAAAATTTTTGCCTGCTGCACTTTTTCACTAAAGACGTCTGTCCACGTCTTCGCGCCTCGCCTCGCCTCGCCTCTTGCAGTGTGTGGGGCTCCTTAAGCGCCAATGCTTTCTCTGTTGCTCAAGACGCCTTTAGTAAAAATGCCCCGCCTCGCCTCGCCTCGTCAGTTGCAGTATCAGTGTGTGGCCGGCCATAGATTGAGGTTAACTAACTGAAGCTGTATTTTACTTTGATGGAAATAACACGTTTAGATATAATTTTATGACAGAAAACTTAAAATTTGAAAACCTGTGATTCTCGAGGTACTTGTTATTTATTATGGTAAAATCTTTGAAGCAAAATCGCGACAGACTGTCTGAATATTGTCGCATTTTTGTGGTGTTTGTCGCAAAATGCGACAAATGCGACCGCAGCTTAAACCCTGCCTGAACGGCTTACTAACATCGGACATAGCGCAAATAACTACAATACACAAAAAAGTGTACTATTTTTTGTTTTAATCTGTTTTTTTTTTTAATCAAATAGTAGTATTTATTTTTTGTAGAGATTATTAGAGGTTGTCGGTTTTATTATTATTTTTTTTTTTTTTTTTTTTTTTTTTTATGAAAAACCCGATAACCGAGAATTAATAACACATGTCGGTTTTCGGTTTATCTGTTTTTTTACTAACTAAAGAAAAAAACTTGAACAGAAATCAAGGATGTCCGGTTCTAGGAAGATAACAATACAAGTATAATGTGAGACATAGTTGGGATGCGAAACATCTGCCGATAAGGGCTCTATTGTTTGGCATGCAGGCCGGCCCAGCGATCCCTTATCTGATTTACGTCCTTATCAGTTCCCTAGTACCTTATATTTAGTTACTGATCTAATTGTCATTAAAAAACAAATTATAGCTCATCTGATTTTCACAAATTAAATAAAACTCTAATCAAAGTTGTACGACCTATGGTTCAACCTGTACAGGTGAATTAATGTTATTTTTATGTTGTTTTCAACATTGCACTCAAATACACTACAACCAAGGCCAACTACACACCAGGCCGGAGTGCTCAGAGAGATGTCGTCACAGTACGGGGCCTACGAAAACTAACGGGCCTGCATATTTCCCCCCACCACCAAAGTCACGTGACTATTTGCGGCCGATCTGCAGCACAAGTTTCCATAAGATAACATTGTGAAAACGTGACATCCTTCACTTATTTCCCACCTCTTAGGAATTAGATAATAGGTTATTAGACAAGACTTATATATTCTATTCTAGATTAAATGGGGAACAAAATGATACCATTACTGTAAAGTTCAAAATTTTCCTGATATTTTTTATTGCGAGGTGAAGTTAAAACTTAATTTAATTTATAGTTTTGTTTACACTTTTCATCAGCTGTTTACATAAAAGTATATTTCGTTACAAATAACAAAGTTTTAGAACCGAAAAGGTACAATTTAATTTGTTTTATCGAAAATTAAAATTCTAACTGGCAAACTACTGATTTAAGACGTTTATTTCATGTCTTATTCCTAGAAATATCTTCAAAAGCATTGGAAGAAATCTGTTTACAAAAAAGACAATGCATCCTACAGTATGAGAAATTTAAGTATTTCTTTTACCTAAAAAGTGAGTTTTAAGTTTCACAAAGCGAAACGTTATTAGTATCATTCAATTTGTAATTTAATGAGGATTAGAAGGATATGCAACATTTATGACTTCATTTACATGTACTTAAAAATACACGTAAAAACGGATGCCAAGTAAGGCTTTTGCAATGCTTTCAAATGGAGATGTCAGCTGAAATTCGGCCGCATCTGGTCACGTGATCAAAAATGTATGCAGGCCCGTTAGTTTTCGTAGGCCCCGCACAGTAGTGGTGTACCAGCTGATCGATGTTGCCAAAAGCAGGTAATTTATCCCAATTTTCGGGGACTTAAGCGGATGGTGGGTAAATATTTGTTTATTTTAGGGGATTTCCAGGTAATTATTCGGGAAATTGCATCCTTCCAGATCAGCTGAGCACCAGTAGTGTGACGTTTTAACAAAAGTGGTGGGGGGCATTCCGGCCTGGTGTGTAGTTGGCCTTGCTACAACAGTCCTTTTTTTGTTGTAAATATATAGAATTATTATTTTACTGAATTAAACCAAAAAATATTATTATCTTATATATATATATATATATATATATATATATATATATATATATATAATTTTCTTAACTTAGAGTATAAAGGTGGTTTTTTAAAATCTTCACTGAGAATTTGATTGCGGTTAATGAAATCATATTTAAAATTCTTCCTTCCAGATTGAATTCTTTCCAAAAATTTTGTAAAAAGGCAGGGATGGTTCCTCTTGCTCCAACCATTGAAGTAAACTTTAAATTCTTTTATTCTATATTTTTCCTTATAGTATGGGATTGTATTAATATAAATAGTTTCCTTTTCTAAGTGGACTTCATGAGGTTGAGAAGCATGAGTCTCATACCTTATTGTCGGATAAATTATAAATCCTTGGCTCTTTATTCTTTCTTGAATAGCAATCATTTCTATTACACACTGTTACGTAAAAATCAAGGTACTTTGTAAAGCAAATAATTTCAATCATGACATTTGGTAACACTGTTAAGTCATCTACTTTATGTTAATCAGCTGATACTTAAATAATTAATTTCTATTGTAAACATTGTTATGTAAACATTCATAGTAGTAAAAATGTGCTTTCAACAACCTCTTCTCCTTATTTAACATGGTCCTTCGACAAGCCGGATAAAATTGATCCCACTATGGATTTATATTTATTTAATCAACAAACAGTGTATTTAATGGACATTATTCCCATTTATAATCACATAAACTCTAATTTGTGCCCAGTGATGGTAAATCCAGTGTTATTTGTGTTCAGTAAATTTCAAGTAACAAAATGGTGAGACATCTGTTTTCTCTAACTAAAAATTACCTTTGTTATTGTTTGCATTTTTTAATTTTGAGGTTATGTTTTGATTTCACATTGAATGATCTATTTTTGAAGTGAACTCTTTAAAAACTTATTGCATTCTTGTGAACTGAACTTTTTCTTATTTACAATTGACAAATGAATTTTGAAGCCTTCAAGAGCTTTATTTATTATTGTTGAAGTTTTAATTTGAATAATTTAAGGTAGAAAAATAGGTTTTATTTTGAGGTCAGCATTAACTCTCTTGTCTTGTTTGCAATAACTCTTTATCAATTCATTGCACAGTTTTGGAACTGAAAACTACACATTATCAACACATTATTTCTGATACTGATAATCCCAGTTTGGATTAAATGCGACCAATGCGCTTGACAACTTTTGTTAAACAGGCGAATCTCATTAAAACCCGCCTCACTTCCCTCAATTCACAAATCAGTGCATTGTCAAATGCTACTAATGAACTTTCTGATGCTGACTTAGCCAAAATCAAAACAATTGACGAGAATGCAATTGAGAAGAATAATGATTTTAAATCCCTCCTGGACAAACTGTTTGGTTCGGATACACTTGATACGGACATAAATGACGAAGACGTAAGTCTTTTGAACTACAAGATGAAATTTCTGATCTCTACATCAAAATCCATAGCCAATGTGCGATCCTTGCTCCTGTCACAGACCCTAGTCTTCATTCTCTATCCAGCACTCAGTCTGTTGCAAACCAACTTCAAGCTCCTGGTGTTAAACTCCCAACCCTAAATTTAGGTGTATTTTCCGGCCAACCCGAGAAATGGATTGCTTTTCACAGCCTTTATGAAAGTACTGTCCACAAAAATACTAAGCTCTCAGATGTTGAAAAGTTTACCAACCTTCTTTCTTGCCTTGATGGAGAGCCCTTAAATCTGATCAAATCTTTGCCTATTACCACCGCCAATTATCACATTGCTTATCAACAGTTGTTCAAACGCTACAATAACTCTCAATTACTTGTCACCCTTCATGTCAACAACATAATTGATTTGCCTTCTATTAACAATGGTTCTGTCAAGCAGCTGAGATCCTTTCTCTTAACCTTCCAGGAAAATGTCAGTGCTTTGAGTGCCTTACAGCACGACATTGATAAAGAGAGTGTATTCATGACAACTTACCTTCTTCGGAAATTCGATTATGAATTTCGATCTAAGTTTGAACACGATAGAGAAGACTCCCAAAAGGTGCCAACGATTCAGGAATTGTTGAAATTTATTGAAAAGGAATGCATTCAGCTGGAAGCAGCTAATCTCTCTCTTGCTGTTAACAAAGTATCCCTAAACTCCAATGTTCAGAGACATTTTCCTCAAAACCGTGAAAAATCAAAGAATCCTCATTGCTCTCAACAGCGCACTGTCCTGCTTACGCTAAATTCTGCTCGTAGAAATAAAAACTGTATTTATTGCTCGTCATCTGATCACTCTGTGTATAGATGCAGTGAGTTTGCTATGCTCGCCTCTTCCGACAAATTAAAGTACATACAAAGCAATCATTTATGTAACAACTGCCTCAAGTACCACAGTGTTAGAAACTGCAATTCTGTACACTCTTGTAAGATGTGTCAAAAGCGTCATCACACATTGTTGCACAGCGATACTCAGACTAATCTGAAAACAAAAAACTAATAAAAACAGCACTAAGCAACAACACATATCAAAAGGTCCTACAACAAATAGTCGAAAGGAAAATGCACATGACTCAAAAATCCATCCTACGACTAATCTGAACCATCATGACTCCCAGCAGCAACAATCCTCAGGAAATTCTACAACCATGGTCGGACTATCTCATCAAAATGAAAACATTGTTCTACTTGGAACCACTCTCGTACATGTCCACGGTCAAAATGGAAATTCAATTGTCGCCCAAGCTATTCTTGATAGTGCCGCTCAACAAAGCTTCATCAGTGAGGACTGTGCTCGCAGATTGGGAATTTCTCATACTAAATCCCAGTCTCAGAACATCCTCGGAATTTCCTCCGCTCCAGTTACTACCAAAGGACTTTGTTTTTTAGACCTTAGTTCTATTAGCGGACACAATGTTGCTAGAAACCATCCAGTTATCGTGTTAAAAAACATCACTACCAACTTACCTTCTTGTAAGATTTCCAGAGAAGTTAAAGAACGAACTTACAACTTAGTTCTTGCAGATCCCACATTTGACAAACCAGCTCCTATCGACCTATTAATAGGTGCTGATCTATTTGCCAGTACATTGAGGGGTAACAACATAACCCTAGGTGAAAACATGCCAACAGCCTTAAACACAGTGTTTGGATATGTATTGATTGGGAATACCCCAGTGTATTCAGAAAGAAGTTCATCATCAGTCAACCTTCTAACAATTGCAAAGAAAAATACCTCACAGCTTTATAAGTCTCAAGATAAGTACCCAAATGTTGTGTCTAACTTAACCTCAGAACATAATCCTGCTAGATGTGAATCCAGAAAACTTTCCCATCCACTCCTTGTCAACCACCCATATAGGTGGAAAGGCCCAGTTTGGCTTGAGACTTCACAGCCCCTTTGGTCTTCAACATTTACTGGCTTACTTACAGAGAATCATCCTGCAGTCTATTCTACTATGAAAACCAATACACAAACCTCAAGAGTTCTGTTACCAAAACCTTTTGAGCTATCGATTTCACGGTCCACTAGAAGTGTCATTTCATCTATGAGAATGAGAAGGAAACCTCAAGATCCAAGTACTCAAGATCCAAGAGCTATATAATTCTCTTAAATCTTTCTTTATTTTTGTTTGTTCAATAGACTTTTAAACTTAACAATTTTTTATTATTTTATTTGTGAATGAGTTTTGTTGAACCAACCGGTTCAAGGGGGGCCGGTATGTTACGTAAAAATCAAGGTACTTTGTAAAGCAAATAATTTCAATCATGACATTTGGTAACACTGTTAAGTCATCTACTTTATGTTAATCAGCTGATACTTAAATAATTAATTTCTATTGTAAACATTGTTATGTAAACATTCATAGTAGTAAAAATGTGCTTTCAACAACCTCTTCTCCTTATTTAACACACACAATGGTTTTTATGGCCAAATTTCTGTTATCCTGTTCCCTCAAATGTCGTAGTTCTCGCCCTGATAATTACCACTAACAGACTTTCCGCACTAGTAGTTTGATAACTTGATGCTTGACAGAGTTCCCACTCCAATTTTATAATTAAATTCTCAGGTTTTCACGGTCCAAAAATTTTAAAATTCACGGTCTACTATGAGCCATTTAGTGTAGAACATAACAATTACCAGCCGAAAATTATATGGATTGAATAACGTACACGGCAATTACCGTGAATACAGACAAAATAACAAACCATTTTATCCCTTTGATGGCAACATCTTTCGATAGAGAAACTATAACAAAGCCTTGATCTGTTTTAGTTTGAGCTCTGAGAGTTATATATACCGTATCATGGTATCATACCGGGGACTGCACTGGCAATGGGCCACGGCACGCGGTCGACTCCGTTGGCCCCGTTCACACAATATTGACCTTTCGCCCTGCGCCACTTACAGTGTAAACAAATTATTAGGGACAACAATTCACACAATCACATTAAATAATCCAGCATTGTTATGTGTTATTCCCTACCTAAACACGTAATATCCTTATAAAAATATATACCTAGGCCTACTGTAGTTGTATTACATTATTAAAGTAACCTGCAAATTAATAATAAAAAGGCTATATAGCCATGCAAAAAATCTAGCCTATTAGCAGAAAATCTGACGTAAACCCGAGTTTCCCGTGTAATTCATAACAATGATACACTAAATGTATTTCAGTTAAGTGATAAGAATGGGAATGGAACTCCACCATCGACAGTTCAAAACAAACTGGAGACATCATTATCAACCCCTCCCTTTGACTTATTCGACCTTTCTTCCTGAATTTGTCTACAGGTTGCCATGGTTACCGATTGCCATCCAATCATAGGCTCAAACAACAGGTTGTCTTGGTTACCAATCTTCCAATCATGCTTACTGGTCACAATGTGTTGTCACTGAGATTACGGTAAAAGTGGAACTAATTCTAAGAACCGATGACGTTGCTTGAAATTTCTTGCAATTGCAACAGTGACGGATGAAGCAGCTCCAATGAAACATATAAAATTAACCTTGTTATATAAATAAAATGCTTTATTAGCACTGACAGTTCACTCCGGAACGCTCCACAGCACGGACCAAACACTGCGCTGCGGATCTGTGTAAAGACTGACGCTTTATCTACCTCAAATAAAAGACAGTTTTTAAAGTTTGTGATTAAATTCACGGGTTACTCCAGGTTTTTTCACACTGGACAAAATTCACGGTTTTAAGGTTTTCACAGTTGAGTGGGGACGATGAAGGAAATCTCATGATGATTATGAAATTAATTAATTCATTTAGTACCTTCCCAATTTTAATACTATAAGTGAAATAAATTCATTCACTCTTGAATTGATGAAACTGAAGAAACTGGAAGTGTGGTGGAAAAAAAAAATTATAATAAGTTACAGTTTAAAAAAAATAGGTCATTTAAATTTTTTTTAAACATTACAACATTACCACTTAAACATTAAATTATAATGCAAACATTTTCTGTTAACCCTTGAGTTTTACCAATCAATAGAAAAGCAAGAATATATAATTTTGTTCTTCCTATTCACTTCGGCTAATGTGTAATTAAGCTTTGTCACAATAATAATTATATGGTTATTCTAGAAGCTAGAATCTTCTTTCTTTTTCTCTTTCAATCCACTTCATCACACTTAAAAAGCTGACCACATATAACAAATATAGTGTAGTAAAATTAGTCGGGAAAAATGAAATAATTTTTGGAAAGCTAATTTCTTTTAGAATGTGTTCTATGGCGTCCCCTGACCCTCCTCCAAAAAGTCCCCAGAAATCCTATATGGGGATCACATTTAAAAATGAGGTGTTGGCCCCTAAGGAGTTACATTAAAATTTGATATTAAGCATACTAAATTTAAACACATTCCAGAAGGTTTATATATATCAAATTAAAGGTCTTTAAATGTAGAATAAAATGCCGTAAACCCGACCTCAATATAACTGTCGGGAGTGAAATGGCAGGCGTTCAAAGTTTAGAATAAAATAATATTATCAAAACTTTGAAATACAATAACTTCCGACATATTTGACCTTTTGAGGTCTGGTTTTCGGCTACGTACTCTCCTTACTAAGAACTTTAAAATTATGTATAGCATGGCTATGGACTAAGAAATTTTTTTTAAAACTTCCTCTTTGGGACGTCCATATGGAGGGTGGTTCAAGGGTACTATGATAAGCATATGACTAGCTACCCGCATTTTCAAAGGCAATTGTAAAAGCAAACGTTTGCCGCAAACCGCACCTCGAAAGGTCAAATATTTCGAAAATTATTACATTTTTAAGCGTTTAGGTTATAATTTGATTTTTATTCAAAGTTTGGCAGGCTGCCGTTTTTGACTCAGGCAACCTTTTGAGATGGGGTTTGCGGCATTAAATTCTACTACTTAAGAGCTTTAATTTGATGTACATAAACCCATTGGTCAAAGAAAGATTTATTTTTGACTCCACTTGGGCCATCCCATCATTTTTAGGCATGTTGCCCACTGGGGATTTCAGGGGACTTTTCTGAGGGAGGTCAGGGGATGGCATAGAACACATTTCAGCAAAAATTAGCTGTCCAAAAATTATTTCATTTTCCAGCCATATTTTGGCTTAATTTTACTACACTAATATTAGTTGAAGCTATGCACAGTGAATTCCTGACTTTAGATCAGCGATTAGATACTGGTATTTTTTTTCAACTTAATCTTGAGTTTCAATCTTTTATGAAGATTTGGTAGATTCTAGATATTATACATCATCACCAATCTCAATGTGGAAAAAATGGAAGTACATAAGCCATGCATAATAGAAGAAATCATAATGTGTAGTTTCTCATTTTGGAATTGTTCCTCTACTTGTACATTCATGTCCCAGGAATTGGTTCACCAAAAACCCCACATGAACTAAAAAATCAAAAGTCCTTGTGCAAAAACATTCACCATTCAGGGTTTGTTTTAAAGTATAAGATTAAAAATTTAAATATAAAAACAAAAGGAGTATGGGTTGAAAACTGAAGTTTATATTTTAAAATAACAATTTATTTACATAACAATACATACAAAATAAAATACCCTTAATATGATGAGTTAAAGTAAAGTGCCATAAATTTTACTTAAATGAGTTTAATCGAGCCTTATAATCTTTTGCTAAGATGATTGCTTGTACTGTAATAAATTGTATATAAATCGTCTGATGAGGGTTGACATTGTTTCTAAATCTCGACTCTGCCCTAAAACGTATGCTTCACAGGTAAATGACATCATTGCAGGGCAAGCAGGTGCTACAACTTCCACCAGACCTTTTTTTGTGAATTTTAATCTAGCTTAACACAATATAATCACAATTTTTCTTAAGGAAATAAGTTAGTAAAATTCGTTTAAAAATAAAATATATTTTCTAAAAATAAATTTGTTTGTCATCATTTATTATGTAATTGACATAAATCTTTTTAATTAAAATTAATGTAAATAATAACTTAGCAATGTTTAAAGTAGCAGAATTCTTCTAACTGCTGTAATCAAAACCAAAAATAGTATTTTCACTCATAGAGGGGATATCATTACTAAGTACTGATTTCCATAGAAGTTGAGGTGTTAGTAACAAACTGGACTTCAGGATCAAAAGTCCATTTGGGGAAGACTCGCTTGTAGAGATTCAGTAAAACAGTGTCCATTGATTTGAGCTGCCCATCAAAGATGCATTTCATGTGTCCGTGGGTTCCTGTAACATAGGGAAAATGGTTGAAAAATCATACCTTCTAAGGAAAAATGCAGACAATCTACCTTTATGAAGGGTCTGTGAATATTCAAACTTAGAATAATTTTGAATTTAATATTACAATATTTGATTCAATTAGAAATTTCAGAAAAGTATAATTTTATGTGAAATTTGATTATCAACCATTTTATGACTTGCCCATCCACTTAAGGATGGATTTTCAGTAAGGTTCTAATAGACCTTCAATTTGATGTAAGCTCACATTTCAGATCTCTCCTCCCTGGACAGGTTACACATTATTTAAAAGCAGATTTTAATAAATATTAAATAACTAAGTTTCATTACTGATTTTAGGTTGGTAAAAACTATTAATTAATGTTCCAGGACTTTTATTTCTAGGCCAGATAACCCAAGGGGACTAATGAGTCTGAACAGGATTGGTTTTCACATGATTATCTGTTATAAAAATTTGATTACAAATAAGTTCTTTGTATCACAGTGAACTGTTACTCACCAAGAGGCTCTTTGATATGACCACGACGGCCAAATTTTGTCCTCAGTTCGACAGGTTTGAACCAGTTGATATCCTCTCGATTGAAAAACATGAATCGTACGACAGCGGAGCGCTTGTGAATCTTAAAGGGGTGTCCACTCAAAACAGCTCGTTTGATGACAATGCGGTCTGGATTGACTGAGAGTAGACTTCCTGTGGCTACCAGTACCTAAATGAAATAGATTTGTTATCAATCACATCATTTATTGACAGAGGGGTTGGGTTCTATTAGGTTGGTGAGGTGCTAAAACTAGGTAAAAAAATTAAAAATAAAAATTTTTCTAGTGTTTAAAAAAATATTTTTTATTAAATGTTTAATAAAAATGGCTAGGGGTGTGCGATGCAGCAAATTTTTTTCGATTCGATGCAACGATTAGATTCACAGAATTTCAATTCGAATCGATTCAAATTCGATGCGATGCAAAGTAACACGATTTCTTAAATTTACTTTTTACTTATCTTGAAATTTACAAATCTTAGAGTTTCCCAATCCCACTAAAAAATAAACCATATAATATCACCTTTAAAATCACTTGACATCTGATAAGATACAATATATATATATGTATATATTACAATAATTTAGGTATTTAGTTCTGACAATATTTATTTATGTACCTCTTGTCTCAAGTTATCAGATATGTTACTTTAGTCTTAGTAAAGTCATTACATGTAATTTTAATTCTGGTTATTTGTTATGAATCCTCTTGGTGACATTACTCATTCTACATTGGTAAATATAGCATTTAATATTAGACAAGATAAAAAATAAACATTTATTTATTTTATTTACATTCATGTAGGGATGTGTCAGTACCTAAAGTCGGTTCTCGGTACCACCGGTTCTTGGCAAAAGTACCAGTACCAAGAACCGATGTCAAAATCTCGGTACCGGTACCTCGGTCTTGTACAATAAAATAAACTAAAACCAACCGCGCCAGTCCATTGTATTTTCAGACGACCAGGTAGACTGATAAAAACTCTGATGTCTTATCTTATCAGTAAGTTATTTTTCTGTCCGTCCAGCGCAGGAAGGGGGGGGGGGGCAGCCGGACCGCGCGGGTCTGCCACAACAATTGACTGATAAGATAAGAGTACAGTTACCTTAGCTCCTATATCCAGAATTATTTGTCCAACCAAAACAAATTATGGATATTTTTTATCTAATTTTTACAAATCGATAGAAATAGAGTATAATCAATTTTTGGTTGAAAAAGTTCATTTTTTTCAATATTTAAACTTTAAAATAAAAACATTAAAATAAACATTAATAACTAACAAATGTTCTAAAAGAATACAGAATAATAAAAAAATCATAAACCAAAACATATAATATTCTAACAATATTTAATTATCAGGGGGGGCCTAATATTAAATTAAATGTATTTAATATTTAAATAAATTAAATCCTGCACAAATTAAATAAAATGCCAACTAAACTTTGTGACTTTTCATTCAAGTGTAAATAAGAAAAACATTGTTAAGTAAATAATTTTTTAGTATAATTACTATTTTATAATGTTAAAAACATCTTATTAGAATTTAATATTTTTTTTTTAATTTAAAACTTCAAACCCCATTAAATATATTTAATGAAATATAACAAATACATTTAGGCTATTAGTCAACTAATTTAATCAACTAAGTTAAAAATGAATGAAAAAGTATTGTATAGCATAAACTAAACAAGTTTTAACTAGGGATATGAGCATTTCCGGGTAAATTATAAATTCATTATTTTTTAGCCACCAAACTTTAATGGAATGAGTAAACAACTCTTCCAGTTGACTTAACATTGAGGTTGACAAAAAACTGAAAGAGTCTCTCTCTCTATTTAAAGGAATCCGGCAGCCCCCAGCACTGGGATGGGATCACAACAAACAAACAAAACCCCACCTGTTTTGATTTCTATTTTTAGAACATCCTTTGCCGGGCCGAGCAAGTAGTGTGTGTGTGTGTGAGAGAGAGAGAGTGTGTGTGTGCGTGGGCGCGTGAGTCTCCAGCAGTGAAGGTCATTACCCCGCTCAATGCCCCCATCCCACCCCTCCCCGCACCCCATGATATCCCTACGCGCCGTGCCGTTGAGTTGTTGTTACTCGCGGAGGTAAATTGAATCTTTCTTGACACTTCAAAACAAATCAAATTTCGTAATAATGGGTTTTTAAGGGTCAATTGGTCTTTCAAACTACGCACAATAAATGTAAACAAGTTATGTTTTAATAACGGAACTACTTTTCAAATGAACGTTGGAAATTATTGCACAGTGTCCTTTCACCCGCTTACATTTCTTTGTCGTCAGCCATCACCAAAACTGCGTTGTTGTTTTCGAGAACGAGTTTTGATTTCAAATTAAATAGTGGAAATTGGGATTATGTTTCAATGAAAATGAAACACAAACACAGAAAACATTTTAATTTCTTTTAAATAACATGGAAATTCGGCACGTTTGTTGCGCCTCTTGAGCCGCATCGAACGTACTCGATGCATCGCAATTTCGAATACCGCAGCATCGAATCGCGATGCATCGAATCGAAATTTCGATGCATCGCACACCCCTAAAAATGGCCAATATCCCCTTTTGAAACCTCTTAAAACCTTGTTCCTATTATATGAACACCTTAAATTAGAAGTCTGCGGGTAGTGATTTTTCAAGTCGGGTCGGTTTCGGGTCAGGTAGTAGATTAACATCAATTTTCGAGTCGGGTCGGGTTTCAACATTATAAGTTAAAGAAAAATTCGGGTCGGGTTCGGGTTCGGGTGTGTCAGTTAAAAAAATCTCGGGTCGGGTTCGGGTAGCCTATGTTAAAAAAACTCGGGTCAGGTTCGGGTATTGTAAGTTGAATAAAACTTCGGATCGGCTTCGCTATTAATTTGTAAAAAAATGAAAAATGTTCAGGCCTAAGTTATTTCATTTTAAAATAATTATTGATGTGCCTACTATGATTAAGTATAGTATTAATAAATACAAGGCAGAAACCTTCCACCTACTAAGTTAGGCCTAGGTACAAAAGTTAAGAAAGTATAATGTATTTTATTCTAGTAAAGTTGGAAAATTCTCCTGAGCCATTAACCTCTCAAGCTAAGAGTCCTTTAGTCCTGAGATCCTTTACCCAATGTTGACTTTTTCAACAAACATACAAATTATATTGTACACTGTCGGAACTAAACAAAAACCACTTTTATAAATGTCAAAATACCCTAGATGCGAATTTTCATACCATAGCCTATTTTTCTGTAGGCCAAATAATACACAAAGTTATTTTGATATGAAAAGATTATGTGATTATACTCAAACTTACCTTTTCAATCAATATTGCCATATCCTATTTTCAAAACAGACTTAAAATAATTGCATTTCATTTCTGTTGGATTAATTTTGGTAATTTTGTTTTTTTGCTTGAGTGATTCCAAAAAGCAGATGAAGAATGCCCATCCATATCATTTTACACATCCCACATCTTTGGTTTCACTAGTAGGACTGTTAGTGGATACACTGACAATAGCATTCCCTCAGTTCTGTGGCTTTTTAATATTTATTTTTCCATATCAGGAAAAATCCAACATCAACATCTCTAACACAAATATGTGAATTGAATAAACAAGAACGAGAGGAATACCATCCATCAAATCATCAATGCAGACGACGAATCGCGCCATACCATATCATACGCGAAAAACATGGAGTACCGTAACTATAAAACTACATAGAGAATGAAGAAATCTCTCTATGAAGTATCCAACCATTGACTATGAATATCCAACTGTTACATTATCCAAGAAATTGTTTTCATTGGTTATCGGCAAATCTGAAATGTTTTGACAATTTGCAAGATGGAATGAGAAATAATTCGGCAATAAAACCAATTATACCTAATAGTCATATATTGATTATATTTCGTAAAAACATATATACTATATATATATCGTATGGCTCATTTAGCCAGCCACCATGGTTTAAGAACAATAAATAAATTCTGCGGTGCAGAGCACCTGAGTCAGTATAAGTAAAAATCTAAACACTAAAATAAAAATCAGATCTCTCTTTATAGAGCTAAATCCAGGGCGCTCAGCCATTGCAGCCCAGCTTCACTTGAGCTATGCAGACCGGCCAATCCTTCGGGGAAGGCACTCAGTGGGCCACTCTTCGACTATGTGTTCCATAGTTTGATACTCTGCTCCGCAGTCGCATGACTGGTCTTGTGTCATTCCCCATTTGTACTTCCAATAATTACATCTTCCCACTCCAGTGCGGAAACGATTGAGTATAGTCCACTGCTTCCGAGGAAGATTCATACCACCTACCGCTACGGTCGGGTCAGCTATCAAGAAGTGATTACGACCTTGAAAAGCGTCCCAGGAGGAAGTCCAGTTAGTATGGATGGTGAAGTTCGTGTCCATCAACTGGGAGGCTGTTCGTAGCGGTGGTTTTCGGGACCTCAATCGACCCGCATTCTGGGGTAGGTAATCATGGATGGGCAGCTGTGGAGCAGATAAGATCTTTGTGTATTCCCTAATGTGTACATCCCTTCGTCTTATTTCAGGAGGAGCGATATTACACAGCACGGGGAGCCAGGGTACAGGGGTTGCCATGAGGGTACCACTAATAGCTCTGATGGTCCTGTTTAGCTGGACGTCGATCTCTCTAACGTGCACACTATTTAACCACACGGGAGCACAGTATTCAGCAGTTGAATATACCAATGACAGAGCAGTGGTTCGCAGAACTTGTGCGTTAGCTCCCCATGTGGAGCCAGCAAGGTGATGGACAATGTTAGTCCTGGTTCTCACCTTAGTTGCCGTTTTTTGTAAGTGGCTTTTAAACGTGAGAGACCGATCTAAAGTGACTCCCAGATACTGTGGGTGGTCATTATGTTTTAGCTCAACACCGTTGAATACGATTTTAAGTTTTTGGTTGGCCAGTCTATTATTCAAGTGGAAGCAAGCAACCTCAGTTTTTGTTGGGTTTGGATTAAGCTTCCAGGCTTCAAAGTATTCACCGAGGGTCGTGAGGTCATTTGTTAATGTTTCCTCTGCTTGTTGAAAATGCTGGTGTTGATATGCCAATGCAATATCGTCTGCATATATAAACTTCAAGGACCGAGTTACAGGAATGTCGGCAGTATACACATTAAAGAGCAGTGGGGCGAGCACTGACCCTTGTGGCAGGCCATCCTTTAGTTGCCTAAACGTACTTTCTCTGCGTCCCAGATATACTTTTATCATCCTATTGGAGAGCATTGAGTTGAGGAGACGCAACAAGAAAGGGCAAGGAATAAGGTCGTAAAATTTAACTAGGAGGCCTTTTCTCCAGACAGTGTCATATGCTGCAGTCAGATATACTGATAAATGTTGTATTGTAAAAATAATGCAAACACTAATCTGTAGAGATTTACTTTTGAAAACATTTTGCTCTTGCTATTTACCGGTTATTGTGTAAATAGTACCAATGCCACTGCTACCTTGATTTTGGTTTGTACAGTTAGTGACGGTATTGTCTACGCCACAGTCTATCTTTCTGGCCTGAGACTTTAGGTTAGAGTGAGAAAAGTATACTAGCACTACCGGTGTCTAGGCTTGCAACAAAATGATTTAATGCTGTTTTAACAATTTTTTTGGCATAAAATAGTACTGTACTACTGAATACAAATGTTGATACGTCAAATAGGCAAAATGTTATTTGTTTTAAATGGAACATGAAATATGGGCAACAAATTATCTACAAAACAAAATTGCTTACGTTTCTAGGCACCAGAGACCGCTAGCTTCTTTCAGAAGCCACATTTTCAAGTGTAAGTGTCGCGACTTGTAAGCTAAGGTACGGTATTTCCAGTTTATCCACATCCACCTATATGACCACTAGTCTAAAATAGTGTGTGGAACGATGCCCATTTATTCCGAGGACTTTGTAATTCACAAACTCTGGTTGAAAATAGTTTTAAAAACCCAGGTGTGTTTTCAATGTCCTGGGTATACTATTTTATGTTGGGTACCTACAACCCGATTTAATTCGGGCATTAGGTACCCTCCCGACCCGGCTAAAAATAAAGCCCGCCCGAATAAAGCCCGTGACGTGTCAAACCCGCCCGACCACTCGGGTTCACACTAATACCCGGAGTTACCCGAATTTTCGGGTACCCGCAGACGTCGAATTATCAAAAAAAGAAGAAGAACAAAACAGCCCCTTCTCGCAGAATACATTCTGCGGCCAAAAAAGTAAAATGGAAGTACCTATGGGCAATTATTAATGGTGGCCCTATAGTCATTTTAATATGAATCTTAACAGGTTAACATAAGGATAACCTGAAGAATGCTGGCCTACCCTATTACTATTAGGTAGGTATTCTTAGCTACTTAAATCAATACGGGTAGTTTCCCTTGTTACTCTGTGGGAACATATAAACATAGATATACAACACAGTAAACTTCCTCTATTCCAGTATGTCTGGGACTTGACACATGCCGAATCACAGGATAAATGTCAGGAAAATATGAATTAAAAAAAAAGTATATTAAATATACTACAAATAATATGCTTTACTAACAACAATATATAAAAATATTGCATACACTACTATAATGAAAAATGCCATCTATGATTATGAGTCTAAAATGAGAATCATACAATTATCGGTCACCCGATGTCGAATGAATACCATTCGTCTCCTCTTCACACATTCCAAAGTGCATTGTATGGCAGAGTATTGTCCCCTCGCAACTACCAATGCCAAACAAACTTGAACACTCATTATTATTTTTATACCTATTAATACAAATTTTCTGAAAGTGGTGCTGTGTTATCAAGCGTGTCTGATTAGAGAAAGTTTACTGTATAAAAAAAATAGATGAATTACTTTAGAGTCTTGCTATTCTGAAAATCTGCTTGTTCCAAACACCTTTAGATCGAAAAATATAGAATTTTTCTATTTAAAAACTAGGAGAAATTTTGTTTGTTAATATTACAGGAATTTCTAGTCATTAAATGTGATTCCGTTGCTAATGTGGCCTGGGTTTATTATTGTTGTCTAACTTTATTACTATATTTCAATGTTATTTTCTTCTATATAAAGCAGTCCCATTGCTAGCAAAATCTTTACACTGTGCAATCGCCACTGAGTGACAAGATCATGCATCTCGCCTCAAAGCAGAACAAAGGGCTTACATAGTCCTAAAAGGCCGCGAAACCCCGCAGAAAGTTCTAGCGCATCAAGAAACTCAGCTCTATCAGAAAGAAGGGTCATGTCAGAAATATCGGCCATGGAAAAAAGATCATTCACAGCAGAGTTTTTGGTTTTTAACTTAGTACCAGGGGGACCGAGCTTAAGCTCGGTAAAATTATTACTTTCGTTCTCACACAAAGCTCGTTCGCTACGCTCACTCGCCCTCTTCCATTTTAAAGACGAGCTCGTTCGCTTCGCTCACTCGCCAAGCCGACGGGTGCTGCACTTTGGTATGATTAAACTACAGGTTAAAGATGTAACACATTGGTTTAAATCTACAGTTATCAGCTGATTTTTGTTCAATTAATAAAATCTCCATAAGGATAACATGGAAACTTTGAAGGGCTCTAGCGCGAAAACCGGATTTTTCCCAGACATGGGACCAGCTCCAATCGATTTCTGGTGGCCAAAACCCCCATATTCAATAAAAAAATCAAAAATCCTTGGAGCGAAAAAAAACTTTGCCCGGACAAACGGAGCTTGTTTTAGAGTATAAGATATAATCACAAGCAAAATTTCTATAATGTATGATTTCTAGAGGTGGCAATCAGTGGTGTGCTGTACTCGACAGAGAGGAATCCCAAGAAAGGGAGGTAGCCAATCTGTTGTGGTGACAAGACGAGTGGCACCTCAATGGTGGCCATTAATCACTTTAAAAAAAGTTTTTGTAACTTTAATCAGTAACATAGCTAAATCCGCCATTATTTAAATAACGTTTATCGTTTACCGTATTCATTTACCATAAGTGCAAAAACTATCTATTAGTTAATCTTACGGGAGGTCTTTACAGTTTTATACATTTGCCTTTTGCAATATTAAGATGATTTACATTAGAATCTGCAGAGTAACTGCTTCAGTAATTACATCATAGAAATTATAGAGAAGCTTACTTACTACACCCCTAAAAAAAGAGTTTAAAGTAAAGAATTAAATTTTTTGGTTAGTATTTGGTTTTGTATTTTGATCGAGTTAAAATTGTATCAATATCTTATACAAGCAAGGGCAAAATTTTTATTCCGTCAAGGGATAATTGATATTTTGGTTGAAAATGGGGATTTTGGCGTCGAGAAATAGATTGGCGCTGGCCCCTGTCTGGGAAGAATCCGGCTTCCCTCCCACAGCCTTTTTAAGTTCCCATGTTATCCTTATAAAAATGTATTTGTAAATAATAAATTAAACAAAATCAGCTGACAACTATATAAATACATCAATATTTTCAACCTATGGTTTAACAACTTTATACCAAAGTTTCATAGCTGTTGGACAGGTGAGTGAGCAAAGCGAATGAGCTCATCCTAAATAACGCTGAAATGAGCTTGGTATGGAAAAAAAAGTGATGTTTAATAATCTTACCAAGGATAAGCTCGATCCCCCTGGTACTGTTCCTTAATTAGACTTAAAGTAAAGTTACACATTGACCTACAGAAAAAAATTGTATTTTTTTAGGCCCAAGCAAGATAGGGAGGGGTCCAATCTGTCGTGGTGAAACTTGACCGGTAGACATTTCAGGGGTTCACTTCAACATCAATGTGACACCAAGTGTTAAAACGCCAGGGTTACAATCTGTCGGGTGACATCTAGACCTCAACCTGTACAATCATGCATGTTGAAAGTATATTTCCTCACCTGAGAGCCGTCCTTTTTCTCTTTAAAAGCAAGGACAGAGGCAGGTGGAAACATGATTGGAGCAAACACAGTTGCCACCACGGTTGCTTCTGGCTGGAAGTATCTCTCATACTGTGGAAAATAAAATTTGCACTTTAACCAATTTTTCAGGTTTTAAGTACGACAATTACTTTTTTACCCCATTTATCAACATTTTTATTAATTTATTTTCAACAATGTGTTTCAGTTATTAAATTAGACAGTTAGTTACCAGTTGACATTATAAAGTTAAAATACCCCCCCCCCCCTCGCAGCAGACCTGCGTACTCAGAGAATTTCCAAATTAGTAATATTCATTTTGATCAGATAGACGTGTAAACTATGTTGCATCACGTGCTCATAAATAAGGAAATTAATGTCTATTATTCCTATATAGGGAAAGAGTGATAAATATAGGGATAAATATATTTATGTTATATTTATAGGCTAACAGAGGGAAAGATAAATATAGGGAAAGAGTATGCAGGTATGCTGCCATGGGGAACACTGAAAGTAGGTATTTGTTGCAGAAAAAAATTTATTTTGACCATATAAAGCCATATACTAAATTTCATCAATATATGTCCATAGATAAATGAGTTTGCCTATTCTCCATATGATTAAAATGGGAAAAGAGTATGCAGGTTTGCTGCCATGATAAGTACAAAAACCAAGATATTTTACTATAAATGGATGGATCTCAACCAAATGAAGCTAAATACCAAGTTTCATAAAAAAGTATTGGTTAATAAGTGAAATATTAACACATATTAATACATAATGTTAACACATAAGATTAACATTGGAGCCCCAAAATACAATGTAGGCTACTGTCTTTAGACTTTTTAATATCTCGGTAACCAATGGGGATAGAGCAAAGCTTCAACATACTAAATTGTATGTTTTTTTGAGCTAACTCCAGTGGTGAAAATCAAAATTTCAAAATTACATATGAAAAACCCAAAAAACCCATTTTTGGGGTACAACACCCTCCAAAACTACCCCTTCCGGTAGGTTGATATATCTGGTTTACGAACTCATCCCAATAAAGGTAGGATTTCACATCTCTACCAAATTTGTTTTGATCGGACCGTTTTTACGAGAGTTATCGTGACTAGGAACATATATATATATATATATATATATATATAAAAATTGTAATGACTATTATTTTTGGTCTCTGGGCACCTCAAAACGAAAAAGTAACATGGTACCGGACTTAGGTCTTACCATGAGACCTACGGTAATAAATAGCTTATTACTGTGGGAAATTCACTAAAAGACACTTAGTGTATGCATGTACTCAACTTAACATGCTAATTTATTCCTAAAGTTTTAAATTGCTGGCACTAGCCCCATCCGCATCCGTAATTCTGCTAAGAGTAATTTCAAATCGTTTTGTATTTTTCATAAGCATCCTTGACTATATTTAATGGGTTTATTTTAGTGAATCAAAATATTTTCAGTTGCTATCCAGCTCCCGTGAATAAACGAGCAGATTTGATGATATGATGTCAATAAATCTATACTTATTTAATACGCTAAGGGTTTTTTTTTGTCTTGAGAACTCCTCCTACAATTTTCAACCGATTTTCAAGTTTTTGGTGTCGTTGGATAGGGCTTGGTCTGTAGTTTTTCCGCCAAAAACTGATGAGAATCTGACGGAAAATAAAGGCATTATTCACCATTAAGATTTCAAAATTTCCCATTTAAATAACATTGGGATTGAACAAAGCATTTTAAACATCTATTAATAATCAGCTGTAAATACATGTAGTTTTGGTGATTGCAGATATTCACAATATTGGATTGGTCGGACGTCAATGATTTAGAGATAAAAGTAACATTTGTATTGTATTTAAATAAATTGCTCGATTTCGAGCAACACGTTTACTAGTTATGTTAAGTTGTTTACAAAATGCATGAATTTCATAAACAAATTAATTTTAATTTTAAAATCTTGAGTAGGAGTAGTGAATCTTTTTTATATGAACACCTTAAAACCTTAACAAATGTTGTTTATTTTGTTTCAGATAGTTCCTATTCTGTTATTTAAATTTGGCCAATTTGTTTCAATTCTTAGTTGAATATTGAAATCTTAATTATATTATTATTGAATATTGTAGGGGATGTAATATGAATAACAAATATCTCAATGCAGTATCACAAAACAAACTCGATACAATAGGGATTTGTTAGTTTGTAGTTAAAGGAAATAAATAGTGTTTAAAGTATAGGGCTTTTTAACTATATAGGTACCTGGTAACATTCAACACCAGAGACGCGTTTGGTATGGTACGGCAGTAAAAAAATTGCCGACTTCAAACTAGAGGCATATTACCAACAAAAGATGTGAGTTGTAAAACAAACTGATTGGATGGCACATAAGCTTAGAGTTACCAGTAATTTTTTGTGAATTAAAGTAAAAATGTCTAAAATTTTAAAATTACATAGCTGGAAAATATATACTTCTATGACATACGAATCCCAGGGATAGTCATTAATGAAACCCCAAAATCCTGGGATCTTAATCTTCGGTCCGGAATTGACACCCCTAATTACAGCTGGCTTGCCATGATTAAGTGAGGCAACCCAAAAAAAAGTGACAACAGCTTCCTTGTGATTTTTAACTTTCCAAGGAAGAGAAGACCTCTTTGCCAAATAGGTAAAAAATAAATAAATAAATCTAGTTTACTTAACCAAAAGCTAGACTCAAACTCTGTGTCAGCACCTTGTGTTTGGCCCCGTTGGTGTTGCTGCTGAGATGGGTGAGGCTCGGAACCTGCGGTAGCCACACTGGAAGACGAGCGACTCCTTGGACTGTATCGGCTCGTCGTAGCGCAGCACAGACGGCCGCTTGAGCACCATGTTAACTACGGACATCTTCTGCTCGTGAGGCAGCAGTCCGAATAGCACCAGCGGCTGGCAGCCAAGGCGCGCGCTGAACAATGCCTCCGGCACGTTCTTGATATGCACTGTTATGTACCAGCCGGGCTGTGGAGGACAAGTTATACCATCAATCATCCAATAAGTTTTAGGACCGAAAAAATATAAAAAAGGAATAAGGAATTAGGGATGGACGAGATTGGATTTTCAGTTCGAGACGAGACGAGACGAGAATTTTTAATTCTCAAATAATTTCGAGACGAGATCGAGACGAGATTTTCCCTCTCATACATTACGAGAAATGTGCGTTCGGGATTTAATCTGATTTTGTAACATGGTTAATCCTGATTAATGTGAAGGAACAAATATTTCTTTGTAAATTGCTGATTATGTTAATAAACTGAAGTTAAAAAACTTTCTTAACAAAAGGTCTAGGCCTACAAAGGAATGTACCCAATAAAAAGGTTGAGAAGATATAGGCTCACCATAAACCCTACCGACCTACGTTTAATAAAACATAAAAAGAGAATCATCTGTTACAGTTACTTACTTCACTTTTCACTTTCATGTTTCACACTTTTCACTATTAACCTACTTTAAAATGTTTCCAAATAAGAGCTTTTCCTCACTCACAGATTTGTAATAGGCATAGGCCTACTAACTTTGAATCACAAGCCTAGAGACCGGGAGGCTAACAAGAAATAACTTTTAATTGGAGGATTTTAATTTTCAACTCTCTCTTCTTCTTTGTCCATAAGACAATCTTCAGCTCTCATTTTGTTTGCTATTCCTTTTCATTTCTCCAAACTATTCAAGTCCTGTATACATAACTTTCACTGCTTTTGAATTCATGTAATTCCCTCGATTTGTCCATTTGTCGTCTGCTTGTCTGCTACTGCTAGTGGTAAGGTTTTTATTTATTTGCTCCTAACTGAATAAAGGCAAGCATTAGTGTAGCCATGAAGGCCTGTATGGTTCTGGTAAGACCATTGATTTTCTATGTATTCAACACAACCTATTTATTGCTGTTCAACAATTATTGTTAATAGGCCTATTCAGTTTTTTTTTTAGTATCCAAACCTTGAAATAAAATCAACCATCAGCCGATTTTAAGCATTTATGGCTTAAAATAGCTAAGAGTGTGAAAGGAAATTAAATTATGTATTACGTGGGATATTTGAGGTTAGCCATTATTCAACCTGATTGGCTATCTTGTCTCTCTTGTCATTATCTGATTGTCACTACTATTCTTACTGCTAATGTCAAAACAGCTCTTAAATTTGTCAAAAATTATTTGAATCTGTTGTAAATCATCATCTTGAAGCAATTAAATGTCAAATAATGATTGTTTATTGTTTATAAAGTTTTCCAATGTTCTAAAGATTTATCAAACAAATGAATTATTTTATAAATCAGAAGCTATGTTGACTCCGCCCACTACTGTTGATCGTCAGTACCACTAACAGTCCATGCAGATGCAGCCGTAGAGCCGTCTCCCACTCTCCAGTCCAGTCCAAAACTTGGAAGTCCAACCGTCGTTTATGATGGCAATTTAAGTTTGAAGTTGTGAGGAGGATAGGAAAATAAAACACTTCACATTGCTTCAAAATAATTTATTTTGAAGTATTAAATTCGTAGATTATTTATACCCATTTTTATCGTTATTCACGAATTATTTCTCGTCTCGAAAAATCCTCGATCAAAATAAAATCTCGAGATTAAAAATTTCTCGAAAATTTCTCGTAATTTCGAGACTCGTCCATCCCTATAAGGAATCTAAAAAGATCATAGTAAAATAAGTTTATGACATGGTTTATTAAACATTGACAAGCAAAACTATTTGGAAATTTTCGTTGCGAGTGGTATATTTGATAGTGATTGTGGCAATATCCAAAATTACAGGGGGGTTTATAAAGGACTACCCAAAATTAAGTGTTACATTATTTAAATAAGCTGAATTTATCATTCACAGTACAGTACAACCTTGATTAACCGTCACTCTATGTTATATGTCACAGCGTAAATTAGAGGTGTGCGGATAGTGAAATTTGACTTCGGATCGGATTCGGATCGGATAGTTTAAGTTCGGATCGGATAGTAAGAGGTTCGGATCGGATATTATTCGGATTCGGATACTCGCACGGACAGAATGAACTTTAAAATACAAATTAATTAACAGTAAAATCTTAGCACTTTATTCCTAGGAATGCATGGAAACTGTAATTTTTTTGTTTAATATAGAAATGTAGGCATATATTGATTTTTTTTGTTAAGTATTTGTTCAAAACTAGAATTATAATTTACATTTTGGACAAATACTTTACAATGACGTATAAAGAATTTTATTTTGTTTAGTGTGCATGTTTTATGTTGTCCTTGAGTTGTATATATTATGTTAAGTATGATACCTACCATTTCATATTTGTATGATTTGTGTATTATAGGCCTATTATAATATATTATAGCCTATATAATATAGTTTCATATATTCAACTAACTACAGTAGGTCTCATCCAAAATAAATTCACTACAAGGCTATCAGTATCAAACCAAGTTTTAACTTAAGGTAGGCCTATTATTTAGCTCTAAAGTCAGTCAATCAACAGGCTACATTTGTAACTATTTGTTTTTGGTGAGAAAATCTTTTTCGATATTTATTTACAAATTTGCTTAAATAACCTAGATCAATTTTTCTCTCTCCGAATTAGGTAATTTTCACACTCATTTTTTGTTTGAATACTACACTGATAGTAATATTTTGAGTAATAACTTAGGGGTATGACCAAAAAGGTCTATTTCATTCATTAGGCCTAGGCTATATTTTATGCAAGTTTTGATATCTTTGAGTCACTGTGATGACATTACTGCTTAACAGTGGCCTAGGCCTACACCTTCGTGTAGGCTACAGTCTTGTTTGATGTTTAAAAGTAGATTGCTAAGCTTACTTCAATTCAATAATTGCAGTAACATATAATACTTTTAACACTTTAGGTTTTAAACATACATCCCAATTCGTTTTAGGCCTATTACAATGAGCTCAGTTAAAATAAAAACTTTCCTATCTCAAAGAATTTATGAAGTGGAAGCAAGTCACTAGTCTCAATTTCAGTAATAATAAAACTACATTGTTTTATTTTTCTACAAACAACATTTTCCTATGTCTTAGTTACCCTACCCTTACCTTTAGAACCAGCTTGCACAATAGGCATTCCGCCTGTTCTTGGCTTTTCTCAAAAGATTTCCAAATCAAACTCTTTTCTTTCTTGGCTCCATAGCTGAGTAGTTAACAACTAGCCTATCCGATTTTAGAAAATTAAGTTGATCACATTAAAAGTTCGTAACTTCAATTCAAATTTTATCTTGTACGCTGTCGGCTGTAGCAGTATTCCCAGACTTCAAAACATCGTACCACACGATAATAAATTATTGCACGCCACAAAAATGTCGTGTCTATCAATGTAATTAGTGATTAATGTCGGAAATGATTTGATTTTGTAATATTTTAGGCACGCAAAATCAATTATTTTCCAAAACTATCATTAATTATCTTGAAAAATTAGGCAAATCTTTGGGAGGAAAATCAGTGTGGCGTCGGAGAATGAGTACAATAACTAAGTATTATCGTGTACTTGGAAACACTGTCGTCTGCTGCGCAGGACAACAGAATCAAATAACCACCGACTAAAATCGTGACACTCGGTCAATTCTGGTTCACTAGCGCGCGTTGTGGTTGGAATCGGAACCTAACTCTACAGCCAATCACGACCACTGTTAGAATGGGTTGTTTTACTCCATCCGCTTGAGTCGCTAATATATCAGATTTGTTTTGACAACCATTGCCTTGAGTGCGCTATATCTTGGGGCCATCCTCCTAATACCTTGAGTGTCAATACTAGTGTTGACTGACTCGAGAGAGATGATAATAATTGAGTCGTGTTTTAATCCAACATTTCATACCTAGAACGAACGCGATCGTCAGTATCATTCCAAATGTAGTTTTTGGGGGTTTAAAGGATTTTATGCTCATATACACTATCTATCCGAAAAAATCGGATATTTTTCGGATCGTATCCGACGCCTGTTGTACATTCGGATCGGATCGGATATCCGAATCCGATCCGAATCCGATCCGGTTTTCCGGATATCCGCACACCTCTAGCGTAAATGCACATATTGATACTTTACTGTGTCATGATTGGCAATGTGCCGAAAGTGTAAGCGCCAAATCGATCAAACGTGTTGTCAATGAGCTTGATTTAATAAAATTATGTACTATTGTCCAATTCTACAGGGTTTAATTTCTTCAAAAACTTTTTAAACCTACAAGTAATTCTTCAAGTTTATAGCGAAATTTCTGTTATCTGTCTGTCTATTTAACCACCATAGTCCCTGGTCTTGAGGGTGACAGGTAATATAGGTTCCACTGTAAATAGTTAAATATTCTGAAGCGAAAGCTTCAAAGAGTTTTGTACATTAATTAGAATTCAGCATGAGAAAATTCAATATTATTGACCTGAGAATATTCATGCAATAATATAGTTTTTCAAATGAAGACTTTCTTGCCACCATACTGTGTTAGTCTCTAATTTCAAAGCCATTGAATTAGCTCACAATGTTGTGAGCACTACATCCGAGCTTTCCCCACACTTTTGAGAAGGCTATCAAAATTCTATCCATTATGAATCAGTAATGTCGCCTTGTTTAAGTCATCTACATATTTCTGCCCAAACCTCAGTAATAAATTGCTTGAAATAGGATACTTTTAGCGAATTTCCCATAGGGAATAAGCTATTACCGTAGGTCTCATGGTAAGACCTAAGCCCGGGACCATGTTACTTTTTCATTTTTAGGTGCCCAGAGACCAAAAATAATAGTCATTAAAATTTATATATATATATATATATATATATATATATATATATATGTATATATATATATATATATATATATATATATATATATATGTATATATATATGTATGTGTCCCTAGACACGATAACTCACGTAAAAATGGTCCGATCGACACCAAATTTGGTAGAAATGTGTAATCCTACGTTTATTCGGATAAGTTCGAAAACCAGACATATCGACCTACCGGAAGGGGTAGTTTTGGGGGTTTTGTACCCCAAAAATGGGTTTTTTGCATTTTTCATATGTAAATTTGAAAAATTTTAAATTTTTATTTTGACCATTGGATTTAGCTAAAAAAAACACACAATTTAGTATTTGGAAGCTTTGCTCTATCTCCATTGGTTACCGAGATATTACAAAGTCTAAAGACAGTACATTGTCTTTTGGGGCTCCAATTTTAATCTTTTGGAGAATAAGGATGTGTTAATATTTCACTTATTAACCAATATTTTTGGATGAAACTTGGTATTTAGCTTCATTTGGTTGAGATTCATCCATTTAAGGTAAAAAATCTTGGTTTTTGTACTTATCATGGCAGCAGACCTGCATACTCTTTTCCCATGTTAATCATACGGAGAATAGGCAAACTCTATTATTTATGGACAGATATTGATGAAATTTACTATATGGCTTTATATGGTCGAAATAATTTTTTTCTCTGCTAAAAACCTACTTTTAGTGTCCCCCATGGCAGCATACCTGCATACTCTTTCCTATATTTACCTTAAGGAGAATAGACATTTATTTCCCTATTTATGAGCACGTGATGAAATTTTGTTTACAAGTTTAGCTGGTCAAAATTAATATTACTAATTTGGAAATTCGCTGAGTACGCAGGTCTGCTGCGACGGGGGGTATTAAATTTTGTTTGACTCACCATAGCACCAGATGCATCTTCAGATTCTTTCAAAACCCTTTTCTTGGTTCTGTCAAAGTTTTGGAACTGGAATATCCTCGCATAGTCGCTGGGTAAGTTCTCCTTGGGATCCCAAGGCGATGTGCGGAATGACTTTAGGCCCCGGTACTTCTGGAAACGCACACGAGCCGGTGTGTCTTGGGGCGTATCCACCTCGTCCGGAAACATCTGGTCCATCTTGGATTCTGAACATTTCATAAGAATTCTATAACTATTAGCTATTACTTCTAGCTATCGTTTGGGATAACTACCTGCCTTCTTTATATACTGTGTATATATATTTAAATGTTTCTATATACAAAGGCTGTTCAGTAAGTTCTGCTAAAATATATAATGAAGGAAGGATTGGGGGTAGAGGTGTGCGAGTGTTCAGCGTTGGGTAGATGGACTCATTAGGAATTTTTCAGTCATTTAGGTAAGTAAGGTTGCACAGATTGCTTTAATTAAAAAATGTGCTACACCTACAAAATAAACACTCCTTAGGTTTATGATATTTTTGACTTTTAAAAAACATTGGAGAGGTCATTCCCTCTTGTCCAAACAGAAAACCCCCGTGTTGAAGGGAAAAGATTTATTGAACATACCATCCAAGCCATTTCTATCTGAGCAGTAGCACTTGTTTATGACACCTTTATGTCTACGAAATGGCACATTTAATTATTGAGATTATTTTCCCCCAATTGGGGACATATTTAAGAACCCCTTCTTCCTCACAATTCTCACAAAGGCATGTGAAATGAGATAATACAGTGATTGGCATGGTATGATACAGTTGCTCGTGCTAACCTTTGATCTTGCGCAGCGCCTCCTGCTCCTCAGTTTCATCGCACTCCTGGTCGTACTTGTCCGCGGCCACTGGAACTTCTGATGTCACAGTCATTGTCTCCGTTTCATCCGCCTCCCCTCCATCTGACTCCTCTTCCGAAACGCACTCCATCCCTTCCTCCTCCTCTGAACCATCGCCATCTTCTACGTCATCTGCATCTTCTATAACAGACAATATGAATACAAAGAAGTCCCAATAATCAAAACTAATTGGGTCCTGTTTGGTTAAAAAAAAAAATCAGTTTAGGTATAATATACCTAAACTGATTTTTTAGGTAACGACACATTTCTGTAAGTCGTAATATATTATATTACGACTTACAGACAATCACATATTGCATCACTACTTTTAGGGAGTATTTTGTTAACTTTTTTATGCTGTAATAAACATTTTGGAATGTATAAATGTATGTTTTAAATGTGAAATTTGTTAAATGTGATGAGTATAAATGTAACAAAATCCACCGGTTGCAAAATTTTCATTAGTTTAGTCAACCTGGTCCTCAACTGATGGTGGGTTTTCAAAACCGAAATTGATTTTGAGAGATATTTCATTAGGATTGTTAAGGTAAGATAACCAAACAACATATATTAATTTTACTGTTTATGGGTTAAGAAAATTTAATATTCTTCCAACAGAACATGTTTTGAACAAGAAGATTTTTTGGGCTAGCCGCACTCATATTAGCGGGACCCTACTGTATGTTACAATAACAAAGAAGGATGAAAGAGCCTAGCTTTTTACAAGACTTAAGACACAAGCTTTTCCAAAAACTTTTGAGCTTCTGAGTCATAACTTATGTTTATTTAGTTTATATTTGACTCATGAAATTGATTGGCCAACCTGTTGATTGCATAATATGAAAACAAACGGTGCTAGAGAACTAGCTTGTGATTTCTTCCTAATTGTGATAAATTCTTAGCAACACAGTACACAATAATTGAATTTCTGGTTGAGCGCTAGCAGCCGGGATTACCAGCATCACAGTCGGGTATCCAGGCAGCCTGGTAGTCGGACATGCCGGCTGGGACTCGCTTCACTCGCTTGATCCGCTCCTCGGCCTCCGCCATCTCCTCCTCGGTCGGCCACGTCTGCTCGGCGTCCATCGGGTCTGGGACATTCTCTCTGTCAAGGGACTCCTACAGCAGTAGCAAATATTAACATACTTCAGTTATTACCATAAGTTGTAACCATTTATTTCACAACCAATTTGGAAAACCTACACCTATTAACATATAGGACTATCTAATATTAGGGCGTAGCTTATTTGACTTATTTACTTTGTATATTAAGTATATGTCCGTTAGTACACAATGATAATTTATCAAATCTATATATTTCTATAACAACATTAATATTTCAAACAAAAACAGGGCCGTCGAATAGGACACTTGTAGGATTACTCTAGATGCTCCTGAGAAGAGCCCTATTGCTAAATAAGTAAAATATATATTTAAATAAAATAAAGATCTACATAAATAAAAACATAAAAGTGTATGATGTATAGAATAAAACTATTATTTGGACTAATATATATTCATACACTTAATGGTTAAGCTAATCATACAACCCTGGTGGTTAAAAAATTTAATTTTAATCCTGTTTAAAATTATGTTATGGGGGATATTAAGTTTTGACGAAAATCATTGAACTATGGCTTGATATAAATTTTTCACAAGACCTTACGAGTGACCCACGTTCTAAGAAACATTTTCTATATATCATAAAATACATTATACTTAAATGAATACTGAGAGAGGCCTTAACATTTTCATCTCTTCTAATTCTAGTATTTAAAGAGCATATCTTTAACAAAGTAATTATTTACGAAATTGAAAATAAAATTGATTGGATTTAATTAATCACGTTAAAACAAACCTTTTAGTTTAGGAGTACAAAAAATGTTGGATTATAGTTATTATTTTACTCAGCGTGGTATTATTTGTCACAGCTCTTTGGGCAAGTTACCCCTATTTAGTACTTACAAACAAAATTTAATACTAAAGGCTTATTGAAAGATGACCTGTTTGCTGGGATCGGCCACGTCCAGGACCCTGCACTCATGTTGTCCACTGCCGCTCAGAGAGTGTGGATCTCCGGCCAAGTCAATCTGGCTCATCTGGTAGTCTCCCCAGCCCGGGACGTGCACCAGGGAGTTGACTGACAGAGGCTGGCCCCTCAAGTACCCCGTTAGCTTCACTGTGCCGACCGACCCCTGCAAAAACAAAACCGCCAACATTAATCAGTTGAACTAAGGTTGATGAAATTAATTGGAAATTTTAAACTGTTAGAAACAAGTCCTCTGCAGAATAAGTTTTATGAGGAGTCATAATTAAATTCTTGTGTTACGTGGAAAAAAACTAAAACTCTTGAAATGGAAAATAAACAACAAAATGTGTTTTGTTTTAGATAACACTTATAAATATTTGCTCTTGGAAATTTAAAAAATTTAATATGTTTCCAATTTCATAGATTAATCTATTTTTTATTAATTATAAGTAGGCTTTTCATAATTTTACGTGACCAGTATGGAACCTTACTCGCACCCTCCACCAATGGAGAACGTTTTGGTCGTCTCAATAATACAAAATTTAATCTTAGATTTAAAATGTTATAGAAAAAAAAAATTAGCTCATACATAATATATTTGATCTTAGTCTGGTAAAGTTAGAATATTTATATTGTCTTCAAATGATTAATTAATTAAAAGTAAAAAATAAAATGAAAGAAGTTGTATATTTTTGGTTAGTTTATTATTCTAACATGTGCTCAAAAGCTAGGGCCTACACCATCTTGAATCAAAGTAAAGTTGGAACAATAATAAATCGCCTCTTCTTGTCAATGACATTTGACTGGAATAGACCTTTTTCAATAGTATGTCTATTTCTTCCACATCACAAGTGCACTAGACTTGCCCAGCCAACCTTTATCCCCCACTTTACGGACGTAAAATTTAATTTTGACTTTTAATTTGATTGCCGTTTAAGAATTGAATCGTCATGCTAGTTTAGTAATAGTACTTACTGTTATAATTTTAAAGAATATTTATTTTAAGAAATAAAACAAATTATATATGCTATTTTTATATTAATAATTTACTGTTTTTCCAATTTTTACAAAAAACCTAGACGCTGGCAAAACCGGCCGAGACACTGGGACAACAGCTAAAACCGGGACTGTCCTGGTCAAACAGGGACGTATGGCAAGCCTAATTATAAGTACATAGTCAACTTAAAGCATGTAAGTTTTATTTTTTAACATCATTAATCATTTCTCTTCTAATCAAATAGGTAACATTAATTGGAGGTTATACAATAGTAACAACAAACATGAAGATTTAATTATTATTAAGAATTTATTTCTATTCAATTTTGTGTATTTACTTACATATCTTCAAATTGAAATAAAGAGAAATTAGCTTATTTCCATAATATGAACTATGTAATGATGGCATATTATTTGGCATTAGGTGTTGGCAATAAATTAGAAACGATTTCATGTAGAAAACACAAAAGAATTTGGAAAGTAATTAATAAAATAAAATACAGAAATGTTCAAGACACATTAGTAATTCTAATGACTTTAATTCTACTTTGTGGCGATATCGAATCCAACCCCAGACCATAGCATGACCCGTGGAGTCCCATTGGTCATAATCCCACTAGTTATAAACTAGAAAACCGTCCCACTAGTTATAAAAACGACCCATTCCCACTAGTTATAAAATTTATAACTAGTGGGACTGACTGATGTTGGTTTATAACTAGTGGGACAGTAATGTGCTAACCTAATTCAAGCCCGAGGAGTCCCATTGGTCATAATCCCATTAGGTATAAACGCGAAAACCGTCCCACTAGTTATAAAACGAATCATTCCCACTAGTTATAAAAACTGGCGGAAAATGAAAAGTTTAAATATTCCACTAGTTATAAAAGAACCGTTCATAAAGAACAGTTCGAAAAGAGTCGTTCACTTCAGGTTGTTCCCTGCTATGCGCAAAGTTGATGCGCAGTCGACACTAGCGTCTGCCGAAATAACCTCTACAATGTAGGATGTAACGAATCGTCGGCGATGTGGCGTGGTGGGGGTACCGAGCGACGACGACAACGCCCGAACTCACACGAATAATAATAACGATGTCGATAACGACAACAACAATCGAATAGTCGCTAACTCGGTGGTCAACATCCGAAATTGTTATTAAAAACTCACTATTCGTCCTAGAATTTTTATTTTTGTTTTAAAATGGTGTTTTGTTGAGAGGAAAATATTGTAACTGGTATCAAGGTTAATAAATATTTTAGTAGCTTTTTAAGTGATCAAAATTGGCTTGTAATTGTGCCGCTCATTCTATTAAGGCTATTTAGTAGACAATAATTTTAACAATAATAAAAACAATAATTTTGTTTTATTGTTTGATTATTGGTAATTATGATTTTTTTAATTTCTGAAATTATAAAAAAATATAAATTAAATTCCTTTACACGATAGTGATATGGATTTTTTACATATGGCTTAAATTAAAGCAATTACGCATTTTAATTTATTGCGTGAAATTTAATTTATCATCCAGAAACAATTAAAATGTTAGTCATGCGATTATTTTTAAGAAATATAGGCTAATTCAAATCGACAAGTACTTCATTGTGGTTTGTAAATATATTTTATATTAGCCCTAACATAAGTTATTTGTATAAACCATAACTTAAGTAGGCTACTTTACACATTATATTGAACTTTTTTTCACCTTAAGAAAATCACGAAAACCTTCAATTAAGGTTTGACGTATGAAAATACTTTAAACTTTTTAATGCTGTACAGGCATACAATTCTTTATTACTTTCATGTCTTGCATAATTATGCTAATCCAATATATTTTTAACACAATTTTAAAAGTTCAGACCCCTTCATGACATCGAAAAAGAAAACAGAGAATAAAATTTACAAATTTAGAATAAAATAAACAATTATGTTTATGTTGTCTTTTGGGCTCCGCCCCACAGAAGCTAACAATTTCATTACTGTAATGGCCTAAACGTGTTGAAATTTGACATTTATGATTCTCTTTGTTCATAGGTATAAGTACCCTCACTAAGATAAATTTTGTTGGTAAAGTTTTTGAAGATTTTTATGGCTCCACCCCACTGGACTTTAGAATTACTTAAGGGCCACCGGGGTTGAAATTGATGGATGATTCTTTTTGTTCATAGGTGCTCACGCTCACTAAGAAACTGGTTTGCAAATAGTAAGCTCTTTAGCTGGGCCGCCCCGAGGGCGGGGGGATCGGGGCAGCTGCCCCGGGTGCCGTGGCCGACACGAAATCCCCGTTTCATAAACACCCAAACACTTAAAAACATTGTAATAACTTCATCAATAAATATTTTATAAACAAGCGGTTCAATAATAATTTTTTTAGTTCTAAATGAAATTTAAAACATTTAGGCTATCAGTCGGAAATGAGTAGGGACTAATTTATTGTAACTATAAACCTTGTTTTACAATGCAAGTGGAAGAGTTGACGTGAACCATGATAGCGTAGCATTTGGCTGCATGAGGCCTCCTAGTCAGCTGATCTTACGAACTGAGAAAAATGGCTCGAGCGCTCGCTCGGGCCTGTATAACCCCCCCCCCCCCCCCACAATACCTAACTGAACATTAGAGTTAAAGAATTATTAGAGGATTAGCTGAAATTCGACCGCATCTGGTCACTTTGACCAAAAATGTATGCAGGCCCGTTAGTTTTCGTAGGCCCCGCCCAGACCTAGATCATGTGTTGTCAACAAATGGGTGTGTCAACAAAGCTTTATAGTACAAGTTAATTTGTTTAATTAGTTTATTCAAACAACATTGAAAATTTAGCCATGCGCCTAATTTAATGCTTTTGACTGTAATTTAACATTACAGTTCACAAATGGGCCAGGCCAATTAATTAATTTAGGGGGCACAGATCAAAATCTCGCCCCGGGCGCATTACCCTCGGGGCGGCCCTGCTCTTTAGTGCTCCGCCCCACTGGATTTCAAAATTACTTTAGGGCCACCAGAGTTGAAATTTGACATGGACGTGCCTATTTTATCCTAGGTACTCACCAAGAAACGGTTTTGAAAATATATTTTTTTAAGCACTTAAGGTTCCGCTCCACTGGACTTCCAAATTAATTTAGGCCCTCGAGGGTTGACTTTCGACATAGACGTGCCTTTTTTCTTATAGGTGTTCTTGCATTTGCACGATCAATAAGACACAAGGGCAATCTTTGACTATTGCTGGTTTAAATTTTTAAAATGCCTGTTTGTCACACGGCCAGTTATACGTGGCGTGCTTACGTCACACCAATAGTGCTTAGGCCTACGTTGGTACGCCTAAAAAAACACCAATGAAAAAAACAAAAACATTGTTTGTCCCTTGTACTTACGATAAAAATAACATACTTACTTTCAATTGCATTTACTTTTTTGTTTTAGCGAATTTCCCATAGGGAATAAGCTATTACCGTAGGTCTCATGGTAAGACCTAAGCCCGGGACCATGTTACTTTTTCGTTTTAAGGTGCCCAGAGACCAAAAATAATAGTCATTAAAATTTTTATATATATATATATATATATATATATATATATATATATATATATATATGTATATATATATATGTATGTGTCCCTAGACACGATAACTCTCGTAAAAATGGTCCGATCGACACCAAATTTGGTAGAGATGTGTAATCCTACGTTTATTCGGATGAGTTCGAAAACCAGACATATCGACCTACCGGAAGGGGTAGTTTTGGGGGGTTTTGTACCCCAAAAATGGGTTTTTTGCATTTTTCATATGTAAATTTAAAAAATTTTAAACTTTTATCTTGACCATTGGATTTAGCTCAAAAAAACACACAATTTAGTATTTTGAAGCTTTGTTCTATCTCTATTGGTTACCGAGATATTACAAAGTCTAAAGACAGTACATTGTCTTTTGGGGCTGCAATGTTAATCTTATGGAGGATAATGATGTGTTAATATTTCACTTATTAACCAATATTTTTGGATGAAACTTGGTATTTAGCTTCATTTTGTTAAGATTCATCCATTTAAGGTAAAAAATCTCGGTTTTTTTACTTATCATGGCAGCAAACCTGCATACTCTTTTCCCATGTTAATCTTATGGAGAATAGGCAAACTCTTTTATTTATGGACAGATATTGATGAAACTTACTATATGGCTTTATATGGTCGAAATAAATTTTTTCTATGCTAAAAACCTTCTTTTAGTGTCCCCCATGGCAGCATACCTGCATACTCTTTCCCTATAATTATCTTAAGGAGAATAGACATTAATTTATTTCCCTATTTATGAGCACGTGATGAAATTTTGTTTACATGTTTAGCTGGTCAAAATTAATATTACTAATTTGGAAATTCGCTGAGTACGCAGGTCTGCTGCGACGGGGGGTATTATTAAAAGACTATAAGAATAGCTTTATTTTTGTAAACAACTTAATTTGAGCGCAGCAACGCGATCCGGGTAACTGCTATACCCCGTTCAAAATAAATGTGCGGTCGAAAGACAAAATGTTATTTCCCACCACAAGGCAAATCCCCTCCATACCTTTCCAATTCCTCTATTTTCTTCAAAATCATATGTTATTTTAATTTTGCCCTCGAAATTCAGAGTAGAAAATAGCGCTGGTGGACATGTTACTTCACCTCGTTGCCGTTGCAAGCGCTTCTTTTTACATCTCAAACGTCTATAAAAATATTTGCTTACAAGAAAGCAAAATATTGGCATAAAATGACATAACATATTAAACAGCTGTACAAATTTTTAGTGATTGCGATTGGTTGGGTTGTTAACAGTGGGAGAAACGAGAGAAAACGGGGGAATTGAAATCTGCATTTCGACCGCACATTTATTTTGAACGGGGTAGCATATAGTAGGAAATAAAATGTGCTATTTTATTTTATTTTTATTTCATTCAACGTGATTATTTTATTATCGTCTTAAAATCAAAGTAAAACACGTGCTTTAATGTAAACAAAGAAAGTTTTTCTCGAACCAACTCTTCGCTCTTTGTACCCGCCTCACGAAAAAAATTTTTTTTTAATTTGTTCTTTTCTATAAATAAGCTACAGTTTAAAGCTTTCTCTTATTTAAATAATGAAAATGAAGAAGATCACATGTTAACAATTTTGTTTATTGGCTCATATCCTAAATGCGATCACTGGCCATGGTCATATTTCAACTTATATGGGAATTTTGGAGCTCCTTCCCATGGGGATACCACAATTAAAACTTTAGTGTTGCAACTTGCGTTGCTCACACTGCAGGCATTGCAAAATGTCCACAAACTGAATTTAATAATTCCATTGAGGGCCAGCCAGCAGTGCTACTTTGAACTCGGACCGCCCCGCCCTCCCCCCTTGCTTATCAGTTTGCAACTTTAATCATGCACAATGGAAATTTCTGGACGTTTAGCGAAGACAAAGAATTGAGTGTCTACTGTTCTGTGTCTAGCCATTTTGGGATCTGAAGAGCAAGACTACACGTCTTACTTGAAAAAGTGTCAATCTTGCAATTTCCCTTCTGTTCCAATTCTGGGATTATTTGGCAGATTTAAGATTTTAAAGTTATTGTTTTGGTAAGACTATTTTAGGAAAAGTACATAAATGTTGTGACTAAATTTTGTAATTAAAATTTAAAATTAATTTGAATTTAATATTTTAAAAGAAACAAACAGCCAGGCATGCAACTATTTGAGGCTTTGGAATTCAATTAAAATTTAAATACTTTGCATAGCGTAATGTTTATTTTCATAATATGTATTATGTCACGTTATGATTTATATCAGTGTAAAATATGAAATCGGAGAATTTTGTCTTTTTAAACAACTTTACTTTAAACTGAAGCGCAAACTCAACCCTTTTTAAAATGACCTGTAATGAAATTAATTTGCTAATAAGAAGCAAAACCTGTCCAGTGAAATTTTCAATGAATTAAATATGTAGAACTGTTTTGTGAATGTTAAATGACAAACATTTTGACACCTCAATCATTAAAATCGGTTCAGAAATAACGGAGGAGTTTTGTTCACAAAAAACAGCCCTCACGTATTAATATAAGAGATTGAGGAATATTTTGTTTGGTTTAATCAATTCACTGCGTCTTCCTTTATGTATGTTGTAGGGAAACAATAAACGCCCGTTAATCCATAAGGACGGGTAGTTTTTCATAAGCAAGATAAGCGAAAACTAACAAAAGGCCTATATCAATCAATGTTCTACTTCTTTGTCAAACAGGGAAAAATTGACTTCAATCAAAGCACTAGGGACGTCAGTGGTACGGAGGGTAAGGGGACATGGGGGGAAATAAGGGGCAAGGCGGGAGGGCACGGAGGTACGGGGAGGAACGGTGAAGATGGCGGCTCGGGACCATGGAGAGCAAAAGGATTTCGGGGATATGGGGGCACGCAGGGCACGAGGAGTGTCGGTGGCACTGGATACAGGGGGGCATGAGGGGCACGTTGGAGGTAAGGGAGACATAGGGGAACAGGGAGGAACGGCGAGCATGAGGGCACAGGAGCATGGATTGTATAGGGAGGGGTGTGGGGGGCATATAGGGCACTCTGCGGAGGCATGGGATGCACTGGGTCACGTGCGGGGTACAAGGGTTACTAGGGATGTCGGTGGCAAGAGGGGATGCGAGGGAAATAGGGACACGGGAGCACGTGGCGGCGGAGGTGCGGAGGCACAAGGGGTACTAGGGGCGTCGGTGGCAAGAGGGGTGGATGGGCAAGGGGATACGAGAGCGTAGCGGGGCCACAATGCGTATGGGGGGGCACGGAGGAGGAATGTGGAACATAGAGCACACGGGGGCCACGGGGAAGAACTGCTGGCATGTGGGCACGCGAGAATAAGGAGCACAGGGGCATGGGGGGTACTCGGGCCCCCGGGGCATAGGGGGTACAGGAAACACAGGTCAGGAGAGGTGAACGGGGGCACAGGGAGGCATAAGGTCACGGTGAGTGTGCGGGGAATAGGGGGCACAGGGGTCCAGTGTGAAGGAGTTTACAGTATTAACACTTTGGGTGCGGCTCGGTCACCGGTGACCGGTAGCGAAACGCGCGCGCTGGCCTGCCCGGTCACGTGTCGCCGGCCGTGACTCGGCGAAATGAATCAGTCAGTGTGGCCCTGGGTTGCGGAGTAGTTCGGAGTTGTTTATACGTGCGTTACTAGGGCGACCTGCCTTCTTTCGGTTGTGCGTCGCCCGCCTTTCCCGTGGGCCGGCTCCGGTCCATTGTGACCTGAACTTTTTTTAATTACTTTTAACTCTTTTTGAAGTGTTTCTTCCGTGTTTTGGTGTGTTTTGTGACAAAATATTATGTTTAATATTTTTTTTATTTTAGTTTTATCGTCTTTTATTTAAAATGGACCCCCAATACCAGGAATGCTTCGACCAGTACCTTGACGAAGTTTGAGTAAAAAAACAATGGTTGGGAGAGTGGAAGGGGCCGTAAATAGTTGTAAATATTAGTTATAATTCTATTGAAGATTATTAAAATTATATTAAACATTTTTTATGTAAAAATTCGATATTGTGTTACGAAAAACTATGTATTGTCGTTGTGCGGGCCGGCTCAATCACCGGAGACCTGCACTTTTGGAGGCCATATTTTTGGTGAAATAATGCAAGAACGCCAGTTTGCCGCCTCAATCCGGACTTCTGGAGACAAAAAGTAAGATTTTATGGAGAAAAAAATTTCAGGCCCGCGGGAAAGATTTTTGATATTCTTTGCCGCACTCAACGTGTTAATGGGCTTGAATGTTTTATTGAACTATATATTTATTTGAGTTACAATCTAATTATGTCATAGTTAGGTTAAAACTATTTTTCCCACGACCAGTAGTATAATAGTGCAATAATCTTTCTTTTTTCCACAAAATATACTACTGTATTTTAATACAGGGGAAATTTTTGTTAAAGTACTAATTTGATACCGCCACAAAGGTTCGCCAACATTTTAAAATATTTTATTGGAAAATCTAAACGTGTAAATTCACACTACAGCTTGAGAAAAATACAATAATACTGCAAGGAGGTGATACATTGAAACTTATTTGTGGAGACAACACCACCATTTAGATTTTTAGGGGCCTTTGCCCCTACAAACCACTAGTTTACATTAATTATTATAAGGCATTTTTTTGTAAGGTGTCATATTTTAGGAGGGGTAAATAACGGGTCTATGTAAACAAACGCTCAAGACTCACCCAGAATAAATCACATAGTACAAACTAGAACACAGGATAGGCTGGGCTATAGGCTAGGTTAGGCCTACGTCGCGCCTCAGCCCAGCCCTAGGACCGGCATAATAGTTTATTTTAATTAAATTCTCGCCGACTAACCTGTCACGGTTTGTCCGGAACGGCCGTTCGCCGAACTATATTATAATTTTCGTCAAGTCTTCACATTGAACTCGATTTATTAACTATTTTCTAACACCACAAACGACGTTATTTGTATTTCCTTTTATTGTAAATTTTCATCTTAAGACAGACACGCATGCCTGCGTCGTCTGGTGACTGCCTAAAGTAACTCAAATATATTCTTATATTTGGGTGAGGCCTACGAATCATCTACTCGCGAGCGTTAATTAATTAATTAAACCTTTTCAACCTTTAGTTCACGTAAATTCAAAATCTTTTTCGAGGGCAAGGATGAACGCACCCAACACTTCGAATTAATCGTTATTTTAGTTACGGTTGGGTTCTGAGCCCTGTGCGTTTAATTTCATTTTTTTTAAATTCTAATTGGCATCGCTTAAAAATTATTTCTAATCGGCAATTAATTTAATCGACCCCTGGAATTTTTGTTTGCTCCGTCTGAGCATTATCCGTGGCATTTTCCCGGTGACCTATTTTCGAAGTTGGGAAACCATTCGGAACGTTATTTATTTTTCCCTCCTCCGGAGGTACGTCACATTTTTATAAAGACTGCTTTAAAACGTAGTTGCCTATGTCAATGTTAAAACGGATTCTTGTTCCTGTAATTCATATTAAAAAGTTTCCAGTAAGTAGTGTTTCATAAAGATATTTTAAAGAAAGTTTTACAAAAGTACAAATTAGTATAGGCTGATAAATTTATCATCAATATAACAATTTTTCTATTTGTGTAAAGTATTATTGGATTAAATTATTAAATGCCAAAAAGGTATTCAGGATTTTCATCTCTTTAGTACTCCACATTTACACAATTTATATTATCAGGTTGGTATTTCAAAATATGCTCGTTAAGGACTATAGAGAATAGGCCTATAGAAGGAATTCCTTTTAAAGGTTACTAATATTATGCGACCTATTTCTATTGAGGAGAAGCTCATTCTTGACGTTGAGGTAAGCAGGCCTTCAAAATCTGCACTAAAAAGTTGTATTTCAATATAAATTATTAATTATTTACTGCTACCGTAAGTCGCAAGTAACTGAGTTCACAAGTACATTGATATTTTAACAACATATTTTTAATAACATTAATTTTTTTGAAATTTTAAATTTTGCCCATTATATTGGAAAGAAATTAATTTATGCGTAAATGATAACTTTTATGAGTAAAATGTTCTCGAAACATAATTCTAAGACATTTAAATTCTTTAGTATTTCTTTTATTTTACATCAGAATGGTTTCGGAGATACGGCAGTTAACGTTTGTACCATGTTATTACTAAAACCAAACATGAATGAACTTTAATTGCCTATAGCTCCCTAACCGTTAAATGTAGATAAAAATGCCAAAGAATCAAAAGTCTTAAAATTTCAATGCATGATAGTTTAATAAAATTTGGCTAAAAATTTTCCCAGAGGCAAATTTTTAATTGTGCACATTTCTACTCATAGTGCGATATGTTGTCGAACACCACTGGGTGGCCGTAGCCCGCGCGAGAAGTACTCCTGGGGACAAGCGTGGGGACAAGGTTGAGGGGTAAAAAGCAAGATGGTGGGCAGGCGAGGACGGTGCGCGGAGAAGAAGCGGTGAACGGACAGACGTGAACGACTCTTTTGAACGACTCTCCTCCACGAACGGTTCTTTTATAACTAGTGGGAATTTTCAAACTTTGTCCTTTCCCGCGCTAATTTATGAACAGTGGGACTGTTTCAAATTTATGTCTAATGGTACGAATAAACATTTATAACTAGTGGGACGATTTTGTCCCACTAGTTATAAAACTAAATTTATAACCAACGGGGCGATTTGAGAAATATTTATAACTAGTGGGAATATTTAAACTTTTCATTTTCCCGCCAGTTTTTATAACTAGTGGGAACGATTCGTTTTTATAACTAGTGGGACGGTTTTCAAGTTTATAACTAGTGGGATTATGACCAATGGGACCTCGCCGCATGACCCTATCTATGACTCTGATCATGCAATAGACAGTGTGGGGCAAGACCTGTAGCCTAATGCATTAGACTGAATAAGGTATGTAGCAGGTTGTATTTATTTATTTTTCTCCTGCATGGTTTGAAATGTGGATTTGCAGTGCCTGTTTATTTGACTTAAGCATTTTATTTTTATTTGGACTGTATTAGCATGTAAGAAACCTGTATTAGCATGTATACAATGGCATAGCCTATTGTATTGTACTTATACTGAATGACCGAATAAAATCTTTGAATCTTTGAACCTGATATTCCAAGCACATCCACTGGACTACATCAGACAACGGTGATGAGCAGAGACGAGAGATATAAATACAACATTTGTCCCCATTGTAATAAAAATAAATTAAAAGAGCCATGAAAATTCATTAAAAAAACTGTAAAGGCACTGGTAGAACTGAAGTTTAGTCACCACACAGAGATTAATTAAATAATGGCAATGCCAATAAAAGAAAAAAAAAATCAAGAGATGTCGGTTGAACAACATGCCAAATCTACCTAAAATGCCATGTCATCTAAATACTTCATCTCCCAGAAAATCTGAAGCAACTAACACCCTCAAGACTCCAGGCACAGCTCAGACTCTGGCTGCTTGACCACCCTTTCTACACTGAAGCTGAGTTCCTACAAAGATGACAAAATTGATTCACCTGGCTATTAACAAACACAAACAAACCACATTATTGTAACAATTACACTTGACATTAGCTCTGTTCACCATGAATACGAGAAATAAAGATTTTTGACTTTGAATTTTGACTATCTATGACATTATATGGATTAGCCAGTTTGCCATTAATTTATGAATTAAAAACGAGCCTAGAGACAAATCAGGTATGGTAAGCGGATGACTCATCGTGCCAAGGGAAACTGTCCAATGTGATGAAGTGGTTGGAGAAATTGCAAGAGATTGGGTTTAAATATGAATACCGTCCCCAAGCTCATAAAACCTGTTTAATAGTTGGATCTGAACCATCAAAATATGACCAAGACAACACATCAGGATTAGAGATTGTTATTGGAAGTAGTTTTTTAGGAGTATTTGTTAGATGTGACAAAATGGAAAAAGATGTTTTCATAAAAAAAGAAGGTAAAAAATAGACTCATATGAAAAATCTGGCCAATGAAGCTGAAAATATCCACAAACGGCACATGATATATGAGATAAAGATTTTAACAAAACTCTCATCTTATCAGTCAGTTATTGTGGCGACCTGACCCTTCCCCCACCCCCTCCTCCCAGCTCAGGCTGGGAACAATAATTGACAGATAAGATCGTATTGAAAAGTAGAGTTTTACTCACGATATAGCCTAAAGGTGTCAAATGTTGTTGCTATTGCAGTACGTTTCAAACCATTACGGTTCTTTTTCTGCCGCTTTTGATGATTTAAACTAAGCCCATCTTCTGTTGGTTGTCAAAAGGGAATTCCCGACACATACAGTTAATAAATAATTACTTAACCCGTACGGCACACGCATGGTTTCCACCCGCACTTTCCCGGTCGGCAATCATAGGCCGACTGCAGGTAGACTGAAGAACAGGAATACAGCAATACAGGTAATACAGAAAATACAGGTGTTAAGGCTGTATTCAACAAATAAAAGATTGTATTGTTGTTATTTTCTGAAAACCGTGGACATTTCTTTGTAGTTAGATTGCTACCTTGCACTTAGTTTTAGTTTCTTTTGTTGTAAAAAAGACAGACCATGGTACCGGTACCAAGATTTTGATATCGTTTCACCGTACCAGTAGTTTTGCCAAGAACCGGTGGTACCAAGAATTGGCTTGAGGTCCCGATACATCACTATACAAGACTTTTGAAAACAGTATTGCTATCCCTCGAAAGTCTGAAGTCGACTTCTTTTAAGACTTATCTTTCGCCATTGAAATTATGTTTTATGAATACAGTGAGCTACGAACACTCATGTATGAGGATTCTCTTCTCTTCAAGTCAAACATCCATTTACTGTACTCTCTTTTATTAGTAATGGTAGGGTGATTTGTAATGTAATAATTCTACTTGCCTTTTCCCCTGGGACATATTCCACTTGTTCTGCCATCATATGAGGTCGACGGTCACGCTGAGTAATGCTCCTAAGCTTATGACTGCCGACCTTCCTCAACAATAGTAAAGAATCGCTCTCTTTCTCCAAACACATAACCTTCTCATCAGGCAACCATCGGTTGATTGACTTCTGCAACAGCATCTTTATCTCTTGATGCTTCTGCAAACAAAAAGAAAATGATACAAAATTAAAAGAGTTCTATAATATAGAACTTTATATATAATAGAAATTTATATAATATATAGCAGGCGTCACGAAAATGTGAGCCTGAATTTAAAACAGTGTTGCCGATATGTGCCGACTTGTCCAGCTGTTAACATCTGTTATTAATTACTGCAAATGTAGGAAAACATGGAAACAAAAACAAACCGGCAACATCTCTAGGTAAGACTAATGTATGTAACTGTGCTTTGCAACGGTACTCAAATCATAGGCGTGCGCACGATGGGTGCCGTGGGTGCCGCGGCACCCACAGAAGCTCCAGACGGGCCTTAGGGGGGCGCCATTGGCGCCAAAATCACCAGATTTACTTAACTTTTAAGAACTGTAGAAAATATTGATTATGGGTTCAAATATAGTTCAAATATGTAGTAAAATGAAAAGTGGCGTTAAGTTACATAATTTATGTTAACACAATTATTTAAATATTAAAAATTACAAACTGTAAATTGATCGGTCAGATGTTTTTAGTGTATGAAATTCGGCAAGGAACATGTGCGTGCGAGTGGTGTAACTCATCTCAGCCGTTCCATTTCTTGGAAGGACGGCGGGCAGGAAATGAACCATTATGTCATATCTGCGTTTGGATTTGTATAAAATATTTTTTTATCTTCTTTTATTATTTAAAAGGAACAAAAATAGATATATATCTCCATACTTCCTCTTTCTTTTGAGTTTCTTTCTCAGTCAGTTACCAGCAGAGGTGGAGTGTAGATGTATGTTTTCGTGGTGAAACTATTCTGTATTAATTAAAATGTCTAAAAAGTTATCGGGTTCAGGGTACAGAAAAAAAGCTATAAGGAACGTGAAAAGTCAGTTGCACGAAGTTCGCGTTTGATGGCATCATGTCTTAAGGAATGTAAGGAAAATGGAAGTTAAGTTATTGGTTTATGAAGTTAGATTATTAAAATAAAAGTAATCAATTCCCTAGGCTCTTAATAATTATGTTTTTGTTTTCTACCGTCCAAACCCTGCTCCCTGTTTTTAACTCGTGATAAAACTGACTTTCACACCCAAGCTCATGCGTTGTTGGTACCGTGTCAGTCGTAAACTGTGGTAGGCCACAAAAAATCGATACTGTTCACCAATTGTTTAAAATGAAAAAAAATAATTATGAATTAGTTAACAAAATTCGTTTTATAAATAAATAATAAATAAATTCATAAGAATTTAGTTGATTATGTTTAGCTCTTTCTTCTTTTGTTTTTTACGTTTCCGGTATCCTGCACCACTTAATTTTGTTCATATCTCAAATCAGAAATTAATTCTAAATATAAACATTTTTTTTATATTTGGACAGGGAGGTAGTTGTACACTGTACTGTATCTCGTTTGCATACTAACTAAAAATTTTTTCTGAGCTGATAACAATAAAGTGTGTCCGGTATGACGAAGTTAGGATTAAGAGAATTCAAACATTAATACATCGTGTAAAGACAATGAATACACGGTATGGAAAAAATCGAGTGTTCGACAATATTCAGTCTTCAATTGCTCATGCAACTCTTAGAAGAAGTGTACTTGAATTGTTTTAAGTGATTAAAAAAAATTGATTTAGAACAAATCCATCTATTTATTTGTGTTGTTGAATCTGCGGCGTTTAGTGTCTTAGAAAAATTCAATTTTATGGACGAAATGAAAAGATAATGTGGAGACAACACATTTGTAAACGCTAAAAAAATGCTAGTTTCATACTGACTCTTTCAAGGGATCTTTGGCCCCCGAAACCGGCAACACAATGAGGTCCCGTGCGGACGCACGGGCCGCTCGCCGTTACACCGTACTATTTGCATCGGTGTTGAAATGTCAAATTTCCGCTTGATTAATCAAGCATGCATTGTATAATGCATTAATAAAGACAATGTTATTGTATCTTGGTAAAAATTGGCTTGGCTACTCATCACATATTAAGGTAAAATAAAATTAACCTACTGTATCTCAAATCAAATCTTATCACACACGCTACAGTTTACAATTTACTATTGGTTTCTTTAGCAATTCCCATTAAATAGTTCCTGTCTTCCTAATATTATTATAGAATCCTTCAATTAAAATTCAAACTAAGAAATTTTAATCTTTGAGTTGGCAATCCTAAAATATGAATTCTAGCTATTCAAGTTTACACTTTTTTTCAGCAAATAAGAGCAGTGGGAATGTGACATTTAGGCTTGAGGGTGCAGGCGTTGGGGGGGGGGGGGGGGGGGAGCGAGAGAGGGCGCCATTTTCAAGCTTGGCACCCACAGAGCTCAGACCCTGCGCACGCCTATGACTCAAATTGCAATACCGACCCGAAGAATTTTTTGCCTTTCAGGTGAGATTGTAGCCTACACTCACAAAAAAAAATTAAACATTAAAAACATTAACAGTTTTTATTTCAATCTTTTTCTGTATGCAGATGATGCAACAGCCATTCATAAATGAAGTAACTTAGCAGATTTACATCAAATGATTCTGAATTCACTCACTACTTGCAAGTGTTGTTCAAGACAAATGGACTCAAGTTAAAAAGTAGTAAAACCAATATTATCAACTTTAGTACTTTTCGCAATCAGGAACTTTTTAATAATGATAGTTTGCAAATCGTAGAATTCACCAAGTTTCTTGGTCTTGTAGTTGATAACAAACTAAACTGGAAAGTTTATTTTGATATTTTGAGAAAAAATTAAATTCACTTTGTTCAAGAAATTCCTGATCGAGGCGGGTTAAATCAAAATTGGTTTCTCTATTTTAAAAAATGAATACATAACACTGTGCATTGAAGTATAACTGAAGCACCCACAGAAAGTTTAACAGTGTGAAATTCTTTTATTTTAAGAAAACATTTTTAATCTTTTCTTCTCTTTGTTTTAGTTCATATAAAATTGTATCATTGTATTTTAGTTCTGTATACTGAAATTACGTAGGCCTATTAACGTTTTAGTCAACTAACAGTTTACTTCATAATCCTATCTTTTTAATTCGCCATGCATGAATGACATAAATGAGTTATTAGTAAAGGGAACAAAACCTAAATTTATTAATAAAGATACCAAGAAATTAATATGATCTAATAAATCTTACATTCACATTCTCGGAAGTTTTTCAGAAAATAAGAGAACTGTTATTCGCGGAATATTAATGACAACTAGTTAATAGCCAATTTCATTTAAAGTTTTTTGGATATATACAGTACAGTACACTCTCGTTCATCGGAACTAATGTGGCGGACGGCCGGTTCGGATGTCAAAAAATTCCGATGAAGCGGAGTTCGTCGTGAGTCATCATTTCCGCCCATACGGTGAACTATCGTGATTGTATTCACTCTTGTTTTTAAGATAACACAAGAGGTTTTATGAAAATAAGGCACTCAAACTTTGAACATGGTAACAAAGAACAGATAGGAATAAAAACAACGCAGGAAATAAAGATCCAAAATCTCAATTCTTATATTCTATATTCATATTCCACTCATCAACTCAGCAGTCAACTGACTTCCACGTAACACAGGTGCAGTCGCGACGCAAGACAGACTGAATGACAGTTTGGGAAGCGGTCGAACCGGATGTTCACTTCCTACCCATTCCTCTTTCTATTTTTGTGCGAATACTGTACTCCACGGCCTCGTAAATCACATCGATGGGTAAAGATTATGGAAAACGCCTGATGAAGTTTGATGCAAAATGTGATACTTCACTGTTGTGCGGATAGAACGAATGGAAATTGAAGGCGCTAAAACGGAAAAATTATTTATTTCGTAAGAAAAAAAAGTTAATAATATCCAGATTTTCAGTTCCGATGAAGCGGAGTTCCGATGTCGCCGAGTCCGATGAACGAGAGTGTACTGTAGCTGGATGAAGAAAAAAAAATTATTCATAAATTCTTTATTCACAAATTGTACATGGTACAAGAATAGTGTCAAGTAATTTACAAAAAAAAAATAAATCAGAAATTAAAAAAAAATTCGTGAATAAAAAAATATCTCCTCCGAAAGAATACAACTGGTCAAAGTACCAATATAGACTTACTCCTAGTTTCTACATAGCAGACTATGGACTGCTGGTTACAGGGGTGTCATGGTGCCGGAACGCACCGGAACGCCATTCCGGCACTGGTTTTGGACGGAAGTGGAGATTTAATAAAAAATGTTATAACAAATTTATTTGTAAATAAAGAAATATTTTTCCGTGCAGACAAAACAATGTTGTACAAAAAATAGAACTAAAAAATAATTTCGTGTTAGATGATAAAAATATTGTTACCGTGGCTTGTAATAAGAATGAATACAACATAAATCCATAAATGTTGCCAAAATCTGCGAACTACGCCACTTCGACATGAGTAAACAGAACGTGAGTTATCTAAAGAACAATGTACGGCTTGATCAGGAATGTCTTTGGAGTTACACTGTTTAGACAATCATGTTCTAGTTGGTAACGGCGCTCATAGCGGCTGATCAAGTACATTAGCTCTTATTTGGTAACAACTACAACAAACTACAGTGATATGAATGCCCGCCGCCAGAGACGCTAGCGTCAGTATGTACAATTATTGTTTGATGAGAAGTGACAAGAAGCTGTATCGACTGCTGATTGAAAAAAATTCACAACCTATAAAGTGACCCGGATTAGCTGAATATGCATTCAGGAAATAATCCACTTTGCTTTGCGCAAAAAGACCGTCCGAAAGCTTTTTGTTCATATGAATTTTTTATCAATCAGAAAAAACTAGAAACATCCTTAATTTTTCAATTAGTTTAAAACACCAGATTTGCTTTTACAATATGTGGGCAATTTTTTTGAAATAACCATATTTTATGTCATTATATATGTTTCTTACAGAGGTTTAGATGTTGTATACCTAAACGTACTTTGTGGCGATTACTTTCTCGTTGCACTTTGCCTTTTCTTGTTGGATTGTTTATTACGCTTGCTCTTTCTAGTCAGGCCTATACTAGCCTATTTATACATCGCGTCTTTGTTTAATGATAGTGGCTCTGGAAGTTTTATGAAATAAGTTTAGGATTTGAATAGTTAACCAAATGTAAAGCACAAATAGTGTGGTTGTAAATAAATAATTAATTGTATTCATACATATTCTAACACTGGCGATACCGCTCCAACGGTGGCATTTGGCGTTTCTACAATAGGTCTATAGCATACTGCGGCTAGAATAATTTCCAAAATTTTCCTGCCAAAAATAATTGAGTTCCGCTTTGAATTTTTTTCATTAAGTTAAAAAAAGTTATTGGACAGCATAAAAAATAAACTCAAAAGGCTTGCCAAAAAGAAAAATACTAAATTGGGCAATTTAACATCATAACATAAACAATTTTGTTAAGTGTAGTGGTGGGGAGGGGTAGTTAGGCGTTGGGACGCCATATGTCAAATCTGGGCTAGGTGTACCGTTCCGCCACTGCAAAAATTGCCATGACACCACTGGCTGGTTAGTCTACACTTCATTTGTAAATAAATATTGAGGGAGGTTTGTGAATTCTGCCCATAGATTACGTTCCTTTGAAAAACTGCCATAATATTTTGGAAAAAAGCTTTATAATAAAATACCAAATAGAATTAAGGATATTAAACGTTTTAATACATTTAATAAAGAAGACCATTCTCTGTTGCTAAATAAAGTATATTATTGTGTTGATGATTTCTTAACTGACTCTTTATGACTGTTATATTTTGTATGAAGGTACTTTTAAGTTTATTGACAAAGATTTTTAATCAACTTTTCTTTAGTTTAGTTTATTATACCACTAACTTGTCACCGGTTTTACCAGCTGGGCTGTAACGAGAAAATGTTTTGTGATTAAGAAAGAATCTGAATCTGAGAAAAAAATAGGAAGCAATGTATGCAATCCTCCATTTTGTATCCACTCCACAGGTATTAAGTAAGTAAGCATCATTGTGTTAGTATGAAGAAGATAATTTCAGTTGTAGTGGCTATTGGCTGAATATAATTCATGGTTTTAGCCCCTGAGCTGTGAGAATATACGTAAGACTAAATAAATTACTTACAGATTCCGTCAAAAGAAGCTCGATGATAATTTATAAACATGGTCAGGACATGTATCGATGTCAGTGCTGACATCGACCATGTTTATAAATTATCATTGAGCTGTTTTTGACGGAATCTGTAAGTAATTTAGTCTTACGTCTATTGGCTGAATCGTGCAGCTAAATATACTACACTGTTATTATGGCAAATGACAAATACCTTGACAGGCAATGTGGAGAGGTTCACAACTGCAGTGTTGGTTGAAGGCAGACCCTGGGCGAGAGCAGCAGTCAACAGCAACTCTCCGTTGGCATCGATACCCGCAGGCGAAACCAAGAAGAGCACCGAATCAGCCACTTTGAGACAGTCCAACACATCCAGGACGTTGCCACTGTTGCACTCAACAAGTGTAAACCTCTGCCGGAATCGCAATGTTCTGAAATTAAACCTAAGTGTTATGCATCTGTGCATTTAAATATCTTATAGCCAACAATGCTTTATTATAAACTCTAAACATTTTCCTAAGCAATTTAAAGTGTTTCAATGCTCTACATCTTCTACCAATATTATTTCAGATCCAAAGTTATAGAGTAGGATAATGAATAATTCGGATGTCAAAAATCTGGACCGTCGATAATTCGGATTTATTACAAGATTAATTCATTATACCTCTGCCTGCAGTTCCAACTTGTAGCTTATTCAGCTACAAATGTTTCAGGTTTCAGCAATTCTGCCACAGAATCCTGCAGAAACATATGTAGCTCTGAATAAACTACAAGTTTGTAATGGCCTAAAATAAGTAGGTAAAAAATAATAACTGGCTTGGCAATTCATTTTGTGCAGTTGAGAACATGTTTCAGATAGTCAGCTATTTTAAGAGTCATCTTCACCCCTGGGCCAGTAGCCCATTGTTGCGCAGTCGGCAATGTTAATCATACGGCTTTTATGCTAAAACATGGTCTTGTATTCCCCTGTTTCGGACGCCGTTTTTCAACCAATTTTCTTGAAACTTGGTAAGTGTTTAGTTGAATAGTTATATTAGGTTTCTCATACCTCGAAATTTTGAAAATTTCACTAAATTTTGAAATATTACTAAGGAAAATCGAGTTACTTTGCGACGTCACAGAGAGTAATATTTTGTTAAATTTTAAAAATTTCGAGGTATGAGAAAAATAATATAACTATTCAACTAAACACTTACCAAGTTTCAAGAAAATCGGTTGAAAAATGGCGTCCGAAACAGGGGAATACAAGACCATGTTTTAGCATAAAAGCCGTATGAATAACATTGCCGACTGCGCAACAATGGGCTACTGGCCCAGGGGTGAAGATGACTCTTAATGTACAAACGGCTGATAGCAGCATACGTGGAGGCCAGATCCAAGCCAACCACTGAGAGCAAGCGATCTTGAGTCACTTGTGGAGCTGCCGGCGAAGAGCTCTAGCAGTCTTTCGTCTGGCGAATAGCTGAAAACATCCCTCGTCAACGACCCGGGTTAGTACTCAGCAAGGGGAATAAAATAAATACTATAAGCGTACGCATGAAACAGAGCAAATGGAGACTGCGAAGTCACATTATTGGCCACCAAAATACTCCTAAGCAATTGACTTAGAATTAAATTAATAAGTGTGTATTACAAAATTGGTAAATAAATAATTTTAGGTAAATATATTATTTTAATATAACGAGTATTTCATTCTTTTGAATTTGATGGCTGCGTAGCCATTCCCAGTGGAATTCTTATTAGAGATGTAACGGATAGTTCTTTTGGCCGGATACCGGATACCAGATATCCGGCAAGGTTTTAGGCCGAAGCGCCGAATTTCCGGCTTCCGGATATCCGGCTCATGTTGTAGCCTACAATTTAGGGATGATTTACGGAAAGACAAGTATGAACTTGTCTTTCTGACCGTCGGAAAGTAGGTGGCACGAATTTTTCATTCGCAATTCGAATTCAATGTCAGTCTGATAGTTCTTCTGGTTTTTTTATTTACTATTTTTTAAATTGTTTGCATTGACCGTTAAGAAGGCCCTTACAAGTAGTGTTCAACCAATAGCAAACAATACCCAATCCTTTAGAACATTGTAAATATATATCTCATATCCTTGTAGCAGTGTCTACAGTGAAAGGCTATTCTCAGAAGCAGGACTTATATAGAATGCAAAACTCAACCGTTTGCTAAACTCAGAATTTCGCTAGAGAAACAACATTACTTTTTTACAAATTCGTGGGCTGTGATGAGCAACTAATAAAACATATTGGTATGAGCCTTCCAATTAAATAAGTTTCTAAATTATAATCAAAATTAATTACAAACCCTGGATATTTTTCTTACAAATGAGCTATCTGAGGCTGTTGTGTGCAATTTTGTCTCACCATTACAAGTTTGAACTGCAGACGGAGGTAATTAATTAATCTTGTAATTAACGCAGTTCTGGGTCTAACACTATAAACTTAAATCCAGATTTTTGTATCTTCAGCAAGAAATAAGACTCTTGAGTGGCTTTGGTGAGCCCCTCCTCTGGAGGGGCCATGCCTTGCCTTGAGCAGGCACGGCTTCCAGTGTTCGGGTACGCTTCCACGGGGGTGCTCCTCGAAAAATCTCAAATGATGTTTTTCCTACACACATGTTGCTATAGGCCTAAATAAAATGCAATAAAGTACTTCAACAATAATGTTTTTTAACTGTCACACTTTTGGAACCTTTACTGTATAAGAGAAAATAAATATTACATTTAATGATATATAGTTAAATGTCTTGGGTAACTCAAATCAAAAACAAAAGATAAAGCCTAAAATAGTGTAAAATGTCAAAAACCAAATTGGGATCAAACAAATTTGGAATGGAATTGGTTACTCAAAGTAAGTTTAAATATCTATCTTTTTTTTCAAAGTACTGTATTAATTTGAATTCTTTCAAATTATTACACTTTTACTTGTTATCACTTAATCACTTTTTGTAACACAGTGAAAGCCCTTAGGCCTAAATCATAAAACAAATTTGAGTAGTAAAATAAGTGTTATTTTCTGTCTGAAGAGCAAGAAATCAACTTGAAATGTGTTGTTCTGCTTCAGCACATCACTGGATGAATGACACCCTGATAAAAAATGCAAAGTGTGATTATCTAATCACTAATCTATATATTAATAGCCAAGCATGTTTCTTTTTCTCCAATTTTCTTAGCTTGTGTGAATCGTACGAGATATCCGTGCATACCGTTAGTAAGGTAGTGTCCTGTAGATGAGCAGAATTACATTTTAATTCACATCGACCCACGGGATTTCGCCCTAAAGGCTTTTTAAGTTTCAATGTTAATGTTATGGGAGAAGGATAATTGATGGATCACTAAACAGCTGTTGTAATAACAAATATTAGCAAATCAGGAAGACCAGATGATTAGTTATAAATATTATATAATTATCAAAATATACATTATAGTTTTCAGTCAAAATTAACTGAATTTTTTATCAAATTTCTAGTACCTACATATTGAATGTGGGAAAGTAGTTCTAAGATGGCAGGTAAAGGATATGGGTAGGCATTCTATTTTTATAACACTCTACACTCTGGAGGACAATGCCATTCCCTTCCAATCATGTTTACTACCATTACCATGAGTCAAATGACACTGTAGAGCTTAGAGCCAGCGTTAGCACATGTCCCCATTAATAATTTCAGATATCACCATATTTCTGCAATATTGAGTCATCACAAAAAATCACAGGTTAGTCAGATTGAAAAATTTAACCATGTAATGAGACATTTACCCAATATGAAGATGTGATTCTGCACTGAAAGTTGTAACTGCTTCTCCGTCAGCTTTTTGAAAAAGAGTAAGAACAGGTGCAGTTTTCACATTTACATTTAGAGGCACCAGGGCTACCAAAAAAGGAGCATCAGTAAGACCTCTCTTCTTCATCATAAATTCCTCACGTTTCTTGTGTCGCAACTGAACAGCCATATTGCGTCTTTCATTCTTCTTCAATTCACGCTTTGCTTTTTGATGAATTACTTTGGCCATAGAACGACCTAAAGAAAATTGCATTATGAAAACATACCTACAAGACAAATCTTTGATTAGGCCAACATTACATGCTGTTTTTGTTTCAGAGGATGGAAGTTAATATCATCCAGTTGCATTTGACTATTTGGGCGAAACTTCATATCCTACCCCATCGCTACCGATGGTTGGAATTTCAATGTTTTGATTTAAATTGTTTGATGAAAACAAAAGAATCAACAACAATATTGAGGTAAGGAGCCTAAAGTATTATAATAATCTAACCAATGTTATCCATCCAACCGTAAACAATTTATTCACCATACAGTATTTACCATTGACTAAACAGTATTTACAGTCAATGCCCTTAAGGACAGCGATGTTCATACAGGGGTACAGTTTCATATGGCGTCTACACAACTATTGAATGAAAATATCGATTGATAGGCTAATTCATTACTAGGATCGAAAATTACAGTCAAAAATAAAATTTAGCTTGACAAAATCTATTATAATTAACTAACTAATATTACCTAGTTTCCATTAATATGAAGAACCACCCTATATTAAGAACACAGGAAAGTTTAAATTTGAGAGTAGGCCTTGGATCACATTTCAAAGAAATTCTAGCCAGCTTAGCATGAAGCTATTAAATCATATTGTTTGTACAGCCTGGACCCAACTTCAAAATTTCAAACCAGTCTTCGGGCTCTGTTATTGGCTTTTCCTTTATACGCAGTCAACGACTTCTTCAATATTCCTAGGGAGACTGTAAGTACTTTTTTTGACATTGTTTGATGAATTTTTGTTTTTTTGTGCATGGTTTTTTTTTGCCTTGTGCATGGTTTGCCATTTTGATTTGTTTTACATAAGTTAGTCTTAAGTTTGTGACGATGTCAATTGCATGTACATGCCTAAAGGAAAATAAAGATTTTGATTTTGATTTAAGGTAATAAGGTTACATGGGTAAGTTAATTGCTTTTCTTATACATTTAGTTAAAACTAAAGTTGTCATTAAAATAAAATTTGTTAGGTTAAATAGGCTATTTGTTTTTTAATGTACTACCTTAAATGTGGGAATAAAGAGCTAAACAATAATAGGGGTTGTCATTATAAGTTATATGTTATTGTCTTTTTAGGTGCCGTATTGTATAGATTCAATCTATAATATTCAATGATAATAATAATAATAATCTATAATTAAATGATATAGGCCTACAGTACACTCTCGTTCATCGGAACTAATGTGGCGGACGGCCGGTTCGGATGTCAAAAAATTCCGATGAAGCGGAGGCCGTCGTGAGTCATCATTTCCGCCCGTACGGTGACCTATCGTGATTGTATTCACTCTTGTTTTTAAGGCAACACTAGAGATTTTATGAAAATAAGGCACTCAAACTTTGAACATGGTAACAAATGAACCTATAGGAATAAAAACAACGCAGGAAATAAAGATCCAAAATCGTTATTCTCATATTCCATATTTATATTCCACTCATATTCCAGCAGTCAACTGACTTCCACGTAACACAGGTGCAGTCGCGACGCAAGACAGACTGAATGACAGTTTGGGAAGCGGTCGAAACGGATGTTCACTTCCTGCCCCCTTCCTCTTTCTATTTTTGTGCGATTACTCCTCGGCCTCATAAATCACATCGATACGTACGGATTATGGAAAACGCCTGATGATGTTAGACGCAAAATGTGATACAGTACTTCACTGTTGTGCGGATAGAACGAATGGAAATTGAAGGTGCTAAAACGGAAAAATTATTTATTTCGTAAGAAAAAAAAATTAATAATATCCAGATTTTCAGTTCCGATGAAGCGGAGTTCCGATGTCACCGAGTCCGATGAACAAGAGTGTACTGCAATAGATACGGTATATCGATATGATCTATCGATATTTTCATTGGAACAAACCAAACTAAACCCCGAACCTCCATCCAAACCACATAAACCGCTGAGCTCCCTGAGATCAGTGATTGACGGATCCAACGCCGCCTGCGGCCAACTGGATGACCTTCAAAGTACCAAGTAAGAAAGTGGATAGTACACTACATGAAACTGGTCGTTCCCTTTTTGATTCGAATTTTGGAGCATTGATTAATGTGACACCATTTTATGCCTAATGAAGGCCATCTTCTCATAGTTAGCAAAGATTTACACACACCTGTGACAAAATAAACTTAGGCTAAGTGGGTCTAGTTTAGGCCTATTTTGTGTTGTGCTTTGATAACGTTGTAGGTTACATTAGTTAACATTTTTACTTGGGGTTTTCAAACATTAGGCCTATTTCAAATTGCTTGTTTTAAACATTTTAAAATTTTTTGTTTAACTGTCTAAAGGTGTTTTCATTTATCTTAGAAAACTAAATCAGATGGTAAATCTAATTAGTATATAGCGTACCTAGTTTAATTGTAGTACCGTATCGATAAAAGAGAAATATAATTGATACTTACTTACTTACTCCCTTCTCGTCTCTTAGACCATACATTCATGGCATGAGACCAGCCATATATTCTAATGTTGAATTCTTTTGTTCAGTCGAACCAGGTCATGGGAGAAGGATGATGGGAAGATTAGGCTAAGACTGTGAGATGAATGGTAGGCTAGGTTAGTTCACAGAATCAATCACAGTATTAATCATTGATAGGCTAAATCGAAATTCGAACCATTGCTAATAATGATGGAGTAGGATAAAGAAGTTTCGGCAACTATTGAATGACTTGTCATAAAAATGTTTAAACTTTTAGAAATTAATACAATGGATGTCTGGCCAGTTATCTAGGTAGTTACGGTATGTTTTTTTCAGAGGACCGAAGATAATATGATCCGTTTGTATTTGACTTTTATAGGCAAAACTTCACTATCCGACTCCACCGTTTTATCAATGTGGAAATTTCGATATTGTGATTATTCGATAATTATAATCGCTTGAGTTAGGCCTAAGATACCTATGTGTAATACAATCATAAAGGAATTTATTTATACTATTAACACAAATATTATTATAGGTATTTACAGAAATGTATCATAGTAAAATAATTTAACCTAACAATCTAACTGTAAACCTCCGTCACTGTTATTGACAGGATGTTTATATAACAACAAAATAAATGGTGTTTGGAAACATTTAAAACCCATCCCTTGGTAAAATAGAAAAACAAATACCTTTCTGATTTGTATTTGGCAGCATTTGTGTGATGCCATTTTAGGTATAACAAAGTCTGCTTCTTCTCACTTAAGTTAATTAAGATACACCTACACAACACAAACACAATAAACTTGGGTGGTTTATTTTGGGATGTTCTTTGATAATGTTACAGGTTACATTGGCTAAAATTTGTACTTGTTTTTGTTATTTTCAGTTACTTGTTTGCAACATAAGCCTATTTGTTTTACTGTCAGTCGGTATGTTTAATTATATTAAAACAAGACTAGGCCTAGATCAGGTGATTGATAAAATCGTATTATCATATGGTGTAATTGTATCATCAATAGAAAAGCAATATTATTGTAATATAAATATTTCTTCATCGATAATAATGGTGGAGTAGGATAGGCCTAGCTAAGTTTCGCCACTTTATAACCTGGTCCTATATCATCATTTTTTCTCTCCAATATTTTATAGGTCTCTTTGAGAATTCATTAATAAAGTTTCAAGTGTACAAGTAACAAGTAAGCTTAAGTAAGTTACAATGATAAATCAATTGATAATACAGTAACAATGGTGTCCAATACTGTAAGGAAGTTAAGCCCATTTCTGAGAGGAATTTTTAAAACAATTTTATTTCAAACTTACCCTTTTTCAACGTTTCAAGAGATCCTTTGCTTTTATGTCGACCATGCTTGTGAGCTTTATTTTGTTGTTTCAAAGACCCAGGTCTGTGACGTTCTTGAGTTGATTCAATTGCCATTGTTATTACTTGTCAGCATAAAATATATAGCTAATCTCACGATTAAAATAAGCGTCCAGCAAAACTCAAACAAAAATAATTAAAATCTACGATCAAACATTAAAAAATATGACATAGAATCAGACATACACCGCACACCGCACCTCACCAACTTTGGCAACTTTAACCTCGTTGTCACCAAACAGAAATCAGACCAGGTTAGGTTGACTGGTTGGTTGACCTGTTGACCAGGATACAGGCGTCTATTTCGGCATTTTTCACTTTGGGGGAGTGCAAATTCTGACGAGGAGTGGGGGTAACGCCAACAGTGTTACCAACACCGCAAATACCACGCACGGTCATCACGGACAATGCTGAAGACCGTATTTACGAATAAGAGAGACGTAGACAAAAGAAATGATACCGAAGGTTGTTATTATTGATAATGACTATTTAAAAGACTTAATTAGATAATAATACAGCAATATAACTACGACATATTAATGTGGTAATGTGTAAAAATGTAAGTTTGTTAGATGTCTGATTTGTACAAATTAGTCTACGTCCTTGAAATATTTTAGGGCAGCAAATTATTGTAACTTATTATGTAATTTACCTACGTGAACAAATGTAATAGTAAGCTGTAATTGGTATTGCGTTTTTAATATGATGTTAAATATTAAAAATATAAGCCTTTTCAAAAATGTATATTATAAAGAAAAAAAATTGTTAACTAATTTTAATTAAAACAGTAAGTTGATTTTTTTACACGTTTTAATATGAAAATTTAATACTTAGTAGCCTATTTACCAGTTGGCTTATCCGTTATGTACTTCAACGATAACCCGTTTATCCAAAATGTGTAGAAAAATCCACTGACTTGTTTTAATTAAAATTAATTAATAATTTATTTTTTTCTTTATAATATACATTTTTGAAATTAAATAGGCTTATATTTTAAATATTTAACATCATATTAAAAACGTAATACCAATTACAGCTTACTATTACATTGGTTTACGTAGGTAAATTACATAATAAGTTACAATAATTTGCTGTACCGTAGTTGTATTGGTGTATTATTTATCTAATTAAGTCTTTTAAATAGTCATTATTAATAATAACAACCTTCGTATCATTTCTTTTGTCTCCGTCTTTCTTATTCATTCGTAAATACGGTCTTCAGCATTGTCCGTGATGACCGTGCGTGGTATTTGCGGTGTTGGTAACACTGTCGGCGTTACCCCCACTCCTGGTCAGAATTTGCTCTCCCCCAAAGTGAAAAATGCCGAAATAGACGCCTGTGACCAGGATGAGGAGAGGACCCCGACGTCCCCGACCAGACGACGTTTTCGTTTTAGTTTTTTTTTTCTAGTTTACCGCGAGGTTGGCTCTAGTGTTTTACCATGAAACCACGAGGTTCAATGTTATTCTTATTTTTGTGGTTGTTTCCATTTACCATTTACCATCCGGTGTCTTCTCCACAATCCAGGGATCGGGGAATCGTCATCAGCAATCTTCCTGAAGATTCTTTCTTTTTACTTGTTAGTATGTAGTATGTAGTAATTGGTTTAATTAAGTTGGTTGGGGACTATTGTAAGACATTTATTGTAAATGTAGTGTTTATTTAGAATGTAAGTCACATTAGATAAGGATAACTAAGATGGGGTTGGTTTATAAGGAGGGTCTGGGTATAGGCATTCTTCACTGCTAGGGGTCTATCTAGCAGACTTCCTGAAACGAAAATTGACTCGACCACGGATAGAAGAAACCAGATACCAGGATCACATACATGTTTTGTGTTAAATGTGTTTTCCTATTTGTGCCAAGAATTTGTTTATTTCTATGTAAATCTGTAGCTTTTCGGACTGAAGTAGATCAAGAAGTGATGTCATGCAGTTTTTTAAGTTGTTTTCAGCCTCCGTTACAGTTCTGAGACAGTTCTTCCTCTCATGATAAAAATGAGGACATTCTATAATCAAGTGTTCCAAAGTTTCGTGCTTTCCACCAGTACAATTTATACATAACGGTGTAAAATATTTTTTAATTCTATATAGAGTAGTGTTTACATTAGCATGGCCGAATCTTATTCTACATATGTTTGTTATTTCAAGTCTACTAAGTTTAACGTTTTTAAACCAAGGGGTTTTCCTAAATTCCTGGTTGTGTTGTTGTGTTTCGTTTGTTAGGTTAGGTTTATTTATTTATTTATTTATTCGTACATACGGCAATCGCCATTTTACAAAATCTATCTCCTTATTTCTATAAGGGTTTTGTCTGTTACGTCCCTTTTTCTCTCGACCTACTGAACCGATTTTTAAGATTGAGGTGTCATTTTAAAGCTTAGGATATACCGCAGTGACGAATCGTAATTAAAAAGGTCATATTGCTTCGCGCTTCGCCCCCTCGCCTTTGATTCATTTCTAGAGAGCGCTTTAAAATTGACCAACTTTTATTGCAAGTTTTTTAATGTGAATGGTAATTTAACAGCTGATTACCTTCAGATGAATTTTAAAAGCCAGATAGTGAACAAAAATAGATCTCTGTCACTTCATAATCAACATTCACGTACTGAGGTGAGTTTCACTCATACAGATCCATAAAATGCGCAATTTGCGCACGGGCCACCTCGTATGTATAATTAAGCATACAGAATATTATGATACATTATTTTCATTACAGAGCCGCTTACATGCAATTAATAACTACTTGATTCAATAAATTAAGTCATTTCAGTTTCAGGTACAATTAATATGACACGCAAATAAAACACAAAATAGAGCATCAAAGACAAGATAGAACAAAGTAAGTTTAAGCGCAGTTTAATATAATTCATGCTCATGCTATATGCCGACCTGTGCATCAAAAACAATTTAAAAACAAAAATTAATCAACAACATAAGTTACTACATGCAGAATACAAGCTATATGCTAAGAATGTGCCATCTAAAGTGCATTTAAAGATACAGCAAAACAAAAAAAATCGACAAATAACTACATGCCAAAAGTGCATTCTACTGTACATGCTAAGTTTATGCTAACGGTATAGACTATGAAAAATAGACAATAAATAACAAGGCAATAATCCAAGAAAAGGAACGAGAACAACAATAGACTAGCATAAAGAAAAATAACAAAGTTAGCTCTTCCTCTTTATGTCCACCATGCTCTGCCACCCAAGAGAAGACTTGCCTTCGAAACTTTTGAAGGGATTCGCCAAAGAATTCCAACTGTTGTGCAGAGTTTTCAGAGCGCAGCAGACGTGGAATTACGCTGTGGTAGGCGTAGACAGTCTGATGTGAGTGCTTGGAGAAAGGTTGTAGAAGGCGGGTTCCAGCAGGGAAGTGAAGGTCTATGCGACGTAGAAGTTCGGGGCAATTGATATGACCATTGACAATCTTGAATAGGAATATAAGGTCAAGAGCCAGTCGTCTAGATGATAGAGGAAGGATCTGGTGCTGGTTTGCAATGTCTTGTATATCCACATCAGGATAACGGATGCCACTTCTAACACCCACCAAACGCAGGAAACGTCTCTGAACTTTATCTAAGTGGTCACAATGCCCAATCTGGTGTGGGGCCCACACAGTAGATCCATATTCAATGATGGGACGGGCTAAAGTCACATAAAGGGTCTTCAGTGTTGCAGGAGATAGGGCATTCCGTGATGTGCGAGCAATGAATCCCAGTAGAGAGTTTGCTTTAGCACATATCTTAGTGATATGTACGCCTGGATCCAAAAGGATACAAACCCAAATCCTTAACCACTGTCACTCTACTCATGATCAAGCCATTTAAAGAGAAATCAAAGTGCAACAAAGTTTTCGATCTTCCATATGACATTACTTGACACTTGTCAGCATTCAGTTGCATAGCGTTCCTATCACACCACTGTTCTATCCTAATTAGGTCTTCTTGAAGGTCTTGTTGTTGATGGATTGAGATAATCTCCTTGAAGATTTTAATATCATCGGCGAATAGTAGAAAGTTGGTCACTAGGGACTCCCCAATATCATTTATGAATAGGCCGAAGAGAAAAGGGCCGAGAAGAGACCCTTTGTGGCACACCTGATGTTACGCTCACAACATTCTTCGAGAGTGATGATGCAAATTTGACTTGTAGGGTTCTGCCACTTAGATAGCTTTGAAGCCACAGAATAAGAGGGCCAATAATTCCGTATGCCTTTAATATAGCTATCAGATGGCTATGGCTGACCCTATCGAAAGCCTTTGCGAAGTCCAGATACAGGCAATCAACTTGGTGGAATCGATAGATGGAGGAAACAACACTCTCACTGAAGACACAAAGATTGGTAGTAGTTGATTTTCCAGGGCGAAAGCCATGTTGCTGTGGGATGAAGACATTCTTGAATTTAAAGGATAATACGTCCAGGATCAAACTTTCAAAAACCTTAGCAATCACTGACTGAATCACGATAGGACGGTAATTTGTTACTTTAGATGTAGATCCGGATTTATGAACTGGTACAAGATAACCAGACTTCAACGATTTTGGATAAGTACCATCACTCAGCAACCTGTTGAAATAAATAGTTAGATGAGGTGCAAGAATATCGTTGCATGACTTCATAACGGCCGGAGTTATGCCATCCGGTCCAGGTCCCTTGGAGGCATATCAAGGTCCTGTAGTTTCCTTTCAATCTCAGTAGCCGAGAAGAGACAGGACGAAAGGTTGATGTTGGATTCATAATTGTAGTCAGCCTGGCAATCGGAATGTGGAGAGTAGATGGTCGAGAAATAATCAGAGAATAAATCAAACATACCCTGGGGTTCATCAGTTGAGACTGAGCCATATTGGAGTTTACTGGGTACAGTGTTAGTCTTTCTTAAGGATTTCATATGACCCCAGAAGGATCGAGGGGTATTGTTACAGTTTTACAGAATATGGATCTTGATGCTATTGTTGATTGTTTCAAAAAACACATTTTGGCAAGCGCTGGCAAGAGTTTTGCACTGTTGTCTGACCACTTTGAAAGCTTCATAATCACAGTCAAGAAGAGAAGTTTTGTAGTTTCGGTGAAGATGTTTTTTCCTTGAAATCAAAAGCGTCTAAGTTCCGGGTAAACCATCGAGGATATGCGGATTTATTTCTTCTTCTTACGGGAGAATTTTTCTGGAAAGAATTTCCCATATCCAAACAAAACCTGTCGAAGTAGGTCTCAATGTCCGAACAGCTGGAATCAGGGTAATTCAAAGACGCAAGCCAGGCTCTGACATTGTCAATGTTGCACTGACTAAGATCATGAAAGAGCATATCTTGTTTATCCACATTAAAACAGTCGAAAAATAACTCGAATTCGAGGGCCGGATGAAAGGCTTCCTCGTGAAGTATAGGATCAGAGGCAACCACACAACATTAATTTCCTCATCCGTTGAAAGAACCAGATCCAGCAGAACGCCTCTTTACTAGGGGTTTACGACAGTGTTGCCAGTAAATCCCTACTTAAGAGAGAAAACTGATATGATTAGAACCAGCAAATACACATACTGTACAGTGTGTATTCACTATAACGAATATAGATACTGTACAGAATCTAAGATACCTCAGGCATAAAAACAACCTCAACAACTCAATATAGATTGGAAAAATCACAACATTCTCCAATGTACAGTAGAACAAAGTATTTTAATTTTTACCAGAATCACTCAAGAGTGCGTATGACAACCGAGCCTTCTGCACTTCTGACTTCTGCAGGGAACTGAAGAATGTCTTTTAAAGAAGCGTTACTACAGCTTACATGAATTTGTTGAGGACCATAGCCACCACAGAGACCATAGCATTGACCGCTGATCATACACCCACAAGAAATTGTGAAGAAATCTGACGATTCCCCGGTCTACAAGACTGCGGCGAAGACCAGGATAAACAAAAAATCAAAAATATCTATTCAGTGGTTAAAACTATTGACTATGGATCTTAAGGTAAATTTTAGAACGAATAAGTAATTGTTATTCTTTAACACAAGCTCAAACATTCTTTTTGTCCTCTTTAGAGCCTTTTTAGGCGTGACTTACGATTAAGCAAACATGAATAAGAAGAAAAAGTATTTAGACAAATGTTTATTTATTTAACGGTATAACTATTTTTTACAATCTTTTCAGACTGAGACACAACAAGGACTTACAATAGTGTTACATGCTTGAGAATTTGACAACCATATGCTACTTAAGTGCAATAATTGAGACAATACCTTGAATGATACAAAAGTTAAAATGTGCATCAATAATTTAGAATGAATAACATACAACAAATTAGAATAAATAACATGCAAGCGACAGAATAGAAAACGTATATAACAAATGTAATAAACTATATAACATAACAATAACAGAAGATGTATTCATAGATATCGAAGAAAAATAATATAACAACAATAAATATGACAAATGTATACACATCACAAATAATCAATTGAAGGGGCTCTTCAGACGATTCCGTAAGGAAGAGACGCTTGAGGAGTGGATTAAGTCACGATCCTCAGAAACGCAGTTGCCAAGCCTCTGGATTCTCAAGATAGAACTATTCTGTGCATATTTGGTAGGCACATATGTTGTGGTGAAGAGGTTTCTTGATCTTGTTCCACAAGAAGGTACTCTGAGAGTGATTCTTCCCAGAAGGTCCAAGGAGACTATAGGCCAGGGCCAGGAGAGCCGCATCCCATAAGAGCAATGGTGTCACTTTCTGCGACATCCATGGATGTCGCCTACCGGCAAGTGTTGCCAACAAAACAGCAAACAAAAATCGTTCTCGTTTGCGTTGGGAATTTTTTGTCTCAACAATTACTAAAATAAGGAATTTCAAAGCAAAATAGGGTAGAATTTATGGTTTTAGATTTACCTTGATTGATAATTTGTAATTTGGTCATTACCTAATGGTTTGTTATCAACTAATAATCCAAATTTAAAGTAGAGTAATATGGCGTCGTTACGATAAATATCGTACCCGTGGCAAGACTGCTTCATTCTCTTTCTTAATCAGCTGTGTAGTGGTAAATATTATAACGTAACTTGACTTCCGTTTTAGTTTAGACGCTTCATATCCGGAACACAAAAAAAAGCTATACGGCTGACCTTGGAAGAAGTTATGCTTCTTCCTTTACAGACCTTGCAGAAGGTCAGGGCAGTCGATGTCCGCCGTTACAAGTCTCCATAGAAATAGCATGTCGCTCATCATTCGTCTGCTGGTTTCGTGAGATGGAAGCTTCATGAGGGCAGCAACCTCATCCAATGGTACTTCCAGGTACCTCCTAAGCTGGCCCCGATGAGGCGGAGAAAACGACGCTGGACTGCTTCCAAAGCATCCCTTAGGTAGCCTTGATGTGATGACCATATTACTCCACAGTTTTCAAGATGAGGTCTGACAAGAGAGAGGCCTTAAGGAATGAGGGTTGGAGAAGGTATATAAATAGTCAATGATATTACTCTAGTTTACGTTTGGATTATTAGTTAATAACAAACCATTAAATAAAGACCAAATTAATAATTATTATAAATCAATAATAAAACCATTAATTCTACCCTTGTTTGCTCTGAAATTTCTTATTTTAGTAATAGTTGAGACAAAAAATCTCCAACGCAAACGAGAACGATTGTTGTTTCCTGCAGCGTTGGCAACACTTGCAGGTAACAAAGAGTAAAATGTTTTTTAACCAACAAAAACTCTGGGGCCACCGACATCCACGGATGTCGCAGAAACTGACACCATTGCTCTTATGGCGTGTAGCTCACCTGGCACTACAGTCATCTTGTATAGAAATAAGAAGAAATTGAAGAACCGGATCCTTATTATACTCTATGGCAATACTGTTGAACTAACAGAATTAAATCCTGTTCCCGCTTCCTGGCTCGATGGTAGCGGTAGCGCTAGCTTAACTTTTGCACAAGCTCAAATAAGAAACATAACCTCAAATAAACAATCTATTAAAGTCATAGTCTCCGATAATAACCTATTAATTTTGAGATTTGGAATTGAATGTCTTTATTCGTAAGTTATTGCTGACTTTACATAGCTAGTCAAGTATTCCCCTACTCAATAATCGCATTAGAGTTTGTGTGTAAAATAAAGTAGCCTATTACAAAATTTATACCGACTGGTTCCGAGGCCCGTCGTGGATTTACCAGAACATTTCATGAGAATTTAAATTAATTCTCCTTTTTAAGGTGAATTCATTAAAAATATTAAATTTGTAACTTAAATAGCGTCTACAGTAGTTAAAACTACCTTGATTTAACATGTTTATTGTAGCATATGACTGGTCTGATAGCAGCCGCTACTAACCAGCCGCTAGTAATATTGTTAGTAAGTAGCCTAATCTGATCCAGAACCTCCGGCTGGTGAATGCAAAGGGCTAGTATTTACTAGCCGAAATCAGAAGTTAAACATGTTAAACTTTTTGCACTGCCTGCTCTAGAAACCAGCCGCTTTGGTTAGCAGTGGCTGCTAAACAGCCTAGTTGCACCGCAGCTGCTTTACACTCTGAAGAGGCTTTGATATCCTCTGATACTATAAAGTTAATTTTTTATGGTACTTTCCCAGTCAGTATATTGTCATGAACAAACATAAGTTAAAACAATTGACAAGTCCTGGTATACCCTCTTCTGAACTGGCAAATTGGAGAAAAATTGCTTTAAGTTAATAGCTCTGCATGATAGACAATACTGTAAGTCATGTACTGTCTCAATTGATAGAAATCATCTTCAAGAAGGGTGACCCTACATCAGTCACCAGTTATCGCCCGATTTCCATCATACCTGTTATCAGAAAGGTCTTTGAGACCGTGATTAAGAATCAGTTGGTTGACTACCTGGAGCAGAACTCCTTGCTTGCTGACGCCCAACACAGATTTAGGAGGATTGATTGTAAGCTGTCTCTGAGTTCATTGGTTAGATTGATGTAACCTTTGAAGACAAGGGCTCCACAGCTTTAGTTCTCGCAGATCTAAGTAAAGCGTTTGACACTGTCAATCACAAGGTACTAATTTCTCAACTGGAATGCCTCGGTGTCGGTGGCAGTGTCCTGGCTGTCTTTAAATTTTACCTTCGAGACAGCATACAAGTTTTTTGGAGCAAGATGTTTTTGAGCTATTTCATACCCAAACTGGTCAAGCACGGAGTGCCGCAGGGCTCTGTGGTTGGGCCAGTGCCCTTCTTAGTGATAATAGACGACCTGAGACTGCTTGGCGACGTCTTAATGTTTGCAGATGACCATGATTGTCTCAAGGGGTCCCACACTGAACAAAGTTAGAACGAGGACCTACGAAGTGTTAGAAGATGGAAGGCTTGGTTTTGCTCAAACTCTGAGCCTGAATCAGGATAAAACTCAAGAACTGTTTTGCAGTCTTGGCTGCATCAATGCTTATTGTCCCATCGAAGTTAATTCAATTTATTTCCAACAACTTGTTTTTGTTGGTAGCAATGTATAGGCCTAAAACATATAGAATTTTACCTAAATATAAATTATTATGAAACAATGGTATCTATACTTATTTAATGTGCTAAGGGTTTTTATGTGGGTAAGAGAACTCCTCTTACAGTTTTCAACCAATTTTAAAGTTTTTGGTGTCGTTGGATAGAGCTTGGTCTGTAGTTGTTTCCGCCAAAAACTGATGAGGATTGGGCTGAAAATAAAGGCGCTATCCACCATTGAAATCCCAAAACTTCCCACTAAAATAACATTGGGATTGAGTAAAGCATTAACATCTGTTAATGTTCAGCTGTAAATACGTGTAGTTGTTGGTGATTACAGATATTCACAATATTGGATTGGTCGGATGCCATTGATTTAGAACTAGAAGTAACATTTGTATTGTATCAAAATAAATTGCTTGATTTCGAGCAACATGTATACTAGTAGGCTATAAATACATCAAAAAAATAAACAGGATACCCTTACCTAGTTTAACTTTTAATGCATTTTTTATCACAGTTAATATTTATTTGATTGGTTAGAATTAATGAAGTGGTCTATAAACTCATCAACACCGTAAAATGATTGGGAAATTCAACATTTTGAAAGTTTACATTACTGTACCCACCGAATTTTTTTACTAACTATTTTGAAAGTTTACATACCGTACCCACCGAATTTTTTTTACTAACTTTTAACATAATTTTGATTTTATTTAATACCATACTCGAATAACTTTCCAGTCTTTTCAATTATTTCTTTTCATTTTTTTAAAATTTATTTTTAATTAATTTATTCTTTTATTATTATTATTTTATTTATTTATTTTTTTTTTTTACTTGTGTTGGATTTTAGTCAACTGCTGTCGGTCTGTGAGGTAGTGTATGATTGAAGTAGTGTTTGAGGGCTGATTTCTGAACCAATGTTTTTCAATGTTAAAATCAACACTGGTACGTCAACGTAGTCAAAGGCTTTAGACAAGTCAAAGAAACATCCAAGCAACAACTTGCAACCTCAACTGCGTCAATACACCTGCTGATAAATTCTATTAGAGCCAGCTTTATTGATTTGCCTCTCCTCAATTCACATAGCCTTAATTCAAGAGAAAATTTGTTTCTAAAAAGTCTGTTCTTTTTTCACAAATTAATTTTTCAAAAATTGTTGAGACGGCCTATAAAAAATATATTGTTGAGATTGGTCGATAATTACTAACCAATGTCTCATCACCCTTTTTGTTGATCGGTCTGACCACGGAAATATCACAACTATTAAAAAAGCATGGAGTACTTTAAAGTATTTTAATTACCAGTTAAGTGATACACCTACCAATCTCAGTCTTGCAAAATTTAAGTACTTTCAAGCTAATTTGGTCTCAACTCTTCTTGAAGTTTTAGGCAAAATTTGTCTGACAAATTACGATGGTAGGATGATTTTAGGGAGGGGGGGATCCAAGAATGGCCAAAAAGTGATGACGTAATTTATGGATGGCCCCTTTTTTTGGCAAGCCACAAACATATACCAAGTAGGCTAACAATAGTTAGGCCTATCTCAAGTGTGTGCACTGGTATCTGTTGACTTGATGAAGTTTCTTCCACACCTACTGAAACTTCGTTAGGCTATCTGTCTCCGTTTCTATGAAAAAAACTTGTTTGAAATATGTCAGTACCAGTGTTTGGTACTGTACTAGTGGTGTAGGTCTCATGCCCATTTGGTAAACAATTTTGTTAGCTAAATTTTTTGTTGGTCTGTTTTATTTTGCCTGTCTGTTGAGAGTCAGGATCACCTGGTTTAGTAATACTTAATGACCTTCAAGGAGATAGAGTCTTATTTAAATCTGAATTTACTGAGCTTTGAGAACTGGACACATTTACGATTTTGAAAATCAAATAATGGGTATGTTTTCAGATTCAGAAAAATATGTCAATTTCTCCCACATTTATCATATTTTCAGGGTGAATGAAGCACAATGAATTCAAGTTTTAAAAGTGTTCTATCACCTCGAGGAATACTATCACCTAAACCTGTAAATTCTAGAAGACACAGTGTTCTCTCATTGAAATCCTCCTCGTAAGTATGTAGGTTAGGCTTAGTTTACTGTAGAATTTGATCAATTCCCCTCCAAAACTTACGTTTTATCATCTGCGTTTCATTTAAACCTAAATGTAAAATTATGTTTGTTGTTCTGATCTTCACATTGGCACTTACTCCCAAAAAAGTACTGAAAAATTTATTTTGCCATGTAAGAATTTTGTTATTTTACAAGAAATTTAGATCTGTTTTAGGATTTAACCAATTTATATATACCTTACTGTATTTTTATACACCTTGTACAACTCTTGGTTGATGTTTTGAAATCAGTGGGTGCACCTAAGTCTGTGTAGTTTTGGAGATTTCAGGGACAATTCTGGGTTATCGGGGAAGAAGTAAACAAAAAAAGGTGTGTATGGTTTTTGTTATTCCTATGTATATATAACAAAATGGTTAAATTCCTTGCCATATAATAGAATTAAATGGATTCTATTTTTGTCTACTGTTATCTAAATAGTAACTAGGCTTTTGATTATAAAATAATAATCAAATCATCCATGATTTCAGTATTTTTCTCTTTTTTACAGGAGAGCCAGTTTATCCACCCGTATTAACCAGTCATCAGCATCCTCTTATTGTGTGGAACAGTTCGGATCGCAACTTCCAGTTCTAGTTGCAGAAGCTTTAAAATTCTCAGATGGTTAGTTTGTTAACAACTTTGGGTTTACACCTTCTCATAGTTTATTTTAAATTTATTCCTTTTTTCTATCAGGCATTATGTCATATTAAATTCGTCCAAAATAGAAAAATGGGTTAGAGTGACATTGTCAAAATGGTGTTTTGGCAGCGGTCACAGCTCAGTGGTAGAGCTCTGGGATATTACTCAGCGGGCCCGGGTTCAAATCCCGGCTCGGTGACAAAAAGATCATTCAACCGCTCCCATGGTTCGGAAGTCACGTTAAGCTGTTGGTCCTCCTGAATAGAAAACAAAATAGTGCAGGCCTCTCAGGCTAGAAGAACTATTAGTTAACTCCTGATCATACCATTATTATTTCATTTTTAATAGTCAAAATGGTAAAATGACATGGTTATAGAAAGATGAATGGCGATACAAAATAACCAGAACTAAAGAAAATCCTTTGTAAAGAAATACCCCCGTCGCAGCAGACCTGCGTACTCTGCGAATTTCCTTAGAAATTTGAGATTTTGTATTTTCCCCATAAACACCATAGGAATGAGTACCGTATGTAGGTTTGCTGCCTTGAGATATTGTTAGAAAATGTTAGTTGTTAGGAAATATAATGATTAGGTAAGGTAAACATAAAATTGCATTAATATTCGGCACTTTTTAAATCTTTGCCATAAACCCCATGGGGGTGAGTATGTCGGTTTGCCGCCATATGGGTGTTGTAAGCAAACATCAGTTAAACCCTACCTAGTAAAGGTACATACCAAATTATACCAAGTTATGTCAAGAAATAAGTGAGATAGAGGGTTCTATTGATTTCCCATAAGATTAACATGGGAAACCTGTTTTTAGCTTTTCTCCGTTATCTGTTGAGCTAAGTTAAAAATTCAAAATACTAAATTGTTTGTTTCTTAAACTCTTTTAAATTATTTTAGTTAGAATTGTTGAACATTAAAATTTGAGTTTAAAAAATGCCAAAAACCCATTTTTTACCCCATAAAACCCCGTTCCCATAACCCGATCATGCTGGTTCGCGAACTCATGAAAATAGACCTGGGGTTACAGCTCCATACCAAATTTCATCAAAATCGGAGGTCCCCTTCAAAAGTTATCGGTACCACGGACACACACACACACACACACATATATATTTAGGTACACAAATATATTAAAATGAACGAACAATGTTTTTGGCTTCTGGGGACCTCAAAATGAAAAGTAACATGGTCCCGGGCTTAGGTCTTACCATGGCTACTATTGTAATAGCGTATTCCCTATAGGGAAATTCGCTAAAATACCCCTTTTACAGCATTATCAGTGAATATTGGCATAAGCAAATATTGGTTAGTCCCTTCCCACTGAAGATGGAGCCTACAAACTTAATTGTATCGTTCTAGTGTTTTTCCCCATAAACACCTTGGGAGTGATTATGTGAGTTCCCCGCCATATGGGTGTTGTAAGCAAATCTATATAGTACTAGACAAGCACAAAACTCTTTTCCTAGCTTTTTTGCATGGTAGGGAAATTGCATACCATAAGAAAAGTTATTTCCTGTAGATAACCAGAAATCTATCATAATTTACACTGTCCTTCAGGGCCCCGGCTTACAGGCATTCAAAGCGTCAATGAAATGTTATGAAAGAATGGCCTTTGATCGAATCATTATATTTTGACATAGAAATATAGAAAATAGACCATAAAAATATGAAGTATATACTACATGCTGATTTTTCATAAACTATTTAACAATCGGCTAGAAGTAGTTTTCACTTATTGTGTTGTGTGACGTTGCAGACAACAGTGTGGCCAGTGTGAACGTGTCCGGCGACGGGTGGGCATGGTTCGTGTGTGGACGACGGCTGCTGGTATGGCAGGTGCAGGGCTCGCAGTGCCGTCAACTGTCGCTGCCTCACAGTGACCTGGCACACCGCGCCCACCTCATCACCGTTTACACCCAGCAGCCTTCCCAGGTTACTCACAAGTAGTCAGTCAAAGTAGTCGGTGACAGCTATTAATTTAAAATATCATAGCTCTTTAAGAAATAAAGTAAACTATTTTTAAAAATGAGGTGTAGTAAAATATACAAATCAATGTCATAAGTAATTTCAGTTGATGGAGAAAATTTAGTAAGAGTGGAGTTTTGTGTCATGATTTGTTTAGTTACAAACAATATTTCAGGTAATTATATTGTTATTTGGTTGAATCAGACTTCCCAAACAATAAAAATCCTCCTTTTTTGAGTTTAAGTAAATTTTTATTGTCAGCTTCCTTAACTGAATATTGAAATTTTTTTAACAACACAAAAAACAGCGATTTTATTTAATCAGCCGTCGAGTTGAATACTTATTTAGGCATAACGTGTATCTGTACCTACATGATTGTACGTGTACTCGCTGACCTAATTTGTTTTTCAGATGCCGTGCTGCTTGGCAGTTTCACCGGAGGGTATTGTTCGCTACTGGTCGAGCATAGCCCATGAGAGCAGCTGGACCGAAACTAATGCCGAACTGCAGGGTCAGGAATGTGACTCTCTGCACGGGTTGTTCCCCCTAGGAGCCCTATTGGTCACCACCACTGCCACTCTGGTGCTGGTCACGCCGACGTTCGCCGCATCTCGACACTCACTGGTCTGTCGCGCTGTCAAGCCACCACACGGCTGGCTCGGCGGCATCAGCCGCAGAATGAGTTCCCTCATTTTCGGGTCTCTACCTGCTACCCAAATAATGGAAACGGTACATATTTTAGTCTTTAGTTAATTATTTATTGTTATCTTAAATTGTGTTAACATGCATTAATATCTATATTTTAGGGTAGATCTACTTTCTTATAAAGTGAGGGCAGTAATAAACTTGATTAAATCATGTATACACTTTAGTTTAATTCTTTTCACAATTTAGAGAATGGAATCTTACATTTAAAAATTTTTGACCCTTTGGAATCTTTATGAAATTTCAGTCCTGTGATCTGATCATTACACCTAAAGTTGGAAATAACCTGTTGATTAATTAAGAATATAACGCATGCCTTAAGTCATTCCTTTTTAGAAACTACATGAAAATATAATTGGTTTATTTGCAAAGTTTTAAGTAAATTTTGCCTTAAATTGTAGTTTGCCAAAGGGAAGAAGTACTTTATTTGTGTGAATGCCTATGCCTATTTTGTGTTAAAAATTTCATTTAATTTCTGTACAATTTGTATGGAAATTAAACATCTGCTTTGCTTAAGTTAGCTCATTTTAAGCTTAGTACAAATAAATCGACTCATAAAAGTGGGTGACATTCCAGCAAAATCTTTACTTACATTGCCGTTGTAAAATGCTAAAGATGAAGATAATGCAGAGTCATTATTTCAGTTTTAATTGTCTTTATTGTACTTGTACATACAGTAGATCCTCTGTTAACTGGCCCCAAACTAACTGTCGCTCGGTTTGCTGGCCTCTCCCCTGACACAAAATAGGAGCCAGTTTATATGCCTTGAGAATTAAAAGTGGTCAGTTTGACTGACCTTTTCTGGGAATGAAAATGTCCGTTCCCATCCTCATCGCTTTACTAAAAAAAGAACTTTATCCAATCAGATAAAACTTTGCTATGAATTACACTTAAACTTATATTGTGGAACAACACTTAATGTCAGTTATTTTTCTGCTTGTTTGTCTCATATATGTATTTTTATAACTGGCAGGGTATTTTTGTTCTATAATATATAATGCAATAATATATTTATACCTACATATTTTACATGTTTATGTAGTTGTACTCTTTAACCCACCTTTGAGGTTATCTGACCTGAGCCCGGTTCCGTGATTGTCAGTTAAGAGAGGGTCTACTCTATTATGTTTTGATTCCCAGAAACTGGTGAAAGTTACAACCTCCGGAGTGGGGGGAGAGTGGACTGTTACTGTGCTGGCCGGACATTCACTACAGAAGTGGCAGCTGAGGGAAGGTGACTCCGAGAACTTGCTGTTGGAAGGGGACCTCTCTAGACCACTGCGCCAAGCCTTCGTTGATGCTAACAAGGTTTCTTCCTTTTCTTTTGTATATGATAGATACCAAGGACCGAGAACATGCTCAGTAAACTCGTAAAATTATAAAATGTCACCTTACTTTATTATTTATTTATTATTTCTCTATGAATGAATAAATGAATGAAATGAAATGAAAAATGTGCTTTATTATCACAAAAATTAAAGAAAACATTTGACACAACAAATACTAGAAATTAACACAGAAAAAACAAAATGGTTTTTAAACCGTCTGTTTGGGTTAACACTACTGGTGTCCTACATTTCACAAAAGCCCATTTAAGAACTCAAATTAATTAGTTTATATATATGTACTAAATACAATGAGACTCCCATTAACGTTCAAACAAAAGTGCAGTAAATTTAAAGATAAAATATAAGATTAAACAATACTAAATCTGAAAATGTCATAAACTGAAAAAATAATAGGCCTAGTAATTGCTTACATTACCAATACAACTTTAATGATTATATTCCCTCACCCATTCCCACCTCTCTTTCCACCTTTTTTTTATTATTTCTCTATGGTCACATACGCTGAAATTGCGACCCTCAAAAGGTAATTTCCTTTTCAAGACAAGCTTGTTTGCTTTGTTCACTCCCCAGGCCAAAGGGTTCTGCACTATGGTTTAAATTTGGTGAACCACAGGTTGAAAATGTAATACTATGGTTTATTTATACAGTTGTTTGTTGACTTTGGTTAAATTTTCAAAGGCCTTGCTGCAAAAAATGTCCTTAATGATAACATGGACAATTTTATGTGCTGTAGGGTGGAATCCCAGTTTTGTGAACAGCTTCAATCAATTTCCCAATAGCAATTGGGTCCTTAATAGACCCAGTCAGGAATCAAACTGCTAACACTCTGAATAATGTTGTTGAAGAAACAACACCGCCTATCTGATAAATTTTCAGAAATTTAGTTTTTGGTATTCAGCAAGAGCAGTTTGTTTCTGTAGGGAATAGCAGCTGAGTTCTCTGAAAGTCTGAGGGATAGCGTTAGTTTAGTCATAATACCATCCCATGTGAATACCGTTTAAGTGAAAGAATGTCGTATTTTATGTAAAGGAATACTGGCTGGGTAACTGAGTGGTTATTGTGTTCGCCTTTGAATCCAAAGATTGGCAGTTCGACCCTGAGCAAATTTAGTAGCTTTTTAGAGGTTTGATTCCGGACCCAATTGCCGTTTTTCTTTGGCTATTACTTAATTATGCTTTCCAATAACTGGTCAGTGTTAGATAGTAACAAGACTGGGGTTTAAACCGTTCCCCGTCTAAGCGTAAAAAATGCTACTGGCGTAGATATATAAAAATATATTAAAAAATAAAAATAACTCTGAATTGCAAGTGGAACACGCCTATTTGAATGAAAATTGCCCTAACTGGCTATCAATCAATAGTGCTTAAATGTATGTAAAAAATACATATACTTAAAAAATAAATTAAATACAACATGTTATTAGGCTAGGTCTATGAATTGGTAATCAAATATTAGAATTGCATTTGTGTTCATATGTTTGTATATTATTAACTAAAAAAGATTTCATTCTCTTTTGTAAAGCTCACAATGTGTAGTTATTTGTTAACCTCAACCGTGAAACCTTACAACCGTGAATTTCGTCTACGGTGAAAAACCTTTAGCAAGCCGTGAATTTGATCAGAAAACCTTAAAAATATTTCTATCAGTTGAAACCCCGATTGATGCACACAGCGAGAAATAACTGTATCAAAACAACGTGTCCGTCTGTAAATACACAAATCCACAGCAAAGTATTTGGTCTGCGAGCTACATGGTGGATCGTTCCAGCTGTAAACATTGAATCGGAGCACGTCAACATTGAAATGGAACTGTGCTCGGAACTGTCAGTTCCAATGAAGTATTTTATAAAACGCAGTTTATCATGCACAATACTTTTCAATGGAACTGCTTCACTTGTCGTTGTTACGATTATAAGACATTTAAACATAACTGCTTTGTGAAACTAGTTCCACCTTTGTCGTATTCTTTGTGACAACACATTGACCAGTAAACATGATTGGAAGATCGGTAACAATGACAACCTGCCGTATGCACCGTGTACTGCACACAAGTGGGCGGAGATGAATTCAGGAAGAAAGGTTGAATGCAGGTCAAAGAGAGGGGTTGGCGGGGTGATTACCAGAGTTGATTCATGTTCCAACTAGAGGTGTGCGTTATTTGTCGTAATATGATAATTAACACTATTACTAAATTGCAGCCTATTAATCGATTATTAGGTTACACGATTTACCCTGTTAATTTTTAATAATTCATTTCTAGAGCAAAGCCAATCATTTTTTAAGTTTTTGTTAAAAGAATTAAAAGATTTAGCTTTTGCAATCTCGAAACGTTTCAAAAAGTAACTCAGCAGACTGGATATTAAATCAAAACCAGGCCCATATATTTAGTAGTTGCAGCGGAACGTTATCAGTATTAATTTAAAATAGAAACTACAACTACTGTCACTTTTTTGTTTGATTTTCATGGAACGTAATCTGTATTCGTTTGTGGAGAAGGTTGCTTAGTTCACCATTTAATAGTGGACACAGCGGAACGATATCACCATTAGTTTGGGAAGGAAATGACAAATGTAACTATTTTGACTTGGCTTTCTCGGAACGTAAACCGTATTCGTTTAGCTTCTACGTTTCTGGATTCATTGTTTAATAGTGGAAGCTGCGAAACGAAAGCCACCGTGGAATGTTCCCAGTATGCGTTTAGCGACGATAATACAAAATGAACTGTTCACCGCGGAACAAATCAAAACGACCCCATGCCCGATTGCCCGGTTGCGGCTGAGCGTTGAATTCACTGAACTCTATGTTTGTTTGTTTATTTTGGGAGCGTAGGGGAGGGGGTTTGCGGGGGTGGAGACGGTGAGGGTAGATAGATAATTTCATCATAGAACGTCGATCACGTTTTACTCAAGAAATGTGGGAAAACTTTTGATTTTAAACGCTAACTCATTTAATTGATTTTAGAGAAAACGTTTAACAGTGGGTAAAACTCGTCAGTATGAAATAATCTAACTGTACCTCAACTAAACTCAATCCGCAGGCAGCGTGGTGTTCGTATGTTACGGTATAGTTTGTTATAGTTCTCTATTGAAAGATGCATAAAATAAAGACAAATAATAATATGCATAAAAACGGATAAAACGATTGAAGTTGTGTCTGTGTTTACAGTATTGACCTCTTACGTTATTCAATCTATACAGTCCTAATTTTCAGCTGCTAGTTATTATTTTTGTGTGCAAATTGACTCATTTTTAGACTGCGAATTTCCTTATTTTTGAAGAGTGAAAACTGGGAAAAGCGGTGAGTTTAATTTTCAAATTGGAGTAAGAACCCTGTAGTGTCAGATAGGTATTGTTTATTCAACGACAAAGTAAACGTCTGAATTATGAAGTGAGTAATTTAACCACTCTACCCATTCAGTGGCTACATTTGTGCCAGTCGTTTTTTACACATACTACCATTTACTTATTGCTGTGTTCTTTTGTTATTTTGAACTTTGTCTGTAATCTTTGTTATTTTAAAACTGACCCTTCTTATCTAGAAGTTGTCTTGAAGGTCTTGTCTCTTTGAAACATAGCACAGTGGAGTCCTACTACATTGCTCATTTGGATCACATAAAAAAATAATGAATTTTCATAACACTCCCTTAGCAGCAGACCTGCTCACTCAGCAAACTTCCAATGACTATAATCGTTTAGTAGAAAAACTTTTGATTTAAATGGGTGATGTACCGTAGTTGTTTATAAATAAATCTTATCAACAATCCTCTAAGAAATCCATAAAATAAAATATAAAATATTTCATTTCATTACAATATATTCATATTGATTAAGGCTTTTTAAACATTTAGTATGACGACAAATGAATTGGTTTTGATAATGGTATAGCCTCTTCATCACATAATATTAAAATGGTGTTTTGGGCTTCCAGGGACCTCAAAACAAATAAACGGTATCAGTTAACTGACTCATACTTTCTCCCAACAATATGAAAAAAGGTGTTAAAAGCTTCAAACATTAATGTCTTGATGACTCAGTTGGATAGCTACCAGTTGAGCAGCGCTCATTTGACCCTACGCGCGTCTGTGGCTTTTAACAACGTACTGCGTTTACTGCTAAACGAAAAATTGAATTTTCTCCGCAACCACTTAATGTAGAGCAATAATTTAAAATCCTGGATTATTTAGTTTTTTGAGCTTGATTTAATGGTCATGAATAAAATTTAATTCAAGGTAACAGCTATTTTGAAAATCAAAAAAATTGATTTTTGAAACACTTTTTACTCCATAACGTTTGAACGCGCATTTTCTCGGAGATGCGGTTGGTGTCATTTTATTCAGCATTTTAAACTTATAAACCACAAAATTTTTATCAAAATCGTTAGAGCCGTTTTTGAGAAATTTGAATTTTTTGTGTTTTTTGAGGGTTTTTGGGGGTAAACTACCCTTAAAAATCAAAAATTCAAAAAAACGAAAAATACGCCTGGAATTATTGTGGGTTTGGACCTACATACCAAATTTCATCGAAATCGGACCTTTGGGGCATTCTCTAGCTCTGTTTACATCCTGACACACACACACACACACATACACACACACACACACACACACACACACACACACACACACACACACACACACACACACACACACACACAGACATCACTCGGAAAACCACTTTTTTGGAACCAGGGGTCACCAAAACGGATAAATCCACCAACAACTCAAATTCGAAAATTTTGACGAAAACAATACTTTCTCCATATACTATGGTATAGGGGGGAGAAAGTAAAAAAGTATCATGGTCCCAGACTTAGGTGACTACCTACCAAAATAGCTTATCCCTTTAGGGAAATTAATACATGTACAATGTATTACGGTGTTTCAAAGAAATTAATACATTTTTTACGATAACTGACACTGACGTGGGTGCAGGATGTGCAGGAGCTATTGCTGCTGGACATGCAGGCCATAGAATCACCTGATGGAATCATGCTGTTGGTAGCCGGTGCCCACGATTCCTCGCAGCTTACATTCGCTCTTGGTAAGTAAGTGATTACTTAAATAACAATTAGCAACCACATAACACTTATCATATTACTGTGCAATCGCTCTCCAAATAAAATTGCACAAAAATGAGCAACCCTATCAACAGCATTTTTGCTGAATCTATCTAGAAATGTATTGTATACCGTATTACATGTGGTAAAAAAATCCACAGATGATAACATTGAGGGATGAGTAGTTACAATTTTATGTCAAGTTGTTGAGCTTTTACAATTGCAATTGGACTACTTTTTGGGAATTTCATATAACCTATTAAATTTTTATAATTTTTAGCTGAAGAAGTGTCTGGTTTTTGGAAAATGAAATGTTCATACGTAGACTAATTTAAGGTTTATTTGCAAAATGATTTTGTTTATAAAATACCAAGTTTGGTTTCAATAAAGCACTTATTCATTATTACTATTATATTAACTAGAGGGCCTGTGCGCTAATTGCGCATTTTTGTAATAAATTTCTCTCTGTTTGAGAAACTCACTACAATACAATTTGAAGGAATGACTTTGATCTCACAGTTATTATAAAGTTAACTTTTCATGTCCCTAAAATTAAATTATACATTTTTTTACCATTAAAAAACATAAAACTATCAAGGAGAACGTTTTTGTTTTATTTATGTCGATCATTCATTGACATATTATGTATTTTTCTTTCAATCTGACTTAAAAATTTATCTGAATATAATTAATAAGCTGTTAAGTCACAATTTACATTTAAAAGTCTTATAATTAAAGATGGTCAACATTTTAAAGCGTCCTCCAGAATTAAATGAAAAGCTATTGGGGCAAAGCCCGAAACAAACTGATCTTTTTAATCACCATTCGCAAACGTGATAGATCATAAGCTTTAAAATGTCACCTTAACCTTCAAAATCAGTTAAGTAGGTCGAGGGAAAAAGGTATGTAAAAGACAAAACATTTTTAGAATTAAGAAGATAGATTTTAATGCCACAATTTAATAAATACTAGTGATTGCAACTGAACTAAATTCAACCAAAAATCCAGTTGATCTGGACTAAATACTAGTTGCGAAGTTGACATTGGGTACAGCAAACGAAGTTGTCATAACACTTTGGTAAGTCTTTTGGCTGTCCACTATGAAAATTTCCCTTCCTTCAAACCCCATTCATGTTCAAGACAGCGGGGGGTTAATGCGAATTGCACGGTTAATCCCTAGCTGGAATATATGTAGACGGCAGGGGGTGAGTAGAAATGCTATGGGCATGGAAACCCCTAGCTGGAACATATGTTCAAGGCAGCAGGGGGAGAGGAGTGCGACGGGCATAGAAACCCCTAGCTGGAACATGAGTGGAGAGTCTGTTCCGTGCCTCACTTTTTCTCTTCCTTCAATATCCCATCCTTCTGGCTCGCGCAAAATGCCCATTAGATTCTGACGTGCTCAACGTTTTGGCCGGGGTCTCCTTATCCACCAATAATAATAACTAAATTATCTTAATAGTAGTTTTCTGTCACTCTGTGGTGTGTCCAGTGCTGGTGAAGACGCAGGTGGCGCCCCTGTCGGTGAGCTGGTTCAGAGAGCTGACGGTGGACGAGCTGGGACCTCTGGCCCACGCCCAACACGACTCCACACTGCAGCTGCTCCTGATGGGCCACACCGCCCTTGTCTACAACAACAACCACATTGTCGCCATCCCTGGTAACTACATCCATGCAACTCATATGATACTGTTACCACTTGCATTACGGTTCTTAATTAGTTGTCTTGGATTATAATAATAATAAAAATATAAATAAATAAAATGTTATAAGCTTATAATAAGGTCAAGCAGAAACAATGTTATTTTATTCGGTGGTTCCAGTTTCAATTTCATTCAAATGTTCAAATGTTAGTTGTATTACTTAATCATTCCTGAAAACTGAATTACACTATAAAAGGAATGGTTGTCAAGTTTGACTAATAAACCTTGTGTGCAAAAATTTGTGTTCCTAAATTCTTAATAGGGATGGTTGTTAAAGTCAGTTGTCAGTTTTACCGCTTAAAAAAAAATTGAATAAAAATAAATAAAAACTAATGATAACACATGTTGGTCTTAGGTTTATTGTTTCATTGGAAAGGTAAAAAGATAATAGGTGAGGAAGTTCACAGTTCTCGGAGGATAACAATACAAGTGTAATTTGAGACTCAGAAGGAGTAAAGAACAGTATTATTATTTTGTTATATTACATTTAGTCACGTTGCACTTTGATATGTTAAATGTTCTAGTTCTTGTTCTTTCTCTTTCAATTTTGCTTGTCCGCCATCTAGTCACTCTATTTGTACTTAGTATCAGATGAATTCGTATCTTGTATCTCATTATTCTATTGGCATTGCTGTTGGGAAATAAATAAATAGCAGAGGATTGGATTTCACAATTTTTTTTTTTTCATACAGTAAAATTGTCTTTAATATAGTTTGCAACATTTTGGATAAAAATTCTTGTTGAGGAATTTGCCTGAATATTGATTTTATTTGTAGTTCTAACAAAGAAAGGAGAGGTGGAACTCCTTGACTTTGGACCAGGTCAGATTGTAGATGGAGCTCTTTACGGAAAGTCACCTGTTTTCTTCACAACTGTCAATGGATTTATTTCTGTAACGTCAATAGAATCAGCAGTTAACGATATAAGCATGTAAGTAAAAAAACCCACATTTCCATATTACTTTTCAATTCATTATACTCAATGGTAACCATGAACTCATGGGTAATCTACATGTATGGAAGTTGAGGTTTTAATGTATGATTAAACACACATACTTTAAACATTCCTAGTAGTAAAAAATCCTACAACCATATACTAGATTGAAAGCTCTTGACGTGAAACCTCCAGAAAAATTGACAATAGATTACCTTCTTCATACGTTTAAAAAATGGAGACTTAAAAAATTGATGGGTGGCTGCCAAGTTGGGCACTGTATCCTCTTTATTTTTTGCCGTCTAAGGCCTCAAGTGTGTATCTGATCTGAAATCTGATGAAAAATCGTTTGTGAGGAATTAAATTATCTACAACCTTGATATATATTTGAGGTTTTGCTCTATCTTTTACCATTTCTTATTAAATCACTTTAAAGTTAAAATTTGGGTTTTGAATTTCAGATCTAACACAAGTTGTTTAATTATCCCCAGAAGTCAAAACCCCTAAAACCATATACTTAATTGAAAGGTTTTGACGTGAAAACCCCAGAAAATACTTTATGATATCATCAAAACCTCCCCAGGGTTCTGTCACACATGTCTTCAAAGTCACCGTGTTATTCTTATGGAAGCAATATTTTTAGTGATTAACGAATAAACACATTTATGAATATTAATTTATAAACAGCTGTTCTCATTTAAAATATAGAGGGAAGATTGGTAATTAAAAACTAAACGATATATAGACTTGATAACACTTCTCTTGTTGCTTCAAACACCAATAAAATTAATCTTTCTCAATCACTTTCCGAGGGGCTGGACAATATCAATTCTTGGTGTATCGCAAATGGTTTAAAACTAAATCCTTCAATAACTGAGCTCATAAATTTTTATACCAGCCTTAGTAATTCCTCTCAGTCTGTGTCACACTTACCCCACAATTTAACTCTGTTTATTTAACCAAATTTTTAGGCTTGAATATTGATTCAACATATTTATAGCGAATGCATGTGAACGCACTTCTCCTTAGACTTAAAAAGCATTCTATGCTTTGCTATGTTTGTCCCAGTTTGTCAGTCACAATGTCTAAGACATGTGCACTTCGCCTATTTCCATTCTTTGATCTCATAAGGTCTAATTTTTTTGGGAAAACTCTTCTGAATGAATCAGAGTTTTCAAAATGCAAAAAAGGGTCATCAGATTGTAGTCCGGTATTGGTCCAAAGGAATCCTGCAAACCTCATTTTCTTAAAATAACTCCGAATATGGTATTAAACTTATAGGAATAAAAAACAACACTTTTTGGGGGATTTTTATTTCATCCCCATACTGTCCACACTACATATTTCCATAGAAATATTTTATGCCGACTCACCAGCATCGACTCTGTTAATAGCTTTAAGTTTATCCTCAATAAATAAACAAATATTTTTCCAATTTTTGCTCATATTTCAACAGTCGACAGACAGTTTAGGAAGTGGATGTTTACTCCCTGTCCCCTTTCTTCCTTTTTCCGTGTGAATACTTACATGACCTTGTCAATCAGCAAGGGATGCAGACTATGAAAGTCGCCTGGTGACAAGTAATAGAAAATTTTATGCATCACTGTGATGCGGGTATAACAAATTGTAGATTAAGGACACCAAAACGTAAATGTTTTTTTTTAATAGTAATAATATCCAGATTATTAGTTCCGATAAAGCAGAGTTTTGATGTCACTGAGTTGGATGAAACGAGAGTGTACTGTACTATGCCAAATTTTAATGCTGTACCATTAATGCAGTGGCGTACCCAGGATTTTTTTTCGGGGGGGATATTATCAGTTCATAATTCCATGAAGATATATATGTATGTGTATGAAAATATATATACATATGTATGTGTATTAGTACATATATGTGCGTGTATGTGTGTATACCTGTACATAAAAGGGAATAAATGTCATAACATACAATTTATTACCATTGACTATATACATAGGTGTTAAAACTAAATTAAACCATGTATACGTTGGTAGAAAACTTTATTTTTAATACCAGGATAGACTTTTATACACATGGAAAAATTTATACAATTGTATACAACCTACACCACATATATACAAGTTACAATAATTACATGCCCTCTTACACCAGCATATGACACTTAATTTAACAAAATATCGACTCTTCTTGGCTTCTTAGCCATGACGTCCAAGTAAAACATTAATGTCTTTGTGAATAGAGAGGTGGGCTAGACCATTTAACCTAGTTTGAGACGTCGAATTGCACAGAAATGATTTCAGACGACGGAAAGTAGAGAATGATCGCTCTGCTGTCGCCGTTGTGATAGGCAACGTGACGCTCACCTTAAAAGTAATAAATCACAGATAAACCACAATAAGTCTTACTAAGAGTTATTTATTTGTAAACTTCTATCTTGTATGGTAATCATTACAAAAGATTATTATTACTTCAATAGTTGTAAAAATCGTAGTAGAAATGTCTGTAAGCCAACTTTACAGTTATAACAAAACTTTTAAATAGGCACGTAAAGAATCAAAATTATTTAATGTATACCAGACGTGATACTGACTCAATGGCTTTCTTGATAAACATTTTCAAAAAATTAAACATGAAGTATTTACGACTTAACCACTACTTTAAATTTACTATTTGGCCAATGTTGTTGAACAGAGATCTAAGTCTGTATTCTGAGATTTAATTAAACTAGTAAACGTGTTGATCAAAATCGAGAATTTATTTTAATACAATACAAATGTTACTTTTAGCTCTAAATCAATGACATCCGACCAATCTAATATTGTGAGTATCTATGTAATCACCAAAACACGTATCTACAGCTGATTATCAACACATGTTTAAAATGCTTTATTCAATCCCAATGTTATTTAAATGGGAAATTTCGGGATTTCAATGGTGGATAGCGTCTTTATTTTCAGTCCGATTCTCATCAGTTTTTGACGGAAACAACTACAGACCAAGCCCTATCCAACGACACCAAAAACTTGAAAATCGGTTGAAAATTGTAGGAGGAGTTCTCAAGACAAAAAAAACCCCTTAGCGTATTAAATAAGTATAGATTCTGCGGCAAGAGGAGGGATATTTTTTGAAGAACATCCCGATGTTTCAAAAATCTCTGCGTCATTTCACTAAGGAAATGGTCGAGGAAGGGAATGAAAACGCGCAAAAAAGGGAGTGAGCAGGCGCATGCGCGTGTCGCACCAAATGGGTGTTGTGCGGGTAGAGCGTTTCGTTGTGACAAGGCGTTGATTCCGCTACCACTACACCCTATCTACCATTTGAAACTTAAATTATGAACATATTAATATCACTAATATCGCATATTCATTCAAGTTTAAGAGTAGAAAAATGTTTACTTTGGAAAAATAAATTATATAATGTTTTACTTGAAAAATTTAAATAAAAATAAATTTAAAATCCCTTTTAGAATTTCGGGGGGGGGGGGGGGGATATATCCCGATATCCCCCCCCTGGGTACGCCCCTGCATTAATGGACGGTCAAAGTTAGAGAGTAATCGTAAGTTAGAGAGAATTTCCTTTTTATATACATGTTGGATGGATTTCCATTTAAATTTCATTTACAGTAGTAGACAAGTGTGATATGTTTGTATTGTAAAAACATTATAAATTGCCTGGAATATATTAATATCCAGATGCAGAGGCACCATAGGTTTAGAATAGAGCAAATTACCAGAGTAAAGACAGTTCAAAACCAGCTCAAATACAACAACCAATCTTGATTCTATTTTTGTCTAATTTTGTCTATTTTTTTCTAATTTGTTCTCCAAACATTTTTTAAACCATTTTAAATGTCTTATATGAATAGGAATTATCCAGGGAGGTTTTGTTTAGAGATCAGTAGACACCCTGTTAGTTATGTGCTGGTACCTTAAGTCAATTCTCGGTACAACCAGTTCTTGGCAGAAGTACCAGTACCAAGAACCGATGTCAAAATCTTGGTACCGGTACTTCGAACTTTGGTCTGTTGTTTTTACAGTGAAATAAACTATAATTAAGCACACCGTTCACAATCGCTAACAATACCTGTAGCCCTAACTAGAAAGAATGTCGATAGTTCTTAGGAAATAACAATGCGATTTAATTTGTGATGGCCCGGTAGACTGAGGAAAACACAAAAAAATGCTCCAAGGTGGTCTATTTTTGTGGCTATACTCCGGCTGGCTTGCATGGAGGAGGGGGAAGGGTTGGCATCAATAACTGACTCCTAAGTAGAGTTGAAAACCGTATCTCCTATCTTCTGAATTAATTTTCGTGAAAGAAAAAAAAAACTTAAGACCATTTTTTTTGTCTAATTTTTATACAAGATTATTTTTATTTTGTTTTGGTTAGGAGCATGAGTGAAATGGCGCCAGAGCAGAGTGTTTCGGAGTCCAACATTGAAGAGTTAACTCAGCAAAAGGATAATGTTGGTTTGATGAAGGCAGCTTTTCTACTTTACATCAAGAAACAGTTGGTACGTTTTAAAAAGGTTGTTGTTCAGATTTGGTGTGACTTTCTCTTGAAATGCCAACAATCTGTTTGCTTTCAACTACACTACACTATCTGCTATCAATCAGAAAACAACAAACAATTTTATACAGTATTTTTTAAGTATTGTTCCTGACAGAATGTTCTGAATTAAGTTGTTTGTTAAAATTGTTTTTTTTTTTAGCTCCCCGAACAAAATTTTGTTTTCAGAGTGATAATTTTGTTTTGTTTTGATCGTGCCTCTATAGAACCATGCCAAAATAAAATGGCTCAAACTTGGACTTTTTGAAATCTAGGTTTCATGCATCCAACTTTCTGAAGATGCAAAAAAAAAGAAAAAAAAGAGACTGTTGGGTTAAAATGAGCATCATTAAAGTAGGTTATACAATAGATAATATTTTACATTTTTCCACAGGCCCAAAGTAAAGCTGTTGTGTCCAACTTATTTTGTGGGGATGGGGGAAGTCTTGACTCAACTGCAGTTGTGAAAACCAGCCTTGAACTGATAGACGATGTTCCCGCAAAGGACCCTCGCTGGGCTGACCAGAAGTCAAACAGTAAGCTCAACTCCAGTTACCAATTGGTATATTTTAAAAAGGAACATATGTTTTAAAATCTCTTCAAACCATGTAAATTTGGTATATATTTTGAAAGTTTAGTTATTTTAATGAAATACTGTAAGTCTTTATTATTTTAATTGCCTTGCTTAACATAGTCCACAGCATATATTGTAATCCTTAAAGTTCTACATAAAATAATTATATTGAGTTTTTCACTTCATTCTTTAAGGCTACTTTCACACGAGCAACACTTACACTGCTGGGACATTAGTTCGCTGTTGCTTAGGCGTTATTGTTTACACACCAGCAGAATTTTGTCAGATTGACATGATTTACTCTGTTGAATTATGAAAATATTTTAGTTGATTTACTTTCCACAATTATTGCTCTGATACCGTTCAGCTGGTTTGAATGCAAATTGAAAAACATCCAAAGACCAATGAAAATAAAACTGATGTCCAATAGATAAGTCCTATCTTGAACATAACTAAACATTTCACATTCATGATTTCTGGTATACTTTTGATGTTGTACTGATTATTTGTGCAACACTTAAAAATATACTAATTTGTTTTCATTAGTTCAAAATAAATTTCCTAACAATGTTTAAAATGTGCTTAATATAAACAAACAGTATAGTATATATTGATTTGTATACAAACTAACTCCAAGCATTGCGACGTTGTCTCTGTCGTTATTATAGCGGTCCATACTTTCGAGGGCATACACTTTCTATATTAACACTTTCTATCAATTGTATATAAAAATACAAGGTTGGGGAAAAGCCAATCCATGGTAAAGCATTATAATATTTAGTTTGGTGAAGATTTTATAATCTATAGATAAAAATGCTGGTGGGGGACTGCCACGAAGTCTGACGACGACAAATCTGGATGACTTTTTGGTCCAGATGAGGGTGTGCAGTAGGCATCAAGCTTGGACAATTTTTTAAATCATCTAATTTTTTTGCCTAACATACTGTCAATCCTGGAACTTTTTCTTCCACCTCCCTATACGACACTGACTGTACCATCCAACTTTTCTGTCCTACTACTAGGCAACGCCTCCTGCTAGCCTATAATCCTACTATTATTCATAGCACCTCTTGCACCCCATGAACTTTAACAAATATTTCAGATTTGATATCCTTCAAATTTGTCGTCTAAAATTTTGGAGGCGCACAAATTTTACAAGAGTCCATGGTTGTTGTTGTCCTATATTGATGGTGCTTGCTGTTGATACTGTTAAAACATAGGTTGCTGTGGTTATGTAGCCTATTTCTACCTAGTGACTTTGTTACTGTTCATTATATAATATCTTTTTTTTAGCTGTTTCCAATTTCAAAAGTCTTTGATTTTGATTATTATCTATATATTAATAGGCAAGCATGCTTCTATTCTTCCTTTTTTTCAGCTTGTAAACATCATATGAGAAGAACGCGCATATTTATTTATTTATTTATTTATTTATTTATTGGCAATGAATGGCATACGCCAGTATACAAAAACATTACAGTAAAATGATACAATACAATTCATAAATAACACATTTTAACAATACATTAATACATTTCAGCATTCAAGATGACATATTGAGAAGAAAATTTGCTTTCAAAGAAATTACGTGCAGAATATTATTATGAACAAGTGAAGACATATTGCTTGAGTGAAATTATTCCTAACATAACAATACAATAATAACAGCAAAAATACCAAGATAATAATTACAAGCTTCAAGAATTTAACATGTCAAAAATTGTCAGAGAGACATATTGCAAGATTTTGGCATTAATGAGGGCAGAATTTACACTTAACATGCTTGACTAGAGACAGAGAGATAAAATATATTGAAAAAATGCATATTATCAAAAAACAACAACAAAAATATATATCTCAACAATAACAGGTTTATATTGTAACAATAACAACAATAACAATCAAAATACAAGCAACAATAAATTAGGTATTCACAAAGATAGAAAAATAGACTTCAGGCGGTAACTACTGTCATTGAAAAAATCAAAGTTAGAAAATCATATTGTTAGAAAGGTATTGTCCTGTAGATGAGCAGAATCGCATTTAAATTCGCATCGGTCCACAGGGCTTCGCCCTACAGGCTTTTAAAGTTTCGATGTTAATCTTATGGAAGAACGGTAACTGATTGGAGAATTAGACAGTTGTTGCAATGAAAAATTCTAGAAAATCAGGAAGAACATATGTTTTAGTTATAAAATATTTCTTTAAACGAACTTGATCTAGATCAACTGAAATGTTGGTTGAATTTGGACCAGTGGGGGATCTCTAGTTTACTTTATTTCATAAAATTAAAAAGACTGATTGTCTTTTTTAGCTTATCTTAAAAAATAACTCGTGAAAATAATAAATATTTTGTTGCTTAAAAACACAATCTATCAATCTTTAAATATAATAACTTGATTCGTAAAAGGACGACCAAGTGGCACGCCACTTGTTGCCAACAGTTATTGCCAATGTTAACGTACCCACTTGATTTAATACTTTTATTGACTGTGATGGTTAAGTTAATAGACAGATAACAGAAATAATGTTAAAACCCTGTACAGTAAGTAGATTTAAAAGAATTTGGAAGAAATTAAACCCTATACAAGTGGGTAATACTCATTAATATTAAAATTGCGTAATGCAAAAGTAATAAAGCTGCTATTTAGTTGTAGGCCTACTTAATAAATCCCATTTTACATCATTTAAGGTTGTTCTGCCAACACGTTAAATCCGTTTTATTAACGTATCAGTTTTGCCCTTCCTGAAACTTTTGAAAACGTCCACTTTTTTGGCAATTCCTAATACAAATTGTTTTCCTTTTTAACCATCGTAAGAGAACTACACAGTTAGTCGATTAACAGTACACAATGTAACAGAAATTACGACATGCCAATGTAGTTTCTCCTAAATTGAGTACAGTTACAGTCTAATAAGTATTGGGTTACAGTCGTGATAATCAGATAATGTCTGAGAGTCGCGGGAGAGAAGGATTTGCACTAACGCTCCCAGTGTATAGACTCACAACTAAGCCAGTTGTTTCCTGTTTTAAGCATTTTATTAATGGGTAGGCCATAAAATAGTGCATACAAATTGGTTTGATTTAAAATTAATATCTTCCATGATAAAACTTTCAGTTTATGAGTGGAATGACAAATTTCATGCACTAATTAAAAGGCGGATATGTTGTCCTCTTACATGCATCGGAATTAGCTGGAAAACAATGGTATTTGCGACTCTATGCACCAGGAACTGCTAGCTGTTTCCGGGCCCAACACTTTTCATGTGTGATTGCCACATGATAAAATTATATTTAAAATTATATTTGATTATTCAGATACAATAGTGTAATGTAACAAATAGGCCTAGCCTAATTTTGGCACGATCATTTTGTTTGTTTACCTAATATTGCATTACAAATAGGCCTATCCTATGGGTTGATTTGATAATATTGTTAATTTACCTAATATAATATCACAATAGGCCTAACCTAAGTAACATTATTTGTTTTCCATAAATGAAAATAATTGTCAAACGTAGCAGTAAAAGTAGGCCTAGCCTAGACAAATTTGGTCAGAGTTGTTAATAGATAGACTAGATTGGATTTCTGTGGTATGAACATTTTATTAGTTGAAAGTATGATGAGTTATTTGTTGTTAATAATTGTAAATATTAGCATAAGCAGTAATATTTAATTTTAAATGGTTTGTAAATATTGTATTGTACTTACAGCAGACGATAGGTATGTCAACATAAGAATTGTAATAATGAGTTGCTAGATTTGTACGAATAGTTTAATAATTTCATTACAATATTTAAATAATATTAACAACCATGAGTTAAAATAATACAAACAAGATAGATAGATAGATAAACATTACTTGATGTTGACATTAGTGCGTCGGCAGTATCGCCGTCAGATGTTGTGGCGCCGTCAGCTGTTTAGCGGTAACATTGAACTGGCCGGTGTCGCTACCCCAGTCACGTGACACCACGGCCGGCAACTCGGGTATATAAGGGGGCAGTGCAGCGGCAGCTCACTGGCATTGTTTCCGTCGCTGCGTGCACGTCTTCGGACTGTGCTGTGGCTGGCTCGTAGGGTTGTTAGGGGTCGCTGCGTGCACGTCTACGGACTGTGCTGTGGCTGGATAGCTTAGGGATGTTAGGCTAATAGATGCATTGTATGTTATTAGTAATTGGTTAGTTGATTAGGAAGTAACTTATGGAGGAATATTTATTGTAAAATGTGTATTGTTTATTACAGAAACATTAAATAAAAGGTCAGTAACATTTAATCTGTCTTACTCTTTCATTTCTTTCATTAAGTTAATACAGTAAAATAATAAAAGGTTACATTGTCCAAATCAATTTCTAGGCTTTCCTCAATTTTAAATTAAACATATTCATTTCACACCAACATTAACGTTTACACTTTACACGGCTGCGTGTCACGTCTTCGGACTGTGCTGTGGACCGAACACTAACATCTACACTTTACACGGCTGCGTGTCACGTCTTCGGACTGTGCTGTGGACCGAACATTAACACCTACACATTACACGGCTGCGTGTCACGTCTTCGGACTGTGCTGTGGACCGAACACTAACACATACACATTACACGGCTGCGTGTCACGTCTTCGGACTGTGCTGTGGACCGAACATTAACACCTACACTTTACACGGCTGCGTGTCACGTCTTCGGACTGTGCTGTGGACCGACCACTAACATCTACACTTTACACGGCTGCGTGTCACGTCTTCGGACTGTGCTGTGGACCGAACTCTAACACCTACACTTTACACGGCTGCGTGTCACGTCTTCGGACTGTGCTGTGGACCGAACATTAACACCTACACTTTACACGGCTGCGTGTCACGTCTTCGGACTGTGCTGTGGACCGACCACTAACATCTACACTTTACACGGCTGCGTGTCACGTCTTCGGACTGTGCTGTGGACCGAATACTAACACCTACACTCTACACGACTGCGTGTCACGTCCTCGGACTGTGCTGTGGTATAACACTTACAAAAACACTAATCACACAAATTTTCCTTTCAATTGGATCAGCCTTGGCAAAGAACCGCCCTTGAGATCTCATTGCTCAGAGTTTTAAAAGCTAGTTTGAGGCATCATAAGTGAATAGATATAAAAAAAATATACAAAAACCTCTTATGTATCTTTACATTTGGCGCCCAACGCGTGGCTAGATCCACACAATAAACTGTATGAATCATTACAATTTACGTAAAAATATTAAACCGTCTTTAAGAGCAAGGGAAGCGCAATTCAAAATGAGCAGACAAAATCTAGATATGTTAGGCCTAGACAATGAAAATGTAGAGGAAATGAATAACCAAACTGATGATCAGTCTCCACTTAGAAATAGAAATAATAGTATAGGATCAAACGTATCGCATGTAGGCCTACCTGAGGAAATCTTGGCGGCAGGAGATAATATAGACAGAAATAACATACCTAGCCCACCTAGGACACATTCACCAAACATGGAACAAATTATGATGACTCTAACAAATCAAATGAAAATAATGATACAAGGCTTTACAGATTTCAAAAATGAAATTCGACAAGAAGTAGATTTTATACGCCATGAGATAAGACTACTGCGTAACGAAATGACTGAGGAAATTAAATCAATGGAAATAAGGATAAACAATCAAATAGAAGACAGAATTAATGAACTTAGAGATGAACTTAACAATAAAATTGAGGAAAAACTTACAAAATTACAGAAAGAAAGAGAAAACACTGACCAAAATATTCCTGAGCATCCAGTAGTTAGGCATGTAAATAATGAAAATAAAACATTAGGCCTACATATTACATGTCCGGCAAATCAGAATAATGAACTGCCGACATTTGATGGAAAAATGAATAATCCTAATGCTTTCCTTTCAAAACTAAGGACTTATTACTATAGAGAAAATGAACGTAGGGCAGCAAGACATGAGGAAAGTTTAATTCTAGAGGAAATATTAGAAAAATGCTTAAAAGGAACATCGGCTTGCTGGTGGGAGATGATAAAATCTAAAGTACAAGATTTTGAAGACTTTGAGAAGTTGTTTTTAAATAAATATTGGAGCGATGAAATCCAATACGGAATACAAAGAAAATTAGATTTGGAAAAATACATCCCACACAAAGGAGTATCTAGAGCTGAATATTTTATTCAAAGGGTGGTAATTATGCAAAACATGATACCAGCCTTCACAGAAAGAGAAATCATTCGTCGACTTGTTAGACACTTTGACAGCACTATACAACAAGCATGTAGAGTGCAAAATATAACCACAATACAACAAATGGATGAATTATTGAATAGAGAAGACACAGAGGAGACAAACGAAAATTTAAGAAGAGAACTAGAGAGAAATGAGTATAGAAGTGGATATAATAATTATAAACAATTTAGGGACAGGGAGCAGTATGACAGGAGAGATGACTACAAAAGAAGAGAATACCCTTCTTGGCAAAATAATAGAGAGAAAAATAGAGATTGGGATTCCCGATCACGGAACCCACAAAACAGGGATGAAGAACATCGACCAGGTCATTTAAACTAAATGGCACTGGAAATGCTAAAGGCCTGAGAAATATTATTAAACCCCCTGATATGACAAATAATAATGGATTTCCAGTGCATAAAAATAATGATAGGCCTAAAAATAATATTGAATATTGTGACAAAGAAGTTGTAAATGAAGATTACAATATAATTATCGACAAAGGAAATAATTCTGGAATAGAAAGAGATCTACCAGAAATAAATAATGTTAATAGTAATGAAGACAGTATTAATGTTAAGGGTGAGGTAAATAATGATGAATTAAATGTTAGCACAATAATAAATGAAAATAGGGAGCTGAATATAATGAAGGAACAAATGTCCAGTGAAACTGGAGTACAAATAGAAAATATGAATAATAATGATGTAAACCCATGCATCACAGTTGAAGACAGTTTAGTAAATGAGTGTTTACATCAGAAGATTGAACAGAATGCATCAATAAATAACACAACAGAAGATGACGATGTGGATAATTTAATAGTTGGCATAATAATGTGTGAAGATATAGAAACAAACGTTAAAGAGAAATATATAAACCGGCAAGTAACATTAAAACCAGAAAATGACAGTAAATACAAATATGACAACCAACCTGAGAAAGAAAATGATTACAATGAACACTATAAGGGATATAATTATGAAGCAAAGTCAGAAGAAAATACAACCAATGATAAGACCATTTGACCCTGGAGGGAACATAAATTAAATCCAAGAAATAGCGGATTTGAAAAATAGAATGACATGCACCTACCTGCATTCTTCAGAAGATATGAAGAGTTTGGCGCCTGGACTGCTGAAGTGGTGATGTGAACACTGAGAATTGGATGGTGTTATGCAAAAAGGAGCAGTGGCGGATCCAGACAGGGGGCGCGGGGGGCGCGCGCCCCCCCCTCAGCCAAAGAAAAATGTGTATAAATAGTATTAAAGAAATTATCTGGTTTAGCACTGGTCTGTGAATCCCGACGACCCAACGTCGAGGTGCGTGTATCCTCATTATTATGCATCTTTCGCTATTTTGGCGCAAAGATGCGTCCGTACGCACTCGACTCAAGGGACAGAATTTCAACTCGCAACCCCCCCCCCCCATCACTTCTCTTCACGGTCCGCGAGCGTTGTCGAGGATTTACGAACGTAACCGAGCTGCAATCTACGAAACCATGCCTAACGATTCCGAAGTACAGTAATCCGATTGCTGAAACCGTCTTAAAACGTACAAAAGAAATAAATACTTTAAAAATGATGCTTACAGATCAATTATATACTAATGTATATAGTTAAACTGACAGTATAATATTTTCATTAAACCGTGTGCTGAATGCAGATGCAGATGAAAACACAGCGCCACTCGCCGTTCAGGTTATCACTGGTAGTGTTCCGGGCGCCTCACCGGTGTTACCGGTGACTAAAAAAAACGACAATTGTCGTCTGCTAACAAGGCATTTGCATTGTTTAGCAGACGACAATTATCGTTTTTTTAGTCACCGGTAACACCGGTGAGGCGCCCGGAATACTACCAATGTCAATCCTCGGTCATTTCATTATTCGTTTTGAGATGACACAGTCCACAGTCTAATATAAGTTATTGGGAGACAGTCGTGACACTCCATCACTTTTAGGTTGTCCGTCGGAACCATCCGCCGAGGACTCCAGTTTACGCAAGAGTGGCTTGGAGCGCTAGCGTGGATTTACTAGCGCTTATAGTGGTTGGGGTCTGAGATGACAACACATTCACAAGTGATCGCAGCTAACAGAAACACAGCTAGAAATGCCATATACTATAAAATGCTGATAACAGTCTAAATTGTCAAATTTAATCCCAATCGAATGATTAAGACGGGAATGTTTTTCCCAATTGGTTACCGCTCACTGGAGTTACATTCTGGCCTAAGTTATAGCGAAAACGGCCGGGGACTCCAGTCACGTCGGTTCCATCCAAGGTGACTGTAGGCCAGGGCCTGGTGAGCCGCATCCCATAAGAGCAATGGTGTCACTTTCTGCGACATCCATGGATGTCGCCTACCGGCAAGTGTTGCCAACCCAACAGCAAACAACAATCGTTCTCGTTTGCGTTGGGAATTTTTTGTCTCAATAATTACTAAAATAAGGAACTTCAAAGCAAAATAGGGTATAATTTATGGTTTTAGATTTACCTTGATTGATAATTTGTAATTTGGTCATTACCTGATGGTTTGTTATCAACTAATAATCCAAATTTAAAATAGAGTAATATGGTGTCGTTTAGATAAATATCGTACCCATGGCAAGACTGCTTCATTCTCTTTTTCAATCAGATGTGTAATGGTAAATGTTATAACGTACTTGACTTCCGTTTTAGTTTAGACGCTTCATATCCGGAACACAAAAAAAGCTATTCGGCTGACCTGGGAAGAAGTTATGCTTCTTCCTTTACAGACCTTGGGTTCCATCCGCTTAAAGCGCTAGTTGCACCGCGGACAACATTAAACATGCAGCTACGATACGAGTGTCGTGACTGTCTCCCAATAACCTATATTAGACTGTGGAGGTGACTTCGGCCTCTGTTATTGAGGTCGCTTCTCACGGTGATTTCGATGATGTAGGGTGTATGGTAGACAACTTATTCACATTAGTGATGTCGGCTCCACAAACTTCGTTCGGACATTATCGTAAATCCTCGCTGGTGTTTGGTTGTGATGGAGTGGGCGTGCAATTCTGTTTGTTTGTAGAGTCTTGTTCCGTGGGCCACCGCCGGGGAGCGGTACATAAGATGCGTTTTTCGAGTTGGTAAATCGAACGAAGTGAGAAAAATAGATCTTCCACCAAGCTAAAGTAGCTATTCAAAAGAAATGATTTCGTTACTTTGTCATTAAAAAGTTTCCATGTAGGCCTATTAAGTTCAAGAGAAGAGGCTAGCTACCTATACACCCCTTTTTCATATCGTAGACGTATGAAACACCTCTAAAATCCCCCTGCGCCCCCCCCTTGGAAAAATCCTGGATCCGCCCTTGAAAAGGAGTCAACCCACAAAACATTAAAAAATAACATAACCAACCTAAGTTATGAATAATGTGTTTCTCTGTATTTTGCAAAAACAACTCAAACCCTATCTAATTCCAAAGACCTATAAAATTAAAAGTTTTAACCCACACACTTTGGATTGCCGCATCATCAATAATCAAAAAGCACCCAACCAACATAAATGATAAAAAACATTCAACCCACAGTTAGGTCCATTTTGCAATAAACACTCAAACAGCTGTTTCAAGTCATTGTCCTTGGAAGCTTTTAATGCTGATGTTAGTGTTGTTGCTACAGTATATCTACTGGCTAATATTACGATAAAAGTTGAATAGATATGAAAAGTTTTACCTTCTAATGCAATAAAAAGGTAAGCCACAAATACATTTCTATAATCTAGTTTATTTTGAAATAATTTGACAATATAACCTAAAAATCTGTTTCAAGAGGCACATGTTTAACTTTTCCCTTCTTGATCAATAAATCAATATTTCGTAGATTGTTGGTGTTTTAAGTTAGGCTTTATATAAGTTTATAAAATTTAGTGTTATGATTGCAAGAAGAACAGCCCATCCTTAACCTGAAATATGTGTTTTGAGGCTTAATTGCTTATTGCTAAACCTGCAAAGTGTAATATTAGCTTCAAAATGTGTTGATGTTATGGTTTGAATGCTTATTGCTAAATCCAAAAACAGTAATGAATACAGAAAAACATTAGTATTTCGTTGCTTAACTGCTTTTTGCTAAACATACCTTGTATAATTTGCTTCATAGGTTGATGCGTTCAGGGATAAGAATGGGTCTGGGTAAGATATTACGGTACTTGTCGGCTACAGCCGTTACTTACCCATTGGGCTATTAAATTGTTCTGTGGTGATTTGGTTAGCTCAGGTTATTATAATGTGATGAACTAACGAAACCGCTGAAGCTTGATGTACTATGGTGGCTGCACATAACCGACAAGTACCAACGTTATTATAATAATATATCACACGATCACTAACATAATAGGCCTATATTTTTTAGATGCTGACTCGAGGCAAAAAGCTTGTTATTCTGGCGCTGAGAAACGGAGATCGACCTCAAGAACTGCCTAAAACTCAAAATAATGAAGACTTGATAGACTCTAATATATATAATGTGAAACTGTTATTGAATGAAATAATTGAACAAGTGTTTTCAATGAAAAGACCCATAGAGGCTAGAAACGTAATAGAAGAGGGGGAATACGAATTTAATGAAGAGTCTTTAGCAGAAGAATCCCAAGATATTAATAACGATTTGTTCGATGACTTAGAATCCCTACCACCATTATTTTCTGATTCTGGTAGCGAATATCTACCATCAGAAAGTGAAAGTAGCTTTGAAGATGTGGGAGATGAAAATAACAAAGCAAGTAAAAAATTAAAAACATGTTTGGAGGCAAAGAAAAAAGGTTATCATAATCAGACATGCCTTATTAATACTCAAAGAAGCAATGTTCTAACGTTAGCCGATATTGAGGATTTGGGAGGAAATATCATTGAACAATGTATGGGGAATGAGCACAACGAAGAAGGTATGGGGGAGGCCAATGTGAGAAATGGAATGAATGAAGAACTTATGGGAGATGAAAATGTGATAGGCCTAAATGAAAACAATGAAGAACTTGTGGGAGATGAAAATTTAATAAATGACATCAATGAAGAAGGCACGGGAAATCAAATGAATAAAGGGCGAAAAAAGTGTGGGAGAAAACGGAAATATGATAATCAATCAAGAGAAGATAGGAAAAGAAAATGTAATTACAATGAAGAATACATTAATACCAAAGGGGAAAAAGTTACTCCTAAGCAGTTTATAGAAGGTTTTCAATGTACTTGCAAAAAGAGATGTACGGAAAAAGTTGACGTTGAAACTCGAAAGAAATTATTTACCCAATTTTGGTCACTAGGAACGTATTCAGCGAGATGTGCTATGATCAATATGTGTGTTAAAGAGATCCCTAAAAAAAGGTGTTACGCAAAGGTTGACTCTACAAAAAGAAAATGGTCTCGGCTCTACCATATACATAACGAAGAGGTATGTAAAACTACATTTTTGAAAACATTGCAAATAAATCAAAGAAGGATTGATACGGCCTTAAAAAAAATGAATGAAGAAACAGTTATTACAGATCTCAGAGGAGCAAAGAGTGGAGGACGAAATAAATTCTCAGATGATAAAGTACAAGAAGTCATTGCTCACATCAACTCCTTCCCAAGATACATATCCCATTATTGCAGACGTGACTCGGAGTCCTATTATCTTAACGCAGACCTTAATTTGGCGAAAATGTATAATCTATACAAAGACTCTTTGAAATCAAAAGATTCTGATGACGATAAAACTGCGGTCCCGGTAAGCCTTTCTGCATATAAAAAAATATTTTACAAAGAGTTCAATTTAAGATTTCAAAAGCCAAAAAAGGATACATGTCTTAAGTATGACAAATACAATGCACAAATCAAAGGTCTATCTGACGATCAAGTAGCTGCACTAAAGGACGATTATTCCAGTCACCTTGATAAAGCTCAACGGTTGAGAGACCAAATGAATGAAGACTTGAAGAATGCAAAAGAAAATGCTGAAGTGGAAACATTAACATTTGACTAACAAAAAACCCATCCTTTGCCTAAACTGCCCACTGGAATAGTTTACTACAAACGGCAACTTAACTTCCACAATCTAGGCATACACGTAGGTAGTTCAGGAAAAGGCATTTTTAATGTTTGGATGGAGCACGAAGCTGGAAGAGGAACCCAAGAAGTTGGCTCTTGTTTAATAAAATATATAACCGAAAATATCAAGGAACCCGTAAAACACTTGATCATGTGGTCTGACTCATGCGGGGGGCAGAACCGCAGTATAAAATTAGTATTGATGATGATTCATACCCTGCAAAACCATCCTACCCTAGAAACTATTACACTGCGATACCTACTTTCTGGTCACAGTTTTCTGCCTAATGACTCAGAGTTTGGTGACGTCGAAAGAGCGTTAAAAATACAACAGCGACTGTACACTGACCTAGAGTATATTGCAGTCATGAAAGAATGCAGGAAGAAAAATAAGTTTGAAGTAAACAAAATGAATGCGGATGATATGTTTTCAGTTGAAAAGATAACTAAAGAAATAACAAACAGAAAAGTTGATTCTAATCAGGAAAAAGTGAGTTGGCTGGCCACTCACGAGATAAAACTCCTGAAACACAAGCCCACAATCTTGTACTTCAAAACAGATACTGGGCCTGAAGTTCACCAACAGATTGTTGATATTGAAAAAAAGAAGAAAAACCGTGTGATAAGACCAATCAAAGATGTAGTATTGGACAAGCTGTGGCCTACAGGAAAAATGCTCTCCAAGGAAAAAATTCATGATCTAAAAGAAATATTGAAACTGGTTCCTCAAGATGTAAAGCCCTTCTACAATTTCCTACGAAGAGCTACACCAGGGAATTTTCAAGATGATGTAGATGGCTTCGGAACTGATGAGCTGGACTTTGAGGTTGAACATGAAGATGGAAATGCAGAAGAAGACTAAAATGCGTACTTATAACGTTGCGTGCTGACAAACATGTTTAAACATGAAAATTGCATATTTGTTATGTTTTTCGCAATACGTTAATTTACTTAAGCCGCACTCAACGTGTTAATTTATCTTCAAGCATCGTTTCAGTTTTGAATGTTGCGCTAATTTAATTACTTCACTATAGAAACAAAGATTTAAGTGCAATAACATTTACTTTAAAAAATAAGTTTTACTGTTAAAGTGCAATTTACTTTATTACAAGTTATTACTAATTAAGGAATTTTTGAATAAAGGCGACTGTAGGTTATTTTACTCTTGTAATTTCATTCGTATTTCAATTTTGTACGACTTTTGGTATTTTTTAAATTATAATGAGCAATTAAAAATAATTTTGTGTGGTTAATTCCATTTTGAAGAATCCTTTACCCTAAATAATCAATAAAGCAAAAAGCATTTAACCCACATTTTATTTTTTTTAAGTAACAAAACCGATTAACTTTTACCTCATATTTTGTAAAAAAGTTAACCTTATTGTTGTTTATAAAAATATATATTAACAATTTAAAAATATATAATAGGTAACTTAAGGGGCAGCCCGAACTTTGGAGTCAAATATCTCAAAACCAATCTCATGTGGGTTGACTCCTTTTTGCATAACACCATCCAATTAGTGTGATAGTGAGTATTGTGTTTTATTTTAGTGACAATTAATTGAACATTGAAGAGACTTTCAGTGAAATTAAAAACTACAGTGAAGTGTAATATAATAATAAAAAATAGACATTAAGACATTAATTTAATGTAGTAATTTTCATAAAAATTTGTAATTTTTCAAATTCAAATTTTTATTCAAATTAGGGGGCAATGTAATGTAACAAATAGGCCTAGCCTAATTTTGGCACGATCATTTTGTTTGTTTACCTAATATTGCATTACAAATAGGCCTAGCCTATGGGTTGATTTGATAATATTGTTAATTTACCTAATATAATATCACAATAGGCCTAACCTAAGTAACATTATTTGTTTTCCATAAATGAAAATAATTGTCAAACGTAGCAGTAAAAGTAGGCCTAGCCTAGACAAATTTGGTCAGAGTTGTTAATAGATAGACTAGATTGGATTTCTGTGGTATGAACATTTTATTAGTTGAAAGTATGATGAGTTATTTGTTGTTAATAATTGTAAATATTAGCATAAGCAGTAATATTTAATTTTAAATGGTTTGTAAATATTGTATTGTACTTACAGCAGACGATAGGTATGTCAACATAAGAATTGTAATAATGAGTTGCTAGATTTGTACGAATAGTTTAATAATTTCATTACAATATTTAAATAATATTAACAACCATGAGTTAAAATAATACAAACAAGATAGATAGATAGATAAACATTATTTGATGTTGACATTAGTGCGTCGGCAGTATCGCCGTCAGATGTTGTGGCGCCGTCAGCTGTTTAGCGGTAACATTGAACTGGCCGGTGTCGCTACCCCAGTCACGTGACACCACGGCCGGCAACTCGGGTATATAAGGGGGCAGTGCAGCGGCAGCTCACTGGCATTGTTTCCGTCGCTGCGTGCACGTCTTCGGACTGTGCTGTGGCTGGCTCGTAGGGTTGTTAGGGGTCGCTGCGTGCACGTCTACGGACTGTGCTGTGGCTGGATAGCTTAGGGATGTTAGGCTAATAGATGCATTGTATGTTATTAGTAATTGGTTAGTTGATTAGGAAGTAACTTATGGAGGAATATTTATTGTAAAATGTGTATTGTTTATTACAGAAACATTAAATAAAAGGTCAGTAACATTTAATCTGTCTTACTCTTTCATTTCTTTCATTAAGTTAATACAGTAAAATAATAAAAGGTTACATTGTCCAAATCAATTTCTAGGCTTTCCTCAATTTTAAATTAAACATATTCATTTCACACCAACATTAACGTTTACACTTTACACGGCTGCGTGTCACGTCTTCGGACTGTGCTGTGGACCGAACACTAACATCTACACTTTACACGGCTGCGTGTCACGTCTTCGGACTGTGCTGTGGACCGAACATTAACACCTACACATTACACGGCTGCGTGTCACGTCTTCGGACTGTGCTGTGGACCGAACACTAACACATACACATTACACGGCTGCGTGTCACGTCTTCGGACTGTGCTGTGGACCGAACATTAACACCTACACTTTACACGGCTGCGTGTCACGTCTTCGGACTGTGCTGTGGACCGACCACTAACATCTACACTTTACACGGCTGCGTGTCACGTCTTCGGACTGTGCTGTGGACCGAACTCTAACACCTACACTTTACACGGCTGCGTGTCACGTCTTCGGACTGTGCTGTGGACCGAACATTAACACCTACACTTTACACGGCTGCGTGTCACGTCTTCGGACTGTGCTGTGGACCGACCACTAACATCTACACTTTACACGGCTGCGTGTCACGTCTTCGGACTGTGCTGTGGACCGAATACTAACACCTACACTCTACACGACTGCGTGTCACGTCCTCGGACTGTGCTGTGGTATAACACTTACAAAAACACTAATCACACAAATTTTCCTTTCAATTGGATCAGCCTTGGCAAAGAACCGCCCTTGAGATCTCATTGCTCAGAGTTTTAAAAGCTAGTTTGAACCATCACAATTGAATAAACATAAAACATATACAAAGAATTACATAGGTAATTTTACAATAGTTACATATTGTGTTGACTTTTGCAGCCCAAAATGATAAAGCCATTAATAATCATAAGTTAATTAATAATAAGTTAATAAATAAATAAAACATACTATAACATTTCTTTTTGTTAGAGCGTATTATGTCCTGAAAAATGGGTAACTTATAGTAGGATATACCACAGAATATACCACAACGAGCTTATGATAACATTTCATCAGACTAAAAAATGGAAAAACTTATATTCTGTTATAACTTATAAACTAAAAAAATTATATTCTGTGGTAAAGTACTGAACTACAACTGAATCCATCTTCAGTGGACTCGCCTAACTCCCCTCTTCCTTACTATGCGACATGGTATTTCCCAGCAAAATCAAGGCCATTGGCATTGCTTTTGATTGAAAATGGCACATAAACTGTCAGTACGACATTAGTTATGACACAGTAAAAGTTGTAAAATGTACGTCTATAGGGTGACGGATAACAGAGAGTGGCGGTTAATCAAGGTTCTACTGTAGGCTATTCTACTTTTGAAAAATATTTCAAATTAAAAAAAAGTAGAATGCAAAATTGCATTAATTGACTGGCCGCTTAGCACACACACACACCGATTTGGTCTGGCCGCTTCTAGGGTTAAGGTATTTACTGATTCATGTTTTACAGGCCATTTAGTTACAATGTGACCAGAAGATAGACTGCTGTGTATTGGGGGGCGTCATAAATAAACGATTTACAATTGAATTGAAAATAACTTTATTCATGAAGTGTACATGATATACTTAGGTTAGGTAACAGTAAAGTTAGGTTATGTATATTACCGTGAAAAATAATGAGTTAAAATAACAAATTAACTAAACAATATTATAAAAACCAATAAACAAATCACTTCCTCTTTAGAGAATAATACAAGAGTAATACTCATGTTTTACTTTATAAAAACTGAAAAGTAGCCTAAGTAAATTTTTTAAATTGTTGGATGTTAATAGATTAAATAAATAAATAAATAAATAAATCTTTATTGTCACATTTACGTTACAATCATAGCATAGCTACAAAACAGGTGACATTGTCAAAAAATATATACATTACCATAAATATACTAGTATATTACATTTCACATACAAGAACCAGTAATAAAGTTATCCTAGAAAAGACAGGTTTTTGTTCCATGAGAGTAAAATACATAACCAGTGGTCGAATCTTGTGAAAAAAAAATCAATTAATAAAATTTAGTCTAGTGATTATCATTTAAGTAATCATTTACACTGTAATAATTTTTATTTAGTAGAAATTCAGTGAGGCTGCTTTTAAATGAACACAAATGGATTAAATTTTTTTGTACTGAAGGTAATTTATTAAAAAGCTTTTTCCCCATGTAAGCTGGTGTTTTCTCTACCAGCTTCAAACGATGTCTCGGATACTGGAAATTATTTTTAAAGCGTGTGTCATATGTGTGTTCAAAATTTTCGTCAAATAATTTTTCAAAATTTGCCTGTACCATCAATAATGTTTTAAAAATAGCTAAGTTAGGAACGGTCATTATTTTCAATTGTTTATAAATTGGTTTACACGAAGATTTGAAATGAGTGAATGTCATGATCCTCAAAAACTTCTTTTGGACCTTAAAGATTTTCTCTACCTCTGATGAAAACCCCCATAGCTCAATTCCATAATGAAGTATAGAATAAAAATAAGCATAGTAAATGATTAGACGAGTTTTTAAATCTATTGTATTTCTTAAACATAACATTTGAAAACATGCCGAATTTAATTTACTTAATACATGTTCAATACATTTTCCCCAATTTAAATGTGCATCAACATACAATCCAAGGAACTTTGCGTTTTTTTGAATGACCAATGCTTGATGATTGATGTCTCGTGATTGTGCCGTACAAAATTTAACAAACTGAGTTTTATCTTGGTTTAATTTCAGCCCATTAATTTTAAACCATTTTCCGAGTTCGGACAGAGCTTCATTGACTTTTGGTATTAATTCAGAATCTGTTTTGGAATTAACAATTGCGGTGGTATCATCAGCGTATAATATAAGATTAGTAGATACGTTATTAGGCAGGTCATTAATGTAAAGTAGAAAAAGGAGCGGTCCCAAAATAGAACCTTGTGGAACCCCAACCAATATTTCTTCCTAACTAGATTTTGATTTCATGTTACCTTTAGAAATTGTGGTTCTTTGAAAGCGATTTCTTAGATAAGATGTTAACCACAAAACTGATTTTTCCGAAAAATTATAGATATGTAGCTTTTGAAGAAGAATATCATGGTTGACACAGTCAAACGCTTTGGACAAGTCACAAAACACTCCCATAGTGCTCTGCGATCCATCCAAAGTCCATGACACCTCACTAATAAAATCTGACAATGCTTTTATTGTACTATAGCTTTTTCGAAACCCAAATTGTTCATGAGCAAAAATGTTGTTAAATTCCAAAAAATTTGATATTTGATTATAGGCAGTTTTTTCAAACACTTTGGAAAAGGATGGTAAAAGAGACACTGGCCGATAATTATCAGGATTTTGCTTTTCACCCTTCTTATGAAGAGGTTTGAGTTCTGCAAATTTCAGATGTTGGGGAAAAGTATTAACTTGGAAAGATTGATTTAAAATGATTGATAAAGGTTCAGCAATGAAATGTGCTATTTTTTTCAACAAGTCAACAGGAATTTCATCCCACCCTGCCGATCTCTTATTTTTAAGAGATTTTATAATATTAGTAACATCATTTCTTTCGACTAAATTAAACTGAAATTCGTGTAGGTTTTTCCCGGCTAAAGATTTTCTTGTTAACCTCAGTGCTTCATGTTCATCAGGCAACAAGTCAATTTCCTTAGTAATGAAAGTAAATTTTTTGTTAAAAAAATCTGCAATTTCCTTAGCGTTGCTGAGAGGCTTTTCATCAACCATGATATCAGGAAAATTCACTTCAGTCTTTTTTAATCCCAATTCAGATTTTACTACCCCCCAAGCAGCCTTACTTTTATTTTCCGATTCTTTTATAAAATTACTGTTAGTAGATTTTTTTGATTCGTTGCATACATTTTTAAAAACTATTTTATATCTTTTAACATAATTAATGAAACCTAAATCATTTGACTTCTTAGCTAGTTTACAAAGTTCTCTTTTTCTGACACTAGATACTTTAATTCCTTTTGTGACCCATGACTTTTTCTTGTTGGAATTTTTGTGTGTATAAAACTTCAGAGGAAATGCTTCCTCAAATACATTTTGAAAGAGACCAAAAAAGTTTTTACAATTTTCTTCGAAACAATTGAGCATTGATACATTCCATTGTATTGATCTTACACAGTTTATGAATTTATTAGTGTTATCCTTAGAGAATATTCTTTTTTTACATTTCTTTTTTCCCTCTTTATTACTATTTTTTAAAATATTGATATAAAGTGCTCTATGATCAGAGATACCTAGTTCTAAATTCATTGTTATTGATACAGATTGAGACTGCATTTTTGAAGTTAAAATATTGTCAATACAAGATTTTGTAGATTGTGTAATTCTTGTCGGGGAAGAGAAATTAATTTTAAAACCATACTGATCCAATAAGGAGATGAAATGCAATTTGTGTAAAGGGTGGCTGCAGTCCTCTAAAACATCTACATTGAAGTCAGCTGCTATATAAACATTTCTCATTTTGCATTTTTCAATTAAAATGTTCAATAAACCCTCTAGCTTAACAAGAAAATTTGAGAAATTGGATGTATTAGGTGTTCGGTAAATAGAAATTACAATAATATCCAGAGTTATAATTTCAACGCAAGATGCTTCAAAAACTGAGTCTTCATTAAAAACACATAGATCATTTCTTATTTTGTATTCCAAATTATCTTTTAAAATTATACAGGAACCACCCCGGTTACCTTCACTCCTGCAGTAAAAACTTGCCAGAGTGTATTTTGGAATACTATTTAAAATACAAATACTTTCACTTTTAAGCCAATGTTCGTTTAAGCAAACCACTAAAATATTTGAACCATCTAAAATTATTTCCAAGTCATTCTTTTTACAAACCACCCCACCCTCTATATTTAAATGCATTAACCACTTGAAATTATTATCTAATTTTGCCTCCTTACAAACAGGCCATGAAAAATCAATCTTATTTGCTGCACCCTTTGACAAATTACAAATATGATTATTCTTACATATGATACAAAAATTTTTCTTTTTTAAATCTAAGTTAGATTCACTGATTTGTTGACTAATAAGTTTTTTTCTTGTGAAGAAGAAAACATTTTTTAAGTAAAGTTTCATTTTGTAATTCAATATGTATGTTGATAATGTGTCTTGTAAAATTATTTGAGTTTCATTATTTATAAGCTCAAGCTGTATAACTCATGAACAACAGAAGAATATTATGTGTGTACAGTAGAACCTGTTGATTTGACTTTGGATGGTCTGACTCCTCGCTTTGTCCTACCCTGTTGTCGGCACAAAAGTCTTCCATTGTTTGACCTCAGCGGAGTTTCCTCCTTGCTTAGTCCGACCATGATGTCCTTGTGAATACTTATTTTGGTCAGTGGAGCAATTAAATGTGTTGCGGTTAGTATGAAATTGTGTAAAATTTTATCGTTACCGTTATTTATTACAGTTTGTGAAAGTTCGGTTTAGTTCACCTGTGTTTTACTCGAAGTTGATGTTACGCTATTTTAGCCGAGAAAATGAACATATGTTTTATCGGTACACTTTTAAAAGGCTGTAGAAAAAGTAAACTTTGCGGAATAATTACAGGCCAAAAAAATGGCTGTTCTGCGTGCAGCATGATAAAACTTACTGAGCGATAAAAATTTTTCATTTATGCACTAAGATGTACATCTGCAGAGACCAATGCAGGTCGAAACAAGTGAAAGTCCCATCACCGTGTGGCAGCGAACAGGTCGTTTCCGTTTGACCTTTAATCGTTTTTCCCAAACGCTACCGTTTGGTAGATAGTCACGTTTCACAAAGTTTCGTCCAGTTCAGGACTCATCAGTTAGCCTTCTTTAAACATGGCTAAGACTTTGTTTTCGTATGATAAAAACCAAGTTACTGAACTGCACCGTCCAATCTTATTCATATCATTACAAATTCATTTGTATGCAATCATACTCATTGATAGTCAATACAGCAGTGACATCAACAGGTACATATCATCCCAGATTTGTGAAGTTTTCAAATTGAAAATGTAGTGGAAATGTGAAATTTGTTGTTTTGTCGTAGGACTCAGTATAAGCAACACACATTCACTGCAGATTGTTCATCAGCTGGAAGAGAAGCAGAGGGTTCTCGAGCGATACGTCACCTTTCTAAAGGATCTTCAATTATGGGACAAGGTAAGTTGTGGTCAAGTTTCTCTCGTCAACAAGATTCATTACAAATGTTCTAAATTTAAAAAAAAAATAATTTCATAAATTTGAAAGCACGAAAAATAAGTCAAACTGCTGCATTATTTTATGACCAGACTGTACATTCTTGTTAACCAGGATTCACCAGATCCTGACTCAAGATCACACTGACTTAATATACCAGCGTAGGCCTAGTACTTTTTTTTAACAAAAATTAATTTTAGTGCTTTAACACGTTGGCTACCAATCGTCGCATATATGTGACATAATGTAAAAAAAAAACCTTTAAAATAGACCAGTGTCACATGGTTCCCACCAGTAAATCAGTGTCAACCAATGGTTAAGGTGGTGGTAGAGTTCTTTTGATTACTTATCTTTTACAAAAAAGGATTTATTTTGACAATTTTAAAGTATTAATGCATGTACAGTAATTGTAACATTGCAGCCGCAAGTAATCTACTATATTTTAAAACTTGTATAGCCTACTTTTATTCAGATTGCATCTAGCTCAAGGTGTTTCCAGTGGACCGACGACACATATATGGGACGCTCTGGTAAAGTCCAGTGGACCGACGGCACATATATGGCACGCAGTCACCGTTCAGTTAAATGACTCACCACGCCCATTTGGTACTCTAAATCGATCTAAAACCTGTTTATCGGTCTATAGGAATGTGTGACACACATGTGTCTCGCTTGGTCTCTGGGTACAACCTCAATTTTTTTCAGATTTTCAAAGTTGGCTATCCTGTCTGCTCACCTGTGTTTGATTACAACTAATACCACCTGGCGTTTTATATTGTGTGACATATTGTCTTGTATATTTTAGTATTTTTTAATGTAGTGAAACTATTTTAGCGAATTTCCCATAGGGAATAAGCTATTACCGTAGGTCTCATGGTAAGACCTAAGCCCGGGACCATGTTACTTTTTCGTTTTGAGGTGCCCAGAGACCAAAAATAATAGTCATTAAAATTTATATATATATATATGTATATATATATATATATACATATATATATATATATATATATATATATATGTATATATATATATATATATATTATATATATATATATGGTCCGATCGACACCAAATTTGGTAGATATGTGTAATCCTACATTTATTCGGATGAGTTCGTAAACCAGACATATCGACCTACCGGAAGGGGTAGTTTTGGGGGGTTTTGTACCCCAAAAATGGGTTTTTTGCATTTTTCATATGTAATTATTAAAAATTTTAAACTTTTATTTTGACCATTGGATTTAGCTCAAAAAAACACACAATTTAGTATTTTGAAGCTTTGCTCTATCTCCATTGGTTACCGAAATATTGCAAAGTCTAAAGACAGTACATTGTCTTTTGGGGGCTCCAATGTTAATCTTATGGAGAATAAGGATGTGTTAATATTTCACTTATTAACCAATATTTTTGGATGAAACTTAGTATTTAGCTTCATTTGATTAAGATTCATCCATTTAAGGTAAAAAATCTTGGTTTTTGTACTTATCATGGCAGCAAACCTGCATACTCTTTTCCCATGTTAATCATATGGAGAATAGGCAAACTCTTTTATTTATGGACAGATATTGATGAAACTTACTATATGGCTTTATATGGTCGAAATAAATTTTTTCTATGCTAAAAACCTACTTTTAGTGTCCCCCATGGCAGCATACCTGCATACTCTTTCCCTATATTTATCTTAAGGAGAATAGACATTTATTTCCCTAACTATGAGCATGTGATGAAATTTTGTTTACAAGTTTAGCTGGTCAAAATTAATATTACTAATTTGGGAAATTCGCTGAGTACGCAGGTCTGCTGCGACGGGGGGTATTTCATTTATTTCCCAGTCGTCCAACTCATGACACATATCAGTGGCGTAACTGATTTTTACGGGCCCCCCTGCAAACTTATTTTTGCGCCCCCTCCAATAGGTCCAGTCACCGGTTATCACTGTTTCTCACCGGTTATCACTGTTTCCCACCAGTAAATCAGTGTCAACCAATGCTTAAGGTGGTGGTAGAGTTCTTTTGATTACTTATCTTTTACAAAAAAAGATTTATTTTGACAAAGTTAAAGTATTAATGCATGTACAGTAATTGTAACATTGCAGCCGCAAGGAATCTACTATATTTTAAAACTTGCATAGTCTACTTCTATTCAGATTGCATCTAGGCCTACAGTCTATCATTTTAAAGAAATTAAGCCTATCTGATTGTTTGTTCTATAATTTTACCCTCTCTTTGACATGTTATCAAAAATGAAAGTAACCAAACTCAATGTACGGTATCTTATTTGTGTTCTATTTATCATACATTAAGGGGTTAACTGAGACTTGCTTGTTGGTTTTAATTCACTTTTGTAACAGTAGCATGGTAATTAGGCTTTGCTGTTTACGTCAACTATACCTTTCACAGGTGACAGCTGTTCCAAAACCCATGCTTAAAAGTAGCATTATTTTACTTTTAATCAACTTTCATATTTCTTTGACTTGATGGTAACCCATATGACCAATGTTATAAAAAATTACAATAATTAAAATTAGTTGAAAACAGAATTTTTCTAGGGTTTGGGCTATTCCTAAACTTAAAATTGCGCTTGGACCGAAAAACTCCCAAATGAAAAGTTTACAAAACCTACCTGCAACATTTAGAGGAAAATACATCACCACAGACATTCCTCGTATTGTAGTATAGTAGGCCTATTGTTTAGCAACTAACACCAAGGATTCTTAACTCGAAGCACAACGAATAACACGTGTTTTAAGAAGGAAAAAAACACATCCAACTTTTAAAGTAATTAATGACATCATTGTTATCGGCATATAAAGTGTTTTTCCTATAAAAAATAAAAATTCCTAAGCTTAAAAATAATTTACATAGTTTTGTTGATTTTAGTGAAAAATGTTTTTATCGCTATTCCTCAAAAGTATTTGTTTTGTCTTCATTGGAACTTATTAGCACTTACGGAGTTTTTGTGAAACAAATCAATTGATTACCGTACCTCTGAAACCTATAACTGTCTCGTTCTCTATTATTAAGATTACTTAAGCAACTAAGATTTTCTTGGTACATTGTGCTGCATAGATAGTTTTTCATGAAGTTTAATTTTGAAAAGGATTCGAAAATTAAATTGCCGCAACACAGTGCGACGAATTGCAGTAATTGCACGGCGCGGCGGGCAGCTTGAGCCAACAAGGGCCAGCGGCTGGCGGCAGACCAACAGACTGCCAAATATCACTGACATTATATTTTATTGCAACTTTTATGAGTAAAAATATATGTATTACACTTCAAATTATATAAAAATACCACAATTTTTTTTGGGTTTCTGAGTTAATGTTTGTCACAATGGCTCGGTCTGTGGTGAGAGTATCAAGTACTAGGATCTGTCTGCTGGGAACTCCCGGCGACCCGAATTTCCAACCATCGGAAGCCAACTTGTTAATTTTTTCAGTATGGTATTTTATATGCTTGCAGTACATGAATTTGAAATAGTTTGCATTGTGGAATAATTCTTCATTATCCCTTGGCCAAATCGACAAGGATATTTTGTGGCTCTGTTTCAATGTGGTACTCATAAATTTTGTTCATTTAGCTGGGAACTGTGGCTCTCTGTGATCGAGTGATGGCTACAACATTTGTGCTCCAAGAACATGCAGAGAAAGTCACGGCTACTCTGGCTCTCAAGAAATATCATTCCAAGTAAGTGCAAAAGGAGAACATAAGTGATATATTAAAGTTGACCGAAAGGGATGATGGCATCAAGGATGATCTCTCATTGTAAAATATACCTCAAGTAAAAATAACAAATATATGTAGTAATATCATCCATGAATCCTAGACCCCCTGTGATTTTTTATTGTGCGGAAATGATAAGACAAGGTGTACACACCACCATTAACAAATAGCATACTGGAACCTGAGATATAGCAACGGATTACTAATGCCATCGCAATAATCGATCAAGACGTTATCGAAATATGGCAAGGCAAGAGCTTGAGTACAGAATTGACATCTATTGTATAACAAGGGGTTCCCATATAGAACATTTTCCAGTTCTTAGTATCTGTGGCCAAACTTTTTTAGCTTTACTTAAATTGGAAAACATTTTACTGCTTTTCACAACTAATAAATCTATATTTTATGTATGTTTGAAATCATGAACATCAGTTGTAATAACCCTTACTTACTTACTTACTTATTTATCCTCTTCATCTCCACAATCTTCAAGATCGGGGACTTGTCATTTTTCATCCTTTTCCAGGGTGTTTTGTTCCAGAGTGAAGATATGTAAGTGTGTGATAGTGTATGTGTGTGTGTGAAGGGCTAGGCCTACTTATTTTGAGCAGGAAAACTATGCTCATCAATATACTCTTTGAGAGTATAATAAGGTTTACTGATTAAGTACTGTTTGAGCCTTTTAGCAAAAATTCTCCTATCGCTAATTTGTTTTAAAGTGTTAGGCAGGGGTGGACTGACACCATGAAAAGGGCGGTGGAATGGGTACAATAGGGGCGCCCTATGTATATATAGCGTCCATATTATTATCTTATATAATAAAAAGAGTGCATTTAAGGGTCTAGAGAGAGAACAACTGAACAGATCGTGGCTGTTTTGGTGTCAATGGATTTCTTATGGTCCCTATATGATAGGAAAAATATGGTATCCCTTGGAAAATTCCTTATAACGCCGCAAAATGAAAATTAGACCTTATTTAGACCAATCTAAGACGTTATTTTGTCGATTTGTTTACTGCTCCAGGTGATCCATATACTACCCTGAAATTTGTCATCACTGCTCATTTACAAAGTGTTTTAATTGACAGATACAAAAGAAATGATGGACACGTAATAATGCAGTGGTTTTCAAAGCAGTAAAATAAATATTTAACAGCTGATGTTTTTATAAAATTTTGGTTGCTATAAAGAGAGTTTATTTCATATAGATGATTGAATTTATGCATTTAAATTCAGGTACGATTTATTTATTAATATTTGTTTACACATGTGTTTTTATAACTATCAACTAATGAGCTTTATGTTTTTTGAAATATAAGCACAATATTTTGATTGTAAAATACTCAACACCGTATTTTAATCCATTAATTTTTGTTATAACATAGTCATTTAACGTCCTTATATTCTTAATTTTCATCCTTTTAAGGTTATGTAGGTGCTTGCTTCTACATGTTTAACGATCGGTTTGTTGTTCCCACTGATATGGAGTACAAAGGGTGGAAATGCAGAACTATGAACTTTGAAGGAATAAGTATTGAAATAGACAAGAAGAAATATCAACGATAAGAAAAGGAGATGGGAATAAAGTGCAAACAAAAGACAGAGAAAAAACATTTTGAATTGTGATTTAGTGAAGGTAAAAAACCTACTATTTGATTGACTTAGAGAGCAATGCACGTACTGTAACACTTTGTACACCCAGGAATGAACTTCTTTCTACCTTTGCGTGATAAAGACAAGTCAGAACTTGAAATCATGGTGAAATTAGATGTCATAAGTCTTGTGGAAGATCCCACGGACTGATGCTCAGCGTTGGTAGTGGTACCAAAAACTAATGGGGATGTCAGACTCTGCTTGGTTCTAACAAACTTAACAACAAGAACGTAATTAGGCAAAAATTCTTATTGTCAGAGGTTGATGAAACACTTGGTCAGAAAGGTGAATCTCGGGCGTTAACCAAATTATATACAAATTCCATATTCTGGTAAATTTAATTGGACTCTGAGTCAGAAAAATTATACCAATAATTAGCAAGACAACTGGAATGAAATAAATGAAAATCAAGTTGAAAAAACGTTTTATTATTAACTTTGGTTTTGTTAATCGATATTTAAAACCATATGACAGAAAGTAACCTATTATAAAAAGTTTATACACTAATAAAGTAGGACTAATATTTTCATATATATTTTCACAGTGCTAAATATTGGAAAGATTTAAGTTTTAACATACTGTCGTTGGGGGGTTCATAGATTTTGTGACCGTTCAAACATTTTTGGACTCATAAAAATTACCCGTCATTTTTTACGGGCTGTTAGCTAGTGTATATAATAAAAGAACAAAGAATATTTTTTATACTGTACATGTTTCGACTATCATGTCATTTTCTATCAATTAAAATTGTAACCTTACAATATTAAAAAGTTATATTTTAATTGCTTGAAAATGACAATATAGTTTAAACATATTTGGAACTGTATCCGAGAAATGTTTGATTTTGTTCGTCATTTCAGTGACGTAGACTTATTCAGCTTTGAAGACATCGGCAAACTTGGCCTAAAGTGCAGCTTACTAGCCTCCATGCTTGGAAATAGTCAAGATCCTTGGTTTGCAGCTAATCTGGAAGTGGAGTGATGTGCTAAAAAATCATCAGGAAAGTCATTGCAACGAGGATTGTCTGGAAAATGCACAGTTTCTGCAAAATAGGCTACAATTAGCATCGTTCCAAACCTTTGCATTGAAATACTTTAAACTGCTTATCAATGAGAGGGTTGTTATTGGTTTGATTACGTTAAATCTAACTAGTGTACTCGTTGCTCAAAATCGAGCAAATCGAGCAAATACTTTCATTCATTATAAGAGTGAAATTTTCATTTCTTATAAGTACTTTTGGTAAACATTTTTGGTAGGACTACATACACTTTGTCATCTTTTCCAAGATCACCTTGGTCTTTCGCATATTAAAGTGCTTAATAATTATAATGGATTAAACAGGCCAAAGTCCGCAGTCAAGCTGCCTTTACAAATTATCCAAATAATAAGAACTGAACACTGGCTGAGCTCCCATGCTTTGCCCATTAATTTAATATAGATCTAATAATTTAAATTTTAACATTTTGTGAACTCGTTGGCCTTATTCACTTTGCTCCGAATCCCGAAGTGACAATATAAGTTTAAAGAAGTAAAAACCATGACATCATAATATATTTGTGAGAATAATTTATTTATATAACCAATATAATAGAAATGAGATAGGCAACGTGATCTGCAACAAGCACCCATGTCACCTCTTTCAGTAGAGTTCACCGTTTACACTACGGATTATAAAAACTAGTCATTTGTCTTGTTTGGCCAATCATACATAATGAATCAATTATACGTAGAACAAACAGTGGTGTTTCTAACAGGTTTTCTTGCCAGTAGTGACACCAAGTCCTTTTGGTCAAATGCTTTAATTTAAGACCACTCAGATAATTATACAATTTGTGAAATGTTTATAATTTTTCTCTAAATATCTTTCCTATAAAATATTTTTTCCTCATGCAGACGTAATCAGTAATGCAGTTCGTTAACCAGGTACACTCTTTGGTAAAACATAACCTCTTTCGTGTAACAGGGGAATACGTTTGGCTGATGTCCAATGTTTACACTTTACAGCTGTTAACTTTAAAATAAAACAATTTCACTACCCATGTTAATCAAATGGGAAAATGGAGAACTTGGAGGGCACATAGCGCTCTTTCGTTTAAATAAACATTTACCAATTTACTTGAGAAACAACTTCATGCCTAGCTCTTTCCAATAATACCAAAATGAATAAAATCTATTGAAATCTATGAATAGTTCATTGTACAAAAAACCATGTCACGTATTAAATATGTATATATAGATTATTCAATAAAAGTAATTATAGCCCAGAGCCACTAGCACCTTCTGCCGATAACCTACTCGTACCACGTCGCAATTGTCTCAGGGTGACAGATTTTAAGCTGTTTCACCGCACAGGTTAGCCAACTATGTCGAGTCAATGCTACCACGAAAGAGTTCCCATAAATAACTACAATTTAAGAGTTCCCAGTTGGAGAAACTTATCAAATTTAAACTTTCAATTTATATGAAGATAAATGAAGGATGTTTAAGTCATAAAGTATAAACATGTTGATAGTTGGAGAAAAAAATATTTAAAAATTCATAAATGTTGTGTTCTTGAAAAATATTTTAAAATTCCTTATAATTAAAAAAAAAAAAAAATCCTCCGAGGGGCGCCGGGGCGCCTTGATGGGGAGGGCGCACTGGGAAATTTCCCGGTGTCCCGGCGGCTCAGTCCACCCCTGGTGTTAGGTAGCAAGTTAAAAAGTTTAGAGCCTATATAGATTTACTAGATAGCCTAGATAGGGGCCATTTTTGTTTATCATAGTAGTTAATGACTTTTCAAAAAATATGCCTTGTAAATCAATCCTGTACGCAGATGATACAACTTTACTTCAGGCTGGTGGAGATGTTGTAAGTGTCTCACTCAATGAAAAACAAGCTATGAATGAAGCAATGAACTGGTTTAAAGCAAACTATCTAGTAGTTAATGAAAACAAAACAGAAAATATAACTTTCTCATAACAAAAAAATAACAATATCGAAAAAATGTAAAATTACTAGGAATATTTTTAGACGGTAAATTGGGATGGGAAGAGCATATACATCAGTCATGTAAAAAATTAGCTAGAGTAAATTACTTATTAAGAAAACTTAAAGATAATGTAAGCCAAGATATGTTAATAACAGCTTATTATGCTTTCTTTAATGCTCATATGATTTATGGCATTACCTTATGGGGGAATAGTTCATATGCAGAGCAAATTTTTAAATGGCAAAAGAAAGCCTTAAGAACAATTAAAGGTCTAAAAAAAGGGAATCATGTAAAGAGATATTTAAAGAACTACATATAATGACTTTTCCTTAACTCTACATCCTTAACTGTTAAAGTAAATAAGAAAACTTACATCAGTACAGTGTTCGGTCAGACATTCATAACTATAGCTTGAGGCGAAGATATAAATTGGAGCCAAAACAAGTGAGACTAGTAAAAGTATATTGTGCATGGAAATGAAGTTATTTAACAAGCTGCCGGAGAGTGCATGGAATATTGAAATTAGGCAGTTCAAGTCAATTTTGGAGAAATGGCTAAAAGAGAAGGCCCTTTACTCGGTCAAAGAGTTTTTGGATTTGAATAGGCGGGATCTTGAGATAATTTTCATGTGAAATCAGTTCTGGTTGGTTTTGGTTTATTCATTTTTATTGATTTTGATAGGTTGTTTGTTTGTTTTGTGCTGTTGCCTTTTATATGGGTATCAGACTAGACATTTCCCTCTGTTGATTTTATATCTAACATTGTGGTTTTAATGCTTTCTTGTAGATATTTTTTTAGTGTTATTTGTAATTACCAAAAATTAAGGCATTATAATTTTATTTGAATTTCTTTTGGTAGCATGTATCAAATTGGTATGTTGGTTTTATTTATTTAAGAAAACTATAGTTTGTAAGTTGACTATGTCTCATGCATTACTGTATGCCTATAGACAAATAAACATCTTGAATCTTGAATCTAGATTGGTGATTTTTCAGTTTTTTGCAATCTGTGTTGGGGAAGATTTAAGTTTTGTGAATTTATAAGACTATATTTATGCATTTCGTCTCTTTTTTGGAGTGGAAGGGTTTTGGTGAGGTTAATGAGTTCAAAGATATAGAGGGAAATGAAAGTTAGGATTTTGTTGCTGATGAAGTGTGGTCTGCACGATTCTTGAAAATGGAGATTATTGATGATACGGATTGCCTTTTTCTGTAAGATAAGCATTTTTGTTGTGTAGTTTTCATTAACTGCTCCCCAGGATATCAGTCCAAATCGGAGATTTGATTCAAAAAGTGCATGGTAGGCTATGATGACAGTTTTTTGATCTGTAAGATTTTTGATTCTGCGAAGAACGTAGATGATCGAGGATAGCTTCTTTAGTAGACTTTCTGCATGTGGTTGTCAAGTTAAGGTTTGGTCAACTGTTATTCCTAAAAATTTGCAAGTGAAGACCTGGTTGATTTCATCTGGAGCATCTTCTGGTATTTGTCTATTGCTTTTTGTGGTATTTGATGGAGTAAAGTTGATTGCTACAGTCTTGTTTTTATTGATCTTTAAATTTATGGAATTACAGTAGTGACTGATGTTGTTGATGGATGTTTCTATGTTAGGCTTCAAATTGGCTTTCAGTAGAGTTGGAAATAGAATCGTGGCGTCATCCGCAAACATGATACATTTTTCTTCATTAAGTTTTTTTTTTTTTGGGAATGCATATGCATTGATGTAGATTAAAAAGAGGAGGGGTCCTAATGTAGAGCCCTGCGGAACTCCTTGTGTTAATTCTCTGGAGGATGATCTGGTTTTCGATTCAATTTCATGGTTGACAAATTTTATTTCAACTGCTTGTTGCCTATTAGAAAGATAGCTTTTGATCCATTTTAATGCATTGTTTCTAATATTCAATTCATTTAATTTTACAAAAAATGTGTTAAAATCCAAACTATCAAAAGCCTTTTGTAGGTCTATAAAGAGTGCAGTCATGTGCTTTTTCTCTTCCCAGATATTGGTGATGGCTTCACACAGTTGAGTGATGGCCGAATGGATAGACTTTTTGCTACGGAATCCGTGTTGCTCTGAGGCTAGTAAATGGTTACATTCTAAGTATTCAACTAATTGTTTCTGTATTGCTTTCTCCAGATATTTAGAAATGGTGGGTGAAATTGAAATTGGTTGATAGTTTTCTAATTTTTTTCTGTTTCCTTTTTTGAATATGGGGGTTATTAGTGAAATCTTCATTTTCTGAAGAACAACAGATTGGTTTATTGATGAACTAATTATGTCCAGAAGGGGTATATGATTTCTTGTTTGCAGAATTTGACTACTTTGTTGGGAATTTGGTCCACTCCTGCCGAGAGTTTAGGCTTAAAGTCCGGAAATATATCATTAAGTTCATTGTGATCGGTCTAAATGCAGTTAGGTTAGGATTTCCTACCTCTACCATAGGCTCAACATCAGGATCTTGTGCAAGATTGTTGTTTTGTCCCACTTCTATGAAATATTTTTTAAACATGTTACAAATATGGTAAGGGTTTGTAATTGTAGTGCCATTTTCCTCTAATGTGATGTTGTCTGAAATTTTGATTGTCTTGTTCCTTTCTACGTTGATAGTTTTCCATATTTCTTTAGTTTTATCTGTGGAATTGTGGACGATTTCAGTTAAAGAGGCTGATTTTTGCTTTTTTACTTCTATGTCATATTTCTTCTTCAATTTCTTGTATAGCTCCTTGTCATCATTTTTACCAGTACCCAAGTATTTATTTTGTGCTGCAATGAGGGTGGTTTTTAAGTTTTCTAAATTTCTATTCCAAAATATTTTTTTGTGACTTCCCTTGTGAGTTTTACAGTGTTGGGGTAGTACTTCATTAAAGTTCATCATAAGTATTGTGATGAAGTTGTTGCATTTTTTATCTACACATGGTTCGTTGTAAACTTCTGACCAATCTTGTTTTTGTAGATTTAGTTTTAACTTCTCCATTAATTCGTCTGTAATAGGCCTAATCATCCTTTTTATTTTTCTAGGTTTTACTTTAAAATTATTTAGTGTAGATAGTACTCCAAAATGATCGGAAATTATATTTTGAATAGCCTTTGTTTCAATGTCAGACAAACAATGTTAGAATAACAAAAGTCAATGCTGGTAATTGAAGTAGGAGTAATCCTAGTTATTAATATATATAATAATTCTGACGTTATGATCACTTAGTAGATTTCTCAAATCTGAAATATCTGTTTCATCTAAAAGGTTGAAGTTAATGTCTCCCATCAGTATGGTATTGACTTTATTAATATTTTCATCTAAGAAGTTGTCTAGTTTATCATAAAATTCTACTTTGGAAGATGAGGGGGATCTATAGATGCCAATTACTTAGTGTAGATAGTTTTTGCATTTGACTTTTAACTCAACTGCTACTACTTCAAAAACGAGTTCTGTGCAGTATTTCTGAGTTTCTATTACTGTGACTTTTAATATATGGCTACTCCTCCCCAAAGGTATTTTTTTCTAGAAAAGTCAGTAGTTAAAGTGGATCCTGGTATATGGGTTGTTGAAAGGTTTTCCTTAATTAGTCCATGTTCAGTAATTATCAATAATTCCGGTTCAATATTGCTGATTTCTAATTTTAATTTCTCTATTTTTCCCTGCAGCCCTCTCTGGATACTTAGGTGAAAGATTTTTAAACTTTGGGTGTTGGCGATAACATTGGAAGGTATACGTGTGTTGATTAAGTTGAGGTTCGAAGATGTTGTCGGCTCTCGTTTGGGTTCATGTAGACTGGACCAATCTGTGAAGTAAGATCTCCATCATCTGTCAGGTTGGGTTCTGGGGCAAGTTTGGAACCAGAGTGTGTCGTCTCCGATGTCTCAGGTGTCGTTTCCGCTGGTGGCATCTCGATTGTTGTTGGCGTGTCAAGTTTGCTGGTGTCAGGATTTTCTGAATCGGTGCTGTCATCCGTCGTTTCGCTGTCCTCTTGCCAGGTTGCTGTATCACCTAGTGGTTGAGCGTTCCCGTATGATGGGTCCGTTTCTTGGACTACAGTTTCTTTCAAGTTTGGATTTGATGTTACCTTTGTTTTTTCGTCATAGATTGCTCCTATAATAATTCTGGCTAAGCTGATTTTTCCTCTTGGTGCTAGATGGATGCCGTCACCAGTATAGTCATTGTCTTGCATTTTCTTGTTGGTGTCAACATAGGATATTTTCAAGTGGTCACACATAAATTGAAAGGAATCATTAACATCCATGACAAACTTATCTCTAATGTCTATTCGTTAGAGAACACTGTTGACGTATAGGTTGGAGGCTGGAAAGCATTTCTGTGTGGCTTCAAGGGTTAACCATAATGGTCGCATGACTTGATTTGTAGTACGAGCTCCCGAAAGATTGTTTGAACTAACATTTATTACTACATTTCTTGGCAATGTCTCCCGCCTACTTAAATAAATACTGATGTCACGTATTTTACCTCCAGGGATTGATACTACCTGTGTTTTTTTACACAGTCCTTGGTTAGGTAAGTTGATATACCTCTAATTATTGAGTCACCTAGAATTAGGTTTTCATACTTGTCAGGCTTGGGGGGGGGGGGGTTTATCCTCTTTAGCTGGGTTTGATTTGTTAGGCTTATTCTCTTGTGTGTCATTACAGTTTAGGTTAGTCTTGTCATGGGTTAATTCACTGTCGGTATTTAATGTCTGGGGTGGACATTGGTCAGTAGGTGTCTCAGCATTGTGTATTAAGGCGTTAGTCTCAAACTTAGTTATGCTTAAGTTTAATGTGTTGATGCAAGATTGTGTTTTGAGATTATTTACATACCCAAGTAAAAGGAAAATCCTCACGTTCAATAGCTTTATATTGTCTGGCAGTTATATTTATACATTTAGCATGGTACCAATTATTGCAATCACAAAGAAACGAATTAACCCGTATAGTAAAGAACGAACCCTGTATAGTAAAGAATTAACACATTAGCTGCCAAGGGGTCTGGCTGGTATGTCATCTTATTGCCGTGGGGGTCATATCTAGCCGAGTAGCCGGCATATAAGTTTATGAACTGGTTCAATGGTGGTGGGCTAGGTATGACCGGAACATTAAAATTTGATGCCATTTTGTATCTTGTATTCTCTGCAAAATGGTGGCCAACCAGTGAACTTGTTACATTGTGTGAAGGCCGGCAACTTATATTTACACTCGATTGACTCCCAAAACTCATTATTGTCTTAATGTTTTTGACTAAAATAAATTATTAACCTCTCAAAATGTTCAGGAGGTCTTGTCATGAATAGTTGTTGATTTTAGAATAATAGTATAATTAAATGTTCATGGTTATATAGTCTCTTTAGGATGTAACTCAATGTAGTGGTTCTTAAATATCAGTTTATAACTCTATTTTGCAGCTAACCAACTTACTCAGCCTAAAGTATTTTGCTGTTTTCACTGACAAAAATTGATTGCAACATATAAATTTAAAGACCACTAGATATGAGTATTGCTGTGACAGGGACATGATTTTACTAATAATAATAACTGAAAATCTTTTGTTGTAGCAATGCTGAACTTGTCGACAGAATTATTGAGGATGTATTAATAAAACGCAGCAAAAGACCATTTGGTAGCCTGACTAATCAAGATCTCTTCTACCGCCAGGTAAGTTGTTGTAATAGTTGGATTCCTAAAGTCTACGCTATTGGATACTTTTAATAATCACTGATGTAAAATTTATTTTGAGTAAAATTTTTAATGTTGAAAATGAGCACTTAAATGCCAAAAACCCTTCTTAAATTTTCAAAAATAATACTGTCAAGTTTTTGATAAAAATATTTCATGTGCCGAAAAAATTTAAAAAATAATTTCTAAAGTCTATTCATTATAAGATAGCATACATTTGTTTGATACAATTAAAATCAATAAATATTTTGTACAGCCAACTACCACTGCAGTTATAAAAATTATAACAATCAGAGTGTTAAATAAATAGGTCATTTTATGAATTTGCATTTGTATTAATATAGTTTATAATCTTTCTTGGTGAATTCCAAAATGGGGTAGGTAGTATTGTATATACATTGTGTAAGACACAATGTGTATAGGTACTCAGTTGACTGATTATGATCACAATGCCTCGGTGTGTTGCCAGGTGAGCCAGATCCACGAAGGGATCCAACAGATCGCGCGGTGGAGTGAGGACGTCGTGTTCCGGGAGCACAATCCACAGCTGGTGGCGTCACAGCTGGTTGCAGCCAACACCTTATTGCTGGTAACCCGTCGACAACTATCCATAAATACAATAGATTGTTAAATGTTTACCAAGTTATAATAAAAATACAGGACTATGATATTTTACTTTTGCTCCACTAAGAAAGTTTTTAATTGTTTTACTGTTTCCTACTTGCCTCCTCAGTTATTGATCTCCACCTAGTTTTTTATACACTAGACAGACTGTGAGTGTGTCTGTACCACTTCTCTCCATCCTCTGCCACAGGAGATGCTGCGAGCTGTCAGTGAACTGCGAGAGAGGGTGGGCTACATGTACCATCCCGGCGCTGGCCTCTGGGAGATGAAACTGTGGACCACAGCCAGTGGGCCCGACGCTATAGGCGACTCGTTGTCACTTCAGGTAAACCTCCCCAAGCAATAACATAACATAACATCTGAGAGGAAATTATTTTAAATACTCATTAAAATAAAATAAAAATTTATTAGCGCATAAATATGTATTACGTCACAGGAACATGCAAAACTGGTGCTCTTTTGGATGCAAACTATACAGGGTGCAACAAAAAGATCTGACGGTTTTTAAATAAAAATAACCTAAACATTTAAAGTGATGAAAAGGGTTTTATTGCATATTTCACATTGTTGTTAATGGACATTAATAAAAATTACTCGATAAGAGCTGATTTATTCAGTTTAAGATTTGAAGATGACGTCTTATATATGATGTCTGTTTTGCTCCATGCTTTCTTCCAATTTTTACCTGAAGTTGTCGAACACTTTCCCCTAACAAAGCAGGAGACAGTTTGGCAATTTCTTGGCACATGGCTTCCTCCAGGTAATCCAACTAGCCGGGTTTGTTCGTGTAAACTCTTGATTTCAACAGTCCCCCACGAAAAATGCTGGAATCTGGGGAACGAGCTTGCCATGCAACGTCCCCAAACGCGAGATGACTCGGCCAAGAAACTTCCTTCTTAAGAATGTTAATACCTCATTGGCTACATGTGCAGTTGCCGTATCTTGCTGGAACCAAATTTTGCTGCAATTTAAGCGATTTATGTGAAGTTCGCCAATTCTGAAATTGCCAACCTGTCTCCTGCAATGTTAGGGAAAGTGTTTGACAAGTTCAATACAAAATTGAAAGAATGCATTGAGCAAGACAGACATCATTTAAAATACGTCATCTTCAAATCTTAAACTGAATAAATCAGCTCTTATTTAGTAATTTTTATTAATGTCCATTACCAAAATCTGAAATATGCAATAAAACCCTTTTCATCAATTTAAATCTTTAAGTTATTTTCATTTCAAAATCGTTAGATCTTTTTGCCATAACTTTTTTTTAGAAAATACCAATATACAAGAATACACAGTAATATAAGAAAGTAATATAAGAATACACAGTATATATAAGAAAGTCGTGTTAGTTACACCACTTATATCTCGAAAACGGCTGAACTGATTTGGACTGATTTGGTGGGAAGGTGGCTTAGAACCAGGAAGAACATATAGGATACTTTTTAGCGAATTTCCCTTCAAGAATAAGCTATTACTGTCTCATGGCTAGACCTAAGCCCGGGACCATGTTACTTTTTCTTTTTGAGGTGGCCAGAGACCAAAAATTATTAGTCATTGAAATTACATATATATGAAACACGGTCTCAAGCCCGGCAAAACTACATTTTTGGCCCTTGTAACAAAATATACTATTGTATTAGATTTTGTTTTTCGGCTAACTGTTTGAAGTTCAATTATAAAACCGTTAACTAAAAAAATACTGATGAAAATGTCCTTAAATGTAAGTGAATTGTCCAGGAATTTTTAGTTTTGAGTTCAGTAGACATCCTGTAAGTGTTTAGCTCTAATGGTTTCCTCATAGCAAAGCTATTAAATGAGGGCAAGACTTTAACACCAATGTTGGCACAGATCCAGCTGACGGTGGCGCACGGAGTGAAGGCGGCCGGCGAGCCGCAGCTACGGGCCGAGCTACTGGACCAGCTCATGTCTCTAGTGGACTTTGTCCTCGACGGCCGCAAGTCTCATGTCAATAGTCTTCGCGAGTCGCCCCTGTACTTGGCCACGCTGCACCACTACGAGGCTGACAGGCTGGCCTACTTGCAGCTCTTCAGTACGTCTATCCATACTTAAAACTAGCTTTTAATCATGTAGAAGGATAAGTTTTGGTAGAGCTAATATCATTTTAATCACGTTCCATAGTTTTTAATGCTGATAAAATTATGGAAAACAACTTATAGAGTAACACTATGTTTTTATGAAGTGACATCTGAATCATAAAGAGAGATATTCTTTGGTTCATTATTGGTGATGGTGAGTTTACGTTGTTTAGTAAATTATTGCGGACATTTTCCATCACTGATTAGTGAATTACAAATTCACGACGTTTCGGGATCTGGAATCTGATCCCGTCTTCAGGTGGAAGAAGTACCTAGAACATAACTGACAACCAAAAAAAAAACACGCCATGAACAAAAACACGCCAGGCGAACCTGGAGCAGTCCATAGCCAAACCTGAAAAAAGAAAAGGCAGTCACAAAAATGAAATACACCACTATAAATTGAAAAAGCTCAAACAATGAACTGTGAAAGCAATCAAAAAAACAAAACACAAACAATTAAATTTTTTTAAATTTAATTGTTTGTGTTTGGTTTTTTTACTGCTTTTTTTTTTGTTCAAATTTTGTACAAATAAAAATTAATAGTTTTATTTAGGCCTAATGAAATGAAATGAAATGAAAAATTCTTTATTTTAACAGGCAAAGTTAGGGCCACATGGCCCTTTCTTACGCTTAACCTGAATTACATAAATATACTTAATTTAAATATATCAAACTAAATAATAATCAAAACAAAATACATCTTTATAAATTTCTTACAAAAAAAAAATAATAATAAAATTTTACAAGTGATTTATTTTAAATATATTAACAAAAATAAAATCAACAAAAGGTTTAACACATTCATTCGATCTAACACACGTCCGTCAGTGACCCCGCGATGACAACACCCCCTAGTACCAAGACCATCCACTCAAAGAAAAGTTTCTTTAGTGCTGCCACAAACCGGTGGTGGCTATCGATGGACTTTTTGGATTGGGGCGAATCATTCCAAAGGCGGCAAGCAGTAACAACAAAAGCTCTGTCATACACCGCAGTAATATGGTGAGGCATGCACAAGGTGGATGAAGCAGACCGCGAGGTTCTAAGACTACTTTGTAAGACAAATTTGAAATCATTTTCAAAATATTTTGGAATTGAAGTTTTCAAAATTGAAAAGGCTAATGAAAGAATTTTTATCGTTCTCAATTCATTCTATTTGAGTTTTGAATCAATAAAAAAAGGCCTAAGTGTTTTTATTAAATACCTATTTTATAAAATACGTTTGATTTTTTTTTTTAACAAAAACAAAATTGGCATGATAGATTATAGTAATATTTATAAAAGATGTTAGTAAACTGAAAATATTTTTTCTATTATTTAGATATATGATTAAAAATTTATGGCAATAGTTGGTGTACCCAGAACAACCCGTTGCTAAACGAGTAACTGTAAAAATTGCGATAACCTTGAAAAATTTGGAAAATCCTTGAAAAAACCTTGAATTTCACTTTGGAAAATTAGTAGACACCCTGACTTGATTATATCCTTCCTTCCTTACTGTACCATTGCTTCTTCATCTTAAAATTGACAGGTTCATAATGAATAAAAATAATGGTTTGTTTAGTGGCTGAAGAAGAATATGAAAGAGCTGCTATGCTAGCTGAGAAGTATCTTGATTTCCAAATACTTGTTGATATTTGTGATCGTACTCAGAATAAAGAAAAATTGAACCACTACATTGAGAAATTTGCAAACCAGGTTTGTACTGCTTAAAGAAAAATAAATGAATCAGGTTAGTTGGTAATATTTAGTGTAAAAACATTGTTTGGGTTAAGGCCTACTTGGCATTTTGGAAAGAAAACTGTGCATGCATATGTAGATATTTTACTTCAAGTAACAAGTAAATACTACTTTTAAAAATTTCTTAAATAATTGATTTTGTTGTAACAGATAAATCAATGTCAATTAACTGCATGGTATCCATACTATAATACAAGGAGTGTCTTCAGCAATGTATTTGAATTTGTTTAAAATTTGAATCTTTAGGCCTAAAAATAAGTTTAGAAACAGCTTCAACTCCAGGAAAAATAGTTTTAGCCTAAAAAGATTTTCAAAGTTGCAATTTTTAACATTGGTCTAATGCAGTGTTTCTAAACCGGTGGTATGCGTACCACTGGTGGTACGCGAGAGCATTTCAGGTGGTACGCGAGAGATAAAGGAAGAAAAAAAATTAAATGCACGAAAAATATAAAAAAAGCACTTTAGAACCACGTGATGCCGACAGCCGTTTTGGTCAGCTCAGTTCTGCGTTATACAAGGGTTTTACACATACAGTACACTCTCGTTCATCGGACTCGGCGACATCGGAACTCCGCTTCATCGGAACTGAAAATCTGGATATAATTAATTTTTGTTTTCTTACGAAATAAATAATTTTTCTGTTTTAGCGCCTTCAATTTCCATTCGTTCTATCCGCACAACAGTGAAGTATCACATTTTGCATCAAAAGTCATCAGGCGTTTTCCATAATCTGTACCCACCGATGTGATTTACGAGGCCGTGGAGTATTCGCACAAAAATAGTAAGAGGAAGGGGGCCGGAAGTGAACATCCGCGTCGAGCGCTTCCAAAACTGTCATTCAGTCTGTCTCGCGTCGCGAATGCACCTGTGTTACGTGGAAGTCAGTTGACTGCTGGAATATGAAATATGAGAATAAAGATTTTGGATCTTTATTTCCTGTGTTGCTTTATTCCTATAGGTTCATTGTTACCATGTTCAAAGTTTGAGTGCCTTATTTTCATAAAATCTCTTGTGTTATCTTAAAAACAAGAGTGAGTACAATCACGATAGGTCAACGTACGGGCGGAAATGATGACTCACGACGGACTCCGCTTCATCGGAATTTTTTGGCATCCGAACCGGCCGTCCGCCACATTAGTTCCGATGAACGAGAGTGTACTGTAATTTGAGAAACTCCAAAAGGTAGCATTACCTCTTTCTTACTCAAGCAATTTCGTACCAACTTAACAAATTAAATTAAATTAATTTAAGTAAATATTCCCTTTTCTGAGCATATTTATATACTAATGAATAATGATTTTGTGTCCAGTACCCGTCTGAAGCCTTGAATTAGGCATATTTTAAGTTATGTATTTACCTTTTACTATTTGAAGTTACAAGACATGCTCCTCAGAAACAATGAAACACGATGGAAAATTAATTTGGTCATATCCACGGAGAATATGAAGTTCATATCATAATTCGGTAACCCTGCAACAAATTCTGTGTATTCCAACGAGGTTAAACCAACCTCGCTAGTATAGTTGATGTATTCGTTCGGTAAAGCCAAAATCCATTCAATTCAAAATAATAGTTTGTGTCGTGACCATTATTTGTGCATGTGTAAAATTAGTACTGATTGTTAATCGGTACCCTGAAAGGGATCATTTCCTGAGTAAGAAATAACATCAAGTTTTCCATTAATAACCTCTTTTGCTGTTAATATTATTTATTAGTTTGGTAATTTTGTATTTTGATTGTTTTAGTTACTTTTGTAGAAATGTCAAATAACCTTTTTTTGCCGTAAGTGTGTATTTGAAACAAATTATTTCAATTGTATTGTAGGCCCTATAAACTTTGCAAAGCCTTTATAAAGCCTGCAGCTAGCAATTTTTAGTTTCAAAGTGGAAAACATATAGGCCTACTAATACTATTACGTTAATTAATAATCACAGTAATATTTGTATATCTTTAATATAAAATGTTCATTCCAATTTTTTTTTTTTTTTTTTTTCAATTAAAATAGAACTTTTTAAATTATTTGTTTAAATGTGAATTTCATTTTTTCCTCAGACTACTAATCAGGGGCCTATAATGAAATATATCAAAAGGAAACAAATAACCTACGCTCTCTACGGCTTTATTTTTAAGGTGGGGGGAGGGGTATATATGAGTTTGGGTGGTACACCAAAAAATTGAAAAGCCTCACGTGGTACGCGGGCACCAAAAGGTTGGGAAACACTGGTCTATGAGTTGCCATTTTGGTAAAAAAAAAGGAAAGGAAAAAAATATATAAAACGACAATTTGTACTGCTGATTATGAATCTTTAGATAAATAAAAGTCGTGTAAAAGTATAAAACAACTAGGCCTAATCAATTAGAATTGCATTTGAATTAAAAAATAAAAGCATTAGTAAGAATTATGAAAACAGCTGTTATAACTAGATAATTAGAATCCACATGTTACAGAATCAAAATGTGTTAAAACTACAACAAATGTAGCCTACACCAGAGTGCAGCACCCATAGGCCTAGATTGAAACAGTCTGAAAGGCAAGTGAGCAGAGCGAACGAGCTCGTCTTGAACAAGAAATAAGCATTTTTGTTCTGGGCATTTTAGTGCACTGTCTGTAACTGATATTACTATAAAGAATTACTGTTTGAGTTTACCGAACAAATGCTCGGCCCCCAGGTGCTTAAATATATATTTCTTTACTTAAATAAAAGTAAACTAGAGTACCCTTATCACTTTGATTAAATACAATTTCACTAATACTTTGATCATGGCCTAAGAGCCAAAATTCAAATTAGTGAAATTGTATTTAATCAAAATGATAACGGTACTTTGGTTTTTTTAAATAATATTTAAATTATGGAATTAAAAATGCTTGGTAAAAATCTCAGGATGTGATATTTAATTATGGTTACAAGTTTTAAAAACAAAGCCGAAGACACCATTGATTTTTGTGTAACGTCGTAAGCATGGTTGATAATTTTTGAAGTAAATTACTTTGATCGCCTAGTTCCATTACTGAACTATATCATCCCTGTTAGAAAATGTATTATGATTTTTCTAATGTAAAATATATCTTAAAGGATTGTCACATTTAAGATGTAGGCTAGTGTTTTCTTTTCCAAATTACAAGAAATACAAAACTAAATAATATGAACTTTTTAGGGATTCTCCAAGTTTTTATTTTCCTGGTACATCAGGGAACAGAAGCAGAGTGCTCTGGTGCAACATTGCAGCGAGAAAGGGGGTGAACAGTTGGCTACACTGCTGAGAGATCAGCCATCATTGTCCTGGCTGCATGACCTCCAATGTCATAATTACCACAAAGCTAGCGAAACTCTGGCCTCTCTGGCAAGCCAAGAGGTAGGTTCTCTAAAGCCCACCTCTTCACCAGACCCCATAGGGGTCTGCAAATACCTGTGTGCAATAGAAGAAGTACTAAAACATGTTAAATATCTATTTAAAATGTAAATATTTTGGGATTTGAGACTTTAGGCCAAGTTGCAGACAGGTGAATAAAGGAAAAATTGCCAGAAAACTTACCAAAACAAGTAGAGTCAGGGGCGAACCCAGGGGGGGGATAAAGGGGATATCCCCCCCCCCGAAATGTTGGAGAAAAAATATATGTTCAAAAAATAATAAAAATAATCTATGACAAATGGTTAAAATATTATTTTCATATGCCAGACTTATATAAAAAATAATAAGGGTTTTAATTGCACAATGCAAAAATAAAAATCAGTAATATTACATCCAAAACAGGTAATTTTATTTTTGGAAATGAAATACATTATTTATTGCGCGTTGGCATTACTGACGAGTTCATACAATGCGTCGCATCGGCACTGTTGAGCTCTTGCGATTGGCACTAAGCGCGCTCTAATTCACTTGCAGTGCTTCCACCCCTAACTTATTAGTTATTCTGTGGTTTTGCCGTTTAGTTAGTCTAAACGTATGTGTATCTTATAGATAAAGTAAACTTATATATTTGACGAATTTTAAGTAGTGTACTTATTTTGTTATTGTAGAGTGTAGAATATCATTTACTGTAGCATACTCCATTTGAAATTTGACAACTTGATTCTTTTTTTGAGAAAACATAATATCTTTTGCTAGGGGTGGGCGAGTATCACATTTTTGGAACGAGTCGAGTCGAGTCGAGTAGTAAGTAGAATACTCGAGTTTTGAGTCGAGTCGAGTCGAGTAATACGTGAACATAAAAATATTGAAAATTGTCTTAAAATAACTAGTCTATACTCAAATATAAAAGTATACTAGCCTACTATACTAAAATAACTAGCCTATCCTACAAGGGCTAAAAAAGATACTGTAATGAACTTTAGTCCTAAGTTTAATTTGCTTAAAAACTGTGTGAAGGAAAAAATATTGGTTTTTAAATCGCTGATTATTAAAAAAAACTTAAGCTAAAAACTTGGTTTAGTAAGAAAAGGGATTAAGGAATATACAGAATAAAAGATTGAAAAATAGCCTCTAACCATCATTAAATGAAAAAAGAAAATCCCCAGTTACAGTTACTTACTTAACTTTTCACTTTCATATGTTTCACTTACTTTAAGATGTTACCAAATAAAAGTTTTTCCCTATTCACAGTTTTTTTTTTATTTGGCATATTAGGCCTACTTTGAGTCAGAAGCCTAGCCTAGACACCTGGATGCTACAGCTGAATCAGAATCACTAAATGTAATTGGTGGATTTAAATTGTCATTTTCAACTCTATCTACTTCCTTTGTCTTTGTCGATAAGAAAATCTTCACCACTCATTTAGGAATTATTTTCACTTCTCCGAAAAACTCAAGCTATGTACATATAATTTTCACTGTTTTGGAATTCACCTAATTCCCTCGTCTGCTAGTGGCAGAATGTCTCTTAACAACTGAGTAAAGGCTAGCTTTAGTGAACAGCCATGAAGCCTGTTTGTTAGGACTTAAAAAATCACAAAGAACAATAAATTCAATGTCTGTCTTATAATGAAAGCAATTTGAGAGAAAAATATGTTTATTATCAAATAATAAACACATATTTTTGTGAATGCTGGATTAGAAAAATAACATACAACTATTAAATTGTATTACCATTGACTATTGATACTATTGATTTAGTATCTAAAGTCAATGGTATTACTCTGGCAATTTGAGGTTAGCCATTGGTAAACCTGATTGTTCTCTTGTACCTACTCTTCTGTCTGCCGTACTATTCTTACTGCTAATGTCAACACAGCTCTTTATTTTGTCTAAAGTTATTTGAATCAGTTTTAAATCATTGTCTTGATGCAATTAGATGTCAAATTATAATTGACTATTAATTTTTTTCCCCAGTGTTATGAAGGTCTACAAATGAATCATTTTATTAATCAGTAGCAATGTTGACTCTACCACTAACCTTCGCGTGACAACGACAAGACAAAGAGTTCAGTTCAGTCAGCAGTAGAGTGCTGTCTGAGAAGCACCGTTAGAAGCATTTTCATCGTCTTCACATCTAACTTTCTTTGGTCTTAAAATGTATCACTTTCACAATTAAACATTTTACAATTTAAAGAAATGGGGTTTAAATAAATAGAAAAACATTTCAGAAATGCTATATTTTAATTTAATAACTACTCGACTCGACATTAACGAGTAGTTACAAGTACTCGCTCGAGCTTCGAGTATCAAAAAATACTCGACAGATACTCGAAAACTCGAGTACTCGCCCACCCCTATCTTTTGCCCTCATATACGCACTGTTAAAATAATACGAGTATAATACTTTTATGTTACAATTGTATTATACTGTTATTAGTTATTACTGTACCTATTATAATTATATATTATCTTTACAATATAAATAACTCTGATACTTAGTTCTATGTCTTATTGATAAATCATGTATTTACCTCTTGATGAGTATTGTATTTTGGTATTTTTAATAAACTTTAGACTATAACTTTTTACTGTACTTCGCCTGAATGTTATTTTTTCCCATCGTTATATAAAGTCAATAAATTTTTCCCAAGTTTAAATAATAGTCTCCCTTTATTTAATATTTGGAACCCATTATTTTCACTCAAAATTCTGACAGAGAAGAGGTCTGCAAAAAGTTTCATTTTAACTTCTGAAATTCACTAAAACTAACCATTTAGCTTCAAAAATTCCAAAATTATTCGGGGGAGGCCCCCTGGACCCGCCGTGTTCTTGGGGGGGGGGGGGGTATTCTATACCCCCAAACCCTCCAGTGTGACCCCTCCGCAAAAAAATATCCCCCCCTGAAATTGAATCCTGGGTTCGCCCCTGAGTAGAGTTGTTTAGTAGAGTCCATTGGTACAGTTTTGGATTTCCCAATAGGAAACACAACACTTGTGAACACACATTTTTTACTTAGAGGTGAACTCTGGCGTCTGGAGGGATGGGCAACAAATGTTTAGTGGTATATTGATAAGACTAGAGGTTAACTTGATTGTTACTCACTATACAATAACCAAGTGCCTAATGCCTGATAGAACTCTATAGGATATTCGCAAGGATGAGTTTCCAATTTTCTCATTTTCAGTATTCCTGTGGGTGGTAGAAAATTTCGGGCTTTATCTACAGCATAAATACCTATAATCCCTTGAAACAAAAGTGATAAATGATTTTAGAATATTTCAAGTAGTGTTTCACATGGACATTTTGTTTTATATATGTACAAACTCAGTAAATTAAGAACTGGATAAAATTCGATATCCTATTTAGTGAGAACTGTATATTTTAGGAAGCATTTACAGACTACTACTTAACATTAAGGGCTAAAGAAAAATATTGGGCCTGAAGGCACCCAATGTTAAATGCAGTACAAGTCACAAAAAATGACACAAAAAGGCAGTTGATAATTTTTGCAATTGTTATGTTACAAAATACTGCGATTATTTTGTAGAATGTTTTGTGTAGACGTAGACGATGCCTTTTACCAACGGGAGTGATGTTAGCAAACATCACAATTTTGGCAATTTTATTTTACGTTAATTTACCTTTACAATTAATTTTTTAAATAAATATCCAAGGAGATTACTCAAGTAAATTGCTGACAGCTGTAATTAAGGCAAATTTGCTTTAAGTTTCTTTTTCCTCCTGTTATACTTGCACAAAAATCAATACATGATAGAATTTGATTTCAATATACTCTTTTTAAGCCTGAACAAACAATCCTCTTATTATATGCGTTGATAAAAAAAATTGCAATTATTGAAAATGTAAAAATAAAATATTTGAAAATTGTGTATACTTTGTGTTAGTTTAATTTATAACTACAATTTAGAAATCATCGAAGTTAATAGTATTTGTATAATCCATTTTGAAGTAAAGATGAATCTTTGGCCTTTTTCAGACTCAGCTGCTTCAGCGCAAGAAAACGCAGCTGTCTCTGGCCAAGCTATCGGCTCTAGCAGCTGGAGAGGAAGTGGAGGGGTTGACATCAGAACTGACGCTGATCTCATATCAGGAACATCTGCCTGAGGCGTTGGTGCAAATGTATGGCTACGACCCTGACAGTATGAAACTGCTGACACCCTCAGAGCTGATCAAAGTAAGTTAACAACATTCTTGCATGTTTCCGCTGGTGTTTTTCCAAATTGTTCGGTCACTATAGAATTGATTGTTCACACACACATTAAGGCTCTGGTGTTTTTTCAGCCCTAATATGGAAGTTGTTCCGGAAAAAAGAATTTCAACTTAACTGTATGTTAAGTATATTTTGAAATTAACGGAGCTTTGTAACTTTGAAGGCATCAGCAAGAACTTTATGCTCTTGTGCCCCCTGCCTTTTTTGCAGCACCTGAAAAAATGTTATTGACTGCTAGGGAATTAGACATTGACATTATGTTTAAAATTCACTTTTGTTTAGCATCATATTGTTGATGAATTTACATTAAAATTTTATGCCGTTGGTCTCATTTAAACTCTATGGCTAAGTTCTTAGATGGCCACTGGTTAAAGCTAGATTAGTTTCTTAAAGCTTTCTTTTGACTTTATTCAAGTCTAATCATTAGATAGAATTATTATACAGTAGGGGTCTGCGGGAGAACAAATTTCAGATCGGTACGGTAAACTTTTGTGTAACTCGGTTCTTGGTACAAAATCAGTACGGTAGGAATTATCAATATTGCGGTATTAGGCCTAATTTGTTTCACAGTTTTTACATAACAGCATTAGTAACGATGGGTAATGCTTAAAAAACCTATCAACCTCATTTATCATATTTTGCTGAGGTAAAAACTACCACCTGTGCATGTATGCTGATGATATCAGTTTAATGCTAAGTATTAAAAAAATTTACATGAAGTGAGTGGCAGCATCACAACAATAATTAAAGTATTGATTTATTTTGGGTGATAAAAAACTTACAAATATAAAAAGAGCTTTTTAAAAGAAAGCCTATACATGCTATATCAGTTTTTTCCAATGCTTCGCCCTAAATATATAAAAGAACAAACTTAATAAAAAATAAAAGCGGAACTCAAAAACTATTTCTAGTAGGCTTACGTAGTCGCGGTAACTTAGGCCTATTGTAGAAGCGGCAGATGCCATCTTTATCATAGGAGCGGTATCGCCAGTGTTAGAATCACTCATGATTACAATGAATTATTTATTTTTTACATTTTTTAACTATTTACATCCTAAGCTTATTTCATAAAACTTCCAGGTCAACTACAACTTAACACAAGATAATGCTTGCGGGTCACTATCTAAAACCATAGGTTCATCTCCCACTATATTGGAGCTATTTGCCACTGCCGGAATAAGAGTCATAATCGTTCCGTGGATCATACTCACTCACTCCATCAGATGAAAAAGATTCTGGATCAGATTCATTGTCGCTTTAGTTAATATAGAACTCTATCTAGTTCACTACCACGATACAAAAGCCTATCACAATCTATGGCTCTCAAACCATTACATAGGAAACCACAAACTTGTGCGCACTATTGCTCACTAGCAGATAGAGACAGAACTGTGCAGCTATGGCGGGGTAACCTGTTGATGCTTGTCAGTGTTGCCAACTGGCCATTGACGTCAGGGATTGTCCTAGCCACAGACCAAGCCCTGCATACATGCGGCGGACAATTCCGTAGACCGTGGCTATCTAACCTTTGAAATAGACCGAACCGATGAAAATTTGTATATAGTATCATGGAACCATCGCCGCAGATCTGCGGCTGTGGACTCTGAGTAGAACTCGCCCGCTGCAAAACTGCGGCGGCGTTCTGTGGTTACGATTTTTTAAAATATTGTGGTAGCAAACGTGTTTATCCATAAAACAAAAAGATAACGACAAAATATAAATTAATTCAGTTTTGTAAAGTCAAGTACTGGGTACCTTAGTATTTTTGAAATTTGTAATCTGTACCGAACCAATGACATTCATTCGTCTTCTACCGTACCGGTACCGAATTATCGGTACACCGCAGACCCCTATTATACAGTGGAACTTTAAAATATCACATTCAACATATTGAATTCCTCAATGTTATGAAGTTTTCCCATTCCCCTTGAACCTGCTTATCAATTTAATTACCCAGAATATAATAATAATAATAATAAATAATATCTTTGCTAGATATCCTCAATAGTTTGATTCTATAAATTTTTTAGTGCCGATTCACAACCTAACAACGTCTACATATCAAAGTTTAAATTACAAAACCTCAACATATCAAAGTTAAAATTATAAAAATAATTGAATTATCCAACTTATTAATTTTCTTTCGCGTTTGCAGTTATGTTATCGTTTGTATCCCAGGAACGTAAGTTCTACCCACAAGTGACTTTGTAGTGATTTGTCCGAGCATTAAATCACCATAACCATATATTTGGTAGTATCATTTTTCAGTATCATGATTAATTTACAATTCTCTATATAAGTAAAAAGAATCCACATCTTTGTAAAAAAGCTTCTGAATACAATTTAAAAATTTTCCTCAGTTAACCCGCGGCTCGGATAACCCGAACTGAGATAATTGGACTTCCACTATACTATATATTTCCTTTATATTTTGTCATAATGGATAGTATCTGGAATCCAGATCATTAATTTTCAAAAATAGGGGATTTATGTTACCTGTTTTCCGTCAATGATCCGTTGGGTAGTGTAAGACTACAGCTGTTTCGTTTTTAATAAAAACATCATTAGGCCATCCTTTAAAATGTCATTCCACAACACAAACATGTGATACGGAACATTAAATAAAAAAACAATAAAATACTTTGGCTAAAGCGTACTGACAAGAGGCGATGCCGAATCTTGAGAGGTACTGGCTCAGCTGCTGCAGCGCAAATGTCTCTGCCCAGCTATCGGCTCTAGGAGAGGAATTGGAGGGGTATAATAAAACACAATTTTTCACGCTGGTCCTGGTATGCTTTGGCCAAAGTATTCTGTTTTTTGTTTTTCTATTTAAATGTTCTGTATTGCGTGTTTGTGTTAGTGTTCTTTATATTTTCATATTTGACGCAATCTGCAAGATGGAATGACATTTCAAAGGATGACTCGATTATGTTTTTTTATTGAAAACGAAACAGCTGTAGTCTTGCACTACACAACGGATCATTGACGGAAAACAAGTAACAAAAAGCTGTTATTTTTTTTAATTTTGATTTATTTTTATAGCTCTACATCAGTGATGAAAACCCATCAGATACAGAATTCTCTTTCAAGACAGCTCTTGACATCCTCCCGTATGTGCAAGATAACCAGGAGCAAACTGAATTGAGGTCAGTTAAAACTATCGTTATTTCTGTCTCTGTTTTGCTTCTAGATGTATTGTTTGTTATAGTAGAATTTGAAACATTGTTTCTGATTTGTGTTGACCTGTCTTGCTGTTGGGATGTGTTATTAACCACTGGGAATAATAACAAAAATCAAAATGAAACTAAACCTACAACATTGCTTGGTAAGAATAATGGAAATCAGCTGCCAGTTGTTTAAATTTTTGAAGCTCACAATTTCGTAGTGTCTAGTATGGAAAGCTTTTTGGCGCATTTTTTTGTTATGAGCAGAATTGGACTACTCATTTATCATTTGAAAATTCACTAGAACCGGCTAATCAAAACTAATTGGGACTGGAGCTGATGCGGAATACCAAATATTTGGAATTACCGAACAATTATGTTTCCAAAAGGAAATAAGTTACATAACATGATATTTTTGGGGAACAAAACAGTAATGTAAAAATATCCTCCTATTTCGTTTAAATATATCATTCAAATTATAAACAAAAGGAAAACATTACAAAATAATTTGTGCCTTTTGAGTCACTTTTGAATAATATTTCTCCATTATATCTTAAACTGAGTGTCACACAAGTATGGTTGATGTTTTTATCGAATTTCCCATAGGGAATAAGCTATTACCGTAGGTATATATATATATATATATATATATATATATATATATATATATATATATATATATATATATATATATATATATATATATATATATCGTATGGCTCATTCAGCCAGCCACCATGGTTTAAGAATAATAAAATAAATTCTGCGGTGCAGAGCACCTGAGTCAGTATAAGTAAAAATCTAAACACTAAAATAAAAAAAATAAAAATTAGATCTCTCTTTATAGAGCTAAATCCAGGGCGCTAAGCCATTGCAGCCCAGCTTCACTTGAGCTATGCAGACCGGCCAATCCTTCGGGGAAGGCACTCAGTGGGCACTCTTCGACTATGTGTTCCATAGTTTGATACTCTGCTCCGCAGTCGCATGACTGGTCTTGTGTCATTCCCCATTTGTGCTTCCAATAATTACATCTCCCCACTCCAGTGCGGAAACGATTGAGTATAGTCCACTGCTTCCGAGGAAGATTCATACCACCTACCGCTACGGTCGGGTCATCTATCAAGAAGTGGTTCCGACCTTGAAAAGCGTCCCAGGAGGAAGTCCAGTTTGTATGGATGGTGAAGTTCGAGTCCATCAACTGGGAGGCTGTTCGTAGAGGTGGTTCTACGAACCACTACGAGACCGTAGGTCTCATGGTAAGACCTAAGCCCGGGACCATGTTACTTTTTCGTTTTTAGGTGCCCAGAGACCAAAAATAATAGTCATTAAAATTTTTATATATATATATGTATATATGTATATATATATATATATATATATGTATGTGTCCCTAGGCACGATAACTCTCGTAAAAATGGTCCGATTGACACCAAATTTGGTAGAGATGTGTAATCCTACGTTTATTCAGATGAGTTCGTAAACCAGACATATCGACCTATCGGAAGGGGTAGTTTTGGGGGGTTTTGTACCAAAAAAATGGGTTTTTTGCATTTTTCATATGTAATTTTTAAAAATTTCAAATTTTTATTTTGACCATTGGATTTAGCTCAAAAAAACACACAATTTAGTATTTTGAAGCTTTGCTCTAACTCCATTGGTTACCGAGATATTACAAAGTCTAAAGACAGTACGTTGTATTTTGAGGCTCCAATGTTAATCTTATGGAGAATAAGGATGTGTTAATATTTCACTTACTAAGCAATGTTTTTGGATGAAACTTGGCATTCAGCTTCATTTGGTTGAGATTCATCCATTTATGGTAAACAATCTTGGTTTTTGTGCTTATCATGGCAGCAAACCTGCATACTCTTTTCCCATGTTAATCATTTGGAGAATAGGCAAACTCCTTTAGCAATGGACAGATATTGATGAAATTTAGTGTATGGCTTCATATGGTTAAAATAATTTTTTTTTTTAATGCTAAAAACCTACTTTCAGTGTTTCCCATGGCAGCATACCAATCATACTCTTTCCCTACATTTATCATAAGATAAACATTTATTTCCATATTTATGAGGTTGTGATGATTTTTGGTTTACAGGTTTATCTGGTCATAATTAATACTACTAATTTGGGAAATTCGCTGAGTACGCAGGTCTGCTGCGACGGGGGTATTTTATATTATTTGTGAAATTAGATGAAAAAATGAGCCATAATTTTTGGCTTTTCAGAATTTTTCAGAAGGAAGTAAACAATACTGATTAAGTTTAGTAAATTATATCTAGTCTAAGGTAGTACAATAAAAATATTTTTATCAGTCATCTGATATTCTGAGTCAACTTAAAGCCATGTTTTTTATACAGAAACATGCATATTGTTCATTTCCGTTCCTTTACGTTAACTCATGGTGAATGAAAAAGACATATTTTATTTCCAATCAGCGGTTTCCAGATTCTCTGGAAATTCGGATCATTGGAGTTAGGATTACCCAAGTTCTTAGTGTATATCGTATGTGAATATAACTAAATATATAGTCATTAACAAAATAAATAACCCTCATCAGCTATTCATAATCTTAGTAATAAACTAAATTTCAATTCAACTAAGAATCTTATTTTAATTTCGGATCTTAATTTCAAGGTTGTATTTATTTTGTTTTACAAATCATGTTTCGTTTGTTTCTCTTCCAATGTCATTTAAGTTTTAGGATAAGTTAAATTTAAGTCTTTGTAGCGAATTTCCCATAGGGAATAAGCTATTACCGTAGGTCTCATGGTAAGACCTAAGCCCGGGACCATGTTACATTTTCGTTTTGAGGTGCCCAGAGACCAAAAATAATAGTCATTATAATTTTTATATATATATATATATATGTATGTATGTGTCCCTAGACACGATAACTCTCGTAAAAATGGTCCGATCGACACCAAATTTGGTAGAGATGTGTAATCCTATGTTTATTCGGAGGAGTTCGAAAACCAGACATATCGACCTACCGGAAGGGGTAGTTTTGGGGGGTTTTGTACTCCAAAAATGGGTATTTTGCATTTTTCATATGTAAATTTAAAAATTTTTAAATTTTATTTTGACCATTGGATTTAGCTCAAAAAACACACAATTTAGCACCTTGAAGCTTTGCTCTATCTCCATTGGTTACCGAGATATTACAAATTCTAAAGACAGTACATTGTCTTTTGGGGCTCCAATGTTAATCTTATGGAGAATAAGGATGTGTTAATATTTCACTTATTAACCAATATTTTTGGATGAAACTTAGTATTAGCTTCATTTGGTTGGGATTCATCCATTTAAGGTAAAAAATCTTGGTTTTTGTACTTATTATGGCAGCAAACCTGCATACTCTTTTCCCATGTTAATCATATGGAGAATAGGCAAGCTCTTTTATTTATGGACAGATATTGATGAAACTTACTATATGGCTTTATATGGTCGAAATAAATTTTCTATGCTAAAAACCTACTTTTAGTGTCCCCCATGGCAGCATACCTGCATACTCTTTCCCTATATTTATCTTAAGGAGAATAGACATTTATTTCCCTATTTATGAGCACGTGATGAAATTTTGTTTACAAGTTTAGCTGGTCAAAATTAATATTACTAATTTGGAAATTCGCTGAGTACGCAGATCTGCTGTGACGGGGGGTATTTTTCACTTTTACCATTTCTTCTAAAAAGCTTTTCAGTATTTTAGATGTCAATTCTACAACCAAACTAATTATAACCAAGCAAATCGTTTTCAAAGTATTTTAAGTGTTTAATACTAATAAGTGTAAATTATCAATGTATTTGTTCTGCCTTCCATTTTTTTAAATGTCCTTTTTTATTATTTATTTGCAGAAATGATATATGGTGCAAGGCAGTTTTAAAAGACACCTGGACTGACATGGATCCCAACTCCCCACAAACTTTGATTCGCGAGTTATTCTTCTTTAGACTTTTTGATCTCTGTATCCTCGGTAAGTATGTGTACTCTGTTGACAATTCAAGTTATCTGGATATTTTGCTACATCAGGTCTTATAAGATATAAAAAGTTGTTTTGAATTAAAACCCCTCAACATTATTAAAGTTAACACTTTAAATATTCAAACTCCGGAAAATACAGTCGGATAATTTATAAGAGTTTTTATAATACTGAGTAAAGGATTATAATGTTTCAATGCCTTCAATAATTCATACACAAGTTACCCCTAAAACATAAGTATTTTATACTTATATTTTTCATAATTTCATATGCATATATTTTCATAAGTAATTTTATAGTCAGGTTATTATTTGAAATGGATGGTCACTGTAATCATTCATAAAGCAGTGGATGTTGTCATGAGGGGCAACGAGAGAAGTTGTATGTAGACTTCCACTTCTGAGCTAACAGATTCAGTTCACCTGGTCTACGTGGAACAATAATTTGACATGAGAAACAAGCAAAAATATAATATATATTGGATTATCTTACATTTTGTTCAATAAAAATTTCCTAAATTGTGTGTAGGAACAATTGTGTGTAGTAAAGGTGTTTTTGCATTCCTAGATGACTTCTGTATAAAACTAAGTATTTTAAACTTTTTTTTAATATCAAAATTTTTTATATTCGTTCTATTTAATGACGTAAATGATGACACAGTTAATTTTATGTAATCCAGACTGGCCGTCTGCCATAGTAGTTTGGCCAAAGTAGTACATCAATATGTCAAACTGATTCTCAAATAATACGGCATAATACCACATACTTGGCCTTATGTGGGCCACGGATTGACCGAGTTTGTGGTGTGGCTACCACAAGTATCTCCTATGTATTTGCTTAAAGACTGTTTCTTATTAATTGTCACTTTTATTGATCACATGTTTAATGTAGATGTTTATTTTTATCTTCTACATTTTGTTTATTCTGGCTTGAATTCAACTTTATTCCAATCTATGACTTCTTATTATTATTATGTTGAACTTAACTTGCACATGGCTATTATTTTAGTACAGTGGTTTATTTATTTTGACAGGAAAACCCAATATATCACAGAGTACAACAATAGTTTATGGCTAATGGCTACTTGCTAATGACTACTAAATAAGTTACACGGTTCTGTAATTTTTTCTCCAACCTACCCCTTAGTGTGATTTGCCGAGTTATCAGGTAAGGTGTTCAGTGTCAATAATTTATTAAAAACAGTGTCAATCAAAAGTATTAGTGTCAATCATATAATAATTTGATATATCCCTTAGCCGGAAATAATTTCACAAATATTGCTGCAACATAAAACTTTTAAAAGGGACTAGCAAAGCAAAACAGCCCTCGGCAAACCTGCCCAAGCTGTCTACAGCCCTAATTGTGACTATACAGGATTTTCCGTGTTGCCCAGGGGTGGCTGAGTAATCCGAATGGCTGTGTTATTGAGAGCTGAGTTCAAAGGACTCTGCTGTACTCTTATCACAAATTTTTCCCATTTTTGTTTCTTTGGTTTCAAAGATTGAATTGAATGGTTTTGGCCTAAAAATGTTCAACATTTTAAGCCAGAAATGAGAAATTTTACTGGTTAAAAGATTAACATCCAACTTAGATGTTTTTAGCGAATTTCCCTATAGGGAATACGCTATTACGGTAGTAGCCATGGTAAGACCTAAGCCCAGGATCACTTTACTTTTTCATTTTGAGGTCCCCAGAAGCCAAAAACACCATTCGTTCATTTTCATATATATGTATATATATATATATATATATATATATATATATATCTATCTATCTATATATCTATCTATCTATATATCTATGTGTCCGTGGTACTGATAACTTTTGAAGGGGACCTCCGATTTTGATGAAATTTGGTATGGAGGTGTAAGACCAGGTCTATTTTCATGAGTTCGCGAACCAGCATTGTCGGGTTATGGGAACGGGGTTTTATGGGGTTTCAAAGGGGTCAAAAATGGGTTTTTTGCATTTTTGGACCTTAATTTTTAAAATTCATCAATTTTAACTGAAACCATTTAAAAGAGATTAAAAAAACAAACAATTTAGTATTTTGAATTTTTATCACAGCATAACTGGTTACGGGGCAAATCCAAAAATGTGTTTTCCATGTTATTCTTAAGCCGCGTCCGCACTGGGCGAACATTCGTGGCGAACTTGTTCGGCGAACACGAAAATCAACAAACATTCTTAACGAACTACTAACCGGCCATATGATTTACATTCTAAAAAGTTAGCAACGAACAAACAAATGTTCGGAAGAACTTTGTTCGGCGAACATGTTCGGCCAGTGCGGACGCGGCTTTATGGGAAATCAAGAAAACCCTATATCTTGCTTATTTATTGACATAACTTAATCAAATTTGGTATGTACATTATTTATATAAGATTTAACTTATACTTGCTTACAAAACCCATATGGCGGCAAACCTACATATTCACCCCCATGGGGTTTATGGGGAAAATAAAAAATTGCCAGAGTTTGATAAAATTTTGTGTTTACATTCACCAATTATTGATTAATTTAGATTTTCTAACAACACCCAATGGCAGAAAACCTACATACTCAATCCTATGGTGTTTTTATGTGGAAAGTAAATAATCTGAAATTCCACTGGAAATTTGCTGAGTACGCAGGTCTGCTGCGACGGGGGTATTTTTAAATACAGTGGACAGTGGACATTCAATAAATCGAACCTCAATAATTCAAAATCCTTGATGAATCGAATTTTTTCATTCTCCTTGAACTTCCCTATCTTTTGTGCAATTTCAATTTTACCTGTAAAATTAGAATATTTCACGAGAAACACCTTGATAAATCAAAGTTTGATGGTATTTTCCGTCGTAAAGGTACCTCTATAAATCGAAGTTTTACCCCCAAAACCTTTATAATTCGATGTCGTGCAACCGCTGTACCTCTACAAGTCGAAGTATTGGCAAGAAACCCTTCTATTAATCAAAGCCGTATGACATAAATATGTTATGACATCGATACTGTATGTATTTACTGCATCTTGTTTCAACAGAAAATTCCAATACTTTATTCTGTCAAAATTTTGAGCTTTGTGCAGTAAAAGTAAAATCCTCATAGTGATAAGAGAACGGGAGCCCATTCTAATAATAGGCAGGAATTAGCCAAGCAACAAAAAACTGGGAGGGCTCAATTCTGCCGATAAATCATTTTGTTTTTTTACTTCATTCCCTTCTCTATAACCTTGAAACTGGCTCTGAGCAGTAGAGTAGGTTCAACAAAGAAGCAGTTTAAAATTGAAACTAAAAACAGTACTTCTTCCATTTTAAGGTATTAAATTTTATGATTGCATTATTATCTATTGCAATACTGTACAATGCCCAATGTAGAAAACACTATATTTTAGAAGACAATCAATTCTCCCAAGGTTTATTGTCTGTACTGAATTGAACCTTTATTATTCGAATTTAAGTCAAAGTCAAAGTCAAAAACATCTTTATTTCAAGAAACAAGTTACAATGATTTCAATACACATATTTTCACATTATGAAATAATCCCACATAGGCATAGCCTGTGCATGGGATTGAGTCCTTTATACATTATGATTAATTAAACTATAGATGTTTCAATTCTGTACATTTAACAATCAAACACCCGTAAAAAGAAAAAAACAAAAGACAAAAGACAGAATGGCTACAGAAAAACAAGCGCTGTATAAGGAAAAAGAATTTTTGGTCTTAGCTATTGAATTCACCAGATGCGATTTCCGTCATCCTTCTCAACTCCTCAGCAATCATTCAACTCTCTCTCTCTCTCTCTCTCTCTCTCTCTCTCTCTCTCTCTCTCTCTCTCTCTCTCTCTCTCTCTCCACAACCACCCACCCACACACACAACCCCCATACACACCCAAAGTTACCTGCTCCAGTCAACCTATAACCTGTAGTTTGAGGTAATGACATTTTCTATGTTGGCACTTCCAATGTTGTGAAGCCATAACTTGACTTTTAGTTTATATGTTGTTAGCTTACAAGAGAGGAAATCTTTAAGATGATCCGGCAGATTACGGTAAATTATATGGGCTACATAAAAAGAATTAGTTGTCGAAAATGTTCTAATTAATTTTGGAAATTTAATAGCCAAAGCAGCATGTCTAGTCGAATATTGGTGTGTAGGGTATTCAAAAATATGATCAAAATTCTTAAAAATGTAAGTAGCAATTACCCTAACAAAAAGCTGCCGTACATCCAAAACTCGTATCTCCGCATACAGCGCTTCGGACGAGTAACGCCGACAACTTCCTAGGGTGGCTTTTAAAATTGCCTTTTGAGTTATATATAAAGGGTCGAGAGTTGTTCTATAAGCTGCCCCCCACATTATAATACCTCTCTCCAAGAGTGTATTTTACGAATAATAAAAAGTTTTAAGAACTCCCACAGTCCTGATATCTATGGTATGACTGTTACCACCTTAAAGTATATTGCTGAGGTCATAGCGTCGCCGTTGGCTGATGTCATCAACATCTGTCTACGAAGTGGAGTCTTTCCCGACATGTTGAAGGTTTCGCGGACGGTTCCCATCTTCAAGAAGGGCGACCCTACAGCAGTCACCAGCTACCGCCCGATTTCTATTATTCCTGTCATTGGAAAGATCTTTGAGACTGTGATTAAAAATCAGTTGGTTGACTACCTGGAACGGAACTCCTTGCTTGCTGAAGCCCAACATGGATTTAGGAGAAATAGGTCGACTGTATCAGCTGTCTCTAGGCTAGTCGGTGAGATTGTTGACACCTTTGAGGACAAGGGCTCCACAGCTTTAATTCTTGCAGATCTGAGCAAAGCGTTTGACACTGTCAATCACGAGTTACTGTTGCTCAAACTGGAACGCCTTGGCGTCGGTGACAATGCCCTAAGTGTCTTCAGAGCTTATCTTCGAGACAGAAAACAAGTCCTCTCGGTTGGTGGAGCAAACTCTTTGCCGAAACTGGTCAAGCACGGCGTGCCACAGGGGTCCGTGGTGGGGCCGGTGCTCTTCTTGGTGATGATAGATGACCTCAGTCTGCTTGGCGACATCTTGATGTTTGCTGATGACACTACGATTGTCTCAAGGGGGCTACACCGGACGAAGCCAGAATGAGGGCCTACGAGGTATTTGAAGATGCAAAGGCATGGTTTAGCTCAAACTCTCTGAGTTTGAATCAGGACAAAACCCAAGAACTTGTTTGCAGTCTTGGCCGCATTGATGCTGAGTGTGCCAGGGAAGTTAAACTGTTAGGATTCGTCATCGACTCCAAAATAACTTGGGGTGGCCAAATAAACAGTGTGTTTAACAAATTGTCTCGTGTTGTATTCCTCCTTCGCAGATTAAAGCCGCTGCTGACCGAGCACTATCTCGTTACTGTTTATTATGGCCTGTTCCACTCCCATCTTACTTATGGATTGCTTCTCTGGGGACACTCTGCGGGCTGTGATGACATTCTTCTTCTTCAAAAGAAGGCGGTTAGAATTATTGCCTCCGCCGGATACATTGACCACTGTAAACCAATATTCAAGCGGTTAAAGATACTGACCATATATAGCCAGTATGTTCTACTTTGCCTTTGTTATGTCATTAACAATTTGAACTCCTTCATGCCAAGAGAAGACTATCACCCCTACAATCTCCGTAACAAGGCACAACTGGACATACATTTCTGTAGGCTGTCGAAGAAAAAGAATTCCTTCAGGGTGATTGCCCTCAGGATGTTCAATGCTCTCCCAACTGACATCAAAGTTCTGGAGCCCGCAGTTTTTGAGCGAACCATGAAGGCCTGGTTACTGGATAGGCCACTCTACTCGGTTTCTGAGTTTTTTGAACTGTCGAACCAAGCTTGACGCCATCTTGTAGATTATGTAAATAGTGTAAATAGTTTCCATAAGATAATTAAATGTATTATTGACTCAGTCTATCCAGCAGTGCTGGTCAGCGACGTCGTGGGAGGTATTCAAGAAGGTATTCAAGGTATTCAAGTGATTGTGCATATACGCGTGATAGGCCATTCTAATTTCATCTAAGTTTAGAATTTCCCCTAATTGTTTGAATGCGTATATCAATTTCCTAAGTCGATTATTCAAAAAAAGATATATGAGCCGCCCAAGTCAGTCTATTATCAATTATAACCCCTAAATATTTGTATTTATCAACCCGCTCCAGAGATTCACAATGACACGTCAAACTATAAATATCTCCACACAAATGTAACTTAATTTCACTAATTTGAGTATCACTGGCATCTCTAAGAGCAATGGGCATGAATTTAGATTTGGATATGTTCAAAGAAAGTAAATTTTGTTCGAACCATTTTTTGACAAGCGACAAATCTTGAACAGCCATATTTAAAACTTCATCCCAATTAGAACCTTCAATGAAAATAGCAGTGTCATCGGCAAAAAGTGATAACTTTCCAGAAATTCCAATTCGAGACAGATTGTTTATGTATATTAAAAATAAAATAGGGCCCAGCGTACTACCCTGGATTACGCCATAGTTAACGGTTGTAGGACTACTAATAACCCCATTTATTGCGGTTAGCTGTTCGCGTTTGTCAAGATAACTTTGGAACCTGTTATATTCGTTATTTTTTATTCCCACTAACTTTAACTTCTTAAGTAGCTTTGTTCTATCAACAGAATCAAAGGCTTTGGCCAAATCAAGGAAAATCATTAAACACTTATTGCTATTAGACACTGCCACATTAAGGTTTTTCGAGATGTTAAAAAACGCATCAGAAATATTTTTACTTTTCCTGAACCCAAACTGGCAACCCGTTAAAATGCTATTCTCTTCAAGATAACAAACTCATTGATCTTTAATTATTTTTTCTAAAACTTTAGAGAACACACTCAACAAACTAATTGGTCTAAAATTAGATTTTTCTGTTACATCGTTACCTTTATACAACGGAATAACCTTAGCGACCTTGAAGGCGTCGGGAAACTCGCCCGAGCGTATACTGGCATTAATAATATGAAGGAGCGGTCTGCTGAGAGTTGGTAGGTTATCGATTAAAAAGGAGGCAGATATACAATCATACCCTGGAGCTGAGCCTCCACGCAAACTTGTGACATACCGTGTTAAGTCTTGCTCGGAAATAGTTTGTAGTGTAAAAGTAGTGTTAGCAGGATAGTCATTGTCATCAATAACAGGTGGACCGCTAGAGTCTATTACCCGTGCCAGGTTGTAGCCGACTTGTGCGAAATAATCATTAAACTCCTCGGCCACTTGTTTACTTTGTTGTGTGACCCCGTCATTTGGAGCAAAGATTCTGTGTGCTGTAAATTGTTGAAGCGGAAAACTATCTTTATTTTTTGACTTCCCTGCCAATTCATTAATTGTTTGCCAAAACAATTTTGGATCATTTTTATGGGTGGAAACCTTAGTTTTGTAATAGTTTATTTTTGTTTGTTTTATTTGAAAATTTAACCAATTTCTATGCAGTAAATATTCCTCTTTTAATACTCTATTAAATGGCTGTTTTTTTAAGAGTCTTACTCATATTATCTCTTTTCCGAATACCTCTAACTAACTCCTCTGTTATCCATGGTTTTATTTTTTTAAGCCTTGGTTTGGTAACGGAAGGTTTTGTCGAACGTTCAACAAAATCTTTTAATTTATTAAAAAATAAATTGGCACTATTGTTCACATCTGGAATTTCAGTTACGCATGACCAGTCATAATTTATGACAAGGTTTTTTAGCAGACGTTTGTCAATAAAAGTAAAGCTTTCATTTTGATCAATGTGTGTGAATCCTTTTTTAATCTGTATATTTAGAGCAACACAGTAATGATCTGTGATACTAGTTTTGATAACAGCAGTGTTAAGTTCGTAACAGTATTTATGTCTCACAAATATGTGGTCTATATTAGTCCTACTGTCAGCAGTTACTCTTGTCGGAGAATGTATACCACACATGAAACCTGCATTATCCAACACATCTAAGTACCTCTCAGTTTTATTATTAGGCTCTAAGAGGTTGGCGTTAATATCCTCCACAAGTAAGTATGTTTTGTTTGTTGACAAGTTAGAATAGTGTTCGTCCAATGCAAGAGTAAAGTCATCAAGGTCGTTATCATGAGTCCTGTAGACTGCCAGAAGGTTAAATAGTTTACCGTGATAAGTGAAATCAAAACACAAGCCATGCACGCCGCCCAGCTCCACCTCTCTCATGGACACATTCACTCTGACACTCACATATACACTAACACACCATCATTCCTGTTCGCACCCTCACTTGTATGGTAAGCCCTGTACCCTTCAAGGTGTACTCCTCCCCCTTCATTACCCAGCCAAGTTTCACTTAAAACTATAATATCCCAATCAACTTTTATAGCATCTATATATACTAAAAAATTATCAATATTTTTGTTGAAGCTTCTAATATTCATATGAATAACTCTAAGGGCACCTTCATTTTTAAAACAAGTAAAACAATCAACATTCAAGATATCATCAACACAAACGCTATTAATTCTTCTGTAGCCATCAATTAAATCATTATCATCATCTATCATTAATAACTAAATGTCTTAATCCTAACTGAAAAAAATACTAAAAAGAGAAACGAAATAGTTTTGATAAAAAATTCAGAACCTTCCCGCTCCGCAACATCAGATTGCGATACCTTCAAATGAGCTACTTAAAAGATAAAGACATCAAATAAAGAATGTATATCTATTCAGATACAAAGAACGTAACTTACAATAGGAATACCAATGCTGTCAGCATTGATATTTTTTAAAACTATTGTGTCTCAGGAATTTACTTGTAGACCCAAGATTAGTTGAGAAGATAGGCCTATCACAAGATAATAAAGTACGTTCCTAAGACGAGATAAAAAGGAAAAATTTAACCCACAAGATAATCTTACAATGGTCACACATCGTTTATGTCTGTAACTAAAAACCAAGTTTGATATTTTTGTTATCTCAATTAAGATAGAAGTTTATATTAAAAATCCATAACTTTTATTTAAATCATAGGAAATTATAATGAAATGAACTAACAACTTAAAAAACGTAGTCTGACTTTAAAATTACCTTGGATTAAGTTGTAAAAAGAGATTTTAAAACTGAATTAATCTGATAAAAAACAAAAAAATTAAAATCAATCTTTTAATTATATTATCGTAAGAAAATGTGAAATTAGACTTAAAAGAAATATATTCCTTGGTAGGGTAAATCTCTTGATTATAATAAGTAGGCCTACTCTGTACTAACAAGGTGAAAACAAACAAACAAGCCCGCAGTTAATATAATCCTATACAATAAAAATAAAAATGACAAAAAATTATAACAATAATATTACAACAATAATTTAGTGGAGAATCTTAACATTACAATAGTTCATAGCGCAGTTATGTGGATAACCTCTCTTACGTTCCGGGCGCGATGTCGTTGTTTTCATCCTCATTGTCACCGCCGCCGCCACGATGTTGTCGCGTGTCCTCCTTCTGAAGATCGTCAATAGATCTCACCCTCCTTGTTCGTCCGTCCACTTTGGTTTTGACTAGCACTCGTCCATCCTTCACCCACGCAAAAGCCAACTGTTTATTTTTAACTAAGGTTCTAGCTTGAAATAACAGGTTTTTGTTGTAGCTGGTTAAGTGTTCATTTAAGTAGATTCGCGAGGGTCGAAATGTAGAGCTTAGATGCACAGCGTCGAGGTTTTTCTTGGCTTTGGCGGCCCTCAGCCACTCAGAGCGAACCGACCGGCTGACGAAGCGAACCACGATGTTGGGGGGGCGGCCGCGTTGGTTGTTAGCTGAGCCCAGGCAATGTGCTGCCGAAATGTCTGCTTGGTAGTAAGTTACATTTAAGGCCTTGGCAATGGACTCGAGGACCATGAATATATCTTCGTTTTTCGTGAACGGTACTCTGATAATTTCTAAATTTTGTAAACGACTATACTGCTGCAAGTCGTGAACCTGTGATCTTAAATCCTTTACTTCACTGGAAAGGTTATCACACGTTTTTCGAAGTTTGTCACACTCCTCACGTCTGCTTTCGTTTTCAGCTTTCAGTGCTGTTATTGCTGTATCAAACGATTTCCCTAGGTTGGAACAAGTTTGCTCAATGGATGATAGTTTTAGTGTCAAATTGTCGTTTAACCTATTTTCCAAATCGTTAATTTTTTTATCGAACACTTGTGTGAAGTCACTTTTAAGGTCACTGATTGCTTTAAGAATGCTATTCTTACCCGTAGCGTCCTTGGGGTCACTAGTCACTGCTGAGGAAGTACCTGTACAGTTGCTGCAACGATACGGAGTCCGTCGTGTCACTTTCTTACTTGAATCCAGTCCAGAACATTTCGTATGACACACTGCATTACAATTGGAGCACTTGATAGTTTCATCCTCTAATGCCACTGAGTTACACTTCGTACACATAACCTCAGCCATAACGAAAATGCGCACCAGAAACCCGATACACTATACTGATCCACAGGAAATGCAGAGAATAACACCAATACAGTTATTTTAAAAGACGTATTCGGAGTCCCGGAACTATAAATTGCTCAAAATAGAATTTTTAACAATGTATTACAGCGCGTCGCCGGCAGGAGAGGCCGCACTGCTAGCCGCCGATAAGACGATCCGTCCGCATCGACGTCTAGATAAGGACTGAATTATAATTTTCATGAGGATGAACCTTGATAAAGCAAACCTTAATTATTTGTAGCACTCGATAATTCAAAATTTTACCGTTCCCCTTGAGATTCAATTTATAGAGTTTCCACTGTATTTTGATATGTAGTCTCTTTTTCATCACTTATTAGGAATGGTTTTTAGTTAGGCCCAAATATTTTATGTCGAGTACAGATTTCAAGTATAAGTAAGTGAAATCTTATTGCAAATCGATATTTTTGACAGAACTGTTTCTAAGTTCTGAATGAAGTATAATGCGATGACAACAGTTGTGATGACTGTGCCATTTTATTTTTTACAGAGGGTTGTGAGGAGATGGTCCCACCCATCGAGGCTCTGTTATCATGTGAAGATCTCGGCCACCTCCGTGAGGATGCCACCTTCCAATACTTGATGCAAGTTGGGTACGAACAACTTGCAAAAGACTGTCACACTGTGAATAGAAGCTTTGTTGTATAAAACATGCCATAACGATTAATTTAAACTTGTTATTTGTGAAATAGCGAATTATAATAGTAATCTGTGTCCTATGAATTCCTTTGAACTTATCTTCATTTTTTCACTGGCTAGCAAAAACGAAATCTACAGGGTTTTTGGTCCCCCAATGTATGTATCAATGTGCTCTTCCACAACACAACAACAAAGTTGCTACAGTCTTTTTAGAAGTTGCAGAGTTGTACATGAATATGCAAAGAAAATCCTTTTCATTTTTCTATCTACCTAAACATACTTTTCATTTTTCCATGTACCTAAATGTTTTATTAAGTTATTTTTGTATTGTCACTAAGTTTCATAAATATTTTTGTACAAGTTTTAAAAAATTACTTTTTTATACCTTATGTCCTTTTTCGTGAATAGACCCTATAGATCCCAGGGAATAAGCTATTATGGTAGTAGTCACGGTTATACCTAAGCCCGGGACCATGTTATTTTTTCTTTCTAAGGTCCCCAGAGGCCAAAAGCACTATTAGTTCAAATTCATATGTATATGTGTGTGTGCCTGTTAATGTGATGAATTTTGAAGGAAACCTTAATTTTAGTGAATTTCCCATAGGGAATAGCTATTCCAAAGAGACCAAAAATTATAGTCAATAGAGAGTTTTTGCAACATACGGTAAACATTACGGTAAACGCTAAACGCTATTTTTATATTGGTAAGTTTATGAATAATTCTTAGTTCACGGTGGTGAAACCGGATAAATAATGTATAACGTTTACCGTTGATCCCTTTTCAACAAGTTTTTTTATATATTCAAGCAGTATAAATAGGTAAATCAACTATAAATTAAATAGCGTTTAGCGTTTACCGTATTCATTTACCGTATGTGCAAAAACTCTCTATTAAAAATTGTATATATATATATTTAAACAAAACATACCTGAAGGTTAATACATAAACACATAAAACCAAAATTAAATTCTAAAAGCTGTTTATATTTCGGAATTAACTCCATCTTCAGAACTTTACAAATCCAAATTGATAACAAAAGTGTAAATAAATAAAAGATAGTAAAACATATATATATGCATATATGTATGTGTCCCATAACTCTTGTAAAAATGGACCGATCGAGACCAAATTTGGTAGAGATGTGTAATTATACGTTTATTCGGGTGAGTTCGTAAACCAGACATATCGACCTACCGGAAGGGGTAGTTTTGGGGGGTTTTGTACCCCAAAAATGGGTTTTTTGCATTTTTCATATGTAAATTTTAAAAATTTTTATTTTTATTTTGACCATTGGATTTAGCTCAAAAAACACACAATTTAGTATTTTTAAGGTTTGCTTTATCTCCATTGGTTACCGAGATATTATGGACCATGAGAGCCATAAGTGGTACACTCATGGCAACACCTGTACCCTGGCTCCCAGTGCTGTGTAATATCGCTCCACCTGAAATAAGACGAAGGGAGGCACTTACTAGGGAATATAATAAGATCGTATCCGCTCCACAGCTACCCATCCATGATTACCTACCCCAGGAGACGGGCAGATTGAGGTCCCGAAGACCACCACTGCGGACAGCATCCCAGTTGACGGAGACAAACTTTTCCATCCATACCGACTGGACTTCCTCCTGGGACTCTTTCCAAGGCCGGAATCAATTTTTAATTGCTGACCCAACCTTAGCAGTAAGTGGTATGGATCTTCCTCGGAAGCAGTGGACCGTTCTCAATCGATTCCGCACTGGTGTGGGAAGATGTAATTATTGGAAATACAAATGGGGAATGACAGAAGACCAGTCATGCCGCTGTGGAGCGGAGTTCCAGACTATGACTCACATAGTCAATGAGTGCCCTTTGAGTGCTTTCCCCGAAGGATTGATTGGGCTGCATTGTGCAAGTGAAGCTGGGCTGCAATGGCTTAGCGCCCTGGATTTAGCTTTGTAAAGAGAGATCATAACTTTATGTTTTTAGTTTAGTTTTTTTAATGTTTTGACGCAGGTGCTAAGCACCTCAGAGAATGTTTTATATTTTTCTGAAGTTGGTGGCTGGCTATTAATGCCATACGATATATATATATACCGAGATATTAAAAAGTCTAAAGACAGTACATTGTATTTTGGGGCTCCAATGTTAATCTTATGAAGAATAAGGATGTGTCAATATTTCACTTATTAAAAAATATTTTTCGATGAAACTTGGAATTCAGCTTCATTTGGTTGAGATTCATCCATTTGTGGTAAAAAATCTTGGTTTTTGTGCTTATCATGGCAGCAAACCTGCATACTCTTTTCCCATGTTAATGATATGGAGAATAGGCAAACTTCTTTAGCAATGGACAGATATTGATGAAACTTAGTATATGGCTTCATATGGTCGAAATAAATTTTTTGTATGATAATAACCTACTTTTAGTGTTCCCCATGGCAGCATACCTGCATACTCTCCCTATATTTATCATAAGGAGAATAGACATTTATTTCCCTATTTATGAGCATCTGATTTTATTTGGTTTACAGTTTTATGTGGTAAAAATTAATATTACTAATTTGAAAATTCGCTGAATACGCAGGTCTGCTGCGACGGGGGTTATTTTTAAAATTTGGCACAGAGGATGCATTCATTCTAGGGCAGCATTTATCAGGTTAAGTTTGAAAACCAGCATGATTGGACCATGGGAACGGGGTTTTATGTGGTTCCAAAAGGGTTAAAAATGGGGTTTTGGCATCAAAAGAATCAAAATGGGTTTTTGGCATTTTTACCCTTGATTTTTTATATTTGGCAATTTTAACTTTCACGATTTAAAAGAACTTTAAAAAACAAACAATTTAGTATTTTGAATAATAAAACTAGCGTAACCGGTTGTGGAGAAAATTCAAATCAAGTTTCCCATGTTATTCTTTTGGGCAAATCTTTAAACAGTTATATATCGCTTATTTATCAACATATCTTAATAAAATGTTTTTATGAACCTTCACTAGATGGGGATAGCTAATATTTTATCAAAAACCCGCACAGCAAACCTACATGCCAAATAAAACAGTACTAGTATATGCATTGACTTTATGCGTTGCTCAAAATCGAGCAATTTATTTTAATTAAATACAAATTTTACTTTTAGCTTTAAATCAATGACATCCAATATTGTGAATATCTGTCATCACCAAAAACTACATGTATTTACAGCTGAACATTAACTGATGTTTAAAATGCTTTACTCAATCCGTATGTTATTTTAATGGGAAATTTTGAGATTTTAATGGTGGATAGCGCCTTTATTTTCAGTCCAATTGTCATCATTTTTTGGTGGGAACAACAACAGACTAAGCCCTATCTAACGACACCAAAAACTTTAAAATTTGTGGAAAATTGTAGGAGGAGTTTTCTACACAAAAAAAAAACCCCTTAGCGTATTAAATAAGTATAGATTCTCAGGACTGGGGAAAACTGCTGTAACGTAATGGACAAGAGCTGTTTCATTAGCGGGTAAAACGATGTAAAAATTAGTACCCAAAACGTCACTAGCCTGATCAGCTGGTACATGTTATTCTTATGGACATCAGATTGATTACGTCACCGGCCTGACTCAAAAGCGGCATTTTCCAACATCAAAGGAATGAAACAGCCCTTCTTTTCTTTTTTTCATGTTCTCCGCAGTCCTGATAGATTCTCATGAAAAATAAGTGTATAATGGGAAAAAGAGAGATGGAGGTAATAAGGTTCTTAATCAGCTGATCAGCTGTCTTCTGTCTAATTTGGAATGTTTATGTTTCAAGCTTTTTAAACAGATCATTCATTTTGCATGGCAGCTTTGGTTATGCACTTGTACTACTGTTTAAAAAATTAATGTATTTCAATATAAATATTAATATACAAGCTAACAACTCGTCAAAAATGACATGAAATTTTTATGATCATATTTTATGAAATTTGAGGTTTTAATGGTCACATAATTTATGAAAAACCAACGAAATAATATTAAAACTTCAATTTTGAAACTTCTTTAGCAATGTGTACAGTTATTTACAGTAATCGTTAAATTCTTTGGTATGGTTTCGCAATATTGTATTGAAATTTACAAAAACCAAGATAATGATACAGCAGAGTCTTGCAATTCGAACTAATTTGGACCATACGATGTCCAGATTTGTAATGTCTGAGTTATCGGGAAAAGATTAACATAAGGAAATGTACAAATAGTTGATTTTAAACCTAAAAAAACCATTTTCTTCTAGCATAATATGTTAATACAAAAATGGAGACTTATACCTCATCTGTTAAAGCAAACTTTAAGAAAACAGTGAGAACAGTTTTCTCTCTAGATCTTTAAATGCACTCTTTTATTAAATAAGAGATAAATTATTAAATAAAAATAATTACTGAGAAGTATAATGCCGTTAAATATATCATATTTCCTTGTAAAGATTATTAATTATATGGCACAAAGTTCTCCGATGATGAAACAAAAATATCTTAGAAATTCGCTGAGTGTGCAGGTCTGCTGCGTTGGGGGGGTATTACAATGTACTTCAATCAGACAGTTTTTCTGGTCATTAAAAAAAGAAAGAGTAAATATATTATGTAAGATATTTTTCTTATTATTGTTTAATTTATAACATTAAATAAGTAAGTTACATTTTTACAATAAAGATTTATTTTACATCGTCTTATCTAGCCTAATAAAAATTTTACAGGAACAGAAATTCAATCTAAGCCAACTAATGCCTTCAATTTTTCCTTCCACTTTGAGTGTATGACTTGATTCCTTTAACCAGAAGCCTGCTTCTTCTCGGTCTTTCCTGACTGTTTCACCTTATAATCAGCCAGAGCTGCTTTGATTGCATCTTCCGCAAGCACTGCAAGGAAATCAAACATGTATTTAAAGATAATGCTAACATTTGAATTTTAATAAAAGATACATTTTGTTTATTGGGAGAAAGGGGAAAGATCTAGTGAAAACTAATTATAGTAGGCGTCACGAAAATGGGTGCCTGAATTTAAAACAGTGTTGCCGATTTGTGCCGTCTAATCCAGCTGTTGGCATCTGTTATTAATTACTGCAAATGTAGGAACACATGAAAAAAACTGGAAACATCTCTAGGTAAGACTAATGTAAAACAGCTTCCACCTGTTTAAATTTCCAAGCTCGCAATTTGGTGGCGCCTACTATAGTCATTTGAAGCCATCATAGTCCTGGAAGTCATTGGTCTTTATTAATTTACAATACATTCGAAAATACTTTTACTTTGACTCAATTTAAGGGATTTGATGCTCTATGTGCTAGAAAAAATCACCTTCACAACTCCCTAGGCTTCGTTAGCCCTTTCTCCTTCCATGAAGTATCGTTCTGCCAGCAGAGGAATGGAATTGATTGTAGAATTCATGATCCATAACACAACATCAGCTTCTGAGATTATCTCCAAAAATAAAGCTTTGTTAAACAAACATTTTTGTATAATTTTTCTAATTCAAATATTCACCAGAAATTCAATTGTCACAGTGAATAAAAGTTTATGTCTTAACTTGAAAATGCCATAAAAATAAGTACCAACACAGATATTTTAAGTATTTAATAAAATAATCTAAATCAGTTGCAATAAATAAGACGTCAAAAAAAAAAAAAATAATAACCTCCATGGAAAATCACTTTAATAGTTCTAAACAAAACCTGGCAGAGAGATCTATTTGTAGGCAGCATGCACTGAAACCCAGCTCTCCAACCTGTTAGTGATGTATTCGAAGAGAATGACTTTCATACATTCTAATGGCCATTGTGTTAAGTCTAAAAAGGAAATAAAAAAAAAGATAAAAATAAAAAGACATAAAAAATAACATCTGTGTAAAAAACCAAAATAAAATCGCACCAGTAAAATTATCATTTTATTCCGATAGCCACGGCAGGGATGCATGGGAAATGATTGGAAACCCAAGCAAAAATGTTTGTTTAGTAATGCTCAATTCCCCACTTTTACACTTTGCTGACCCAGCTGCAACTGCTAATGTGGTTGATAATGTGATCATGCTTCTAGGGGGAACCAATGTTTCCCTTAAACAAGATCTCATTCCTCTCAGAAAGTCATGGGAGGAAATAAATCATTTATCAAAGAAACGACAAGAATGTTTTTTTTTCTTCAGAGAAATTTGAAACCCTTTCAGCTTACTTCTAAACAATCATCTTTGCCTTTAAAACCGTGGTTATGATGCTCCCGTTTACAGGTTAATAACAAAGCTGAGGTACTTTCAGAAACCAAATGTAGAGGAGTATAGGGTCTTTAAGCAACAAGCAGAAGGTATGATGAATAAATGTCTAAAGCATCTAGTTGTTTCCCCATAAGGTGCGTTCGAGACAACATACCAATCCATCAACTGGCGACAAACATATCACATTTTGAAACACCTTTAGAGCAAAACATTTTTATTGACACATCAATGAAAAAATAACTTATACAAGGTTGTCACAAAAACAGGTATGGCTATGGCCAATCTTAAAATGCAAATATCTTTAAAATGGTACATATTAACAAATTTTGGCAAGACACAAAAAAGTTGGCAAATTCAATTAGGCTACCTAGAAATAATACCAAGAGCATAAATATCAAGCAAAAATGACGGAGTAAATACTATTTGTTGTATGAGAAATACAATAACTATTGCATATTTTGACATTTTCATACGAGGCATGTTTTTAAAGTAAGTACCGTTTTGAAATTAAAAATAAACTAGGAGAGATTTTTTAATAATTTTATATTTACATGAAAGTATACTTTACATGAAATCTACTTTTCCACATAATTTATGCAATTATTAAGGCACTTGTAATACTGTACAATTAGCTTTAAAATTTTGTCGTCATAAAATTTTGGTGCCTGCTATGAGAAACTGTAATACAGCTGTTTTGACATCATCGTCATCGTCGTGGCGCACACCACTTAGGCTTTTCTTTAAATGAACATGTGAGTCACTCAGTGCTAGATCGGGACTGTAGGGAGGATGATCAAGTTGTTCCCAACCAAATTCTCTGATAAAATCCTGGGTTCGATAAATGGCATGTGGACGGGCGTTATCGTGGAGCAAAATGATGCCATTATCATCATGCACCGCAACCATCTTTAAACGCCCTAACCCACTTTTGTGCCATCACTCATAATGTTTTCTCTGTAAACTGCACAGGTCTCGCATTGAATATCGATCTATTTCAGGCCTTTAGCCTACAGAAAATGGAAAACAGGCCGTACTTAGCAGTCGGCGGGAATCTCCATGAGCGAAGGCTCTTTAAACATTTGAAAAATTCTGAACACAGCGGCGAAAAATGCCGTAATGGTGTCCGTGTCTTGCCGACAGATGTGGGTACACAGCGTGCATGCGCTAAATACCTACCGCAGCGCAGCAGTGGCGGTATTTAAAAACGGTACTTACTTTTCAATAAACATGCCTCATAAGTAGAATCGCATTTACTCCGTTTTTTGTAGTTTGATGAAATGAAATGAAATGAAATTATTTATTAACACAAAACTTTACATAAATTGCTACAATAAGCAGTAACAGGTGTCTTGTCAGGTTTAGCTAATGCTAGACTTGGCTAAAAGGATACATATATATACATATACACACATATACAGTGTGTTCATTTTTTTATGCTCACCATTGGGATCTCGCAAACTATAAAAGTTACAGGAAAGGTCAAATTAGCAAAGTAGTGCGGAATTATAAGCTAAACAAAATGATGTGTAAAAATCCCAGATATTTCCACTGGTTCGTTCGCTGTGCTCGAAAAACTGTTTTTTGCTCAAAACTTCTTTTGCGTATAACTTTGTTATTTGTTGAAATACAAAAAAAATTTTTAGATGAAACTTGACTGAAATTTTACGTAGATTCTGAATATTAAAACTAAAATTTTTTACTTCAAACGGTTTTTGAGATATTTTAGACAAGTTGATTATTTTTAGTACAAGTATGTATTTTTTTCATCATCATGAAAAAGAAATAATTTTTCTGATCACGAAAATACCAAATATGGCATATTGATTTATCATAATAATTATTTAATTATAAAAAAAAATGTGATTAATAAGCAACCCTGAAATGCTAATAATGAGGATGCTTCTAACATGCGGTGCAACAATGGTGTAAATCAGCTGCTGTCTTTCATTTTGTGCTTCATATTTTGTTGCTTACATTGTTGATCAGCTGTTTTCTGGCATTCGCGGTTCCCATAAAACGTGTAAATCAGCTGTTACATGGGATGCTGGTAAACAGCTGATCAACAATGTAAGCAACAAAATATGAAACACAAAATGAAAAACAGCTGATTTACACCATTGTTGCACCGCATGTTAGAAGCATCCTCATAATTAGCATTTCAGGGTTGCTTATTAATCACATTTTTTATAATGAAATAATTATTATGATAAAAAAATATGCCATATTTGGTATTTTCGTGATCAGAAAAAATATTTCTTTTTTATGATGATGAAAAAATACATACTTGCATTAAAAATAATCAACTTGTCTAAAATATCTCAAAAACCGTTTGAAGTAAAAAAATTTAGTTTTAATATTCAGAATCTACGTAAAATTTCAGTAAAGTTTTATCTGAAAAGTTTTTTTGTATTTCAACAAGTAACAAAGTTATAGGCAAAAGAAGTTTTGAGCAAAAAACAGTTTTTCGAGCACAGCGAACGAACCAGTAGAAATATCTGGGATTTTTACACATCATTTTGTTCAGCTAATAATTCCGCACTACTTTGCTAATTTGACCTTTGCTGTAACTTTTATAGTTTGCGAGATCCCAATGGTGAGCATAAAAAAATGAACACACTGTATATATTCCCCCTTGGTGCAACAATGATGTGTAGGCTTTACATAAAAGAATCCAGAATAGTCATTAATTAAAAATCATTATCATTTAGGAATTCAGATGTGGAATAGTATCCTTTAACCAAAAGATTCTCCTTGATTTTGTTTTTGAAACAATTGTTGCTGAGACATTTATATGTTTGTGGCAGTTTGTTATAAAGTTTTATACCAGAGTAAAATGGGCTACCCTCCAACGCTGAGGTTCTATGTATGGGATAATTTAGCAGTCCTGTATTTCTTGTATTATAATTATGTTGAGGATAATAATCTGAAAATTTACTATAGTTAGTATGGGTATCAATCAAAATTTCAAGAATTTAGAGAGAAGGAAAAGTTAAAATACCCAAATTTTGAAAAGAGGTTTACAAGATGATCTAAATGGAGCGTTGCATAATGTTCTGATGATCCTTTTCTGAATAATGAAGATTTTCTTACTTTTTGGGGCATTCCCCCATAAGGTTATGCCATACCGTAGAATAGACTCAACAAAAGCAAAATATACCATTATGCAAGTTTCAATGGACGAGCAGTTTGATAACACTGACAGGGCATAAGAAAAAGATCTTAATTTTTTTGAAACAAATTCAATGTGGTCATTCCAATTTAGTTTGCTGTCAACAAAAACTCCAAGGAATTTATGTTTTGTGGTGCTTCCAATATCTGTCTGGGTTTTAAAATAAATTGATGAAGTTTTTGACTGATTTAGTATAAGACCATTTGAAGAGAACCACGTGTTTAACTGGATCAGTGTCTCACCAACCAATTCTTTTAGATCTGTCAAATTTTTTCCCTTCACTAGAGCAGTGGTGTCATCAGCAAAAAGAATCAAATCATTCTGAACGCTATGTGGTAGGTCATTAATATAGATTAAAAAGAGTAGGGGGCCCAAAATTGATCCTTGAGGGATCCCACAATCTACATTTTCCCATTCGGAATAATGTTTTTTGCCTTTTCCTGATATAATTGTCCTTTGCTTGCGATTTTTTAAATATGACTTGATCCAATCAAGGTAATTGCCCTTTATGCCAATCTTACTAATTTTAGCTATTAATAAATCATGATTTACACATTCAAATGCCTTGGACAAATCACAGAACACTGCAGCAGTATTCTGTGATCCATCCAAGGCCAATAGGTTACTATTTAAGAAATCTATCAATGCTGCTCTAGTACTAAATTTTTTCCTGAAACCATACTGTGAATTATGGAAAAAGTCATTTACTTCAAGAAAGTTTGTTAAGAAGTCACAAAAGACTCGCTCAAAGACCTTAGAAATATTAGAAAGAAGAGCTATTGGTCTGTAGTTGGTGATGTCAAGTTTGGATCCTTTTTTATGAATAGGAACAATTTCCGCATATTTAAGCTTTTCAGGAAAGACACCCTGCTTCAGTGAAAGACAAATAATTTTGTTTAAAATTTGGGCCAATATGCAAGCATTGTCCTTAAGCAGAGTTAAAGGTATACCATCCCACCCAACTGAGCTTTCATTTTTCAAGGAAAGAATTAATCTATAAATATAATTACTATTTAAGGCTGGGATTATGAAATCTGTAAAGCTATAATCTGGGATACTTCCAAGAGCTTTTGATTCATCAATCTTGGGTAAATTAAGATTATGTACTACGGAAGAAAAATATTGGTTAAAGAGATTACCGACATTCTTAAATGTGGTTACTTTTACATTGTTATTGAGAATTTCTATTGATTTCTCTGTCTTACATTTAATTCCTAATTGATCTTTTACTATAGCCCAGGTCGCTTTAGATTTATTCTCAGCTTTGCTTACAAACTGATTATTAGCCAATAATTTAGCTGCCTTGACAGTTTTGTTAAAAACTTTTTTGTACTTTTTCACATACAATATGAATTCTTCATCCTTGCTAAATTTTGCTTCATAGTGTAACTGTCTTTTATTTATTGCTGATGTTTTTATTCCTAATGTGATCCATTTTCTATTACTGCCAACATTTTTCCTAACAACAGATTTTAAGGGGAATTCTTCATTGAATTTTAATGATAGTTCTTCTAAGAAATTATCATATGTAGCATTAACCCCTCCATTTTCAGAAACAGATATTTCAGAAATGCCTTTTGAAAATCTTAATTTTGAAGCTTCATCAAATATTCTTTTTTGGAATGTGACTTTTTTATTTGCATCTAAATATCTTGGTAAACTTATTTGTAAGCAGTTGTGGTCGGAAAATCCAATACATTGATTAAGTGTTCTATTTTCACCAAATACAAAATTAGTGGCTATATTGTCAATGCAAGTTTTTGAGCTAAGAGTAATTCTAGTGGGTGTATTGAAATTTAATTTAAAACCATTACTTTCTATTATTTCTACAAAATTCAAAGAAAACAGTTAATTTTTTAGAATGTCAAAATTAAAATCTGCAGAGATAACAATTTTTTTTACATTTATGTTCTTTTTTAACTCCTCCAAGAGGCCTTCTAGTTTGAAAAGAAATGTCCTAGCATTAACATACTCTGGTACTCTATATAAATAGAAATAAACAGTATATCAAACATAGGTATCTCTAAATAAGACCCCTCAAACACAAGCTCCTCATTGAATTTTGAATAAATCTGATCTCCTTTTAAATTCAAAACCATTTTTTACTAAAATACACGACCCTCCTCTAGGAGTTGATTCTCTAGCAAAAAAGTCACCCAAGCTAAAACCATTTAAACTATTAAGGATGTCAATATTTGATTTGGGGATCCAGTGTTCATTTAGTGAAATAACAACAATATTTTTAGAGAGGGACTCAATAAATATTTCCAAATCATTAAATTTGTTGAATGTTTTTGAAACTATCCCCTCTATGTTTAAATGCATAAACCAACTGTCAGTATTTTTTGAATGTGACTCAATTGATAATTGTGGTTTTGGATGATCAATTTTAAAAACATTTTTGCCTACTACTGAACTAGTTATACTTATTACTTGTGTTTTTCAACTGCTCTCTGTTGCTTAAAAAATAATTACTTCTAGAATTTAATCTATTACAATGTACAGGTTTATTGTTAATTTTTTCTTCCACTTCCTTAACTAAACTCATTTGGCGTTGTGCATTTGCTGCTACTGGAGTAGAGAAACCCAAAAATGGAGATGACGGAAGCATTATTGACACTGGTGTGCTTTGATCTAAAACAGTTGTCTCTTGTGAAATAGGTTCTGGATGTTCAACAGAGGCTTGCTGAATGATCTGCTGGGTAGTCACACTAGTACTGGGCGGTGTGGGAGTTGATGCATCCCGCAGGTTATCCGCAATGCAGCTTCTCAGAAGGTTCACAAACTTAAGATGTTCAAGTCCCTTCGTTAAGTGTCTCTTATGCCTTTCGTCATGGACAATTATGTCTATTGATGCCCCTGTATTGTGAGAGAACTGAACAATGTTTCTTGTAAATATCTGTAGGTCAATCTCATCCCTGACGCACCCCATAGGAGAGCAGATAAGTTTTTTGAACCCTTTGGACATAAAGTTTTCTGTAAATTGGCTGAAAGCAAGATTATAATCTTCTATTGTTGGTTTATTCTTGTCCAAGTCAATTGACCAACAAGTCCTTGTTGTGGTCTTATACAAGTCCTTTGTTACTAATCCGTATATTCCAGCACCATTTTTAATCTGCTGGAGGGTTATATAGGTGTTTATTCTTTCTGAACGTTGTGGTCGCCCAAACTGCTTTCTGAAAGATAAAGCCACTCCTCTACTCATCTGCCTCGGGTTATCAAAGTCGCCCGATCCACAATCGTTCCAGCCGATCGTTCCAGACAATGAGATCATGATCTTTGTGATCTTGGTCTCATTGTTTATATAATTTGCCTACTGCCTAGTGTCTTGCCATAAATGTGTTAAAATATACTACTTTTTAAAGATATTTGCTGTTTTAGATTAAAAAGGGTCACCATTTTGAAAATACCCATCTGAAAAAGATTTTTTCTGAAAAATGGTTAAAAAGCCCATATGGACTTAATACAACACAGAAATAAAAACTAAAGTAAAAAAAAAATGGCAGATAGTGGTTTACCAAAAAAAATTTTTTTAATTTCCAGAACATTTTCAATTTAGTTTCATGTGTAGAATTTTTATGTAGAATATAAAAAGCAGACTGGGTCATATTAATTTATAGTCAGCTAAAACTTGGCCTCGACTCAAAAAGTTTTCTATAGATCCCACATCAACGTGAAGTCCTGCAGAGAGCAAGACTCGGCATCAGCAACTTCAACTATGTCAGTAATCGAGACATAAGAGGCGATGGATCCTTCACACACAGATGATAAATCCCTCTCTCCAGCACTGCAGCCCAGCAGGTGCTTGGAGGAATTATATATAAGGAGTGGCCACCCTGGGCTAGAAGCGAAGCCGCCGCGCCGCCTGCCGAGTGGTGGGGGCTACCGAGTCGTTGAATCATGGAAGTTTAAGTGTAATTAATTGTTTAATATGGCAGAATGGTTTTTAGAAAAGTATTCAAATAATTTGTTGATTTTTAGGTCTATAATAGCTGTTATATTTGTCGAGCTGAAGAATAGCTGTGTTAAGGCTATGCATTTTAAAAACGTCGACTAAATGTAATGCAATAGCAATTGGTAATTTGTATTAATATTAATAAATCATCCTAATTGTGCTGATAACCTTAAAGGTTAGTTGTTCTTGTTGGTAGAGATAGTCTAGTAAGTTGTTAGTATTTGACAAATAATTGCCTATTGCTTGTAAGTTAGTTATAACTTATTGTACCCTAAATTCCGTACTTATTATTAATTGGTTATTTTATTGTTATTAATCCATTAATAGTAATTCTAAGTAATTAATTTAAGCCAATAAATTACTGTACAACACATAGGAAATGATTCTGAACATCACTTACGGGGTTGTAAACTTGAAGTTTTTTTTTACAAATTATGATAAACAATTTACATTAAAACTTATAAATTCATGTCTTAATTTTCGTTTATAGTATTATACTAATACACAATAAAATTAATTTTACTGTAATACATATATATTGAGATAATTTAAATTTCGTTTTTATGTATGAAAATCCTTTACTATAGATCGTTTACTTTAAAATCCTTTTATATATTAAAATATAGTTTTGATCTAAAACAAAATGATATCACTGGATAGAGAATTTAATCTTCTTTAAAAATGCAAAAGATTGACTATTTGATTTGTCTGGTGTGCTCAGGATTTTAATTCAAAGTTGCGCACGTTACGTTTGTCCCATCTCTCCCGTGTTACAGCGGCGGCACCATGCCACTCTACGGCCAGTCGTGCCACTCTAGTGGAGGGGAGCGGCAGGCTTCACTTTAGCACTGTATAGCCATATGGACGTGGCCACTTCTTATATATAATTCCTCCAAGAGCAATTGATGATAAAAGTATAAATGGCCATTCCAGTGAGTCTGTGAATTGTGCTGATCGGAATGGAATTCAGCCTTTTTAAACTGGTCTCTTCAAGAAATAAAAATAACTTGGCCCACTTTCAAAGTTAACATTTCAAACAAAAATTTCACCAGAACATTTGAGGTTTATCATCTAAACTAGAATGAATACAAATTGTTTTAAATTAAATAAATCCTGATATCTCAGTCTTGAAACTCTTGAGTGAAAATAAGATAGAAGTCAATGGAATAATAGCGTTAGGTAGTGAGACCAACCAACTGCTAATTTCCAAATTAAAGGAAATAGGTACTAAGAATAATTTTTCAATCTCAAAAATCATATCTGACTAATAACAGTGTTTACAAATAAATCGTGTGTTAACAAAAAATGTTTAAACAAAATTAAATTCAAAACTTATTAAAATCAGGTTGGGTGTTCCAAAGGAATTTATTTAGAAACATAATTTAGAATTAATTAAACAAAAACCTGCATGTATGGAAGTAATTTTCTTAAGCATATCCCTAACACCATAAAAGCCTCATATTTTCGAAAACAATCTAAAAGAATACGTTATATATATTTATAATCCCATTTTTTTTCTCAGGGTGAAATATTGTATTGTTGCCTTGATTGCACGCCAGGTGAGTGGCAGTGGCTGGCTGGAGTTTGACCCGCCTTATCAGCACTGATAACAGGTTGGCCGCTTGGCCACAGCCACTGGTTGGCCGCGTTGGACAGTTTGCCCTAAGATCTGGAGCAAGTGCGGTCGAGTGTTCTTTTTTGTCATTTGTGTCTTTGTGACTCGCTATTGGTGAGTACTTTCACTGATTATTAATTTACAGGAGGGTAAATTAATTTGTTGAATACGGTAATGAATATTAGTGATTAATTGAAGTTGAATAGTTTTGCAATTTTTGCCAGTTGTTTCTTGCCGATTGGTCAGGCACTGTTTAGGCGAGTGAGTAGTTTGGTGCTCAGCTGGATCACTAATGAGGAGGAAGTTATTCTGTGGTAATCGGCAAATGCAGTACTGCCTACCATCCGCTATTCACAAACTATAAGTGTATACTAATAGTTCTCCAAAAGGTTCAAATAGAGAAAGGTTCGCTGGTCAAATAGACCAGAGGACCAGCTACATTAAACAATTTTTTATGCATACTTATATTTTTTATGCATACTTATGCATACTTGAACAATGAAGTTTTACTGGTGGAAGAGAAAGTTCTTTAGCAATGTCCGTGTTCTTCAATTTTCCAGCTTCATCAAGCTGAAATTACAAAACAAAATTATAAAAATATCAATAATATAAAAAACAAGATTACTATATAAAACTTTAAACAAGTTTTTCAGTACCCTCTAAACAACATTCCACAAAGAGATGAAAAAGAAGCACAGTATACTCTCGTGCAATCAAACTAATGTGGACAAATAGCAGACATGTTAATAAACAAAAAACTGTTCTGAATAAACACTAGCTATCACAGACAGTAATGACAGGAGCGATCAAAAGATTACACATAATTTTTATATCAGATCAGGTTATATTTTCTGTTTGGATTTTCCAGAATGGTTTACGGTTGAAAATACTGAATTGTTTATATTTTTTTGCTCTTGCAAGATTTTTAACTCAAAAGAATGTAATTAAAATAAAATATGTAAAAACTACATTTGAAACGCCATAAAATCCCGTACATGGAAAATATAAACTTCTATCTAAATTTAAGGATTTGTATATGGAGTATTTGTATCAAATTTTACATCTCTATGATAAAATTCACAACCCTACTAATAATTGCCACATATTAACGGACAATTATTGGTGTTGGGCCTGTACTTAATCAGCTCGTCAGCTGCATTCTACAGATGTAAATTTTGGGATTTAAGAACCCATTCTCAATTTTCAATTAGAAATTTTTTATTTGTGAGATCACAGGTCTGGTGGACAAGGATGTTTTTATTACCACCAAATAACTGAAAATTGAGGCTGAATCTAGTGTAGAGATTCTTCTCAATCCACTTAATTTTCCAATTAAAATATAACAGTGAGTCATCTTGTAAAATAAAATTCATTGGTTCAATTGGAAACATGGATGGGAGAATTTCGGGAAATTTGATACAATATTTTACAACTTACAGTCTTGCCCTTCACCCATTCTGTTGCAAGTGAACTCGAAGCAATTGCAGAGCCACATCCGAATGTTTTAAACTTTGCATCTATAATTTTCCCATTCTCGTCAACTTTGATTTGTAATTTCATAACGTCTCCGCAGGCAGGTGCGCCGACCAGGCCAGTGCCGACACTCCTGTCATTTTTGTCCATTGATCCAACATTTCTTGGATTCTCATAATGGTCAATTACCTGGAAAAAATAATTCAAAAACTTTATTAAATTCGTGTCAATGTATACAAATGCTATAAATGCGAATGCATGATTCGCTCTCACTCATCCAGCCCGTGTTATCTACAGATGGGTTGGTGTATCTGTGCTCATGGCTTTTGGGGAGGGGCGACAGTAACGTAACTAAGGGGGGGGGGGGGGGCAGTCGGAGCTTGTGCCGCAGGCACCGACCTATAGTGGGCGCCAAAGGGTCGGCTCATAGGCAAACTAGGTGACCGCCCTGGGTGCGAAAGCTCAAGAGGCGCCATTACGACATCAATTGACGGAGACAAGTACTCTCGATCGGTAGTTAGGGGGAAACTATTGACAATAATGAGGGCCCCTATAGGTTTTTAAGGAGGAGTTTCCGAACACCCTGTATATTTACATACAGCACCCATATGGTGACAAACCTACCTACTCAACCCGATGGGGTTAATGGGGAAGATGAAAAATATTAGAATTTGATGCAATTTAGTATGTACGTGCATTGGGAAGGGATTTTTCTACATCTACTTACAACACCCCCATGGCAGCAAACATAATTTACATCCTTGTTCCCAAGGTGTTCATGGGGGAATTTAAAAAAATACCGAATCCTGTTGGAAATTTCCTGTGTATACAGGTATGCTGATACGGGGGTATTTGACGAATAATTTTTTAAAGTATTTTTGTTCAAGATCTTTTATTTAATAAAATATTTCTTTTAGTAACTCTATATGGCACAAAGCTGTAAAATACAGTATTATAAAAGGTTATAGCCTGCACGATGATAGTAATACACAGTTTTCTATGGAGTACAACTGATCTTAATACTGTACATGATTCTCATAAATCCTAGGAAATTCCTTGATATTTATAAAATATTCATTATGCCTAAAGTTAATTTCATTATTACTTCACGTTCAAAGTGACTTTGAGCTAAATACAAAAAGTTATATTACCTTGTTTTTGTTAGCCGTCTTCGGAACTTTTTGTAAAATCTTCAATTTTATGCATTTCTGCACGATATTGTGCCAGCCTCAGAAATTCACACCAATACTAAAATATCGCTCATGTAGAGATTGTCATATTGGTTTAAAATAAAATAAAATTTCACAAACATTTAAATGAATTAAGTTCACAACGCAGAAACACGACACATCTTCACCACCATTTGACCATTGAAGTCAAGACAGCAAACAAGGTAATATAACCTTTTATATGAAATAAATGTTTTAAATTTAATTAGGTTAGTTAAAAAATGTTAAATAAATTGGAATCACCATAGCTTATCCCAGAACATTATTCACTAATAATTATAAGATTACAAATTCAACGGTAATAGTTACTAATTTTTAATGATTTTAGACACGGAAAAATCTTCGTTTATTTAATCCTCTTACAAACTTTAGAAAATATTCAGTTATTTATAAAAAAAAGATAAATAATTTGTTAAAGACTCTTTCAATATATCAAGCAAGGATAATAAATAACATATTCAGGGGAAATCATTATTAATCTTGCTCAATTTCATAATACCCAAAATCCCATGTATTTATGAACTTTGGGTATTTACCCTGACTTATACCCGGATATCTTACATGGGATATTTTATGCTCGATTTCATAAAATACCCAGAATACCCAGTTATAGGCTACCCAAGAATTTTACATTCAATCACTAGTAACAGGATGATTCTAGACGAAATTTTTATTGAGATAAGGAAAAAAATTAAAATATAAAGAAACTAATTTAATATTCTTCATTAATCACAGGTAGGCCTATTATAGGCATAGCCTATATTTGTAAAAACATTATTATAATGTATTTCTTATTTCAATATCGTTGTTGATTTTTAATTGTCGGTATCCATCAAATTATTTTAATCGCAAAATTGAAATGTTAACCATTGATAATAAGGATGGAGTAGGATAACGAAGTATCGCCAAGTAATTTGTTCAAACTCTTGGAATTAATGTTTTTTCGGCGAAACTTTGTTATCCTGCTCCACCGTTATTATTGAAATTAAATTTTTAATTTTAAGATAATATTGCTATTTTAGGCGAAATTTCGTTATCCGACTCCACCGCTATTATCAATGTGGAAATTTCGATATTGCGATTAAAATTGTGCGATGAAAACAATCGAATCAACAACGATATTGGGATAAGAAATGTATCGTAATAATAATCTAACCTAACAATCTAAACATAAACCTCCTTCACTTTTATTGGCAGCAATGTTTATAACAACAAAATCAATGGTGTATGGAGACATTTAAACGCATACCTATTCCCTCAATACAGTTACAAAAAATACTTTTCTGATTCATATTTGGCAGTATTTGTGGGACGCCATTTTAGGTCTAACGAATTCTGCTTCTTCTCACAATTAAGATACACCTAAATACACAATAATTTTGGTTAGTTTATTTTGTGTTGTTTTTTTATAATATTACAGGTTACATTAGCTAAAATTCGTACTTGTTTTTTTTTTCAGTTAACGTACTTGTTTGCAACATAAGTTATGTTGTATTGTAAAAAGGTATGTTTCATTATATTAGAACAAAAATAAATCAGGTGATAAAATCGTAATCGTATCATCGATAGAATAGCAATTTTAATCGCAATATCGAAATTTCCACATCGATAATAACGGTGGAGTCGGATAACGAAGTTTCGCCCTATTTTATCGATAATACAATTAATTTATGGTACACGATAAGATTACAATTTTATAACTTAATTTAGTTTTGTTCTAATATAAATAAAAATACCTTTTGACAATAAAACAAATATATAAGTAGGTCTAACTGAAAATAACAAAACCTAAAAAAATATATATACTACTGTATGTAGCTTATAACAGTATCAAAGAACAACACAAAATAAACTACCCAAGTTTATTTTGTAAGTGTAGCCTATCTTAATTGTGAGAAGATGCAGACTTCATTTCTAACATGGTGTCACAAAATTGTTGCCAAATATGAATAAGAAAGGTATTTTTTTTACTATTGTAATGAGGAAATACGCGTTTTTAATGTTTCCAAATATCACTGATTTTGTTTTATAAACATTGCTGTCCATAAAAGTGACGGAGGTTTACAGATGGATTGTTAGGTTAGATTATTACTATAATACATTTCCTACCTCAATATCTTTGTTTATAAATTTGATTGTTATTATCACACAATTCTAATCGCAAAATCGAAATTTTACATCGAACAGTAGAGAGAGATAACAAAGTTTCACCGTTTTTTCTGCTGCATTAAATCTCAAATTGTTAAGTTATACTTACATGGGCCAATATGCATAAGTTTGGAAAGTACAACTTTTATATTAGGCATCTTTCAGTACTTTTGAGCAGAAAAAACCTACTATGGAACAACTTCTAAAATCACCTTTTTGAAGTAACTTAGAACATGTTGTAGGCCTAACTTTTCTTTAAGCTTTAAAATATATAAGTATTTAGGCCTACTTTTTGGCAATATAGTGAACGATGACAGATTTGAAAGCACTTGGCTTTATTGGTGTTGGAAACTTTGTTATCCGACTCCACTGTTATTACCAATGTGGAAATTTCGATATTGCGATTAGGCCTATTCGATTAGTTGTAATCGTTTGAGTTTAAGATATGTGTTTAATACAATAATGTGATATTTTATTTCTACTATACTCATAACAATAATCTAGGCCTAACCTAACAATCTAACCGTAAACCTCTGTTACTTTTAATGACAGCGATGTTAATAGGCTAAAAACTAAATAAATGGTGTTTAGAAACATTTGAAACGCATATTCCCTCAAAATAAGAGCAAAAAAAATACCTTTCTGATTGGTATTTGTGTGACGCTATTTTAGGTCTTTAACAAAGTCTGCTTCTTCTCATAATTAAGATACACCTACACAATAAACTTGGGTAGTTTATCTAGGTACTGTTGTTCTTTGATAATGTTACAGGTTACATTTTAGCTAAAATTTGCTTTTGTTTATGTTATTTTCAGTAACTTCTTTGCAATCCAATTTGTTGTATTGTCTAAATGTAGGCTATGTCTAAGGTACGCAACCTAAAGGTAGGCGTATGTAGAACAAAACTAAATCAGGTGATAAAATCGTAATCTTATCGTGTACTTGTATCATCAGTGAAATAGCAATACCTATTTTCGCAATATCGAAATTTCCACATCAATAATAGCGGTGGAGTTGGATAACGAAGTTTCACCGCTTTAGCAAACCCTTGCCTGACGCCTGTCAAATCTTAATGATTTTGATTAAAAGTTATTCTCTACTCTCTCTCTCTCTCTTGTAGGCCTAGGCCTATTTCCTTAGGACGGGTAGGCCTAGCTGTAGCCCCTAGACTTCGGCACTAAAGAACTGTCAGTTCGAAAGCCGTGGTATTCTTTAAGGCGGCTAACTTATGGAACATCAAACAAGTTCAGACATGAAGGAAGCCATGAGTTTTCATCAGAGTTCAATTTCTGCCACATTTTTCACCCATATAAGCTTACGCTAATTAGGTATACTTAGGTACAATGACCCCTTTGCTATAGTGCAATAATCTAAAAATAGCTTAAAAACTCTACCTTCTAATTATAATTAATTTTTAGGCTGATTTCAACAGACTTAGGCTAACTCACGTTTTCATGATAAAATACAGCTGGAACACTGACTGAGAGGTTTTTGGGAAGGAGCTCTTTTCCTATTTGTTTCGTGATGGTTCTCAGCATTTTTAGAGATTTCAGTAACACGTCAAAGATAATAGTAAATTTATTACACAATCAGACCGAATTAGAATTACAAAAAAGTCAATGTCAGATGTCACTGGCATAGGTCAGGTCCAAAACACAAACACAATACAACACGCCAAACACGAAACACGACAAACACTGTCTTCTTTTTTTTTCTTTTTTGCAATGCAGGCTAAGGAGTGAAAACCATACAG